>CM029437.1:53612653-54313936 GCA_017140255.1 Eucalyptus paniculata subsp. matutina | reverse complement strand
GGTGATCTCAAGGTCAGGACGAGGATTTAAATGAAGTTTTTCTTAAGGACTTACTTAGGTTCCAACTTCCATTTTTTTAAATTGAAATCCAAATTTTTTCCTTTAAAAATTCCCAGAAAAGGTTTTTAAAAACAATAATAAAAAATAAAAAATGACCGGAAAAATGTGGCAGGATCTCTTGTGCTTCTTCTTCTTGGTCTAGTTATTGATAGCTGCTAAATACATGCTTTTGTCTTGCGTGAGAAGAGAAATCCCTTGGTTCGCGGTCAGCATATGATGTTCTTGCTTGCCAAGCTTTGATGCCCTAAACAACTGGGGCATAAACGATAATCAAGAACTAGAAGACAAGAAGATGGTGTTGGCTGTATTATATCTTGCTCTATTGGGGTTAGATCCACAATTTGAGTTATAGTGAAGCTTAGTCATCTCCATTTACTCAAAAAAAATAAAAAAAAAATACACCTGTTGTTATGAAGTTGATAATCGAGTTTCTAACAATGAAGGCGTGTCCACTGATTATATGCTTGCCATGTCCTTTATGGATTGTTTTTGAAGAATTCGTTACACGTCTCACTGAGGATTTTTCAAAAGAAAATCACATCTAGAATACAAATTTTATTGAATAAACTAAGGTTTCGTGCTTGCTATGTCAAGTCATTTTGTCACTCGAATCAAGCTCTTGATCTCAATAGGACTCCATTGGAATTCTGAGACCTTCCTCTCACTGGAGGATGTGAAATCATGCACCATTGACTCTTATTCTTGATAATACATATCAATTTACTTAACACCACGTGTCTGTGAAATCACATTGGACCATTACTTTTTTCAAAAAATTATTTCTACTTATACCTTTTAAATGAGAAGATCATATCTTCTTTTTCTTTCTTTTCTATGGATGTATCTCGAGAACAATCCCGAATGACGGTGAAGAATGTGAGTGACACCGAGTAATGCCAAGAGGCGGTGAGAAACGTTGAAGCCATTATGATCTAAACTATTATACAAAGAAGACAGACTGATGAATGATGATGTGGTAAAGAAGGCAAGAACGATGATCCTCGAAGGTTTCAGTATAATTAATTTATTTTCTCTGGACTGAGGATAACTAATAGGTTTTGGATCAAATGAAAGTCAAATTATCCAACAAAAACCCTAATCTCTGTCGGCAACCTTCTCTCTCCCGAAAAATCCTCCGTCAAAGACACTTCACCTGCAGGCTCTCAGCTGCCTTGCTATAGTTTTCTTTTTTTAGGCTTATTACCTTTTTTTTCCTCTCAATTTAATCCGGGAGTCTTTTTTTCCTCTTTTGCCTGTTGTTGTTGCTTTTCTTCGTTCGTCGTGGTAAATAAATCTGTTTACATTTAAAAACTTTGTGTGAATGTTGTCACCAGTCCAACCAATAGAACACTCAAGACATGGTTCCATGACTTCTCCAAGATTCGGTAGAAACTTTCATCTCCAAATTTAGATATAAAACTAAAGCTAGAGCTTTTCTCTCCTGATTTAAAAATAAAAGCAAAAAAAAAAAAAAAAAATTAGAGTCATTGCGAACACAGTTCCTATAAAATTTTTGAGAAAAAAGGTTCTTTTGATTATTATATATTTACAGTAGTCAATTATAATTCGGATTTCAATATATTGAATGATCACATTATGGGTGGAATAAAATTACGGTCAAATGTTAAGTCGAGTGCTAATGTAAAAATACGAACTAATAGGGAACATTGCCTACAAAATCTTAAACCTATTGCAATTTTGCTAATTGAGTCCTAAATCTATTTGCATTTTTCTAATTGAGTCCATTTGACCAGTTTTAGCTGAAAATTTCTAACTTGGATGCTGAATTTCTAACATGGTATGGTCAGTGCGACGTGGATAATCTTAATAAGATTTTAATATTATTTGTTCATTTAATTTCTCTTTTCTTTTTCCTTTTTCTTTTTCTTCTCTTTTTCCTTTTTTTTACTTGTTCAATTTATGAAATTTGATCCTCAAGCTTTCTATTTGTGCATAACAATGAGATATTAAAAAAAAAAATTTCAAAAAAATGTGCATTTATTTTTATGGAAAATGAATAATTCGAAAAACATTTTTTTTTTCTGAAAATGATCTTTTTTATTGCTTATAATAATGACTAAATGAAAAAAAAAATTATCTTCTACGCAAATATTTAGATATAAATTATTGTTGATAATAAAAATATTTTACATTAATTAACTATTTTAAGCGATATAATCAATTATTTTAAAATATATATATATTTTTTTTTCTAAAAATATATAGTAAAACAATTATGCTATAAAGTATTCAATATCGAAAGGAGGCTAGATATTATTTACAAGAAGAAAAGAAAATCATGTCAAAAAAGCACAATCATTCCAAACGCTTGCTAACTGCCATAAAACTTATGGGAAGAAAACTTTGATTCCTTTTATCTTTCTTATTTTTGGCAACTTTTAACCCTTGGAAACTATGCTAATTTATCTTGTTCTTTTTTTTTAGCGGTGAGTGAGGGGAGGTTGCCACCTACGGGAAGGAACATAGAAGGACAAGGAAACCGCCACAATGCGAGAAATTGAAAAGAAGATTTGAGCCTCGATGATGGCTAATGACAGAGGCGAGGGGCCGCAAGCCTCAAGCGCCATTGGTGAGACTCAATCTCACCGTTGCCGGCAAGGTTAGCCTTCCCATGGCTGGGCGAGGCTCAAATTGTGGAAAAGTGCCAAAAAAGTCCTAAACCTTTCGTGTTTGTGTCAAAAAAGTCATAAACATTTTTTTTTTCATGTCAATTTAGTCCTAAACATTTTAAGTTAGTGCCGATCCGAGTCCTTTTCAGCCAATTTTGGCCAGGTTTTGCTAACCGGACGCCAACCGATCGGCGTGGCCTAATCGGTGCTAATGTGGACAATTTTTAATATTTTATTATTTTATTATTTTTGAATTCTTTTTCTTTACTCTTTATTCTTTTTTCTTCATTCTTTATTCTTTTTTTCATTCTTCATTTTATTTTTTCTTCTCTCCTCCTCCCTCCGATCGCTAGCCGGACCATATCGACCGGCCCGGGCGACGACCGCCGAGGCTTGTCGGCCACCTTGCCAATGGCCGCGAGGGTGGCCTCATGCCGGGGCGTGAGGCTCGCCCTCGCCAAATCTGGCGAGGGTTGAGCCTTGCGGCCGCCTGGCAGCGGTCGGCGGGTCGAGCCCTCACCGGCCATGGGCGCAAGCTCGACCCTCGGCAGATTCGGCGCCGGGCGGCCTCCGTCGGGGGGCTAGGGTCGAAGCCGCCCATGGCCGGTGAGGCTTGACCTTGCCGACGCCACCCGGGCCACGATTTGGTGAGGTCGATCCTCACAAATCCGACGTGAGGCAGCCTCACCGCGGCTGGCTCCAACGTCGAGGAGATGCAATGTAAGGAGATGGGATCTTTTGTGCGCGACTCCAATGCCAAGGGGAGATGCGCCCGCCCATGGCCGGCGTAGGCTCGACCTCACCAAATATTTGATCATATTGAAAACTTATGCCACCCTTTCTTTGTTTTGTGATTGTTTATAGGTGTGGGTATGGAGTACGTGGCTAGTTCTTTCGGGTGGTGTCTATGGAGCTAAAGGCTATTGAATATCAGAGTCGCACAGCTCTGGTAACACTCTCACAAGAGAAGCTCTTTAAGGAAGGAGATGAATATACTACTTGCTAAAAAATATTTTCACTCTTCATTTAGAAACGATTACAAGACTCGTTTATATATAGGCTTAAAACGCGACTCTTGACATTTCTTAGATATATGAAAAGACATGTCTAAATAAATAGTAATAAAGACAACCCGTCTAAATAAATAGTAATAAGGACACTTTAATATGTGTACTGAAACGTTTTCGTTGGAAACTGAACAACCTTTCAATCAAAACACGAAGAGTCACGAGAGAGAGGCGGTGATATATTTAATACTCCCCTTCACTGACTACTCTCTCTAAGGATAGTCCTCGCGACCATACCAAGCTGAGCTCGAAACTCTTCAAACTTTGCAACTCCAAGACCTTTGGTGAAGATATCAGCAACTTGATCACACGTCTTGATGTACTTCATCTTGATCTCGCCCTCCAACACTTTCTCTCACAGAAAGTGATAATGGACTTCCAAATGCTTAGTCCTAGCATAGAAAACCGAATTCTCTGCCAAGCTTATAGCTGATAGATTATCACAATACAATATTGTCGAATAACCTATTGACTGATGAAGATCATCCAATAATTGCACTAGCCACGTGCTCTCCTAAGTTGCCATTACCTTGCTCTCTATATTTAGCTTCTTTTGTAGACAAAGACACAGTTGGCTGTCTTTTTTACTGCACGGGATACTACTGCTGATCCAAGATTAAATGAGTATCCGGTAGTTGATCGCCCGTGTGTGTTGATCTCCAGCATAGTCAGCATCATAATGACCGACCAACTCACTCGATGATCCATTTTTATACAAAAGCCAAAGATCAAAAAGTCTTCTTTACATACCTTAGGATACGCTTGGCTGCATCCAAGTGAGGCTTCCTTGGCTTCTCCATGAATCGACTCACTACTCCCACTACAAAAGAGACGTCGGGCCGAGTTATGATAAGGTAAATTAGACTACCTACCGATTGCCTATACATAGTTGAATCTTCCAGCTCTCGACCTTCTTCAGCACATCATTTTGCGTTTCCCATCTAGCAGAGTAGATATAGGTTTGCAATCAAGCATTCCGAATTTTTTTAAGAGATCTCACGCATACTTTTGTTGACATAGGAATAATCCTTCCTTTGTCCTATCAATCTCAAGCCCCAGAAAGTGTTTCAGTTCTCCAAGCTCCTTCATATGGAACCGCACAAAGAGGTTGGCTTTAATTCGACATATCTCATCTTCATCATCTCCAGTAATGATGAGATCATCCACATAAACCAACACAGCTGCAACCTTTCCATCTTTTGCTTTCACAAACAGGCTCGAGTCTGCTGGAGCTACATTATAAACATTCTTCAACAAGAATTCTGCAACTTTTCCATACCACGCTCTCGTGGCTTGCTTCAAGCCATACAATGCTTTCTTTAGCTTAGGACGTATTCTAGATGCATTTTGCTCTTGAAGACATCTGGTTGCTCCATTTATATCTCTCGCCCCGAGTTCTCCATGTAGGAAAGCATTCTTCATATCCATCTGCCACACATTCCATGACTTGCTTGCTGCAAGTGCTAATAGAACTTGACAGTGGTAACCTTTGCCACCCGGGCTAAAGGTCTCTTCATAATCAACTCCATATTTTTGCGAAAATCCTCGAGCCACTAGACGTGCTTTATACCTCTCCATTGACCCATCTGGTCGAGTTTTAAATTTATAAACTCATTTGCAAGAAATAGGACATACCTCTTCGAGGTTTGGTACCAAGTCACATGTCTCATTCTTCTTTAGTGCGAGGATTTCTTCTTCCATGGCCTTCCTCCATTACGTACTCTTCGGAGGCTTCTTCATATGTCGATGGCTCGACCATGCCAACATCTTCAGTCAATGCTGCATTGGCATACTTGGGGTTCGACTTCATTTGCCTCGTCGATCTTCGAAGTTGAGGCTCCTCCTTTTCAAGTTCTTCAACCTGACTCGGTCGAAGTTCTTCTGTCGACCTTGGATGTTCACTAGATGAACTTGTCAATCCTGGTGATTGTGCTTCGACATCTTTTTCAACAAGTTGATTCTCATCGAATTCTTTCAGCCTTTCTTCGAACTCTTCGTCAGAAATGCTGTGAATTTAACAATTCGACTGCTTGAGGTGACCATCAAGACAACATTTCATCGAACACCACATTCCTTGAAGTATAGCACCACCCTATTATAGGGTCACATGCACTTCCACCCCTTTCGTTGATCATCATATCCCACGAATATGCAACGGATTGCCTTCTTGTCAAATTTGCTGCGAAGATGATTAGGCACAAATCCATAACATACACATCCGAAAACTCTAAAGTGACTTACCACAGGCTTGCGATTCCATAACTTCTTGTATGGTGACATAAAACCAAGCCTTGCTTGTGGCAGCCTATTAATTACCTGAGCCACCGTCTTTATACATTCAGCCCAAAACCTTAGTGGAACATTCTTCGCATGCAACATGCTCCTACACGTCTTAGCTAGATGTCGATTCTTTCTTTTGGCAACACCGTTACGCACGGCGTATACGGACAAGTATATCGTCGACATATCTTGTATTCTTGCAAATACTTTGTAAACTCATTGGAAGTGTACTCTCCCCTGTTATTGGTACGTAGGCAATGAATTTTTCTACCTACTTCACTTTCAACCTTCTCCTTAAACACCTTAAATTTAATAAACACCTCAGATTTTTCCTTCATGAAATCAACTCATACGTACCTGGAGAAGTCGTCGATGAAAGTGATCATATACTTCAATTTGCTAACTGATTGCTGCTTCACCGAACCAAACACATCCAAGTGAATGAGCTCGAGAGGCATCTGAGTTTTGAATGACGATTCCTCATACAAGAGTTGATGTGCCTTCCCGTGCGGCACCCGGCACAAACCACATTTTCCTACACTTCCAACTAGGGAAGACCCTCATCACATTCTTTTGCATCATCACCTTCAACTTGTGATAACTTACATGCCCAAGCCACGCATGCCATAAATCAGGTGTATCATTCCTTTGGGTTTTGTTTACGTATGCCGTTTGAGTAGACATCACGTAAACGGACTTCAGCCGACGTCCTTCCATGATTGGTTGACTAGTGGGCTTCAAACTTTGGTACACCTTAACATCTTATGGACCGAACACCACATAATTACCCGAGTCTCGTGAGGCTGGGATACGAGACAATAAATTCTTCTTCATTCTTGGCACATGATACACATTTTGCAATTCAACTTGTTTTGAATTGAACCGAGAGTTATCATCGTCTCGCCGATATGAGTAATCGGCAATCTCGAGCCGTCTCGTAGTAATAACAACACGTCATTCGATATAATTATGCATGTTTGACAGTTTGCCTTAATCTCCGAAATATATGACTTGAACACCCTAAATCAACAATCCAGTTATAATCATAATTAATCGACTTTTCACTTACGAGAGGTTAATGCCATCGCATCGTTTAACTCGAAATCGCGGAAGAGGCAACAAACTCATCGACACCACTATTGCAACGGACGTTTGGAAATCCCATTCCTTATCTTCATCAAAATCATTCATCTTCGATGATGCTGCGACATTTCCTTCAACTTTCTTTGCTCGACAATCTACGGCAAAGTGGCCCTCCTTGCCGCAAAACATAACATCGTCCACTACATCTTTTGCCATCGCCTGCTCGGCTCCCCTTGGTTGAAGGCTCGACTCTCTGGAGACGCTTTTGTCATCCTTCACGAGCTAGTTGCTTTTGCCATTCGACATGGCTTTTCTTGGACTTGCCATCTTTATTGTCGGCACCGGCTTCGCCTTTGGCCCTTGAACCCTCTTTTATCACCGAAGATGACACTTTCTTCTTCCTTAACCGAAACCTTAGACATTTGACTATCTAAAGTCTCTTGATTAGCCAAAATATTCTCTGGATCGGTCAACGTCGGTTGAGTTGCCCATCCACGAGTAGCCGTAATAATACCGTTATATTCCGGCTTTAACCCGTGAATAATGATTCTTCTCATTCTTGTTTCGAGATGGCATTAGCGGGATCCAACTTTGAAATTTCGTCACAAATAGATTTAACTTTGGAGAAATACTGACTCACCGATCATATTTTGTTGTGACATTGACAGCAGCTCATTCTCCAGCCTTTGTAACTTGGCATCATTCGACCTTGTGAATAACGCTGCCAAGTTATCCCCGCCTCAAGAGTCTGCGCGCTCCTAATGTGCGGCAATAAATCATCTTCAACAGTTACAACAAGAGTGTAAAGAGCCTTACCTGCTTTTATCTTCCATCTCCTCTGTCCATCATCGTCTCACTGGTGCCTGGTGTTGCCACCCAACACAATATCCCACAAATCTTGACCCATCAAATAAAACTGCATGGGACACTCCAATTATTGTAATTGGAGTTGTTGAGCTTCTTAAAGTCATTCGTCGAATTTGAAATATCCGCCATCTAACTTGAAATAATGCCTAGCACTACTCCAAGAAACCTTGATCCTCAATCATTCGATCCAATGGTCCTTACATATTCCGGTCCTTGACCGCTTCGCCTTAACAATGGTCCTTGACCACCGTCTTCACGAACTATGCTCCGGAAGAAGACTTGACTCTCACGGTCCCCGACAACCATGCTCTCGGTCCCGGATAACCTTGCTCGATACCAATTGTTGAATATCGTAGTCGCACAGCCTAGTAACACTCTCACAAGAGAAGCTCTTTAAAGAAGGAGATGAATATACTACTTGCTGAAAAATATTTTCACTCTCCATTCAGAAATGATTACAAGACTTGTTTATATATAGGCTTAAAACGCGACTCTTGACATTCCTTAGATATATGAAAAGACATGTCTAAATAAATAGTAATAAAGACAACCCGTCTAAATAAATAGTAATAAGGACACTAAATAGTAATAAGGACACTTTAATATGTGTGCTGAAACGGTTTCCGTTGGAAACTGAACAGCCTTTCAACCAAAACATGAAGAGTCACGAGAGATAGGCGGTGATATATTCAATAAAGGCTCGGGTTTCAGGCAGTAGTAGAGGTTCCCGACCTTTGCTATTGTGGTTGGTTGCGGCTATGGGTTATGAACGATGGTCAGTAATGGTGGTGGTTTTGCAAGTGGTGGACAACCGTACCAAAGAAAATGGTTGCGGCAAACGGCGCCGGCAGCTGTGAATATAGAGAATCCAGCGGTTGTATCAAATTGGTCCTATTATCAAGTCGATAGTGGTGGTGGGTGATACAACGATGATGGTGATGATGGTCGTGCGAAGTGTGACGGATGATGGTGCATGTTTGATCTTTTGTCTCTTATTTTGGCACCCACTTAAAAAACTATAAGTTATTTGGGATAAATCCGAGCCAAAGGACCTGCGAGCAGTTCAGGCTTAGCCTAGCTAGGATTTCAAGCTCAGGATACATTATTATCTTGTAAAGTTCAGCTTGGAAATTTTGTTTTGCGGACATTTTGATCACTTAGATATCGAACTCAAAACAGAGAGCGAGCCTGTTGCTTGTTTTCCAAATTGTCTGAGATTCTTGTTGGCTTTGGTAGAGCGATTTCACTTCAACATGCCTATCAAAGATTATCGTAAATATAAGTAAAGTCATCCCACTAGATCAAGCTAATTATGTTTCAGGAAATACATTATTTTTCTCAACCTTGAAGACTCCAAGCTAGTCTAAATCAGAGTGTAATCCCGGTCATACACGATCACAAAGTTTTTTTTTTTTTTCCGATAAAGGTAAGAATATATTGAGCTATAAACCAAACTATACAAGAGGATTCGGCACCAAAAACTTACACTCATAATGACAACAAGTCAGAACAAGCGGAAGGGGAGCCGAAAGAAAATGAGGAAGACCGCAAACAAAGCGGACCAAAAGCAGAGCTAAAAACAGCCTAAACAGCAGGCAAAAAATACCCAGCACAAGAAAGGCAGCTAGGGCAGCACAAGCACGATCACAAAGTTCAATCACGGTGAAAACCGGAAATTGATTTTATTCCAATTTCTCAAAATTGCTCCTATTGAAAAACTCATCACATCGATATGTACATTTATATAAGTCATCATCGTCTGTCTTTGTTGATCTTAAAAGAACAAGCACCTGGGCTCAGGGTATGGATCCTCGATGATGACGATTTCAGGGCACGGGCACAGGCACGGGCACGGATATGCGACAGGCTGCGGGTCCTTTTGTTCGTCAGACGTGTCTTTGCTCTTGCTTTCTTGCGCGAACCCGACTTTCTTCCTAAGCAAAATCGTGAGGGCGACCGAGTCGAAATCCCCAATCATCTCGATCTGGTCCTTGTCATCCTCAATTTTCAGCGATTTAACTCCTGGAGGGAAACCAACAAAGAAAATGGATCGATTTTGAATCAAATGAGGTTCTTTTTCTTTTTTTTTTTCTTTTTTTTTGTGCCATTCTTAATCTCAAAACACATAACAGTTTACAAAAGATACACACCTAAATGGTCACCCACATATAAACAATGAAAAAAGAATAAATCCATCAATCACCTTGAAAGCCACCTGCGACTCTGAAAACTTTGGAGTGAGAGGTTAGAAGATTGAAACAACAAAATCTTGGGGTATCGTCATTCATGCACACCTTAATCACGACCTTCTGCTTGCAAAAAAAAAAAAAAACAGAGAAAAGAAAAATCAAGAATGTGAATTAGCATGCTTACATAAGGTGAATCAACTCATTATTTCCTCATCAATTTATTACCTTCATGGTGCTTGCTTCGATTTGGAATTTGGGCAATGCGAAATTCTTCAATCTGCTCGAAGAATTCTGAGAAATTGCTGGAGGAGGGCTAAGAGGAACTGAGATACCACTCTATTTATAGCATCTCCTTGGGAGAAGATTCAATGACTTTTAGACAAAGGCAGGACACATAGTAGTCAAAAGTGAAACTTTTTGAACATTAAGTCTTTGATTTTTTGCTCTATTATTTATTATTTAATTTAAATAATTTATGTCCCTCCACCATCTATATGCCTTACATAATTGACGACATATGCTTCAAAATTTATAATTCTCAAGTATAGGCCTTGGTAGAAAATTTCCGTCCATACAATGGAGTAAATCAAACAAACATGCATGCATAAAAATTCACTATTGAACCCAAAAAAATCCATTGAAATTCAATTGATTAAGAGATATGATTTGTCCAATCCATCTTCTTCTTCTTTTTATCACTATTTGAAATTCAATATAAAGACTGGCCTTCCATAAGAAGAATGGGAACTTGTCCAATCAATCCTAAACTTACTGTACGGATGTTAATAAAATCCTAAGTTTTCATATTTTCCTAATTTATCTCTAAACCTTTGCGTAGAATTCTAATGTTGCCTTTGTGATCAATTTTTGCCGCAACCGATGACTAGTTGTCTTCGATTTTCGTGAAATTTACTAGAAGGATTACTTTGAAATTTCAAGTAAATATTTAAGATTAAATTGATAAAATTGAAAATTTTAGAACTAAATCAACATTTATCTACCCGGATTGTTTGGGTAAAAACTTTCCTCAACCGACTCTTAAGGCACGTTTGGTAACGCTTCAGTTCTCGGGAACAATTTCTAATCATAATTGATTCTTTTTATTCTGTTCCCGGAACAATTTCTAATAAGAAATGATTTTTTTATATTTATTTTGTTCCCGGAACAATTTCTAAGTATTTTAAGCCGTTTGGTAACTATCCAAAATTTCAATTCTCAAAATATAATTTTGTTGTTACCGTGCTCAAAATTTCTACTACAAATCATTTTCTATTATTACTTTTTTCCTTTTTTTTTCTTTTTTCTTCTTTTCTTTTTTTTTTCATTTCTTCCTCTTCTTCTTCTTCTTCTTCTTCAAGTCATCGGTTACCAACCTTGAGATGACTAGCAACTGGCCAGATGAGGGCCAATGACCTCATCGAAGCATTGCTGGCCCTCATTGGCCGAGCCTCACTAGCGCTGGGCGAGAGTCGCCTAAACCATGGCTAGGCAAGCGGCCTCGCCAAGATTTGGCAAGGCCAAGCTCGCCAAGTCGCCAGTGGGGCTTGACCTTGCCAAGCCACCGCGAGGTCGACCTCCCCAACGAGGTCGAGCCTCACCCAACAATGGCTCGGCTAAGCCTCTCCCGATCAGGCGAGCCTCGCCGGTGGCTAGACTTGCCTTTGGCGAGCTTGCCTGACTGATTGCTAGTGACTAGCAACGGTGGTTGGCAAACGGCAACCAGATGGTGGTAGCATATGAAAAAGAAGAAAAAGGGAAGAAGAACAAGAGAAAAAAAGAAGAAGAGAAAATAGGTGCTTGATTTTAGAATTGTTTTGGGGAACAAGAATCAATTTTTTTTATTCTACTCCAAATCTGTTTCTGAAAATAAAAATTTTACCAAACACAATTTTAATCCAAATCTACTCTCCCGAATAAAAGAATAGAAATTAATACTATTTAGTTGGTTATCAAACTGGCTCTTAACAGCCAAAGTCTCCTGTGATCAGTGTCATCATTCCCATCGTCACCCGCCCATGTGGGAGTCGAGAATGAGAAGTCAACAGGCGAGCAGCCAGACCTACTAGAAAGTAGAAAGGACTGACAGACGAGGAAAGGACAGTTGAGAGAAAATAAAGGGAAAGTTCATGGTCAATCAGAAGGTAATCTCTAATTAGACCACGTTCGATCACTGGTTTGTCAGCTAAGCCAGAGAAAAAGGAGCATTTCGCATTTTACCGTTACAACTTCGAGGATGGACCGTGGATGATGCCTTTTGGCCAAACGCTCTTGCGAAGTCAATATCGAAAATGCCAACTAAACTAGAATGATGTTTCCCATTTTAGAATGAAATTATAATATCACAAGCACACAGCTACATGTATACATCCATATTTATAGTCTTGTGTCACTAATTTCCTAACAATTGTGCGAGGGAAGCATGCCGTATTGTCCCACTAGTGAGGCCTAGGTGAGGGCCCATGCCCTTGCCAAAATCCAGAGAGGGCTGCAACCCTCATCTATTTTGGACTAAGTCTTACACACCCGTAATAAAATGTTCACTTTGAGCCATCACTACTTCACATCACCTACAATTAGTAGTTTGAAAGTCTCCATACAAGGTATGTGGCCGTTAAACAACGTAACATGGGCTGTTTCAAGATTCGCTCACAATGTGAATAGAACCTATGACTTTGTAAAAGTCGAGTAAACTCCTTTACCACTGTTCAACGATCTTAACGGCAAGCCCATTTTTTATTTTATGTTTCATTTGTTGTATTTTGGGTATGTTAAACTTAAAGTAACGTGTGGCTATACCGATCAAAAACTGATTGGAAGAAATGTTCCCCGGTTGAGGACAGAGCCGATTTTTCAATAGTTTAGGAAATGAGACTTATCTAGATGGGTTGGCTTTTGGTTGAAGTTGAAGTCTCTTTAGTCATTCATGAACATGAAATTCTGTCACGTACCATATGGGATCCGTTTCCCACCAAGGAAAAAAGCATAAAGTATGCGACTATCACCGTCTAATAGCCCCTTTAATTGACTACTAAACTCGCGATTTGAACAATCCAGCCAATCCAGCCAACGCATCATGGTCAGTGAAATTTCTATGCTTCCTCTTGGAAAGGTCGTGGGCTCCAATTCATCGACGTCAGTCGCGAGTAGACCCCATTTGAAAATGGAGAAGATCGACGAGCTCTGGTTCACATGTTTTCGCTGGGTCTGTCGTCGTCGATGGTGTTGTAGCCCGCCGGTTACGACAAGTCATAACGAGACAAGGGAGGGGATGGTCCGTAGAAATTCGTACGACGGAGGTCTTCGTACATGCGTGTCCCTCGTGGTGCATTGACTTGAAAAACATTTCTTTTGGTGAAGAAATTGCATCAGTGAAATCAGAGAAGACTTGCTTAGCTGTTCCGTTGTTGAGTTGATATATCTACACACACACACACACTAAAGTAGATAGAGAAGCGTATTAATACAAGATTATCTGGACCCAACTTTCCAAAACTCTCTCAACACAAACGCACCAAAATTGGAATAGTGTCTGAACGAAGGCATATATTCATATAAGAACTAGGAAGCAATGTGTCTCATAGATGAACGCAACCATTGGATTGGACAAAAGGGTTGATTTTCAACAGTCGCGTTTGTCTGAAAAGTTAACATTTATTAAGTAATTTCGATTGTTTGATCACAGTTTTTCATAATTTCCGAATTATCACAAAAATAGAAAAAGGCATTTAGAGACAAGTCATGCCCATACATCCAAGTGCCCAATCAAGATCAAATTTGACTGGGTTTGTCTAATGCATAATGTCGAGATAAGAACAATGCAAGAGCCATAACTTATATGCAACACACACTTGAGTCTCATAACTTTTTTTCGCTCACTTAAATGCCACATCAAAATAAAATAAATCATTTAACTGTCATTTCCAATAAATCATTCGACATTGATTTTTTGATTAATTTTCCATCGACATATAGAGAGTCCAGCGGTCACGTCGAATTGGTCTTATTTTGCAGTCGATGGTGGTGGTGGAGCAATACATTGAAAATGGTAGTGATGGTCGTGCGACATGGGACAGATGGTGGTGCATGTTTGCAGAGCTAAGAAGAGCGGCGGTGGTGCATGTTTGATTCCTTTCATCTTTCTTATTTTGGCAGGCAAACTCTTCAAATTATGTTTTAACATATAGGGAAAGCTCATTAGTCGCGCCCCCCCCCCCCCCCCCGGGTCAAAACACACTTTATATTATATTTGCTACCTCGTTATTAATCTGCATATAATAAAGTCTTGGTCGAGATTTCGGTGATCTTTATCTCGGAGACTCCAGCTAGTCAAAATCAGTGAGGACTAGTCTCTGGTCGTGGCACGATGACGCGGTTCAATTTCGATCAAGATTTTACTCCATTTTTCAAAACTTCTCGTGTAAGAAAAACTCATCGCATCAATATCGTACTTTCTGTTGGAAGAAACGCAGAAACATTGGAAAAATTCGATTGGATCAAATCATAAGGATTTTATTGAATCAATTAAAATCGGATCTAATCTGTATATTATATCATTTCCTTTTCTTTTACACATACTTTGTAATATAATGTAACTCTGTACATTGTGTAAAGGTCAGAGAAATACATTGAATTCCCTATTCTTCTTCTTCTCATTTTCTCCTTCCCTTCATCTTCTGACATGGTATCAGAGCTGCCGAAGATTGGCTTAGCTTCCGCTCCTTTTCTTTTGATTGCCTAGAGGAACTCTATCCTGCAAAAGAGTTGCCAAAAGGAATCACTATTCTTTTTTTTTAAAGGGAAAATATTTTCAGTATGAACAAACTAGAAAATCTCACCTCCAACCCAGACAAGCAAATAGCAACAGATACGACCCCACAAGCTTCCGACATTACTTCCATGGTAGAACAATAATTCAGCCAAAGCCAGATCCAAAATCAACACGCATATTGGTAGAATTTTCCAGCTCAGTTTAATCTAGGTCAGCCATTCTCGACGTATCCCTACCAATGGATGCCATATCCATGGATCCATGGGACAAATCCAGTCACATCACAGCTGGGACTTCAGAGTAGCATGCCAAGTGATGGAGACCTACCAACCAGCACTGGGGCAGGCTCGACCATTAGCTCATAACAGATGGGCGGATCGAGTGATTCTAGTGCGGGACTTAAGGGTCAATCTACAAACCCATACCAAGGAATTCCACTTGGTTTTCTTCCTTTTCCTTTCGTAGCCGCCATGGGTTGACCAGAACCCAGCGACGCACTCTATGTTTCCATTGCCGACGAACCGGAGTTGCGGCTCATCAGCCACCCTCTCACGGGTCTAGAAAATTATTCAAGTTGGGCGCGGGAATTTCAGCCAGCCCTAATCACAAAAGACAAAGAGGGCTTTATCAACGGGACCATTCCAATCCCGACCGACAAAAAAATGGGACGACAGTGGAGAAAATGCAACCAATTGGTTAGAACATGGATAGGCAACTGCAGCAGCCCAAAAATCACTGCTGGTTTACCACCCACAGAAGACTCGAAAATCATTTGGGACAGCATCCGAAAAATGTACGGGAAATCGGATCGGGCAAAAATTTTCTCCCTTCACCAAGCACTCAGCGAACTGAAGCAAGGAAACACATCTATGACGACGTTCTTCAACAGGCTTTCAGCACTCTGGAATGAATTGGAAGCCGCTAAAGAAAAGTTGGAAGGGCCCGAATCGACCCTCCAGCAATATAAAGCCATGAAAGACAGAGAGAAGGCGACCCAATTCTTGCTCATACTCAACGATTCATACCTTACCTTTAGATCGCAAATACTGGCCATGGAACCAACACCAACCCTCGGCCGGATCTTCCAGCTTGCGGTGCAAGAGGAGAACTAGAGACTCGCTTTGTCGTACAACAAGAGCTCCGAAACCCTAGCGCTGGCGGCAAGGGTTGAGAAAGAGAAAACCCTAGAAAGGAAGAAAGGTTATGAGCAGTCGCTAGGGTTCGCGGAGTAGCGAGGCTTTAAATGGGGTGGCGCGGATGGCTAGGATCGGATGCCACAATCCAACAGTTCCAAAGGCACGCGAGCTCCATCTAATATGGACGGTGGAGATGCATCCAATCCAAGGGCATCCAACGGTGCTCAAATTTCCAAAGGATATGGGCAGAATTTCAAAAATAAAGGAAAATTATTCTGTGATTTTTGCAAGCAGCCCCCATTACACAATTGACAATTGTTGGAAATTGCATGGCAGACCTAGAGAAAAAGACAAAAGGGGAAAGGAGCTATACGAAGGGTAGCCTATCAAATTCCAAGATCAGTAAATTCTGCAAGTCAACCTATTACACATGGAGAATATCAGCAACTTATGCAGCCTTACAAAAATTGGATGTTCAAAAGAGGGGAGCAGCTTTATAGGTATTTCTTATTGCCTAGCAAATACTATTTCTAGAAATACCTGGATTACCGATTCAAGAGCCGTTGACCATATGACATGTGATAGAGGGCTATTTTATGTTATTCATGAAGAATTAGATGATCATGTCATTGTGCAATTGCCCAATGGACACACTACTTATGTCACTACAACAAGGATAGTCACCCTTAATTCTCATATCGTTCTTACCAATATCCTTTATATTTCGGACTTCCAATTTAATCTCATTTCGGTGTCTTGAACACCGTAAGGAAAATTCCTGTCGAGTCTTTTTCGATGCTAATACCTATCTGTTTCAAACCCTTTCAACTAGGATACCGATGGGCTGGGGTAGTCTCTCAAGGATTGTTTTTCTAGAAAAGCTTGTTGAAAAATTTCAATCTTCTCCTTGTAATAAGAAGTCATTGTGTAATTTGACTTCCAATGATAGAAATTTTCTTTGCACTCCAGATTGGGTCATAGCTCTTACTTTTCTTATCCTCAATGTCAAATTTGTCCGCTTGCAAAACAATCGCGTAGTCCCTTTACTTTGAGCCAAAGTCATTCAAAAAATATCATTTCCCTGCTGCATGTCGATGTCTGGGAACCTTATCATACAGTAAATCATGATGGGTCTTGATTCTTCCTTACCATTGTGGATGATCACTCTAGAGCCACGTGGATTTTTCTCATGCAGTCTAAAAGTCAAGTTGTGTCCAACTTAAGAACATTTCTTTCATTGTCAAAAACCCAATTTGGGAAAACTGTGCAAAGGATAAGGACAGATAATGGGAAGTAATTTTTCAATCATGAATGTGCTGCTCTTCTGTCATCACAAGGGATATTGCATGAGAGCTCCTGTATTTATACACCACAACAAAATGGAGTGGTGAAAAGAAAACACCGTCATCTATTGGAGGTTGCAAGAGCTTTATGCTCCGTTCGTTTCGCGGAAAACAACTTCCCGAAAATATTTTCTTGAATTTCCGGTGTTCGGGTGGGCGGAAAATACATGGTCAAGGAAAACATTTTCCGGTCAACGGAAAATTCTCTTGACATTGAGGAAAATGATTTCCTCTTTTCAAAATAGGAAATCATTTTCCTAGCCTCTCGTGCTGCTTTTTCCTTCTCATTTCTGCACTCTCTCACAAAAGCTTAGGGTTTCTGATCTCCTCCTCCTCCTTCGACGCCGACAATGGGTGAAGCATCCCTCATTCTCCGCCCTCCCCGGCCACTCCCGCCTGCTCCGGCCGGGGCGCCGCCGCCACCACCGCACTCCGCTTCCCGGTGGTTCGGCCGCTCGGGAGGATCCGGCTCGAGAGGAGCACCGCGGTGGCATCGGGAGGCTCGCGGGAGCCCGCCATCCAAAGCCGCTCGTCGTGCGGTGCGAGGCTTCCGGTGGACGGGTGATTGCCCCCGATTCCTTTCCTTGGGATTTTTTGCGCTCCGCGTGCTTGCTCGTGTGTTCGTTCGTTGCTATGTTTTGGGGATTTGGTTATGCTTGTTTGGGGTGATGCGATGAGGTCGCGGATCTGGCGGCGGAGCTCGCGGCTTGCCGGATCCGGGCAGAGCTCGAGGGCTGCGCATCCGGCGAGCTCAAGTGAGATCGGCGAGCCTCGAGCTCACACCGGATCGGCCACGGGTCTTGGTTAGCCGGCGGGCGGCCGGCCATCGTCGGGCGGGGAAGGTGGCGGCGGCGGAAGGAGGAAGGAGGCAACGGCGGAGGAAGGAGGAGGAAGAAGGAGGAGGAGGAAGGAAAAGAAAAAGAAATAATAAATAATAAAAATTTCGATTTTAAAAAATATAAATAATTAAAAAATCATTTTTAAAAAAATATAAATAAATAAAATAAATTTTTTGGTCAATTAAAAATATTAAAATTCAATTTTTGATAATTTTTCCCAAACAATTAAATGAGTTAACGAACGGTGGAAAATATTTTCCATTCAAATTTTAGATTTTGGCCGAACATCGGAAATGTAGAGTCATTTTCTGGAAAATGACTTCCGGGAAAATATTTTCGGAAACACGATATTTTCCGCGAAACGAATGAAGGCCCTTAAAGTTTTCAAGCTTCTATTCCATATAATTTTTGGGGATTTTATTGACCGCTGCTTATTTAATAAATCGTATGCCAACCAAGATTCTTGATGGACGATCTCCTTTCGAGATAATTTTTTGAAAGAATCCAGACCTGGACCACTTGAAAGTTTTTAGTTGTTTGTGCTATGCTGCAATCGTCAGACCCAAGGATAAGATGAGTCCCCATGCTCGCCATTGCATCTTCATGGGATATTCCACTTTACAAAAGGGATACCAGGTTTTTGATCCAACTACAGGAGAATTTTCTATCAGCAGAGATGTCATATTCCAAGAAACTATTTTTCCTTTTGCCAACCATGACAAAGGTAGCACTGAACCAGGGCATTCTCCAACTTCCTCTACCGAAGACAAGCTCGAAGGTTCTAGATATACCCTTCTTCCTTCCTTGACGGATACACATGAATTATCCACATCCACAACCAACACAACACCTTTAATGGATGTCCAAAATGAAAGACAACATGATGAGGTTCCTTCGGCTCCACCTACTTCAGATTCGTCTCCTGTGGAAATTCCAGATAATGATCCGTCCTCGGAGAATAATCGACCCAGACGTTCCAGTCGTACCACTCGACCACCTACCAAGACTAAAGATTACATATATGGAGTGAGGAATTCACCAAGTATTCTTTTTCCAATCTCTTCTTATGTTTCCTTCAATCACTTATCCCCAGCACATCGATGTTGCATCACTCGCATTTCTGAAGAGCGAGAACCATTCAACTTCCATAAGGCAAGTAATGATCCACGCTGGCATACAGCAGTGGAGGCAAAATTGAAGGCTTTAATGGAGAATCACACATGGGATCTTGTTACCCTACCTCCACATCGCAAGGCAATCGAATGCAAATGGGTATATAAGATCAAATATCAAGCAGATGGATCGATTGAAAGGTACAAAGCACGGTTAGTGGCTAAAGGCTTTACACAGAAAGAGGGTTTCGACTATCACGAAACTTTCTCCCCGGTCGCCAAGGACGTCACAATTTGTTCCTTCTTTTCAGTGGCAACCTCTCAAGACTGGTTATTACATCAGATTGATGTTCATAATGCCTTCCTTAATGGAGATTTAGACGAGGAGATATATATGGAAGTACCACAAGGTTTACGGAGACAGGGGGAGAACAAAGTATGTCGTCTCCACAAATCCTTGTACGGACTCAAGCAAGCATCTAGACAATGGTATGCAAAATTTGCTTAATCACCAATAGCTGCTGGTTTTCAATAGTCCAGATTTGATTATGATGTTTTCACATGGACCCAAGGTACGTCATCTATCTACTTGATGATATATATAGATGACATACTCATTATGGGGAATGATGAAGTAGCTATCAAAGGCCTTCAGGAATACTTGCATTCTACTTTCCATATTAAAGATCTGGGATCGCCAAAGTATTTCCTTGAAATCAAAATTGCTTGATCAAACCAAAGAATCTTTCTCAGCCAAAGAAAAATTGAACTGGAGATCATTTCAGAAGCAGGATTATCCGGATGTAAGCCAGCTATGGTACCGATTGAGCAAAACATTAAATTGACGACGGCCGATTATGATGCTGGACCATCTCAGGAGGCAAATCCCACACTCAAAGATCCTTTGGGCTATTAGAAGCTCGTTGGGAAGCTCATATATTTAACTATGACTAGACCAAACATAAGTTATAATGTGCAGACACTTAGTCAGTTCATGCATAATCCGAAGCAGTCTCATATGAATGTTGCGCTGAAAATTGTGAAGTACTTGAAGAAATCTCCTGGACTTGGGATTCTTCTCTCTAGGAAGATGACTGCATACTGGGACGCAGACTATGCAACCTGTCCTATGAGCAGAAGATCGATAATCGGTTTTTGTATCAAATTGGGGGATTCTTTACTTTCATGGAAAACAAAGAAACAACCAACTGTCTTGTTATCTTCAGCAGAAGCAGAATATCGAGCCATGACCAAAACCACATGTGAAATAGTGTGGTTGAGAGGGTTACTTCAGGATCTTGGAGTGCAGGTTAGAGGACCAACAAAATTATTCTGCGACAATGATGCAGCCCTCAAACTTGCATCCAACCCTATCGTACATGAGAGAACGAAGCACATAAAAGTAGACCGTCATTTCACCCGAGAGAAAATCCAAGAAGGGATGATCAAGACACAAGGGATTGGAACAGAAGAACAACCAGCGGATGTCTTCACCAAACCTTTATATCAAAGACAACGTGCGTATCTCTTGAGCAAGCTTGGCGTCTTGAACATCTATAAGCTACTAGCTTAAGGGGGAGTGTTGGTAGATATGCAGAAACATTGAAAAGATTCGATTGGATCAAATCGTAAGGATTTTATTGAATCAATTAAGATCGAATCTAATATGTATATTATTTCATTTTCTTTTCTTTTACACATGCTTTGTAATACAATGTAACTCTGTACATTGAGTAAAGGTCAGAGAAATACATTGAATTCCCTATCCTTCTTCTTCTCATTTTCTCCTTCCCTTCATCTTCTGACACTTTCATACAAGTCATCACTGTCGATCCTATAGGGGCCAATTCAGGGTATGGATCGTCGAGGTAGTAGAATCTTCCGACGTGCGGACATGAACATATGATGGGCGGCGGGTCCTTTGTTTTGCCGGGATTATCTTCAATCTTGTCTACTATCTTGTCCTCGCTTGTAGACACTAACTCCACGAACTCGAATTTCTTCCTAAACAAAGAGGCGAGGTTGATCGCATCGACATCTCCGGTCACTTGGAGCCGGTCTTGGTCATCATCCCATGCCACGGATTGAACTCTTGCAGTGAAACCAACAAAGGAAATGGATTGATTTTGATCAAAAGAGGTTCTTGATTTTTCCCCACTCTTCTAAATTTTGCAACACCTAAAACAATTTACAAAGAGTACACCTAAATGGCAGTCGTTGAGATATAAGAAGAAATATCAAACAATCACCTGGAAATCCAACGTGACAACTTTCAAAGATTTTTAGGTGAAGGCTTTGGGAGGCCAAAACAACAAAATCTTGAGGTGTGAACGTTCATAGACAACTTGATCATGGGCTTCCGCTGAAAAAAGAAAACAAATTAAAAAAAATAAGAATAGATCAAAACGGTGAATTAGCATGCGACATAAGATGAAGTAAATTCATGATTTTTCTCATCACATTACCTACATGGTGCTTGCTTCGTTAGGAATTTGGAGAATTTTAAATTCTTCAATTTGTTCAAAGAATTTTGAAAATATATTGGAGGAGGGCTGAAAAAGAACTGAGGTACCACCCTCTATTTATATAGCATCTCAGTGGCTTAAACAAAGGCTGGGCACATAGCAGTCAGATAGGTCTTCCAATTTTTGGCTTTATTATCGTTATTTTATTTAAATATATTTTGTCCCCAATCCGCCCCACCATTTATGCCTTACCCCTAGATGACATATGCTTTAGGAATTATTATTATCGTAAGTATACATCATGGTAGCTAAAATTATATTCAAACGTGGAGTTGACCAAATAAAGGACTAAATATAAAAATTGTTGAAAATATTTAATATCGAACCGAGTCGAAATTTGACCAATTTCAAATCCTTGAATTTTTTTTCTTCTCTAATTGAAGCCCTATAGAATGGTCTTCTCTCCTAGAAAAGGTACACCAGATTGACTCTTAACAACCAAATTCTTTAATCATCGTCGAGATCTTAATTTTTACACGTCATTGACTGGAAAGCAATAGAGTTCTAGGGAAGAAGAAGCCTCGAGTGAAACTTCTGTGATCAATCCTGGAATTAAGGGTTAATCGCGGAGAATGACATATTGTCCCCCTCGTTTCAGAATTGTCGCAAATTACCTGACATTTCAATTTTTGTAATTTGTCCCATGAAATTTAGAAATTAGCGGCGAAAGCGGTGGAAGAAGAATTAAAAAATTAATTACATGTGAGAGCTTGTTACGGAAGTTCCGAAGAGAATTTGATCAAAATCAGCTCCAAATGCATAGATCGCCTATAGTTTTGAAATACATTTTTTAATAGAGCCTATATTTTTTCTTTACATATGTAGATGGGTATATGACTAGTTTTCTTTCATAACTAATCACGTGCAGTCACTTGATAAAAAAATTACGGGGCAAGTTGTAAAACCGAAACGTCAAAGGGGCAATTTGCCACAATCCGAAAAACTCTGGTGGCAAAATGAACTTCTTCCTGGTGATCACGACCATCATCATTCCTCTGTCCCTCTCTCTGAGACTTGAGAATAAAATGATGCTTCCCATTTTAAAATGAAATTATACGGATATACCTATGTATATCAATGAATTTTATCCTCTAACTTGTTTTATTTTCAAGCTTTCTATTTGTGCAATCAAGCGTGGTTAAATGAAATGGTGATTTACGGCCGCTTATTATTTTTATGCACGGCACATATAATACCTACTTGCCTCACCGTCCTACGAAGAGGATGAGCGGCCTTTGCCAAGGTAATAGTAAAGGTAGACCTATCAATATAAGCCAAAGACGCATTTCTTAACCCATAATTGACGCGTTGAAGCTGTATATAAGTTAGTCTTAGTTAATAGGTTGTGAATTGGTTTAAAATGATAAAACTCAAAAATAAGATGTTAAATGGATTCATAGTTTATCCAACCCCAACTCGCATTTGTAACTATCTCTTAAGCTCTCTATGAGAAAATAATGGACTTTCTGGACCATTCTAATCTTAAGGAAGTCTTGGTGGACCTGCAGAGATGGGCTGACTTCACCCTTATAAAAAATTTCAAAACGGTTTCTTTTTTTCCTATTATCTTTTTATTTTTATTAATCTTGTAAGTCTCATCCATTAGTTATTGGAATATATCTTTCCTTGATTAAAGTTGGTATTGTTATTTTTACATAATATTCTAATCTTAGTTCTTGCCATTGCAATCCATTGTCAAGATAAATCATGTTCTTCAATATTTTATATTCCATTTAATTAAAATTTCAATTTCCCCACGTTAGTTGTTGCTGTGATTTTATAAATTCACTATTAAGTAATAAATTTCTCTTAATCTTCATTGCGATTCAATACAAAAATTGAAAATTCTATGAAATATCGAAAGCCAATTTTTTAGCATCTTATAATCGAAATAGCGAATTTATCCAAATGACATATATTGATGGAGAGGTTAAATAGTTTAAATAAGCAAATACAGGTTTTGATATGTTGGAATAGATATGGAAGTGTTTTAATAAATGGGTTGGGTAGGGTAAAGGTTGGTTATGGGTTATTAACAAGATAAATGGATCAATTTGGGTTGGATTATTTTTGACCCAATCTGAACCCGACTTAATCTAGCCCATCCATTTGATAGCCCTACATGAATTCTCCCATGCATATATTGTTGGAGTTCGATGTAACTGCACAAGTCAATTTAACTAGCTTCATTATGTTAAAAGAGCTAGATGATGAGATACGAATGAAAAAAACAAAAAGTAGGAGGACCAAATCCCATCTCGTGTGGTGTGCATATGTTACTATGTTAGCAACTAGGAGTGTGCATGGTTCGGGCGAGTAGTTCCGACCTAGAACAGGGAACCGCCCAAGAATCGATTCTGAAAAATTAGAACCGGGAACCGCCCACTAGTTGTATGTATCCACCCGGGAACCGAACCACGGGCTCTGATCCGGTTCCCGTGTGGATCCATAGAACCTGTCCAACCTCCATGCCTTCAACCAATTGTGACCCTCGCTCTGCTTTGATATTGCTAGTATGAGTACCTAGAGGGGGGTGAATAGGTATACAAAGATTTTTCTTGATAATTTATGTATACTTGCGCAATACTTAGACAGTTGAAGGATTTGCGAAGAGTAATAATCAACGTAAGACTAAGCAAGGAAGAAGAGAATTAAACACGCGGTTTATAGTGGTTCGGCTTGATTCAAGCCTACGTCCACTCTTCTGCACTGACAGCCAATTTGGCTGGATTCCACTATGAACAAAGAGATGTTACGGTGTTGATCTTCCTTGATTTCTCGGTGTAGATGATCTACCACACTCGCTCAAGGTATCACCAAGTATAGACACTCTCCCGTGTATACAATTTCGCTCGATCGTATCGACTAATAATCAAGGAGCTTCGAGACTCTGGAATTTTTCTATCGATCACGTACTTAAACAACTAGAACGACTTCCTTTATACTCCTTTATGCCATCATACCATTGGCACTTACCAAAGGAATTCCTCCAATCTACCCGTTGGACGGAATCAATCAAGAAGATCATTCGAGCTATAAAAGGAACTGACGATACCCATCAATCCCCGCCCATACAATCGGATCTTGGTTTCCAAGAATAGAACATTCCAAGAATACTTCGTCGACCATCGGATCTTCAATTGATCTAGATACAAACAAAAGAACCGTTGTGATTTATCCAACCAAAAAGATCTTCTCCAGACGATAGGATTAAATCCTCAACCATATACTTCGGCTCGGATTTACTTCGTCACTTGGATCGAAAGACTCACAATGAGAATAGTCTTGAGTCTTGAGTCTTGAATCTTAGGTCTTGAATCTTGAGTCCGTAGGCAGAAAGTCTTCGCACTTTACACTAGACGATCTGCGGATACACGAGACTAGACGAAGGAAACGTTTTGTCGGCTTCAAAATATTCCGAATGATTTCTCCAACAATCTCCCCATTTTTGATGGTGACAAAACTTTCTATAGAATTTGAACCTCTTTGATCTGCAAAAACATTTCTCAAGCAATATGGCAATCTCATAAAGATTAACAAAGCAACCGCACTCGCATCCACGGAAAAATGGTTAGTCTTTCATGAGTAATACCATATAACAATACTTGATATGAATGCAAAACGCTAAGCATTAAAATCCACAGTCAATTCGATCGATTCAAATTCTCATCCAAGTTCACTCAAGTTCAAAAACAAACACATTCAAACAAATTTAAAGTCAAAGAAAGTTGGTTGGTTGGTTGGTTCAAATTGCTTCTCCCCCTTTTTGTCGAGATTAAAAATGTGAGAAAGATGTCATGTCCGCTGGGAATGCGCACAATCTGAAATCCCCCATGGACTCGGACTACTCCTTCGAGCTTCTTCAAGTCTTCCCTCGGTTAGCTACCTCTTCTCCCTTGGCATTGGTTTGCGTTGTAGAGCGAGGTCTTTCATTCTATCCTCCAGAATCAATCAAGATGCTTGTCCAGCATTCTTCATGGCTTGAACTTCACGATCCCGTGAGCATAGATTTGGCCACGCATTTCCAGAAGAATATCCATGATACGACGAAATCTGCAGAATTGTCCGTCTCGTGTACTAGCATTGGCTTTCTCGGATGGAGTGAATGCGTACGATGGCGCTTCGTGAAGTCTTGCAGATTTGGTTCGACGTATCGTGACCTTCTTCGGGCAATTGAGAAGCCTGA
Organism: Eucalyptus paniculata subsp. matutina; assembly: GCA_017140255.1. Lineage (NCBI taxonomy): Eukaryota > Viridiplantae > Streptophyta > Magnoliopsida > Myrtales > Myrtaceae > Eucalyptus > Eucalyptus paniculata. Next base: position 54,287,851 of record CM029437.1, on the reverse strand, counting down.
AATTCTTCTCGTCCTTTGGAGATTGTCGTAGACCTTCACTATTGGCAGCATGAGGTGAGGACCTCTCTTGCTCGCCAACTCCCCCCCGTCTCTAGGACATCAAGAGGAGAAGAGTGATGATCATGCTCTTACGTATCCTTCTCTCCGCATTCAGCCAAGCAGACTTTTCTGGCTCTTCTTCTCCTTCTTCTTCAGCTTCGTCTCTTTCTCTTTGTTCTTCTTCTTCTCTCTGCTCTTGACTTCTTCTTCTTCTTCTTCTGTTCTCGTCTTTCCGCTTGCTCGTTGATTGGGGAACATAACGTCTTGTCCTTATCGGGGAAGTGATTGTAAGATCTTCCTCCTCCTCTTCATCTTCCAAGATGAGAGTTCTCTTCTTTTGGTGGGAGCACCAATGGCTTCCTTTCCCTTTCTTTTTGAAGCGGACGGAACTGGAGTCTTCACTGAATTTCTCCATTGCCTTAGAAAGTTCTTGCGAGACGCATCTTTGTCAACATCTTTAAACCTACCACCATCTTATCGCACGGTGTCGAACACGAGAGTGTGGCGGTTCAATATTCATGTGTCTCGAAGATCCGGTCACTGGACACGGATAAGGCAATTGTCCCTTGTCTTTTGACATTGCTCGTACATGTGGAAGAGAATAGTGTGAGGGAGAGAACTTCTTCCGCAGTTGATTGCGTACATCAATTTTGCTTCGAATTAGACACATCAGTCTTTGATGTAGACTTCGGCCTAATGCAATTGATAACAATTTTGTGCAACACAATGTTGATGGCACGCATCCTTGAGTAGATGATTTTTCCTCAATATTTCTATCTTCGACAAGGTCCATTGTGGCACGAGCAACCGAGACTTTTACTGCTGATAACGTCCGCTCAACTCCAATTATGTCCGCCAACATATCCACATCCAACACATAATCCACGATTATTGGATAACTAGGCGCTGCTGTTCCCCTAGCATTACCTATGCTTAGACCCTTTATATGGAGCCTTTGATAAGAATAAAACCCCCTTCAAGCTACCTCTCCCCGGGTGAATGCGTAAATTAGATTCTTCCCTCCAAAGCGCAGCCGAATTCCCTGTGTAAAGCATATGGGTTCTGAAGCCCAGTGAGCACTTTCAGACGACTGCCTGAATCAAATAGGGGGCACTTTTCCCATTTGACTTCTCTTTTCTTTGAAATTTTCCGCTTTCTTGCCTAGACTAAAAAAAGAGGGAGCATGCCTAGAAGAATTTCACTGTAAAAAAAGAGTACCATCTCTTACGGAGAGTGGACGGAATGTAATAGAACTCCTAGCGAGAAGGCCCGGAAATGGCTCGCAAAGATTAGGAATTTCTCTCTCAAGGGATGGAACTGGCTGAACGAATAAAAGCAACTCTACCTGGATTTACCTTTTCTGCTTCCTAAATCTGGCTCGATAACTTGCCTGATGGATTTTTTTTACCCTTGGACTGGAAGGGAACTAGCTTAGGCACTTTACCCCGATGGCTTGTAAGAGACTGGCAGGCTTTCTAATGGTACAGCCCGGAAAAAATAAGAGGGATGAAAGAACTCCACTAACAAACAAGTAGAGGGAGTGCATTGGGATAAGTATGCAGCTACAATCCCACCATCTTATCTTAGGTCCTTTTTGAGAGGGTAGCGGGATACGAAAGGAAAGCAGAAACCTATTCTATAAATACAAGGAAAAGCGTATCCTATTAGGTTAGGGAAAATCAATCTATCTCTAACTTTACCCAGGGAAAGAGAGGTCTATTATAGGACAGTATGTAATCAAACTCCCATCTCAGCGAGAAGAGAAGAACTAGACAAACCCACTTTCTGCAAAGAAAATAGGAGAAACTCTGGGGTAAGAAATCCTAGACTGAAACTCCTTAGGGATGGCTGGCACCCGGAATCCCAGCGACATAAAAAGAAAGTCAAACTTAGACTGGCCTGCTTAAAACTAGCTTTATAACTATTTTATTGATAACTAGAACTAGATCTCTACCTGGCTTGCTCACACTAAGAGGAAAAGGAGACTTGCTGGCTTGGTTCTAAACATCTGGAAGTTTGGCTCTCGAAAGCTAAAGTGCTCTAAATCCTTGCCTCTAGGATTCAAGGACAGATTCTAGTGGTGGAAGGGCTCTCATATAAAGAAGGACTTCTTCTCTTTAACTACTAATTTAGTGTTTAATTACCGGGTCCTGAATTCGATTGGATAGCCCGACGGAAAATCGAATGAGTGGTTGTGGAAAGGGCTGAAGATACTTTCTATACAGACTCAGGAGAGTCTCTAAGTCCTCGGTATCCAATAACAATTCGATGGAAAATTGGCTTTATTAAATGAAAAAAGAAATTCTTTCTTTTCAATAAACCCTAGTCAAGAATGGAATAGGCGGTCCTCCGATTGTTTCACAGAGACAATCCTTAGACAGTAAGAATTAGATCAAATGGGAAATAAAAGGATGTGATAGATAACGATCTATCTTGACATTCTATTTTTCATATTTTTATACCTTGTCTAAAGATAAAGACAAGAAAAGATAGAATAGGTCTTATTATTCCTACATCTTAGGAAGATTCCCCTGATACTTCTAAATGGGTCACTGCGTATTTTGCTTGTGCTTAACGTTTTCCGATTCTACTAGAAAAATAATATCCTATAAGAATATTTTAGAAGCAGATTTATTAGAGCCTTTGATCAATGGTGTTGGGTCAGAATCCCTTTTTGACTCTACGCCAGTGATTCCACTATTATTAGTGAACAATAATGGAATAATTCCTTCATAGAGATAGGGGACATAATTTACATGGATATAGTAAGTCTTGCTTGGGCTGCTTTAATGGTAGTCTTTACATTTTCTCTTTCACTCGTAGTATGGGGAAGAAGTGGACTCTAGAGGTACTACTAATTGAGGCGAGGAATCAAACTGTATCGATTGTTTTATAGATCGTTTTGCAAAGCCTTTTTACTTTTTATTTATTTGATTTTTATTTGTTTTTCTTTCCCTTTTTATTAAGAGAAAAACGTTCGGTTATTATATTAAGTGGATACGTACCTTCTATGGGAAACAACATATACATAGTGGTTGTCCAAGGATAGACTACGCATAATAAGATCTTACCTTGGCAAGTCACATATTGCGCACTTACTTTACCACTTGTTTTTTATTTTTAAAATCTTATTTATGCTATACTTAGGCTTTATTGACTCATTTCATATCATGGTTCAAGAGTTTTAATAAAATGGTGGGTTTTTTTATTCCTTTTCGAAATCCGAAGAAATTTCCAGAGAACTTCTTGGATCATCTGTTAACTGCTCAATCAATTACTTCTTCGGAATGCTAAAAGAAAATGAATCGATTTTCATTTATTAATATACTATATGCCTACCCCCTTCGCCCATGGATTTGATTCTTTCGATGGATACAGGGATTCGTATTGAAAATAATTCGAAATCTAGGAATTCGAAGCGTACTATTAAGAATTGCCTTTCGATTGTTTTAGATTGATTGGAATCAAGACAAATTAAATAGATGAAGCAAAGAAATAGAATTGGGATGCTATGTACATTACATATATCAATACATATATCAAAAAGATACATATTGTAGATTAATCTATATTAAGCCTATATTCTTTATATTTTTTTACAGTACAACTTGTTACATTACAATAAATTACAATAAGAATAATAGCTAGTATGGTAGAAGATTCATATATTTCTTTCTACCATACTATCGGATCTCATGGAATACTATACCGCTAATTCAAGTCCGCTCATTTCATTTAAGACGCGAGATGAAAATCCTTTTATATTTCTTCTATTTCTTCAATCATTGACTAAGAAAAGAAGTCAAGTTTGATTCAAATTAATCACTTTGACTGACTGTTTTTACGTATATTATAAGTAAAAAAGCAGTAGGAACTAGAATGAAGAGTGCAGTAGCAATAAATGCGAGAATATTTACTTCCATAATCTCATTGTTTTTTTTTTTATTTGGAAATAACTCAGGATTTAATCCCATAGAGATGAGAAATCTTTCGCCTGTAAATTCAATGGGATGAATTACACCTCGATGATATTGAATTGGATCAATATCATGAATAACAATATCTGAGCTATCAAATCAATTCATCGTCGAGAATTTTTTTTTATAACATAGGAAGATCTTTTATCCATACCGAATCCAAAATTGGATTCCTGATCCAACCCCTTTACTTTTCTTTTTTATTTGAATTTCTCCTTCTTTTTCATTCTTCTTCCTTTTTTCTTTTCTATAAACTACCGCCTTCCTTGTATAATCATCTGATGACGTATCATTTGACCGCTCTTACGTTTCCATTGGTTACAAACCCAAACAAACAATAGAAGTCAAATAGAAAAGAAGGAGTTAATTACTCTTTTTTAATGATTTCATTTTTGTGGAAAACAAAAAGAAATAAGTATTAGAAAAAGAAACCGAGTCTTAAGGTATAAAAAAAATCGAATATTCCATCACACTATTTTCGAGTTTGTTCTTTTTTCGACAGTACCCTTAAATAATAAGAAATTTTTAATCCCCTCTCTCTAAGGAGAAGTTGGATCTTTCTTTGGATTAAAAACGAAACGGGACGCATATATTAAAAGTTCCGTGTTCAATTTTAATGAGATAGATTGTTTAAAATTCAAACTAGGAATTGAAGTTTCACAAACTCGGAACCAGAAAAGTATCTCCTTTTCTTTGAATCTAAAAAAAAAAAAGTAAAAGTCTTCGATCAAAGTTATTATGTTAAATTCATTTTGTCTCGTAGAAGAAATGAATTCCATTTGCGTATGTGTTCCCGGTAAATAGTGGGTACTCTATTCTATTACACGGATCGGGAGCAATCGAAAAAGCCATACCAAGTACAGTATCGGTATCTCTTTGAATCCTAAATATGATGCTACGAATAATTGTAGCAATCCACATATGTCTCTCTCCCATCAATCAGTATTGGTTGAGGTAATGATAATGGAAATTTCCCTATTTATTTGTTTTGATGAGAAATGCGAAACGAAAATGAAAAAAAAAAAAAAAGAATCCCCGTTGGGAATGAAATTCGGCTATTTGTACCCTTTTTCACAAAAAAAATGGACAGATGAATTAATGTATTTTTTATTGGATTGGATTCCGTCGGGATTGACGGGGCTTGAACTCGCAGCTTCCGCCTTGACACGGCGGTGCTCTGACCAATTGAACTACAATCCCAAGAAAATGAGGTGTAAGGATATAGATATGAAAAAAAAAAAGGGTACCCGCCTGGTCTTCGCGAACCAGATATTTTAGTTCCTGGCGAGTAGTTTCTTTTTTTTTTTCGTTTTTAAGTGGAATGTTCATTATGATGATAAGTAGTCGATTAGGAGAACTGCTATGTCACTACAGGGTATACTCTTCCTCATGTTTCATTATTCATATTTTATGTCCTGGGGCATAGATATTCTAGATATCCCATTATGAATCGCCAAAGTCTTCCTATTTCTCCATTGTTCCAATCAGATCCGAAAAATGAGAAATCAATCAAAAAGTCAGTGGACCCGAATTGAATCATGACTATATAAGCTATTCTGATATTCAGATTCAATATAGATGAAATCGTGGAATGGAAGCCGACCTTTTATTTCCTTGGACCACGCAAGAATTCGTCGTCCGATTAAATCTTCTTGTTCCTGGATGCTCCATAGGAATTCATCGCTATTCCTTTCCGCCACCGAGAAAGGTTCATTCCGAATCACACGAGCAATCTCTTTTTTTTCGTTATGGTAATGCAATGCAAGAGGTCGGAAATCCGGTTGTTTCTGATGATGAAAAGAGGTTTTTTTATGTAATGTGAAATGAATTTATGAAAACCCGATATTTAAAGGTCGGTAATGTTAGAAGACGACTGTCGGTATCTGATGGTCGGATGCCCACGGTCGGTATATCTTTGATAGCTCAGACGGAGAGAATAAACGGACTCCTCGAGGGCTACTTAAGGCACTTTATTTAGTGCAAACCAGAAGGACTGGAGCTGTTGGATGTTGCTCAATACTGCTATAACTTAACAACGAAAAAGCCCTGCGTCGAACTTAAGCCCCTTCGACTTGGCCACGGGCAACAGCCTCGACGCCCCACACCATTGCGACAAGAGGGGGCTAGCCCATACACCCACTGCACGAGTGGAATACTACTTAGTCAAGTAGAAGGGCCAACCTGAGAGCGAGGCAAGCTGGGGAACGGGCTGAAACGTGCGATTCGAAGACCAAGTCAGAGACTACTGGACGTCTCGCAGAGCGACTCTCAACGAGGACGTTGAGACTTTTCGAAAAAAAAAAAATGTTTTTTGGCTTAATCCGCCTTTACTAAAGATCAAGGAGTGCACTTGTACTCCGGCTAATAAGGAAAAGGTTTAAAAAAAAAAGTTTGACTCTGATTAGATCCTTAGCGCAAGCGCTAAGTAAGCAAGCTATCTTATGGTTAAAAAAACCGGAGGAAATAATAACGTCAAGTAGAAACGAACAAGGTCTTACGGCACGATCACTATATCTTTTCTTTTTCTTTAGCTCTCCTCTATGGAAAGAGGGGATGATACGTGACCTGGTATACCTGATCGTTTGGTCAACGAGACGTACGTAAGTCGACATAGCTCCATGTACAAAAAAATGAAATAATGGGTGAGCCTAGGGTGACGAACATGGCTCAAGACTTTTTATACAAAGCCCTTCTCTTCTTCACTCAAAGAGGCAATTCTACTGAACGGGTCGATCCTCCCCTCCCGTTTGTTTTAGCAACAACTCCTAAGGTCTCCTCGCCAAGAGCTTCCCGGCCGATTTAATAGGAACCAACCTAAGGCTTTTGTTTCACAATAAGACCCGGACGATTATCCCTACCCTCGGTAGCTTACGAGTTTACGTCCATCCCCGGTCGGGTACAATTTCCTTTCGATTTCTCCTTGTAGCCGTTACCCGACTCGCGCAAGTGTGTCCACACCCCCAACCGACTTGACGAGGAATCCATTCTCGAACAAACACAACCCCTATACACACCTAGGAGCACCCCTTCCTCGCATATCCATACAAGACCCGAGTAGGCGGGTCGAGGTCCTACGAGGTACCCACTACTCGGAGTACCCTCCCAAAAGGAAAAAGATGTGTCTGTCGGGTTCGCTTCTTCTTAGTTGGGTTGGGCGGGTTCGACCAGAAATGCTATGCTTACACACAAGACTACCCCCCTCTTCCCGAAAAGCCGCGGGGACTACTTTACGATGACGGACGACCGCCCGTAGGGGGTTTATTGCACAAGGCCCACAGAGGAAAAGCTTTATCCCAAATAATAGAAGATGCTCGGCTCCGCACAACATAGGGATTGGCACGCTTTCGGGAAGAACATAGAATAGTAGAGGATCCAGCATGCGGAACACGGCGATCATTAGAAATTCACGAATTAGAGATGCTGTAATATACTCTTTCCCATAACTTCTCATACCACCAACCCACTAAAATGCAAATAGGGATCAGAAATGTGGTCAATATCACGAAGAATAAAGAGATACCGTCTATACCCAAAAAAAATGGATGTTTTCATAAGGAAGCCATCGAAGGCTTTCCACAAATTGAGATTTGGCCGTAGAAGGATCGAATTGTATCCGAGAACAGGGGAATACAAAAAGTAATAAGAGAGGCGCATGAGACCAATCAATCGTATCGGTCGTATTCTTGAATTTGGAATGAAAAGAAGAGTAATACTTCCTAGCACGGACACGAGAATAGGACCACTTAGATCGAATAGCATTCACGAAATGTTCTAACATAGAGTAGAATCGAACATGTTAGAGATTTTTTGACAACAAAGAAAAAGATAGGCGCCTAATTCCAATACGCAAAAGTCATAACTCAGTCTTAAATTAAAATACATTGGAAGTTCTAAAAAGTATCATTTAAATAACAGTCCTAAAACTTTAAAAATGCAATCATAACCTAAAATTTTCAAATTAGTCCAATCAAATCCTTCACTATTTAATTTTTTTTTTTTTTAATTTTAGGATTCGATTGCATGTTTGTGACAAGTTTTATGACTTAGTTGTATTTTTTTTTAAAGTTTTATGACTTATCAAGACTTCACATGCTTTTTACACTCTCCACCGCACTCATATCGAACAAAATTTTATTGAATGAAATTTTCATACGTAGATACTTCTATAATCATGAACTGATATTTTTTTTTCTCTCATGGAATTCAGCCTCAAGTGCTTAGGCCCCGGGCCTAGCCTTGGGTACTTTAGCTCAACTATTGGGGTCCTCAACCCAGCCATAGAGCCGAGCTCCACAATCGAAGTCCTAGGGACTTAGGCACAACGAGCAAAGACCTAGGCATGTGCATCAAGGTCTTGGGCTCAACCTCAAGGGACCAAGGCTACTAAGAACTCAAGCACCGGCATCTGGGCCGTGTACCAATGGCCGAGATCTCTTGTTCAAACATCAATGTCTAGTCGTATTTCAGAAAATGATTTCTAACTTTTAAGTGCAAATCGCATTCCTAAAATTAAACATAGGTTTTCTGTTGATTATGAAAATATTTTCTATTTATTCATTTCCTAAGCTATCCAAACACCAGAAAATGAGACAATATTTTTGGATAAAAAGATTTCTACAAAACAAATGGGGTCTTAATCTATCGCATAGATAATTGGAAATGAATCAAATGTACAAAGAAAAATCCTATGTATGTACTCATAGCAAGGATATGAAAGATTGGGCTATTAGACTTAGAATGCGTTGGGTTAAAGGAAGACTTTACGTTAGAGGTGATTGATTTTCCCTTGTTTGGTGGAGAGCATGAAAACTAGAGGAGTACTTTCCATGTTTGGATTTTATCAAAAATGTTTTCCTTAAGGATAGATTATATAATGCATAAACTATACATGTAAACTGTAAATTATAAAATGTAAATGGTAATAAAGCCAAAAAGGACAAGAGCTACAATCAGTCAACACCTGCCCGAAAAACCATCTGTGAGACAGAGATTCAGGTGATAAATAGATATGCTACTGTACTCAGATACGTCACCAAAGCCCTAGCAGCTGTTACAAACCCTAAAAATGAGTCACGCCTCAAGCAGCAGAAGCTCAGTGATTTCGGGTTGAGCCAACATCAGATTACAAGACTCGGAATCTGTCATTGCTTAGGCAGATGCGAGATCGAAGGAAAATCTGTTAATGAACAGTTTTATAAAGCAGACAAGTGGTGAAGCTATAGATCTTTACAAAGTCACCTGTAGATAAAAACCTCAACATCTGATCATTATCACGCCACCTTAAGCCCCGCCTTTCATGGTCGAGTATGTCGCTATAGCGACTTGGGAACCAACGCAACAGGTAGTAGGAGTACGCGAACCCGACGATGGCACAAACGGGGATCACGATCTCTGTTGCGAGAGCCGAGGAGCAATGCCATTCGCCAGAACTCCCCAGACTGCGTCGCTGGAATGGCTGGACCTGACACCTATTAGGAGAGACAGATAGACAGAGAGACAGAGAGAGAGACTCAGGAGAGGGGGAAACAACCTAAGGCCATTGACGTAGAAAGCAAGAGTGGACCTAATCTTGTCATGTACTTTTGACGGGTGTATTAAAGGTGATTGGCTTCTGATTCAACCAATCCCACTGAGAATCCTGAAACCTGACGGAAGGGACACTCATTTTTGAATTAGAACTAGACCGAGTCAGTCCTAGGACGGAGCGTGACCGGACCAACCAATCCGGTCCGGATGGAAACGACCACTTAGCAAAAATAAATTTAAAAAAAAATATATTAGAGTTATTATAATTTTAGATTTATTGCTATTTTTAAGAAATAAAAAAAATATTTTTTTAATAAAAGATTCAGTCCGGTCCAATCTAGTTTTTAGAACCGAACCGGACTGAAAATCACCGATTCTATTTTTATAGAATCAGAATCAACTAAATCACTGGTCCACCCTAAATTTCCAGCATAGTCCGATATGCTCACTCCTAATCAATATCTTGAATCCACCCATTGCGGGTCTTCGCTAGGAAAAATGCAATATAGTATACAATATAGTATATACGACTTGCTTGACAGATTTGTTTCATGAAAAAAATTAAAAATATTTTCCTTCTTTTTTAAGAAAATAAATTAACAAAAAATATTTTCCAAATCAATGAAAAATGTTATCTTATTAAAGCTTAAGTTTAAAAAAACGATTTCTCCTTTGAAAAGAATCAGAAAATGTTTTATGAATATATTACAAACGAAACAATTGTTTTTATAAAGATATATTTTTAAAATTCGAATTTTAATTTTTTTCTTTTTTCTTTTCTTCTTTTTTTTCTTCTTCTTTCTCAAATCCATTGCCAGCAAGCATCGAAAACTTGCCATCACATCTTGCCATCTAGTGGCGAGCCATCTAGGCTCGAGCTTCGCCGCCAAAGGCCGCGACTCCTCACTGTGGCCGACTAGGCCAGCTCCAGAATTTGGAGCAGTCATAAGTGCCAAGAAGTGAAGAACACACTATTGAGTCAACTGACATATATTTTAGGCAAAGGGTGTATAGTCAAAAACTACTAAATTAAGATTCACCATGACAAACCTCTAATTAGCTTGCATGGGAGTAGCTATATATCTCCAAGACCAAAAAGAGCGTAGACCGAAGTCGAGGAAGCACGTCCCCCGAGGCCTAATCACAAGCGTAACGCCAACATGTGTAAAGATCTCATTAAGTTTCCGCAGATTATTCTCGATACTCGATTGTTCCAGATTAGTTTTCCACCAAAAAGTTGCTTGTATTTTAACGATCGACATTATATGGGTGCTTCCTTCAAGGAATCTAGAGCAGTCACGAATGCAAAATTCTCACTTCACATGAAACTATTGGCCTCCCTTCCATTCTCCATAGGAAAAAAAACCTAAAAAAAGAAGAAGAAGAAGAAGCACAATCTGAGACCACAGCAGTGCGACTTTTTTTTCCTTTATTAACAGAAAGTGGTTAAAAAAAGAGAACATAGAGTATACCTGAGCAGAGAATTTCACGCCCCCACCGCTTCCCAAACACCACAAGATGAAAAAGAAACAGACAAAAAGTGGGGTTGTTTTTCCTTTTAAAAATGCAATCTTTGCATGGAGAGAGGAGTGGGATTCCTGAAAACCCAAACCCCAAGAAACAAAAAGATTAAGAGCCTCTATGCCATTAAGGACGACTCTTTTTCCTCCTGCCCACAAGAAAACAAGCCAAAAGCACAAATGGGTTTTCTTTGAATTATACAAACACTCAAACTCAGATAGCCCCTTAAAAAGGAAGAAAAGGAGTGTCAAAAAGTCCAAAGGCAGGCTTCTGCTCCGCACCGGGGTTGAATGAACTGGTCCCATTTACTAAACACACTCTCACAGGGACAGGAGAGAGAGAGATTTTACTGTGTGGTTGCAGTACGAACTCATATGTGTTAACGGCTTTGGACGGCCGCGAAAATATTAGGTGCATTTAATACATCACGTGTGATGATACGATAAATCATACACGGATTGTGATAAATCCGGGCCCATCAGTTGAACCACAAAATTTCTGCCATGGCTCGAGCTCGAGTCGGCTCATGGCTGCTTCAGGTCGAGGAGGGACGGCACGCCGCCGGATGCGACGATGAGGGGTGATTCGGCGGGAGGTCGAGTGGTTGAGGAGCGTGGAGACTGCGACGAGCTTCGTTTGCGGTGAGATGGCTTGAGGCCACTAGAGCGGCCAAGGCTACCCCAAGCTCCGTGTTTGAGGTCAAGCTTCATGGCCAAAGCGGCCATGGATGAGGGTCGTCCCATGGCTGGCCGCGAGCGTCGTCCATGGATGACGCCGACGACGGCCATGGATGAGCGTCGGCGTGCTCGTAAGCATGTCGTCCATAGCTGGTCCGTGACATTGCAATCCACGGCGCAAGCGTCGTCCATGGCCTCAAAAGGCAAAAGGAAAAAGAAGAAAATGGTGAGAGAGGGAGCTGCGTCGAGCGTGGGACGGAGCTTAACGGGAAGAGAGAGGGTCGTTTAGAAATTTTGAATAGTCAATATGTGGGCCCGGCTCAACACATGTCAATCTCTGAGTGGTTTCCTGCGTACCATATTAAATGCACCCAATATTTTCTTCCGGGCATATCTGTGATCCTCATTTGGGAATCGAACACAAACCTCCGTTCCTTGATACATGGTCGGAGGAACGCCGTTAATTCTTATAGTACAGCAAACTAAGCTATTCAACCCTACCCTAAAACTTTGGGTCCTATCACCTATTTGAGAAACTGATTCAATCTAGAACTTTTTTCTTTCGGCAAATGCATTTATTTGCTATCACGATTCACGGCCTTGCTCTGATCAACCTTGTTCTCCTCGCAACCCTCCACCATCTGCCGCATCATGTCTCTCTCTCCTCTCTCCTTCCTGCAATCGTCGCAATCTGGATTCTCCCGGTTCCAACTCCTGTTCATGCCAGGTCCTCTGGAGCATCACCCACCATCCCTCTCCATCTCTCTGTTTTTAACCCTCCTCGGAGATGAAAAGGATAGTCCTTTGCTTTTTTAGCCATTTTCGACAACAAACCCCATGCTGATGAGAAGGTGAGGGAATGGGTAACGAAAGTCTCGTGCTTTCTCCTCTGAATCCAACAGCCAAACCCATCAAAAGCAAGGAAAGAATAAAACAAAAACAGAAGCAGAAAAAGCAAGACACCCTCCAAAGGAAAAAGAGAATAATAAAAAAAGGGGAAAATATCACAAATAACCCTATATTTTCACTTAACGTCCAATTTCCTCCGAACTTTCGATCGCTTAATTTTGCCTTTCGAACTATTTGGAAAACGTCCGATCTAAATTCCTAAACTGAATTCAACTGATCCTCGAACTATTAATAAAATATCTGATCGGCCCCGAACTTTCGCTCTTGCTATCCATTTAACTTACGAAACGTCCGATCTAATCCTTCGTTATCGTTTTTCTTTTTCCTTTTTTTTCCCTTTTTTTCCTTTTTTTCCTTCCTTTTTTCCTTTTTTCCTTTTTTTCCTTTTTTTTTTTTCGCTTCCTTTGCCGAAGCCGGGCGGAGGGCGGTCCGGCGAGGGCCCCTCGCCGACGTCCTCGCAGCGCGCGAGGGCTCGTCGCCGATCTTGCGGCGGAGCCCTCGCCCGACGCCGGAGGGGCTCTCCCTTCGCAAATGCCGGCGAGGACGGCCCCGCAAGATTCGCGGGAGGGGGCCGTCCCGCGGCGCCTACGCGGGGCTTCCCTCGCCAGCATCCAAGGAGGGAGAGCCCTCGCCCGCGCTGGGACGCGGCGAGGGCCCTCACCGGCGTCGTGGGGCTCCGCCCGCTCGCCCAACGCCGGCGAGGGGCTCTCCTCGCAAACGCCGCGTGAGGACGGCCCCGGAGACCGTGCGGGAGAGCCCCCGCGCCCGTTCGGCGAGGGAGACGCTTAGCTAGGGGCTCTCGCAGACGCCAGGGCCGCCCGCCGGGCGCGTTGGGCTCCCTCGCGGCGTCGGCGAGGGGGCTCTCCCTCGCGTACGCCGGGCGAGGATGACCCCGCATCTCGGCAGGGAGAGCCCCTTGCCCGCTAGGGACGCCGGCGACAGGAGCCCTCACCCCGCCCGACGCCAACGAGGGGCCTCGCCGATCCGGGCGAGGGGCTCCCGCCGAGCGCCCCTCCGCCCCCGGGAAGAGGGAAAGCAAAAAAAAAAAAAGGAAAAAAAGGAAAAAGGAAAAAGAAAAAAAATAGTAACGAAGGACTAGATTGAACATTTCATCATAGTTCAGGACTAACTCGTTCCGATCGAAAGTTCGTGGACTAGATCGAACATTTTATTAATAGTTCGTGAACCAAATTGAGCCATTGGGGAAAGTTTTTTGGACTAGATCTATTACATTTTATCAATAGTTCTGCGACCAAATTGAGCCGATCGAAAGTTCATCGACGAAATCGGACATTGAGTGAAAATATATTGACTATTTGTGACATTTTCTCTAAAAAAAGGGAGGAAAACTCTGTAGCTTCAGTAGCTTACTTGAGAGATATGCAGTGATATAATAAAAGAATTTAAAAAAAATTAAAGAAATTTAAGAAATCTAAGAATTCTATCAAACGTATTTTTATCCCGAAAATAGAAATTTAAAAAAATTATCAAACGCACTCTTTTATTCTAAATTGTTCCCAATGACATAATAAGAAAAAAAATCATTTTTCATAAAAAAAAAATGTTCCCCATAACAGAATAATTACCAAACGCGCCTTAGAGGAAATAAATGAAGATTTCTCATATAATTAATTTCATCGGAAACCAAAATCTTTTCTCATTAACGTAAGTTTATCTATAATATAAGGGAAGACTATACTAACTTGAATTAAATTGATTATGTAATTAGAGACATCACTCATAAATTTCTTCTAGGTTGTTTAGAATGAACAATAGTCTTCAATAGATCAAGTAAGAAAACAATTTCATAATTGTATTGATTTTTGTCTAAACAATTATCTGACTGCATTGAAAATAACAGTAACCCATTAAGCACATCCATTTTTTTTTTAATAAACAGTTATAAAAGTTAACTTTTATTTCAATGATCTTATTCGGAGTTTTTTCAGTCACATTTAGATTGGATTAACTTGATTTGACCTATTTACCCAATTATACGATCATGTTTTGATAAATATTACATATATAAGTTGTGCTCGGGTCGAATTTTTTGACACAGCTTATTAAATGGATCGTGATTGGATAGATTTAGTTAATCTGATAGCTTTAAATTGGCATGACATGCGTGACTCATGACCACGAACAAGGTGTACGTGAAGTTTTAGTCAAATTTCACATTAACTCAACATGTAGTGCCTTCTGTCATTGGCGGCGATGTGTACAATATGGAAATAAAAAGCTGATTCTCCATATCAATATACACAATGAAGTGCCAAAAAAAAAAAAAAAGATCTATTTCCCTAGGACTTAAGAATTAAGAAATAAATAAAAAAATTTGTACAATATGGACCGATAAATTTGAAAATAATCCAAACAGATTTGTATTTGCAAATTTAATAATCTCATACACAATGAGTGTATTTAACTAATGAACGAAGAACTTGCACATTGCACGATTAAAACTTTATATCACGTAACCGATAAATTAAAACATAGTAATTAAATAAAAGCTTTTCAGAATTATCACTTTTCTTATAGTTGAAAATATCTATTTCGGGGAAGACCTCTATAATTTTAGTACTTTGAATATCAGTAAATACAAAATACGTTACAACAGGCCCACGCATGATGGGCCTTGTTCAACCAAAAGCCCACAGAAGACCAGTCTGTGTGAACATTTTCCAGCATTTGATGAAGGATGAACATTAGAGAGCAAATTTTTACCCAAAAAAAAAAACATTAGAGAGCAAACGACTGAGTTTCTTTTTTCCGTTCTTCTTTTTTTCCGGCAAAACCTATCCCACGACGCATTATACAGTTTCGCGAGCCGGTGAATTCTTCCAAGACACGCGGGTCACCTCGTCCCGACGCAAGAGAGATTGGGGGACTGAGTGAATGTGAAGGATTGAAGCCTGCATCGTTTGATTGTTGAGAACATTGATCTCCGTCATTATATTGTTTGCCCTTCAAACAACATTGAGAGTTACTTTTAGGGTCCGCTTGTTTTTTCTAAAAAAATTATGATAATTGAAAATATTTTCCATGAAAGTCATTTTCAAGGGAAAATTGCTAGTTTTCATTTGTTTAATGGTTTAGAAAAATCAATTTCCTCCTCATCAAAAGGAGTAGTCATTTTCGCTTGTTCCTTGTTGTATTCATGCATGGAAAACGTTTTCTGTAAGTACATCAGTTTTCCGTCGTCCAAACACTGGAAAAGTCAGAAAACAATGTCCGAAAAACGATTTTTCTTGAAATAAACGGACCTTAAATTTCATTAGAGAAGCCGAAGGTCCATAATCCATTAGCATTCATGTATAAGCGATACATACAGCTGTCAAACATGCATTCTGTGGTGTCATCCACTAGTGTAAGCATGGATAATAATAAGATGGACAGAGATTCGTTCTACGTCAACTGGTAAGTTGAAAAAAGGGGCGGAAACTGCCGTAGAAAAAGTGGTGATTTTGGGTTTGGCCGAAGGAGGAAGATGGGCACAATAAATGGCATGGTTCCCTCCATCACGGTCACAAGTTGCGTCCACTTTGACGTTGAAATGGGTGTTTGCATCCAATTGCCCATTTCCTACACACTCTCTCTCTCTCTAGATCCATATTAATCTCTCACTTGGAAAAATATATAAGTTGGTGCATTTGCTTCACACAAAAGTCAATGATATAGGAAAATACTTTCCCATAAAATATTTTTTAATAATACAGTTAGTTTTTCTTGATATAGTAATATATGATCAAAAAGTTCAAATATTTTTTAAAAATTCTAATTTTTAATTTAATTTATTTTTCTCCTTTTTATTTTCACTTTTTATTTTTTTTTAAAATCAATTTTTATTTTTTCTAATTTTCTTTTCTCTCTTTTTTTTTCCTCCACTCCTCTTCGCTACCGACTAGTGATGGTTATAGGTAAGCTTTGCCTTGCCGAGATCGTGTGAGCCGCAAGCTCACTAGCCTTAGCAGAAAGTACAAGCTCCTCAAAATCGATCAAGCTAGAGCTCGCACTAATAAAGCCCGAGCTCGTTGGCCTTGATGGAGCTCAAGTTGTCAATCTCAAGCTCACTTGGATTGGCTGAGCATCGAGCTCATCTATTCATATCTTGGCTGCTCATTGGGCTGCCAGTAGTTGTCAACAGTAGAGGAAGAAGGGGAAAGAAGAAGAAAGGAAATAGAAAGAAGAAAAAAAAAAGGAAAAAAAAAAAGAGAAGAAATAATAATAAAGATTCAAATTTTTTAAAATAATAAAATTTGATTTTTTTTGGAAAAATTATTGTATAAGAATAAAAAAAATTTCAACCAAGTACCCTAGGACTAATAAAACATTTTGGAAAATGCTTTCAAGTTCTTTTAAAGGGGAAATTGTTTTCCTAAATTTAAGCCTTCATAGAAAACATTTTACGTTAACTTTTTCCTAAGCGAATCAAAAAGCTAGAAAATGAGATGTTTTTCTCAGAAAAGGTTTTCCACAAAAAATAAATGCACCTTACCCACGACAATCCATTTCCAATTTTATTTGTCACATCGTGCATTGGTTCTATGTCTACCAGAAATGGCCTTTCATTTTCTAAATTTTGGACCACATGATTTCTTTAATATACGCAAACCTCTGACAAAATACATATAGTAGAACTATTCATGATGAATTATTGTATTAATGTATTGTGGGGAGTAATGACAATGGGTGCATATCTGTTGCTATTTTTTTTTTTAATTTTTTTGCATGAATGATAACTATTTTGCCTAGAAATTAATTTTTGAAGCATAAATAGATTTTTATATTTCTACTTCTAAATGAGTTTATGGAGAAAAATACAAGTTTCATAATAACACAATTTTTTTTTTTCCGAGATAGAAATTCATTTGATAAGGGTACAAAATTTTTTGTTTCGGAAATAAAAATTTGTTTGATAAAAAACACAAAAATATCTCCGTCCCAAAGTGACAAGAGATGTATTACTTTAATACATTTCAATTTTATTTGTTACATCATGCATTGGTTCTATGTCTACTAGAAATGGCCTTTCATTTTCTAAATTTTGGACAACGTGATTTCTTTAATATACACAAACCTCTGACAAAATACATATAGTAGAACTATTCATGATGAATTATTGTATTAATGTATTGTGGGGAGTATTTTACCAAAAAAAAAAAAATGTATTGTGGGGAGTAATGACAATGGGTGCGTATCCCGTTGCTATTTTTTTTTTTTTTTTGCATGAATGATAACTATTTTGCCTAGAAATTAATTTTTGAAGTTATAAATGATTTTTCTATTTCTACTTCTAAATGAGTTTCGGAGAAAAAATATGCATTTAATAATAACACAATTTTTTTTCCGAGATGTAAATTCATTTCGATAACGATACAAAATTTTTGCTTTCGAAAATAAATTTTTTTTTTTTTTGATAAAGACACAAAATCTCTCCGTCCCAAGCAGTGACAGGAGATGGTGGCCACTAGTGGGTTGGCAATCGGCAAAGCAAAGAGGATGAGTGATAAAAAAGAGTTTTTATCTCTCATTTTTATTCAAAAAATAAAGAAATCGAAAATTTTTACTTCTTATTTCTGTCCAAATTTTAATTTGGACAAAAAAATTTGTTCCAGATAAAGAAAAATATAATTGTGTTAACATCAGATTTATATTCCAAATCTGTTTTTGAACATAAATAAAATGATTATCATATGTGTTCTTCATTTTTTATTGGGTTAATACCCCAAAAACTTCAAACCGATATATCTCAGAATAAATTTACTCCAAATTATTTTTTGACCACCAAAACCTAACAAATTTACCCAAAACTGATATACTTGTGACAAATTTACCCTATGTTAGTTTTTATTAAATTTTATTGTCGAATTATTAAGTTAAATGACACGTGACAATTGAATTCCGATACAAATTTGGGATTTTACACTTCGCTTATTACAGTTTACAATTTTTGTGATTTTTTTGAGGTATTAATCCAATTTAGTGGAGGGTATATTTGTCACAAATTTATTAGTTTGAGATTTTTTCCAGTTGAATAAATTAGTTTGGGGTAAATTTATCATAAATGTACCGGTTTAAGGTTTTTTTATGGTCAGCTTGGGGTAAATTTGTCACAAAGTACTAGTTTGGGGTTTTTCATGGTAAAAAAATAGTTTTTAGTAAATTTGTCACATGTGTATCAGTTTTTTATAAAAAGACTTATGATTAGGGGATGGCTTTAGGTGAAATTATGATGAGTGCCATCGCAGGAAGTTTCTAAAAACTCTATGAAGATTATCACAATTAACTATGTTACTAAATTTGATTGTCCGCATTTACATCTTTACATTTTTGGAAATGTAAAAAAATGTCATAAACCAATTGTATTTATAACAATTCAGCTTTAAATATATTAATTAGATCAATATAATCATAAACCTTTTCGCATCGGTACCGATAAAGTCCATCTGACTAAATTATATAGGAAATTATTGACACGAACACTAGTTATCCTATATAAGATTTATCTGGCAAGGCTCGTGATATTTTTATAATATTTAATCATTTTTTTCGAATTTTTCCTTTTCTTTTTCTTCCTTCTTTTTCCCTTCTTTTCTTTTTCTTTTCCTTTTTTTTTTCCCATTCTTTTTTCGTCCACTGGCCTCCGCAATGGTCAACAAAGGTTGCTGGCCACGGGCAAGGCTAGGGACACCATGGTCGGTGGAGGTTGTTGGTTGCCGACGATGGCCGGGCGGCCCTCATTGGCCTTTGGCGCAAGGCTGCCCCTTACATCTAATGAGGGACCTTTGCCCAATCGGTCAAATTGAAATATTTAAAATTAAATCGATATCAATACAATAGATTTATGACTTGTTTTGTACTTTTTCCCATTTTTGGATGCCTTGCAAATGTTTATATATATAACAAGAAAGACGGTGAAAGCAAGCATGCATGCACATGGCACGTGCTTGAAATCTAATTCTAATTTAAATGGAACATTTATTCCACCTTTTAGCCTAAAGATTTCCTGGCTATCCAAAATCAAGAATTATTAATCATTAATATCATGGAAATGATTATATTTTTATAACTAAGAATGCCTAAGTTTGTTACTTACTCCATGATTGACAAAAGAAAAATCATAATCATTATTTAAGTAGTCATAGTTGTTTATGTTAAAATACAAAATTATTTATCTCTAAACAAATTTTTACATATTGTGATTAGATACTATAATAGCAAATTAGAGACTTCACTTATATGTGTATGTTTACGTCTACCTAAATAATTAGAATCCATAATACGAAATGACAATCATGTTCACAGTTTATAATCTATAAAGAATAAGTTATAAAATATTATGACAATGAGGGATTTCAATGTTCTACAAGGTAATCATTGCTATTATTTATTAGGGATAAGTATATTATAAATCCTAAAAACTTGTCTCAAAGGTGCAATGCGATCCTATAACTTATAAAAAGTACAATCACATCCTAAAATTTGCCAAATTGGTGTAATCGAGGCCTTCCGTAATCTCTATCCAATTAAACTAATGAAAAATGCTGACATGAATGCAATCCTATAACTTATAAAAAGTACACTCACATCCTAAAATTTGTCAAATTGATGCAATCGAAGTCATTATGTAATCTCCATCCAATTAAACTAATGAAAAATGCTGACATGAATATCCTATAACTTATAAAAAGTACAATCACATCCTAAAATTTGTCAAATTGGTGCAATCGAGTCATTTTGTAATCTCCATCCAATTAAACTAGTGAAAATGCTGACATGATTTCTTTTAATACTCTCTCTCTCTCTCTCTCTCTCTCTCTCTCTCTCTCTCTCTCTCTCATGACATTACCATACTAAAACGTGAAATATAAAACTAAAACATCATTTTAACCTAAATCCAAAATTTTTAATTGAAATCTTAATTAAATTAGATTAAAAAATCCAAAAAGGAAGAGGTATTTGTTTGTCAATCACAAATGATGAATTTCCTAAGTTTGTACCTCACGTGTGTTGCGACCTACCCCGATAAGGAGGGAAACATAGGTTTAGGATATTACCTAAAGGACACACTTACGGCCTATAATTTAGATGCAAGCTCTCTCAAGCCTATATCTTGCACAACATTAGGCGTTCAAATTGGCAGCATGAAAATTTTCTAAAAAATGAGTCACTAGCCTATTAGGATTGGTTAAAAACCAAGTTAAGTGTGGAAACATACTTCACTTCCCATGCAATCGAGAATCTAAGGCTCGAGAAATTAATTATTTCAAAGATTTTAATTTTGTTCATTTTAAAACAAAAAGATTTTTATTAGGTGGTTTGGATTGATTTTATACCTATCAATCTAACGTATAAAATGATCATGCAAGTGCGTGATTACTAGAATAGCAATTAGCAAGCAAGTAAGCATTATCCAAGTTGTAGGGAAAACAAGCATCTAGTGTTAAGAAATAAGTAATTGTCAATCCTAATTAGTCTAAAGGGTAGCCATAGTCATCATACTGAAAGTGCGCAACCAATTAATAAATCATTTCAAAAAGGAAACATTAAAACCTTAAGAGTTTGTTTGATTTTGACCTCGATTTTTTTTATCAATGATTTCCTCACATTTTGAGACCGCTTATCAATTGTTTTAAAGATTAAGCTTTTAAAATAACTTGGCAATAGTTTCACCAAATCTCATACGATATCAAAACTGAGGTCCCGAGTTCAAATCTTTTTCGTGCCTCATTTGCTTTTCTAATTATATATATCCACACTTAGTACTAGGCAAAAAAAGATCGAATAAGATATGGTGATCTCACCAAATCTCACATGGTTCACACCCTTTATTTCCTTTTCCTTCCTTCCTTTATGTCCCTTTAGATCCTCCGTCTCTGGCTCACGACAAAAAAGAAAATTGAAATATCCCCAATACAGATTCCTTGTGCGAGGCAAACATCCGATAGATTCAACAAATTGTTTTTTTTTTTTTTTTGTTGGGGGGGTGTGGGGGAGGTGTTTGAGAGAGAAAGGGCCTAGACGATGCTTGAAACTTCTATCGGATGTTCACGTTCATATGGGAAGGCGGAGCTGCTGGTGAAGATGATGAGATCGTGGTAGAGGTGAGGAGGAGGTCGAGGTGCAGAGGGAGGGAGGGAACTGTTTAGAGTTTTAGGTTTCCTTTCCTATTTATATTTAATATGTTCGCAAGTCGATTCAAATTGGCTATTTTTGACATCCTTAATCAATATTCTTAATATGTCCAATCCAAAAACTTAATATGCGTGCCCCACGAACCAGATCATCAGCACCGGCATCGGTACTGGCTTCAGTCCATCCTCCATGGTCAATGCTCTTCTTTATAGTCCTGGCTTTTCAGCTCGCGTATCGTCTCCCATTATAAGCACAGTACTCCATATTTAAAATAAGATTTGTGTACTTTGGATTGATTCGCGGTTCTTGTTGAACGCTTCATCTTTTACGTCGGGTGTGTCAACAAAGGTGGACCACCATATAGCTGTTAGACATAAAAAAATAAATGCAAAAAAATAGGATCATATGTAAACAGATCTCCAACCATTATTTAAATTTGCGTTCGTCGGAAATTCATGGAGATTTGATGAAATCATGGGCTATGTAGTATTAATATGGACGACGCATTCATTACGCCGACACGTCATTTCTCAAAAATATGTAATTTCGATACGTTATAAATTAAATATATTTTATATATAAATACATCAATAAATAAATAAATAATAAAAGCCTATAATTAATTTACACCAAAAACATTATTCAACATTTATTAATAGCATTCATTATTTTAATTTGACAAATTTAACTACATTCTATTACAATAATACATAAAACTTAGAGGAAAAAAATATTATTTTAAAGGAAAATGCTGAAGTGATATTTTTAAATTTATTTATTTATCCCATATGGAATTTTTTTAATACTTTTTCATA
The DNA here is from genome assembly GCA_017140255.1 of Eucalyptus paniculata subsp. matutina. NCBI lineage: Eukaryota > Viridiplantae > Streptophyta > Magnoliopsida > Myrtales > Myrtaceae > Eucalyptus > Eucalyptus paniculata. Next base: position 54,265,252 of record CM029437.1, on the reverse strand, counting down.
GTATAAAACTTTTTAAAAAGCTAAAACAATTCTAAAACAACAAAACTAAAAAAAAAAAGGAAAGAGAGGCACAGTCATGGCTAGGCACGTCATTGCCACTACCACTACCTCACTTAGCAAGAGATGCCCAACCACCATTGGGGGGGCCAGTGACCTTGCCGACCCTAGGTGGCGAAGTGGGGGCAACTCCGCGACCTAGGCGAGGCTCGAGCGAGCCTTGCCAACCTTTGTCCAGCTCGAGCTAGCTAGGCCACCCCTTTGCCACCACCGGCCCCCTCCGATGGTGGCAACAACAATAGCGCCCAACCATCAGCCCTATCTCTCTTCTTTTTTTTTTTTTTTTTTTTTTTTTTTTTTTTTTGTATATTTATATTTTGTCCATTCAAGTATTGAAAATATTTAAAATTGACCTCATGCGTGTCAAAATTCGGGACTCGTGTATCGGAGAGAGTTGACTGTGGTGTCGGATTTTTTTACACTCATTAACTATAAGTCGAACATGTCGTACACGTACGTCGAATATCGAACATGATACAAAAGCTCACCAAGAGTGTCAATACTTCTAGATTATGGGCATGCTCTACTAATTCAATCCCCTTGCGTACTAATGGCGTATTGCAAAATAAGAAGGTTTATGTTATATGTTGTGATTACACTAAAGAAATGAATGGTTGTTATTTTTATATACCGTTTCACATCAAATCGATTACCAAATGAGTGATTGTCACGAAGAGGTACGAAATGTGGAAAAAATGCATGTGGAATAACTGCTTCTTAAAGAGAAAAAGTGGATCACAAAATGTGGGATCACATTTTATGTATTATATATATATGGTAGGAGCGGGTACTTCGTCTTTCCTTATAGCATGGTCAATGTTCATTTATCCCAATTAAAGAAGAATTAACTTATTCCACACTTTATAGTTTTCACCATTCAACATGGGAACGTTACGCTTGAATTCAGACAAATCCATGGGTTGCCAAACCGCATATCAAACAATCATGCTTATATTACAAAATTTAAGGCAAGATATAGGTAAATATTATTTTACCAATGTAAACATGTCATAAATATGAATCGCATGATATAAAAATAGCTTGTGGGCTAAGTTTTTAATTTAAATAGATTCATAATTACATCATGAAGAAATTACCATATTATATTCCTTTTCTTAATTCATGTGCATAAATTAGGAAAAAATAATATGATATTTCATCATAATTAATCATATTAATATAATAAAAATTCCTATGTGATAAGATTCATCATATTAATATAATTAATTACAATTAATGTCCATTTCTAAATATAATTTGAGGCTCGTAATATATAATTTAATTAGTTAAAGATGCAGTGGTTACTCTCTAATTAATTAAAAACATATGGATCATTGGACATTTAATTTTAAGCATAAAATATTCACAAAAATGCATGAAAGGGCAAAATAGTAAATAAATGCACGAAGGGGCAAAATAGTGAATTAATTCGGCCAAGGACAGAATCGGAATAACATGAAAAGAGAAGGGCAAAAGTGTAAACTGAAGTGGCGTTGCAGGTCCACTGGAGCGTGCACGTCACTCGCTTGCCTTTTGCGTCGACGCATGGCGCGCGCACACCTATCCACCATATAGGCCCGTGCAAGCGCATGCAACACACGTGCTCGCAACTGTCTAAGGTAGTTATGCAGGCGTGGATCCCATGCGCTTGTGGTTCCGCACGCATGGCCCCACACGCTTTTTCCTCCACGCGAACAAAAGGCTTTTTCTCTTCTTCTTTTTTGTCGTTCCGCTACAATTCTGCCGTCCGTTACTTCTCCAGCAGCCCATCTCAAACCAAAATAAATGATGGGCTTTAAAGACCACACAGGCACGACCACATAGGTCCAGGTTTCAACAAAAATGACTAAGGAATTTGGCCCTGAATCAAATAAAATAAAATAAAAAACCAACGCAAACCCTTAACCATCCCAACTTCCACCATCTAATTAGGCTCCGGCGAACATTGATATGCCAAAATACTTTATAGCTATTCTTCCTCATGGCGGTGCGACTATGCTGGTCCGAGGTCAAGTGGTGGGTCGCTAGAATTTGTCCAGAATTGGCGATTTTTCTCTTGACCCAACAATGGCTGAATAATTGTTTATTTAAAAAAAAACCCACAAAAATACACCAAAATTTCAACAAAAACAAGGCAGAGGCACTAAATAGGCTCTGATACCAAACATTAGATATTAAATAACAAATGTGGAACATGATCAAATGTAAACAAACCTCCAGCCATTAATCAAATTTGCATTCATCGGAAATTCATGGAGATTCGATGAAATTACGAGCACACTCTATTAATCCAATTTCGGTGTATTGCAAAATGAAAAGGTTTGCGTTAGACCTTATGATTACAATTAAAAAATGAACGATTGTTCTTTTTATATACCGCCTCCCATCAAGGTGATTACCAAATGGGTGGTTGTTACGAAAATATAAGAAGCGTGGAAAAAACTACACGTGGAATAATCGCTACTTAAACAGAAAACGTGGGTGCCAAAATGTAGGATCACATTACATATATATAACAATAGCACCCGAGTGCTTACACAACTATCGACTAATCATCATGAGGTTGCATGCCTACTTCGAATGGCCTAGACTACCCTCTCATTCTTGTTCTTGTTCTTGATGTTGTTGTTGTTTTTCTTTTTTCTTTTTTCTTTTTGAAATTTAAACCGAGTAATTTGCATAATCCAAAAACTTATTTTAAAAGATCTTGCTCGAATTGTCCAAAGGAGTGGAGGAGCTGTAGAGGTTTATCAGGTCGTGCAGACAACACGGAAAAAGATGTTAGAGCAAATTGAGTCGATGACGATGCTCCTGCTACAAAAGGGAAGTCGCCCGTTCCCTCCCTCAGAAAATCTTGAAGAGCAGACCACCGTGAGTAGTAAAGAAGGGAGCAAACACGAGCGACTCGACTGCCATTAGCTGGATGAGGATGTTGAGTGGTGGGCCTGAAGTGTCCTTCAATGGATTACCAATGGGATCTCCCTCATCAGCTGCCCTGCGAGTCCTCATTTCAGGGTGGGTCTTTAAGTACTCGGAAGCACCAGCCTGGGAGCAAATTCAGGAAGTTAAGGGAAAAAACATGTTAAGTCAGACTAGTTTTCTTAGCAGGTCACTGAACCACCACAGACGAGTATCATCGACAAAAACTAGCTTTTGAGCAGTTGGGAGCAGCTGCATACCCTAATGTACTTCTTCGCTTTCTCCCATGCTCCCCCAGTTTTGGATGCCGAAATTGCAATCTGTTGAAACCAAGCCCAACAAAAAATATGCATTTGGAGATTAGTCACGCATAGATATGATGATATAAGCATTAATCATCAGTTCGCCAACGTACACAAATTTTGTTCAACAATGAAGAAACTACAATATCTCAACCCCGTTTAACCAGCATTCCATACATCTTGAGCAACAAAAACCATCAAAATAGATTGACATGGATTACTTTGGTAAAGATTACCCGAACAACAGAACCAAGAGAGCCAGCCAAGACACCAGACAGCGTCTCTACTCCAAAGAAGGTCCCGACGATAAGTGGTGTAAGCATGACAAGGGCTCCAGGTCGAATTATCCCCTTGAAGGATGCATCAGTTGAAATTTTTAAGCATCTAGCATAGTGAGGGTTCTCATGATACCGGTGTTTCCCTGATAGATGTTTGTTAAACGTCTGGGGGGCCACCTTAAATATCTTCAATGCTGCAGGTCCCACTCTTTTCATGGTCATAGCAGAGAACCAGTTAGGAAGCATGGCGCCCACGATCGAACCCATGAACACTTTTGGTGTCAGGACATCAACCGGAGAAATTGCTGCACGACTCACAAATGCACCAAACAGAGCGATAGACACCAGGGAAGCTGATTCAATGGCGAATTCCTACATACCAGATAAGTAACGAAAAAAGGTCCATCTCATATTAGATTTAAACAATAGGAAAGAAGAATTTGCCAATATAGCTATTTAAATAACATCAATACTGACATGTGACACGACATGATATACCAACACGTCATCTATCAAAAAATAAAGAATCTCGACACGTTGTATATTAAATATATATTTTTATGTATAAATGATAAATTATCATTTTTATGATTATTTTAATCAAATTAATTTTATTCAAATTTACAAATAAATAAAATAAATAAATAAAAGAGCCTAGAATAAATTTATATTAAAAATATTAATCCACCATTTGTTAATAGCATTCATTGTTTTAATTTGACAAATTCAACTCCATAAAACTTAGAGAAAAAAATAAGTAATCCATATTCTAGACTCGCATGTCAAAGCGTGTTAAAAAAGAACCAAAAGAAAAAAATAAACTTGGGGGTAATTGTTTGTTATGGGAATTGAGAGTAAGAAGAGAATAGAATATTATATATTTACATTTTGATCTATCATTTATTGTAAACTTTTAAAATTGACCCTATACATGTCGGAATTCTGAACTTGCATGTCAGAATTATAAACTCGCGTGTTAGAGAGTGTCGGAGAGTTGATTAGGTATCAGAAAATCCAATACCTTTTGACCGAGCATCGGAAAGTGTCAGAGTGTTCGACACAAGACAAAGACTCTCGAAAAGTGTTGATGCTTCTTAGGCTAATATTAAGAAAGATAGACAAAAGGCAGCACCTAAAGGAAAGAAAAGTGATTATAGCCAAACATCATGCCACACCAACAAGAATTTAAAAAGACTTAGGCAACTAACGTCATGTTAGTCATTTATGGTGAAAAAGAAAATAATCGGATAATGTGTGTAAAATCTAGATGACATGAACGTAATTTCATGAAAAGTTCCTACGCAGACACCCTCTTCTCTGCTATGTTACGGACTTAAAATAAGATACTAAAAGGACGATAGTACAGTGTTGATACTATATTCACATGCAAGGATTGCCTTTACCTTTCCAATGGCGGCTGTAGCATTGCTTGACGACAGTATGTCGTCAAAGGCTCTCCCGTCAACCAGCTTAGCGATTCGTTTAGCATTGTCGCTGATGGGGCTGTAAGCATCTATGGCCAATCGAGTGGCAATGGTACTTAGCATCCCAATGGCAGCCACAGTAATTCCATACACGGAAGCAATACTATAACTCAATAAAATGCTAATGGCAGCTAAAATTGGGATATTGACAAGGGCAAGGCCAAAACCAACACTGTCGGCGGCAAAATCTTGGAGAAGGCTGCAGAAAAAAGGATCATTAAGTGGTCAGCCCTTAGCCATCAATAGTCGTAAAGATTCATATCATTCATTTACTTCAGCAATTTTAACACCTGATGTCATCGTTGGTGTATGATTTAGTGATAAACCCAATGATTAGTCCATCCCAAAGACCAACACCAGCACAGAGGCACAGCTGCCTGCAAGATCATATCAATAATTAGCGACTACATTTGCTCAACGTTTTGACTCAATCCAGTAAAAGTCCGCTGACATTAAAGCATTGTCACATGACCAACATCAGAAGAAAGCAGCAATTAGGATGGGAAAAAGATAAGAATCTTCAAAGAGTTTACCAGTTCTTCACAACTTTCTGCGACCCAAAGTTGAAAACTGTAAATGATGAGGGCAGAGCAATCCAGCTAACAATAGCAATTCCAAAAGTCATTAGAATTGTGGAAATAATAAGTTGCTTCCTCAATGCAGGCTTGATTTCCTTCACTTCCTTGATTTTTGAGAAGTTGGCCGTAAAGAGAGTTGTCATCAAACAAACAAGAATACCCATAGAGCTGATAAGCAGGGATAACACATAGCAGAGTAGTTGTGATCTTTTCCGAAAGAAGAGATGGAAGCAACAACAAGGGCAGCGCAGGATGATTCAGCATAGGAGCCAAAAATATCAGTCCCCATACCAGCAATATCCCCGACGATATCACCAACATAGTCATAAATCACCTGAAAGATTAAGGTCAACCTCATTTATGACTACAAGTGAGTGATAAACTTAGGAGATAGAGCTACAGTAAGAGAGTCCATACAGTTGGGAATCCATGATCTACTAGGGTAATTGGCCAAGTCCCTTTAACCAGATGAACACTAACATCAGTTGCCTTGGCATAAATTCCACCAGCGGCTCTTCCCAAGAGAGCCATGGAAGATCCACCAAGACCATAACCGGCAATAGCCTCGAAAAGACCTTCCCAGTCATTGCCATAGTACAGCTTGAACAGATTGATTGCAATATAGAGCACGAGAAGACCGTTAGCGGCAAGAAGAAATCCCATCACTGCAACAGACCTGAAAGCAGAAAAGAAAGCTTTTCCAACACCACCCTTCCTCTCTTCCAAGGCAGTCCTGGCATTAGCATAGATAGCGATTTGCATGCCAAGGAAACCAGAGAGGACTGATGTGAAAGCACCAAGTAGGAATGAAACAGCACTGAAAACGGCAGTGGCAAGTGCAGGCTTGCACATGTTTGAAGGATCAAACTTGCAAGGCTGGCTTTGGGTGCTGAAGCTCTCAACAGAGCCAAGGCAGAGGAAGATTATGATCGCAAAAGCAACCATGAAAATCCCGCCATATCGGTACTCCATTAACAGAAAACCTTCCACACCTGTTCAATCACAAACGATGACTCAGGCTCTTTAAGTCTCTATCAAGCAAACAAAGCAACAATCTAATTCTTGACATTCTACTTATGGGTGATGAAAGAAGGTATAATTCAGTCAAATCCAGTTAATTCATTCCGTTGCCTAGTTTTGCGCAACCTAGTGCCAAGGAAAAAAAAAGCCTGACCTACAGCTCCTCCGAAAGAGTAACTTAGGATGATATGGTGTCTATTACAATTCACGTTTGGCAAGCTGGACAGTTCAAGTGTCAAATCCTACTGGCGGAAGAGTGACAAGAACATATTGAGTAGGACAAGAAGGGAAAAGGGATGAAAGAAAGTACACGGTTCTGCAAAGTACTTAATGAATTACAAAGAACTGAAGATTGAGGACAACGTCCCAGAACCAGAATACTGTTGTAAATACATCTAAACATTACTTTAAAATTAAAGCATTACAAACAAACAAAAAAACTAGAAACGTGCTATGACCTACAACAAACAATAGGTGAGAACCAAAGATTGAATCGAGAGTATGGAAAAATATCAGAACTAAAGTTAGAACTGAACTTATATGTTAGAACTAGAAGCGGAGAACGGTGAACTACTATAGAACTGATGATGCTCTAGTTCGAAAGATTATTCAAATCAGAGTGATAAGTAATAGGTATGAAACATTGTCACATATAAGGACTTTAGTTAGGAGAAGCAATAAATTAACACAAAAGAGAACTTTAGATAAATAGGTTCCTTACCTATGTATTCTTAACTAATATTATAGAATGAGTGTTTTGTCACAAGTATGAAAAATCAAGAATGACAATCTCACGAAAATGAGAAATGTTCTGCACCAAATCACAACGTATGATGATAAATCCCTTTAAAACATTCACTGATGTAGTGAAGAAATACATTGAAAATCGATGGTTGTACATCCTCAGCAATTCACCTTTTTAATACAATATGCTTCTACTAAAGCCAATTACATAGAAAAAAATTACTATCCTAGTTTTTATCAACTTTACGTTGTGTCAATAGTTGGGTAACCAAGCTTCCTATAACAACCAAAAAACAAAAGGAAGAAAGAAATTAACCTAGGCCCTATTTGTTTCACAAATGATTTGGCATTTCTAAAAAATATGTTCACATGAGATTTTTCTGGAAAATGACAACATTTCTAAGTGTTCAGCTGGAATTTGTATATAAATTGGAAATTATTTTCTGTCTTTTAGAAAGAAAAAAATTGCTTTTATTTTTTTTGAAAAGATATGCACTATTTGTGCGATATAAGAGTTGCACATGCTATATTATCAATTGGGATAAGGGCATTGGAAGTCCTAAAATTTGTTACAAAAGTGTAATCTACTCTTAAAATTTTCAAAAGTGCAATTAAGTCCTAAAACTTATCACGAAAGTACAAATAAATCCTAAAATTTTGAAAAAGTGCAATCATATAAAAAAAAATCCTTCAACTATTTGAAAATTTTGAAAATTTTAGAGCTCGATTGTACATTTGTGACAAGTTTTGGGATTAATTGCATTTTTTTAAGTACTAGGACTCGATTGCATTTTTGTAATGAGTTTTATGACTTAATTACACTTTTATGACAAGTTTTAAGACTTCAAATGCACTTATCCCAAATAGAATTTTATTTAATCAAATTTTCATAAATATATACTTCTCTAAATCACAAAAGAATTATTTTTTTCCTCTTATGAATCTAGCCTCAAGTGCTTAGTCCCTAGGCCTAGCCTTGGGTAATTTAGCTTAGCTATCGGGGCTAGCCACAGGGCCGAGCTTTGCAATCAAAGTCTCGGGGACTTGGGCACAACCAACAAAGACCTAGGCACAAGCATCAAGGTCATGGGCTCAGCCTCAAGGGAACAAGGCTGCTAAGAACTCAGGCACGGGCATTTGGGTCCTTGCGCCCAAATGCCGAGATCTCCAATTCAAACATCGATGTCTAGTTGTATTCGAGAAAAATGATTTCTGACTTTTAAAAATAGAAATCGTATTCTTGAATTTAAGCATAGATTTTCTATTGTTTATGAAAGTATTTTATATATTCATTTCCTAAGTGATCCAATCGCCGTAAATTGAGACAAATATTTTTGGATAAAAAATTTTCTGCAAAACAAACGGTCTCAATCTATCATATAGATAATTGGAAATGAATCAAATGTACAAAGAAAATTCTGTTTGTACTCATAAGGAGGATATGAAAGATTGAGCTTATTAGACTAACGCGTTGGTTTAATGGAAAACTTTACGTTAGAGGAAAGTGATTGATTTTCCCTTGTTTGGTGGAGGCATGAAAACAAGAGGGAAGTAATTTTCTGGCGTTTGGATTTTGCTTCCAGAAATGTTTTCCTTAAGGATAGATTATGTAATGCCATTAAACTATATGAAGGAAAATGTAAATTATAAAATGGAAATGCTATTAAAGCCAAAAGGACAAGAGCTACACCACTCAACCCTCTGCCCAACAACCATCTTCGTGAGAAGAGATCTGCATGAGTAAATATTATGGGTGCATTTGTTTGTGTTTTTGTTCAAAAATTGTTCAAGGGAACAAAAATTTTAAAAAAAAAAAACTATTTCTGTTCCGGGAACAATTTTTGATCAAAAAAACGCGTTTGGTAAACTTGTTTCGGAAATAAAAAAAAGAACCAAAACACGCGTTTGGTAAATTTATGTTTTTTTTGTTTCTTTTAATTTTTAATATTTTTATTTTATTTTTCCTTTTTTTCTTTCTTTTTCTTCTTTTGGCCGCCGCCGCCCTTAGCCATGGCCGATGACGGCCGACGGGGTCGGCGGCCTCGCTTAGATCCGGCGAGGCCGAGCCTCGCCGGTGGTTGGGCAAGCTCGGCCTCGCCGAATCTGGGCGAGCTCGAGCTCGCCTAGCCAAGCAAGGCCGAGCCTCACCAGGGGCCGGTGACGCTTCGACGAGGTCGCCGGCTCTCAACGCCGTCGCCGGCCGTCGAGGGCTGGTCACTGGCCATGGCTGAGGTCGACGACCGGCCAAAGAAAAAAGAAGAAGAAAAGAAGAAGAAGAAGAAAAAGATAAGAAATAGAAAATTTGTTCTTAAAAATTGTTCCAGAAACAAGAAACGAGTTTTTTTTTGTTTCTATTCCACATGTATTTCCGGGAACAAAAAAACAGAATTTTTGTTCATAAACAGAAAAAAAGAACACAACCATGCATGCCCTATGCTGCTGTACTCAGATGCATCGCTCAAAGCCCTAGCAGCTGTTACAAACCCTAAAAATGAGTCGTGCCACAAGCAGCAGAAGCTCGTGACTTCGCTGAGCTATCATCAGATTACAAGACTCAAATCTTTGCTCAGGCAGATGCGAAATCTGTTAATGAACAGTTTTATAAGGCTGAGAAGTTGTGAAGCTATAGGATCTTCACGAAGTCACCTTTAGAGACGTCCCTCGTCATCTTGTCACACTCGGCCTTAACGCTGGTCAAGTCCTGCTCTTCGTCCTCGAGGTTGTGGCTATTGCGCGACTCGAGGAACCACTGCACCAGGGAGTAGGAGTACGCGATCCCGACCATGGCGCAAACTGGGATCGCAATCTCTGACGTGAGAGCTGAGAGCAATGCCATCCTGCTGGAACTCTAGACTACGTCGCTGGAATCGCCGAACTTAACGCCTATTACGGAGAGCCAGACAAAGAGACAGAGGGAGGGGAATGACCTAGGCCATTGATGTCAAAAGCGAGTGGACATAGTCTCAGCGTGTATTTTGACGCGTTAATATCTTGACTCCACCCACCGCAGGTCTTCGCGCGGAGAGAATACGGTATGGTATACGACTTGCGTGACGCATTTATTCACCAAAAATATTTCTCATTTTTCAGCCTTTGATTCGCTTAAAAAAAATAAGTTAATGAAAAATATTTTCCTAATCAATGGAAAAATCTTCTTACCAAAGTTTAAATTCAGGAAAACAAATTTTCCTTTGAAAGGATATGAAAACATTTTCTGAATATATTGGCTAATGAAACAATTGTTTTTAAAAAGATATATTTTAAAAATTAGAATTTTAATTTTAAAATTTTTTAAAAAATCGATTTTTTTTTTTAATTTTTTTTTAATTTTCTTCATATTTCTTCTTCTTCTCAGCTTATCGCTGGCGAGCTCGGCTCACCAGATCAAGTGAGTTGTGGCCTCTAGCAATGAGATCGAGCCTTGCCACCAGAGGCCGTGACCTCACTTGAGACCGGTGAGCCTCGAGTCTCATCGGATTGGGCTAGTTCGCAGCCTTGGACGGTGAGGCTTGAGCTCACCTTAGGCTGGTGAGCTTGCAGCCCCTGGCGGCAAGTCTTGAGCCTTGCTAGATTTGGTGAGCTCGCCCCTTGCCAACGCCAGACGCTAGCAAGGCCGGCCCACGCCAAAATTTTGAGCAATCATAAGTGCCAAGAAGTGAAGAACACATTATCAAGTCAAACTGACATATATTTTAAGCAAGCAGGTATAGTCAAAACAACTAAATTAAGATTCACCATGACAAACCTCCAATTAGCTTGCGGAGTAGCTATATCTCCAAAACCAAAGAGCAGAGAATGAAGTTGAGGATGCATGTCCCCCCTGAGGCCTAATTACAAGCAGAACGCCAATATGTGTAAAGATCTAATTAAGTTTCCGCAGATAATTCCCGATACTCAGCTTGTGTCAGTATTTCCCACCAAAAAGTTGTTTGTATTTTACTGATCGACATTATATGGATGCTTCCTTCATGGAATCTTAAACAGTCACAGAAATGCAAGATTCTCACTACTTCACATGAAATTGTTGGCCTCCCCTTCCTTTCTCCATAGAGAGAGAGAGAGAGAGAAAGAGAGAGAGGACAATCTGAGACCGCATGCAGTGCAACTTTTTTTTCCTTTATTGGCAAAACAGTGGTAAAATGTACGAGAGCAGAGAATTTCACATCCCCGCTACAACACCACAAGATGAAAAAGAAACATAACAAAAGAGGGGTTGTTTTTCCTTTTAAAAATGCAGTCTTTGCATGGAGAGAGAAGTAGGATTTCCTGAAAAACCCAAACCCCAAGAACAAAAGATGGAGAGCCTCCATGCCATGAAGGATGGCTCTTTTTCCTCCTGCCCAAAAGAATACAAGCCAAAAGCACAAATGGGTTTTCTTTCAATTGTACAAACACTCAATCTCAGATAGCCTCTTAAAGAGGAAGAAAAGGAGGAGGAGAAAAGGCGTGCGAACTCCCGAGAAATTTGTTCTCCTTTGAATTGACTTTGGGAGCGAGCAGAAAGCAATGCAAAGCTTTTTCTTTTTTATGTTTTATATATACATTATTATAATTAGGGGGATGGCTTTTGGTGAAATTACGATGAGTGCCATTGCAGGAAGTTTCTAAAAATTCTATGAAGATTATCACAGTTAGATATATAACTCAATTTGATTGTTCACATTTACATCTTCACATTTTTTGGGGAAAAAGTACAAGAAAAATCCTAAACCTATCGCATTGATATCAATTCAGTTTAAAACATTTTAATTAGACCAATTTAGTCCTAAACATTTTCGTATCGGTACTAATTTAGTCCATCTAGCTAATTTATGCCGAAAATTACCGATATGGACACCAGTTGTCTTACATGACACGACTGGCATTAACATGGATATTTTTTATATAATATTTAATTATTTTTTTCGAATTTTTTGAAATTTTTAAAGATTTTCTCCTTTTCCTTTTTTTTTTTGCTTCTCTTTTCCTTCTTTTCTTTTCTTTCCTTTCTTTTTTCCCCCTTTCTTCTTTATTTTCCTCGATTGGCCTCCATGATGGCCGACGGAAGTCGCTGACTGCTGATAAGGGCGAGGGTCGAGATGCCCTCATTGGCAACAGACGATACCGACACTCATTGGCCTTTGGTGAGGGTTAGTGATGATTGGGCAAAGGTCCCCTCGCCGAATTGGCAAGGTCGCCCCTCGCCAAATTTGGCGAGGTGACCCTTGCCCAACCCTCGTCGGCCTTTGGCATTGGCAAGGGGCCTTGTCTAGGTGAGACTAGCCCTCGTCCTCATCGACCATGACGGAGGTTGGTGGAGGAAAAATGAGGAAGAAAGAAAAAAAAAAAGGGAAAAGAAGAAAAGGAAAGAAGGAAAAGAGAAGAAACGTTAAAAAAGGAAAAAATCAATTAAAAATTAAAAATAATCCAAAAATATTTAAATATTAAATAAAAATATCCACTGGCACTGGGTGTGTCACGTAAAACAGTTGAGGTCCAAGTCAGTAATTTCTGGCATAAAATAGTTGATAGACTTAATTAGTACCAATGCGAGAAGATTTAGGATTCAATTAGTCAAATTGAAAGGTTTAATATTAAATTGGTATCAGTGTAATATGTTTATGATTTTTTTTAGTACTTTTCCCTTTTTTGGATGTCAATATTGACTGCAAATATATATATATATATTACAATAAAGATGGTGAAAGCAAACACACATGCACATAGCACGTGCGCAAAATCTAGATTTAATTTAAATGGAATTGTTATCCCACCTTTTAGCCTAAATATTTCCCGTCTATCCAAAATCAAGTATTATTAATTATTGATCTCATGGAAATAATTATTTTTATGTAACGAAGATTACTTGAATTTGTTACTCCATGATTGACAAAAGAAAAATCGGAATTATTATTTAAGTAGTCATAGTTGTTTATATCAAACCATGAAATTATTTATCTCCAAACAAGTTTTTACATATTATAATTAAACATTGTAATAGCAAATCAGAGACTTCACGGGAAAATTGTCCAAAAAGTCCTAAACCTATTACACTTTTGTCAATTCAGTCCTAACCCTTTTAACTTTGTCAATTGAGTCCTAAACCTTTTCACTTCTTGCTGATTTAGTCCATCCGACTAATTTTGGCCGGAAAATGCTGACGTGGACGCCGGCGGTGCCACGTAGGACTACCGGCACTAACGTGACAATTTTTAATAATATTTTAATATATATTTTTAATATTTTTGATTTTTTCCGTTTTTTTCATTTTTTATTTTATTTTTGGCTTTTTTCCTTGGCCTTTTCCGGTGGCTGGCCACCGCTGGCTGGCCTCACCCACCATAGGCGAGGCCCGGCCGAGCGAGGAGGAGCACCGGCGAGGGGAGCCCTCGCCTAGGTGCAGCCTGGCAAGGGTCGCCTAGGCGAGGCCGACCTCCCCTAGGCCAAGGCGGCCTCGCCGGGTGTCGGCCGGGCGACGGCGAGGCCGCCCTGGCCCTGTCGCGACCTACCCTCGAGTGGAGGGAACGGGTTTAGGGGTATTGCCTAAAGGATGGGCCTAAGGCTCATGATTAGGTGTGGGCTCTCTCAAGCCCATATCCCGCGCGACATTGGGATATTCTTTAGGAATTTTTGTACAAAAAGAGTTGCCACTAGCCTATTGGGGTCAGCTAAAAACCAAGTGAGACATTGGAGTGTACCTCACTTCCTACGCAACCAGAGAACCTAGGGTCGGGGACTTGATTACACTAATTGACCAATTAGTGCCATTTCGATACTTAATCTTGTTCATTTTAACAAAATGATTTTTTTTTTTTGCAAGCAATTTGGATTAATTTTATACCTATCCAGTAACATGTGGGGGTGATCATGCAGGTGCGTAATCATTAAAGTAACAGTCATTGCTACAACGATCCTAATTGCGGTAAAATTAACATAAGTAACTAAATAATTGCAAACATAGTTAAACATGTAGATTAAACATACAATATAGTCAATATACGAGCAATTAAAGGACTAATTACACTAAAAATGCAATACATAGCAATTCTTAATCAAACCCCGCAATTTTTAGTATTTCAATTTTTAATTTTTAATTTTAATTTTTTTTAGTTTTTTAGTTTTTTTTTAATTTTTTAATTTTTTAATTTTCTAATTTTTTTAAGTTTTTTAAAATTTTTAAAATTTTTTTAAATTTTTTTTAATTAATTTAATTAATTTTATTTTTTTAAAAAAGAGTTGAATTTTTTTTTAATGTTTTATGAGTTTTTTGAATTTTCGAAAATGTTTTTGAACTTTTATTATTTTTCGAAATTTTTTATTATTTTTTTCAATTATTTTTTTTTAATTTTGAATATATAATATTATTATATTTCATGAAAATGGGTTCGAACCGAGTAAACCCAATCCGGCCCATGGACCCAACCCAAACTCGATCCAACACTTTTGGATTTTTTTCTTTTTTTTTTTTAAATCATTTTCGATTTTAAAAAAATAATTTTAAAAAATTCCTTTCATTTGTCTTTTCTCACTGCGCACTCCCCTCCTATGATTCCTCCTTCCTGATACCAGCTTTTTCCTTTCTTTTTCAATAATTTGTTTTACTGTTTCACTTTTTCCATACTTTTCCTTTTCTCTTGTTTTTTCTTTTTATTTTTTTCCTTTTGGTCTTCTTCTCTTCGTGCTTGCCCCCTGCATGCCTTCAACCCTCCCGAAGGCTGTCTTCTCCTTTCTTGCGACATTCCTCACCAAAATTTGTTTCTTTACCAAAACTAATTCGAACAGTAATAATAATCGAAGCACCTAGCATCCCTTCTAACACCAAACCACCCTGACTGGCGCAACTCAACGCCGGCCATGTAACTCCAACGGCTGCTAAACCATTTTTGGATGTAAACATCCCCTGGCTTAAACACACGTGATTACTTCACGAAAAAAGCATGAAATCGCGATGAAAACATAAAAGACAGGCATGGTCCAACATATATATGAACAAGCGCAAATTAGACTGAGTTTGAATGCAGGTTACTTCTTAGTTCTCTTTGAGACATTTTGTCAAACATTGGGTGTGCAGTAGCTAAAAGGGATGTACGGGCTCACTCGACGCTCGGATTCGAGTAAAGATCAACATAATATGCACAAGCAACACTCAAGATCCACTAAGGGACATATATTACACTCGAATAGATGTGAACACAGTAAGTATCTTCAACCACAACATACTCACAGACTTGAATCTCTTTTAGGCATTTCATCAACTAGTTAGCACACACAAATGAACCAAAGCATTTTCGGCTTGATATGGACTTGACACAAACCTAGACGTTTATCAACATATACTAAGACATTGAAAAGCTTTCATAGAAGACCAATGGGGCCGGAGCTCGCGCAAACTGGTCGGCCGTGAGCTCCGGCCCAAGACCTCGAAAAGAAGCACAAGGCTTAGAGAAGCCTACCTAGTTTGGATGGCGAGCAACAAGCGCACTTCAGGCGACGGCGAAACGCTCTCTCAGTCTCACTCTCTTCCTTTGGCTCGCCCTTTACTCTCTCTGCTCTCTCTCGACCCCAAAGACTAGCCGAGAACCCCCTCATCCTCTCTTTGCTCCCTTCCTTTTAAGCTTGGCCAATGACAGGCGTGTATGGCTTCTACCATTGCCAGCCTGTCGTGGCCGCTTGATCTCCAACCCTGGGATCACGCCGTCCTCTGCCTTTGCGATCCTCTGGCCTCGCGATCCTCTGCTCCTCTGTTTGTACCCTCCTCTTTTCTCCTTTTCTGCAGAAGCGTGGATGTTGTGAGGGGAGGAAGATGATCTGCGCACGAGCTGGGTTGAAATAAAAGGAGATGGGCTAGCCCAAGTGCGAAAAAAGAAAAGGAAAAGATATGTGGGCATGCCCATGCACGAAAAAAGACCCATATACTCGGCCTCATTCGATTTTTATACTTTTTAATGAATCTTTTTTTTAAATTTTTTTATTTGACAATTTTGGAAAAATAAAGACCATTCAATAAGTCGTGCCATAATGAAAACACGATACATTTTAATGATTTTTTTTTACTTTTCTTTCTTCTTTCTTTCTTTTTCCTTTTCCTTTTTCTTTTTTTATTATTATTTTTTTAAATTTAGAAAATTTTTTATTTAAATTTTTTTGTAATAATTTTTTTTGATAAATTTTAAAACTAGTGACGCAAATGCTCCTAATGTCTATATGTGATACAATTTTAGTGAAAACTTTTTGTTAAGGGGTTAGAACTTAGAAATTAATCCCTAATTTTCCAATGCAATTAATAAACACTTAAACAAATTACAAAAAAATTAAGTGTTAACAGCTGCCCCTCTTTGAATGGGAGCTCGAAAAGATTCCTTTCAAAGACGAGAGACACCTAAATTTTGTCCATGGACGATGACGATCAGGGGCTGTCAATGAGAAAAGGGGATAAAAGAATGACCTTACTTTGTAAGAAAATAGCCTTCAACTGAGATGGGAAAATCTTATTATGTGGTAACTAGTTCTGACTGGAAGGGAGGTCTCACCGTGTAAAAATGGGTTTCGATCGAATGCGAACAAGTGTGGTTTTCGGATGAACCCACAAGCCGTGTGGTTTAGGAAAAGCCACCAACCCTGTGGTTTAAGGATAAACTCACCAACCTCGTGGTTTAAGGATAGACCCACGAACCGTGTGGTTTAGGAAAAGCCATCAACCCTGTGGTTTAAGGATAAACTCACCAACCTCGTGGTTCAAGGATAGACCCACGAACCGTGTGGTTTAGGAAAGCCACCAACCTCGTGGTTTAAGGATAAACCCACCAACCGTGTGGTTTAATGATAGACCCACGAACCATGTGGTTTAGGAAAGCCACCAACCCCGTGGTTTAAGGATAAACCCACAAACCTTGTGGTTTAAGGATAACCCACGAATCGTGTGGTTTAAGGATAGACCCACGAACCTTGTGGTTTAAGGATAGACCCACGAGCCTTGTGGTTTAAGGAAAGACCCACGAATCTTATGGTTTAAGGATAGACCCACGAACCGTGTGATTTAAGGATGGACCCACGAACCTTGTGGTTTAAGGATGGACCCACGAACTGTGTGGCTTAAGGACCCACGAACCTTGTGGTTTAAGTATAGACCCATGAACCTTGTGATTTAAGGATAGACCCACGAACCGTGTGGTTTAAGGATAGACCCACGAACCTTGTGGTTTTTAGGGAAGCACTCGCTATCCCCTTGAAAACTGCATGGCTTCACTAAGAAATCCTGTCAAACTCAACTTAAACAAATGTCATTAGAGACGTCATCAAAAGATGCATTAGCAATATTGCAGCATTAATTGAACAAGCTAATCAAGCTAAGTCCGACTGCTTTTAAAAAAACATCTGATGTTAATCAACATCATGTGGCCCAAAGCTGTCATCTTGTTCGGGAATGTATCATTAATCATCAAATTCTCTGAGAGTCAAGTTCTTGTCAAAACGGTTACGACTTGTGAAAAAGGCTCATTAAGCATGCCAAATTAGAGCTTCTTAGTCAGAAAGGGCTTCTCACACACTCTTGATAAAATGACTACTTGATTCCATCTATTCACGTGGGAAATAACTAATTGCTGAGGGTATCTCACATAACCCATGTCAAAAGGCCTTCAGAAACATTCACGATGAGCACAATCTGATTGATCAAAATGGTCTTTTGAAATGATCGCAATATAGGCTCGGTTAGGGTTTACACAAAGGAATTATCGCTTTGAGGCCAATAAATGAACATCTGTCACGATCTTCATCGGGTTTACGAGTCGAGAACTTGGAAGATAAGACAAGATAGAATTACTTCAACTCCTTCAAGCAATAGCTTCCTTGTGGTATTCTCATTTTCACTCAAACCATCCCAATCAGAAGAGACCTCGAAAAAGGGTTGTAATGTTGGTTCGGGAGAGGCTCAAAATGCTTAAAATTTTCAAGAGGGTTTTTAAGAGTCGGTGATCATCATGGCATCGTGACCAGGTCACTCGATCTTTTGAAATCATTTGATTTTTGAAATACAGTGCATCTTGAAAGTCCATTGACTAATCATTTCCATATGGGAGCTTTGCTCTTTTCTTTAATTTCTTTTGTCCTTGTGATGATTTTTTTTACGCTGCACTTGGACTTTGATAATTTTATTTTATTTTATTTTATTTTTTTACATAAGATGCAGCATTTTGGCTCTTTTTCTTGACAAGCATTGTTTTTCATGCCCCCAAGTTTGTCGAACTTTTTGCTCCTTGAACTTTTGTAGCACTTATGACTTTCGAGATATTTTTCACATTTTCTCGTGATTATCAATTGTATTTGGTCAATTCTTATGCCTTGCCCCAGTGAAGGGAAATGATCACCACTCGAGGTTTAGAAATAAATAATCAAGCCCAAATTGGTTAAAGCAATGGATATCAGTGTTTGGGTAGAGAAAGAAATGCTCTTCTTCACATTGGGATGAGTTGAGATCCGATGAGAATTCACTTGAAGCTATCACCAGAAGATTGATGCAAGTGAAAGTAATAAAATCTTTCACAATCTTCGCTCTACAACATGACTGTAACCTCCTATGCTGCCCTTCGTTATTGACAGGGGTATTTTGAAAGATCATCTTTATTCAACCGAAAGGGCTAGCAAGAGATCAGTACAGTGTTTAAGATTGATGAAAGAAACGCCTTTATCATTTCGATCTTTGCACTCAATGCGAATGAATCATTCGTCCTAAGAGAATGTCATTTTTCACTCAACTCTCAAAAGTGTTTGACTGGCGTGTTTGGAAATATCTTGCCTTTCTTCATCCTAAGCACTTCTTGTTTGGCATGATTAACGTCTCCATTTCACTCTGTTGAGATCATCTGAGTAGATCAATCTCCATAGGAAAATTTGATTCAAAATGAATAATCCACAAAACGAGAAAACAATTTTGAGATAAAAAGGATGCTCAAAAAGTTTGTAGAAATTTTTTTCTCAATTATTCATTTTGTGCTTCTCTAGGAAAGCACCAAAGGTTCTTTTTTGTAATGGAAATTCTCCGTTTTTCTTTTTTCTTTTTTCTTCTTTTTTTTAAAGAAAAAAAACGAGAAGAAGGGTACTTACCTGCAGCATGGTGTCTCGGTAACCCTGTAAAGAATGTGAAAGAATATGTTCGTGCAAAAATCTTTAGGGATTGAAATGTTGGAAACAATACATTATTACCCTTCATTCGCTTTCATCCTTTGGGCACTAACATCTCTTGGATTCACCTTCGTGGATATTTGGTAACTCAACAATACCCTTCCCTTGCATTCGCCTTTAAATGTTTGATGTTTTCCTGATTCCTTGGTAGAAGGCGCCGCTTCTATGGTCGAGGTGCAACTTTTTCCATTTATCACCATTTGTTCTGTTCGAATCCTTCCTATATCAAAGAAAAGGACATGTCATTTTTTTATGCTGAATAGAATCAAGTTTAGGAACGAGATACATCATTTTCAAAATCGGGCGATCAACATCTCAAGGTATCTCTCATGGAGGAATGGATAATATTGCCCATCTGTTTCATTTAAAAATGCTCCATTGCATACAAAACTTGGCACTCTTGATGTCTCCTTGACAATGAAAAGAAAATCTTGTCAAAAACGGTATTAGAAATGGATAACTGGAATCGATACAGTTTACTCTTCATTCAAATTCGTCTTTTTGGATGCTCGGCAACTCCCTTAATTTGTCTCATCAGAAAGTCATGCTTAATTAGTGAACGAGATAGATAGGCTATTTTGGCACGTAAGGCATCTCCAAATAAAGAAACTTCCTAGAACGGGATTGAATTTTGTTCTGCCTCTATTGGAGGATTGTCTGAATGTTCAAGACTTTGTATTCTCGAGACTCAAGATCCAAGACTCAAGACCCAAGACTCAAGACTCAAGACTCAAGACTTAAGACTCCACCTCAACACCATCCTAAGTGTTGGAGAAATCTTTCCAGAAGACTCAAGACTTAAGTCTCTTTGTATTCTCACCAAGATCTAAGACTCAAGACCCAAGACTTCCAATCCATTTAAGGACCGACGCTCTTTCCAAGGAAATCCAAAGCCGAGGTCTATGGTTGAGGATTCGATCCTATCCTCTCGAAAAGATTCTTTGGTTGGATAATCATTTCGGATTCTTTAATTCTTATCTAAGATCGATTGAAGATCCGATGGTCGACGAAGTATTCTTGGAATGTTCTATTCTTGGAAACCAAGATCCCGATTGTATGGGCGAACAGATTGATGGGCTATCATCGATTCCTTAAATAGCTCGGATGATCTTCTTGATTGATTCCGTCCAACGGGTAGATTGAGGAATTCCTTTGGTAAGTGCCAACGGCTATGATGGCATGAAGGAGTATAAAAGGAAGACGTTCTAGTTGTTTTAAGTGTGTGATTGATAGAAAAATTCCGAGTCTCAAGACCCTTGATTATTAGTCGAGACCGTTCGAGCGAAATTGTATACAGAGAGTGTTTGTACTTGGCGAGACCTTTGAGTGAGTGTGGTAGATCATCTACACCTAGAATTCAAGGAAGATCAACACCGTAACAGCTCTTTGATTATAGTGGAATCCAGCCAATTGGCCGTCGCGTAAGAGTGGACGTAGGCTTGAATCAAGCCGAACCACTATAAACCGAGTGTTCAATTCTCTCTTTCCCTTACTCGCCTCTCGATTGATATTTAATTATTGCAAATTCTTTAACTGTCTAAAGTATTGTGCAATCTTCAAGAAAATTCGTTGTATACCTATTCACCCCCTCTAGGTACTCATACTAGCAATATCAATTGGTATCGAGCCCGTGTTCTCACTTTGTTTGAAGTGTTTTACTTCGTGAGTAAAAGATCCATGGCTAGTATGCTAGCACCGGGCTGATGGAAGGGCAAAGCAATACCGACCTCCCTACTTCGATGGAAAGGATTACAACATCCGGAAGAACAAGATGAAAGCTTTCCTTCGATCAAAGGATCCTCTCGGAATGGGACGTTGTGGAAAGAGGAATCACTCCCGCCGCTGCATCAATCTCTCGAAAGAGGGAAAGACACTATTGAAACCAGCGAATGTCTCGTGAAGAGATAAACAAGAGACAAGCACTCGATGCAAAAGCAATTTACTCCTTATATTGTGCTTTATCTCCAACTGAATATAATAGAATATCTTCTTGTGTTACAGCAAAAGAAGTATGGGATAGATTACACATCACCTATGAAGGGACAGATCGAGTGAAGGAGACCAGAATTAACATTCTCCTTGGTCAATATGAAGCCTTCAAAATGAAACCAGGAGAATCTATAACTCGACATGTTTAGTCGTTTTACGATATTGTCAATGGTCTTGAGAACCAAGGACAAAAATTTCTGATCCCATGAAGGTGAACAAGCTTCGCGTGGACTCTCCAAGGATTGGAATCATATAAAGACTTCAATAAGAGAGACGCAAAGAATCATGCCATTATCTCGTAGACGAGCCGATTGGAACTCTTCGCCTTACGAAGTGGAACGAATTAATGAAGACGAAGATCCAAGAGGTAAGAAATCTATTGCACTAAAATCAAATGACGATTCTGATGATGCAGATTCTCAAGATGATATGGATGATGAGGAGCTCGCTCTCATGATAAGAAGATTCAAAACTGAATAGAAAAGGCGAAAGGTTCATCCCAAGGAAACAAAGTTTTCAGAGACAGCAGACTAAGTCTCAAGATGATGATGAGGAACCAAACAAAGATGTAGTTTGCTTCGAATGTAAAAAGAAGGGACACATCGACCCAACTGTCCTCTTCTCGAAAAAGAAAAGAGGAAAAGCTGAGAAGTTTCGAAAGGCTCTCAAAGCCGAAACCTGGAGTGATACGTAATGTGAAGAGAGTGATAATGAATATGCCAACATATGTTTGATGGCACATTCGCACTCGACTCGATTCGGATCGACTGACACAGAATTCGAGGTAAGTGATTTTAAAATTCCTATCAAAGTCTCTAAATATATTGATGAACCGTGTTTCAGCCTTAAGACTTCTCTCAAAAGAATTTCCGAACTTAAAAAAGAAAACTCAGCTCTAAAACAAAAGGAAGTCATTTTAGAAGAAAGAGTTAAAAGTCTAGACCTAAATGTTTCGCTCTTAAAAAAAAGAAGATGATCTTTTGAAAGAAAATGTTTTCTTAAAAACGGACTTATCAAATATTTCAAAGAAGTTTTCGATAGGATCCGAAAAGCTTGAAAAAGTGCTTTCAGTTCAAAGACCCTATTTCAATAAATCTGGGTTAGGCATGACAAATGAAACAATTCCCTTGATTGATTTTCCTAAAGTTAAAGAAAGAATTAAGAAAAGACCGTCAAGAGAAGCTTACAAAAATCATTTCAAGAAAGTTTTCGTAAAGTCTCGTTGGTCGAAATGCTCTAAGGTGTTCAAAGTGTAACAAATCTAGATCATTTTGAAAAAGACTGTCCTATGGTTTGGAAACCTGTTAAGAAAGCATGGCCCAATAATGCTTATCCTACTAACTCCAAAGGACCCAAGAAAATTTGGGTACCAAAGAAAGCTTGAGACTTTCACTTGAATGCAGGTCTCCGTCAAGAGAAAGATAAAATGGTATCTTGACAACGGATGCTCAAGACACATGACAGAGACTCAAAGTGCTTCATAAAGCTTGTTCAAGTAAACGGCGGAAATGTTTCATTTGGAGGAAACGGTAAAGGAAGCATCGTGGGGTTTGGAACTCGTGAAAATTGGAAATCTCACAATAAGCAATGTTTCTCTAGTAGAAGGACTCAACTATAACCTTCTCAAAGATTAGCCAATTGTGTGATACCGGTTTCAAGATCTCCTTTCAAGAAGGAATTTGCTATGGAATTAGTAAAGATTCTACCGAGTCTTTCATGGGTCGAAGACATGGAAACATCTACCTCTTAGACATGAAATTGAATAAAGCTCAATGTCTAATTTCAATCCAAGATGAAGCAAGCATATGGCACGGAAAAGCTTGGCCATGTCAATATGAAGCAATTAGCCAAAATCTCATCAAAGCAAACTTGTTCGAGGACTACCCAAATTGCCATACCAAAAGTCTGATTCATGCACTCCATGCATTCTCGGGAAAGCAAAAGAAATTCATTTAAGCAAACAAATCATGTATCTACTAATCATGAACTGCAGCTTGCTTCATATGGATCTCTTCGACCAACAAGAACCCGAGCATCGGAGGTAAGAAGTATTGTCTAGTAATTGTAGACGATTACTCTCGCTTTACCCGGGTATATTTTCTTGCAAGTAAGTCGAAACCTTTTCGTACTTTGAGAAGTTTGCTAAAAAGGTTCAAAATGAAAAAGGATGTGCTATTTCAAGTATAAGAACAGATCATGGAGGTGAATTTGAAAATCAAGATTTCACAAAATTGTGTGATGAATCTGGTTTTAAACATGTATTCTCCTCTCCATACACTCCTCAGCAAAATGGAGTTGTGGAAAGAAAGAATAGATCTCTTCAAGAAATGGCTAGAACACTTTTAATTGAAAGCAAAATTTCTTCACGGTTTTGGGCTGAAGTCAAGTTTCAACAAAGATGCTATATCATCAATAGAGTCTTCCTAAGACCTATTCTTGAGAAAACCCCTTATGAACTATTCAAAGGTAAGAAACCTATTGTTTCATACTTTCATGTGTTTGGTTGCAAATGCTTTATTTTGAAAAATGCAAGCGATCGTGTTGGTAAGTTTGAAGAAAGATCGATGAAGGCATCTTCCTTGGATATTCTACATCAAGCAAAGCCTACGAGTCTATAACAAGAAAAGCCAGTCTATGGAAGAATCAATGAATGTCAAATTCCAAGACTCGCAAGATGAATACAGCCAAACTCAATATGAAGAGTCTCGAACTCACTCTAGACCTTCCAAAGTCTTCAACTCAAGAAGCATCTCGACTGAAGTCCAACATCAAGAAGCTCATGAAGATTCAAATAAAGAAAGAGATCATCAACCAAGCAAATCAACCAAGAATCGGAAACACAAATCCAGTCATCCTAAAGATCTCATTATTGGCGAAATCAATGAAGGAATCCGCACCGATCAAAAAGGCGTGAAGAGTCTAGTGCCGTTGCTCTCATTTCTGAAATTGAACCAAAAAGCATAGAAGAAGCTTTATCTCGATGAAAGCTGGATCGAAGCTATGCAAGAGGAGCTCGACAGCTCAATATTAATGATGTCTCGGGAATTGACATCTAAACCAAAAGGTAAAACTGTTATTGGAGCCAAATGGGTGTTCGTAAACAAGATGAACGAAGAAGGAAAAGTCGTACGCAATAAAGCAAGACTCGTGGCCAAGGGATACACGCAAGAAGAAGGAATAGACTATGACGAGACTTACGCACCAGCTTGCAAGGTTAGAAGCTATTCGTCTATTACTTGCGTTTGCTTGTTACAAAAATTTCAGGTTATTCCAAATGGACGTCAAAAGTGCTTTCCGAATGGATTTATCCAAGAGGAAGTTTATGTGGAACAACCGCTCGGATTTGAAGACCCAAAGAAGCCGACTCGCCTTCGATCGAAAAAGGCTCGTATGGTCTAAAGCAAGCACCTCGAGCTTGGTACGACGTACTAAGTAAGTTCTTATTACGTAACGGATTTGTCAAAGGTAAAGTAGATACTACTCGTTCATCAAAAAGGAAAACAAAAGTTTCTTACTTGTTCAAATATATGTTGATGACATTATTTTTGGATCCTCTAATGAAAGTCTTTGCAAGAAATTTTCTAAGTCTATGCAGACGAATTTGAAATGAGTATGATGGGAGAATTAACATTCTTTCTCGGTCTTCAAATAAAGCAATTGAAGGAAGGAACTTTTATCTTCCAAGAAAAATATGCTAATGATCTTGTCAAAAGATTTGGATTGGAAAGGTGCAAAAAGACCGACATACCAATGTCATGTTCTCATAAGATAGACAAGGATGAAGAAGGGAAGAAAGTAGATCAAAAGCTGTACAGGAGCATGATCGGTTCACTTCTTTATCTTACCGCTTTCTAGACCTGATATTTTGTTGAGTGTTTGCATCTCGTGCTAGGTTTCAATCGAGACCCTAGAGAATCACATCTCATTGCCGTGAAACGTATTATCAAATACGTTGCCTCATCTTCAAGCATCGGTCTTTGGTATCCAAAGAGGGGAGACTTTAATCTTCTAGGATACTCAGATGCAGATCTGGCCGGTTGCAGAGTCGATAGAAAGAGCACTTCTGGAACTTGTCAACTGCTTGGAAACAGGACAATGTCTTGGTTCTCAAGGAAGCAAAGCACTGTAGCTCTCTCAACGACGTGCAGAGTATGTAGCTCTTGGAAGCCGCTGTTCGCAAATTCTATGGATAAAACAACAGCTACAAGACTTTGGCATTGAAGACTCATGCACGTAAATCGATGTGACAACACCAAATAGCGATCAATCTCACCAAAAATCCAATTCTTCATTCAAGAGCAAAACATATTGAGATTCGACATCACTTCATTAGAGATCATATTCAAAATGGAGAAATCTCGATTCAATTTGTTGATTCGAAGAGTCAACTAGCAGATATATTCACAAAGCCTTTGGAGAAAAATCAATTCGACTTTATTCGCTCAAGACTCAACATTTTGAAGCTTGAAGAAGTTAAAGTCTAGAGACTCACCAACTCTAAGACTCGAACTCTCGACTTTAAATCATGAGACTCAACATTCTTGGCTAAAGACTCGTAAGTTGCTATTTTATCTCGAAAAGGTACGTTCTTTCATTCAAATATAATTCGTGTGAAAATTTGAAAACTTGTCTTTTTCAAGGAATTAATTTTGCGCTATTGATTTTGAAAAGAAGTGTTCGTACACTTTCCTTGTACCGATTAAACTTCTCTTTTCAAATCCGAGGTATATATATATACAGCTTTTTCTTCGCCCAATTTTCAAAACCCTAAAAGGCACTCTCCTCCCGATACTGTTTTTCTACTCCTTGTTCGTTGTCGAGAAAGTGGTCATTTTTCTTGGGAAAAGCAAGTGAAGGAATCTTCCAATAGACAAAGAAAGATGTCGTCTTCGAGGAAATCATCAAGAATCGCAAACAAAGGGACCACAAAGAATGGAGAAGGGACCGACTCACTTCGATCTTACTCGAGGAAGAAGACTTATCAAGTCACGACAAAGTCCGATTCGCTCTCCTCCACGTCATTCAACACCTCCCGCCCCACAAGATGCAAGTCAATATCTGGAAGAAGAGATAATCGAGGAAGCCGACCCAAGAAGAGTCCAAAACCCTCCTTTATCTATAAGCTTTATCGTGCGTTGAAAAGCTCCGGTTCTTCATTAAAGTATATAGATGACTTCCTTAAGGACAAAAATTATGGGAATGAGTATCTTTTTCTGCGGAAAATGGAGGAATTGGGAATTGCTCCTAAAGGAAGGGCAGAGGAGGCTCTTGAGAACATTCCGAGTGATCCTCGTATGCCAGGACAAAATCTGATTGATGGGAACGATGATGACAAAATGTTCCTTGAATTTAAACCTAGACTGGGTGTGGCAGCAAAGGTGAAAGGAAATCGGATGGATTTGTTTAAATCCAAGGATCAGGAAAAAGCATATTTCAGGCTGTTGAAAAGAGGGGTGATAAACCCTAGAAGTGTCGATTTTGACTTCCTGGACACCATCAACGTGAACTTAAGAGAAAAGTTGAATTTGCTTCAACTTGAGACTTTTTGCTCTGACTCTACGGACGGGTATGCTCAACCGACCGCTATTTCTATTCAAATCTTAGCTTTTTGGATGAGAATAGAATTTCATTCAAAGTTGTTCGAGACCAAGTCTACGTGGTAGATGTGAATATGTTAGCGGATATAGTTGGAGTTGAACGAGGACGTTATCTTCCAATCAAAGTCTCACCCGCTCGTACTACTCGATCTTGTCAAAGATAGGACGTAGAGAAGAAAATTACCTATTCCAGATGAATGCCATCAACATTGTGCTTCATAAGATTGTGATCAATCAGTCTCGCACCGAAGTCTACATCAAAGACTTCGTGTCTCTTTCTCAAGCAAAGTTGATGTATGCGATCAACTCAGACGGAAGTTTTCTCCCCCGCACACTATTCTCTTCCATATGTACAGAGCAGGTCAAAAGACAAAGGACAATTGCCTTATCCCGGTCCGGGTGACCAAGATCTTCGACATCCGAACATTGATCTGCCACATACATTTTGTGTTCGACCGTGTGATAAGATGGTGGTAGGGTTGAAAATGTTAATGAAGATGCGTCTGCAAGAACTCTCCAAGGCAATGGAGAAATTCAAAGTGAAATCTCCAATCCAATCTGCTTCAAAAAGGAAAGGAAAGGAGGCCATGGGTGTCCCATCGAAGAAGAAGAAAAGAACTCTCATCCTTGAGGATGAAGATGAAGATGATGAAGATCCCACTATCCAAGCGCTGACAAGAACAAGACGTTCGTGTCTCATCCGACGATCTTCAGCGAGAAGAAGAAGGAGAACAGCAACGAGAAGAGGAAGAAGAGAGAAGAAGAAAGAAGTTGAAGAAGAAGGAAAAGGAGAAAAAGAAAAGTCTCGCCGACAAATCTGGAGAGAAGGGAAATAAAGAGCATGATCATCACTTTTCCCTCTCAATGTCCTAGAGACAGGGGAGTTGGAGAGCAAGAGAGGTCTACACCTCATGCCGCTGTCGCTGAAGATCTAAGACAATCTCCGTAAGACCCGAAGAAGTTCGGGTCTCTCAAATGCCCGAAGAAGGTGATACGTCGATTCCAAATCTGCCGCACTATACCGAAGCGCCATCGTCCGCATTTACTCAATCGAGAAAGCTCATGCCGCATACGTACGGATGATTCTGCAGATTTTCGTAGCATCATGAATATTCTTCTCGGAAATGCGTAGCCGTATATATGTTCTGGATCAGAAATCCAAGCTTTGAAGAATGCTGGACAAGCATCTTCAGCTCTCCGAGGATAAATTCAAAGACCTCGCTCCGCAACTTCAAGCCAATGCTAAGGGAGAAGAGGTAGCTCATCTGAGAGAAGACCTGAAGAAGCTCGAAGGAGTAGTCCAGTCCATTGGGGATTTCCAGATCGTGCGCATTCCCAAGCAGACATGACTCCTTTCTCACCCTTTTCAATGCTGACAAAAAGGGGGAGAACCAATTTGAACCAATTTGAACCAACATCTTTTAAAATTTTTTAGTAAAATTTTTTAGTGGTTATGTTTATTTTTGAGTATGACTTGAGAACTTGAACTTGGGTGTAATTTTGACTGAATTGACTGTGGATTGTGATGCTTGACTGATTGCATTTATTCAAGTGTGTTATATGGTGTTTCTCATGAAAGTCTAACCAATTTTCTGTGGATGCAGAGTCTGGTTGCTTTATTAATCTTTTTGAGTTAGCCATATTGCTTGAGAAATGTTCTTGCAGGTCAAAGTTGTTCAAATCTACAAGAAAGTTTTGTCACCATCAAAAAGGGGGAGATTGTTGGAGAAATCTTTCCAGAATATTTTGAAGCTGACAAAACGTTTCTATCGCCTAAGTCCGGATGTTCGGAGACCGACGCTTAAAGTCCGAAGACTTTGTATTCTCGAGACTCAAGATCCAAGACTCAAGACCCAAGACTCAAGACTCAAGACTCAAGACTTAAGACTCAAGACTCAAGACTTAAGTCTGTTCTCACCGACGCTCTTTCCAATCCAAAGACGAAGGAAATCCAAAGCCGAGGTCTATGGTTGAGGATTCGATCCTATCCTCTCGAAAAGATTCTTTGGTTGGATAATCATTTCGGATTCTTTAATTCTTATCTAAGATCGATTGAAGATCCGATGGTCGACGAAGTATTCTTGGAATGTTCTATTCTTGGAAACCAAGATCCCGATTGTATGGGCGAACAGATTGATGGGCTATCATCGATTCCTTAAATAGCTCGGATGATCTTCTTGATTGATTCCGTCCAACGGGTAGATTGGAGGAATTCCTTTGGTAAGTGCCAACGGCTATGATGGCATGAAGGAGTATAAAAGGAAGACGTTCTAGTTGTTTTAAGTGTGTGATTGATAGAAAAATTCCAGAGTCTAAAGACCCTTGATTATTAGTCGAGACTGTTCGAGCGAAATTGTATACAGAGAGTGTTTGTACTTGGCGAGACCTTGAGTGAGTGTGGTAGATCATCTACACCTAGAATTCAAGGAAGATCAACACTGTAACAGCTCTTTGATTATAGTGGAATCCAGCCAATTGGCTGTCAGTGCAGAAGAGTGGACGTAGGCTTGAATCAAGCCGAACCACTATAAACCGAGTGTTCAATTCTCTTTTCCACTTACTCGAGTGTTGATATTTAATTATTGCAATTCTTTAACTCTTATTGTGCCTTCAAGAAAATTATACCTATTCACCCCCCTCTAGGTACTCATACTAGCAATATCACTAAGTGATCCTATGTGACCCAAGTCCAATGGCAGGTAGTGTGTGCTATAGTGTAGTACAATGCAGGGGACTCATGCATGACAATTTAAAAACAATCAGTACTTTAAACGTAAATAAATCATTCACTCTTACACCCCCTACAAAACAAAGGTTAGAAATCACCACCCCTTATAACTCCCATAAGCATTCAACATTCGACATGTTATGGATGCACATGATATCTTCGCTGCCAAGCAAAAATATTTTCGAACAAAATTAATTTTGGCCTAAATCCTTTAAGGTTTAAAACCAAGTTCCCCATCGGAGTCGCCAAGCTGTCGCGACCTACCATCGGGTGGAGGGAACAAGTTTAAGGGTATTACCTAAAAGACGGGCCTAAGACCCATGATTAGGTACTACATACTAGATATTCAATTTTTGTATGAGTCAAGCCCATTGGTTCATTTTAACAAAATGATTTTTTTTTTTTGTAAGCAATTTAGATTGATTTTATACCTATCCACTAACATGTGGGGTGATCATGCGGGTGCGCAATTATTAAAGTAACAGTCATTGCTACTAAGATCCTAATTGTAGTAAAATTAACATAAGCAACTAAATAATTACAAACATAGTTAAACATGTAGATTAAACATACAATATAGTCAATATACGAGCAATTAAATGACTAATTACACTAAAAATGCAATACATAGCAATTCCTAATCAAACCCCACAATTTTTAGATTTTCAATTTTTTTATTTTTTATTTTTTATTTTTTAATTTTTTTAATTTTTAAAATTTTTAAATTTTTAAATTTTTAAATTTTTAAATTAATTAATTTTTATTTATTTTTTAAAAAAAGAGTCGAATTTTTTTAATGTTTTCTGAGTTTTATGAATTTTCGGAAATTTTTTTGAATTTTTATTATTTTTCCAAAATTTTGATTTTTTTTTCAATTTTTAATTTTTTTTTCAATTTTGAATATTTAATATTATTATATTTCACGAAAATGGGTTCGGACCGGGTAAACCCAATCCAGCCCGTGGACCCAACCCCAACCCGGATCCAACACTTTTGGATTTTTTTTCTTTTTTTAAAAATCATTTTCAATTTTAAAAGAATAATTAAAAAAATTCCTTTCATTTGTCTTTTCTCACTGCGCACTCCCCCTCCTGCGATTCCTCTTTCCCGATACCAGCTTTTTCCTTTCTTTTTCAATATTTTATTTTACTTTTTCACTTTTTCCATACTTTTCTTTTTCTCTTGTTTTTTCTTTTATTTTTTTTTCTTTTGGTCTTCTTCTCCTTCGTGCTGGCCCCCTGCATGCCTTCAACCCTCCCGAAGGTTGTCTTTTCCTTCCTCGCGACATTCCTCACCAAAATTTGTTTCTTTACCAAAACTAATTCGAACAGTAATAATAACCGAAGCACCTAGCATTCCTTCTAACACCTAACTACCCCGACCGGTGCAACTCAACGCCGGCCATCTAACTCCGACTGCTACTAAATCATTTTTGGATGCAAACATCCCCCGGCTCAAACACACATGATTACTTCATGAAAAAAGCATGAAATTGCAATGAAAATATAAAAAACAGGCATGGTCCAACATATATATGAACAAGCGCAAATCAGACCGAGTTTGAATGCAGGTTGTTTCTCGGTTCTCTTTGAGACATTTTGTCAAACATTGGGTGTGTAGCAACTAAAAGGGGCGTATGGGCTCACTTGACGCCCGGATTCGAGTAGAGATCAACATAATATGCACAAGCAACACTCAAGATCCACTAAGGGACATATATTATGTTGGCCGCCGAGGCGACTTCCCAGGATCGACGTAGCTAGAAAACCGAACATGTAGAAGTAGAATACGAAGATTTGTGTACCTTATTAGAAATCCATCGTTCTTTATGCAGAATGACAATGATCCAACAGCAATCCGAGCCTTTAACGCTGAAGATCTTCTCCTTTATGACCCTTGGTTCCTAGCTCGATGAGACCACCACTCACAATTTACCTTATGTGAGGTGAGAGAGATTTAAGGGAAGAATGAGGGCTAGAGGAGGGACCTTAGCGCTACTTATAGAGTTTTGGATGGGCCCTCTCATCACGGGCCAGGCCCAACCGGCCCACACAATGCCAGGCCCATATTCGATCATTAAGAAAATCTTATGTTTTACCTTATCAGACCAACTCCGTAAAACGGTAATTACAATCTCAATTAATGTAGTCCACATAATAAAAATTCTTACATTCTCCCACTTGAGCTATATTAATTGAGATTGTACTTTATGTGTGCACCTTTATGTTGATCTAGTGGCAATTCTTAATAGTTAATCATATCTCATAAAGTCTCCAACACTAAATCATGGCAGTAACTGCATGTATTCATACAGAGCCTTCCATGGTCACAAATGCTATTAACTTTATTGATATGGATTCAATATGGTTGTGTGGCAAACGAATAACACCTCATAAATTTTTTACCTTATGTGTTATCTCCCTTGTCAGTCACTAATTACTATTCTCTTGCCTTAAGTGTCACAGAAAACCGGATGTGCCACTAGAGAATATCCTTATAGTTTTAATGAACCCACATATTTCTTATCTTTATGGTTAACATTTCTTTATGTGTAATCAAGATATATGTTCAAGGTTGATAACCAGATGCCCCAGCCTTCACTCAAGGCTTACACAATACCTTGAGATTTTCATTACATATAATCAATTCAATATGGTGACCACACATTCATGAACACTTTATTGAATGTGCAACATATATAAGCTTTATTAGAGCAAAATCAAAACAGCTCCCACTAAATAACAGCAT
The DNA here is from genome assembly GCA_017140255.1 of Eucalyptus paniculata subsp. matutina. NCBI lineage: Eukaryota > Viridiplantae > Streptophyta > Magnoliopsida > Myrtales > Myrtaceae > Eucalyptus > Eucalyptus paniculata. The sequence continues at coordinate 54,232,649 of CM029437.1, read as the reverse complement.
CCAATGATGCTCCTTAACCCATGTCACAACATGTCGTTCAAGTATATAAGGGCGAAAATCTTTAATTAGTGGGTCTACAACCACATCATCTGTGGAAATATGCTCTACTGTAGTGTCACCATATTGTATTGTTTCTTTATGGTCAAAAACCTGACCATCATATATCTAGACCCCTCGAGACCCTTATTGTTTTTGACAAACAACACTGATGAGTTATTGTCTTGATACAGCTGTATGGGTTTGTTCATAATATCAAATATAATCAACTCCTTAATGAGGTTTTGAAGTCAAATATCTTGAGTAGCAGTTAAAAGGCATGCTATGAACTCCATTTATACGATAGAGGATAACATAAATTTCTGTTTAACACTTTGTCATAACACTGCACCTTTTGCTATGTTATCAACTTCTTGTCATCCTTATAGCTAATAAAATTTGCATTCGAATACCCTACTAGCTCTAGATCCTGAACATATTGTCAACATGTAGTTTTCTTATCCTTTTTAGGATCTCAAAACATCATTGGCAGCAATCCAATGATCATGTTTTAGACTTGACTGATATCTATCTAAAAGTTTTGCTATAAAAGCAACATCTAGCCTAATGCAAATTTAAGCATGTATGACACTTATGAGTGCACTAGCATGAAGTATATTCTTTATTTGTGTTTTCTCAAAATTTGAACAAAGACAATACCAGATATTCAATCTATCAGCCCTAACAATAGCAGCAACTTAAGGCTTATTGAATATTTTCAAAATACAATCCACATATGCAATTTGAGATAAATCTAACATATGCCAAGAACGATCTCTATAGATCTCAATACCAAGGACAAAAAGTACTTGACTATGGTTTTTTAAGTCAAAAATCATTGACAATATTCATTTTATCTTATGCAGTAATCCATTGTTGCTATCGCAAGTAAGTTATCACTCACATGGAATGTAAGAAAACTAAATTTTCTCCCACTGACCTTGTAGCATATACATTGATTTACTTTATTTTCAGCAAAACTAAATGAAGTGATAACATTATAAAATTTCAAGCATTGTCTGATCTACAGTCTCTCTTAAGGCCATAAATAAGGGTTTTCAGTTTACTCACATCATCCGCTGCAAAACTTTTGGGTATTCCACATAGACTTCTTTATCAAGGTATTCATTGAGAAACACAATAACAATCATATATCTAATGTAACTCCATATAAAAATGAGTCAGTAATACAATATTCACTTTGAAATAATCTTTAGAAAAGACTAAACTTTTCTCTGAGTGAAACATTTTATTAGTGATTTGAGTTTAAACTTCTCAATGTTTTCCTTGAAATTACTCTTAATCTCATACATCCATTTGCAGCGGATGAACTTGTGACCCTCAACCAATTCAATAGGCTCCCAAACACTATCATATTTTATAAATTACATATCATCTTTTCATTATGTCTAACTACAGATTCAAACTGAGGACAAGAAACAACAGTTGCACATACAAGTCACTAGTTCGACCACATAGCAGATATCGTAATTATGCTTTTACAGATTGACTATATAGTATGGTGGTATAACTGAATATCTTTCCGTAACAAATCTCTTGAGTGGAGCTACTATAATCTTATCTAGCACTTGAGAGGCTAAAAAAACTTCATCAGGAATCGTATCAATAACAATATCCTGAACCTCACAAGCTTAATATATAGTATAAAAGACTTCACAATTATCTATATAGGGAAAGACAAAACCAAAGACACAATGGTCCCCACCATACTATTATCTTTAATAGTCTAAGAGCAACTATCCTCTACATTTTTGTCGAACTCTAGATACTTTACTGTTTATGATTCCACGATTCTTATACCTCTATTGGGATAATAAAACCTGATATCCCTTCAAATGATCTGAGTATAATACCGAGTGGTTCTGGATTTCAACTTATTTAATGTTGGATTATATAACCAAACTTCTGCAGGACGCTCCAAACCTTAAGATGATTCGAGTCAAGTTTACGTCCGATCCAAAACTCAAAAGGGAGTGAATGGAACACCCTTGGTAGTAACACGGTTTAATGCATATTGAGTTGTTTTGCCCCATAGAAAACTTGATAAATTAGTCCAAGCAATCATACTTATTGTCATGTTCATCATAGTGGAATTATGCCTTTTGGTCACACCAATTTATTCCAAGATTTTTGGGTATAGCAAACTGAGTTACTATCCCAGCATCTTCGAAATATTTAACAAATGACCCTTTAAGCTATCCAGCATTGCCATATTAGTCAAAATACTCACCATTGTAGTCATATCTAACAATCTTTAAGACTCATCCCAACCATTTCTTGGCTTTAGTCCAAAAAAACTTGAATCTATCCAAGGATTCAGACTTTTCTTTAATCAAGTAGAGTCATCAATAATTGCATTAAAATGAAAATTTCTATACAACATTACTATTATATGATCATTAACATCAATGTCAAAGACCTCTAACAAGTTAGGACTTCACATTGCAGTCTTCTTCTTTATCTTAATCATCTTACTTCTTCAATAATCTACTTAAGTCTTTATGTAACATTTAAGAGTAGACTAAATATCAATATTATTAGCATTTTTACTTTTTCTTTAGACATATAATTAAGACATTCACGCTACAATGCAAAAGACTATTCTTAAGGTAAATCTTTATTGGAAACAACATTTTCAATTGTAAAATGACATACACATCCTTTGGAGGTAAACACAATTGGTACAATTCATTTGACCCATTGTAGCATCCAACTTCATTTGACTTATAAAACATTGAAACAACGTTGTTCTTTATCTCAAAAGAATAACTGTACACTTCCAGATATGATACAGATACTAGGTTCCGTCTAAATGAATGTACATAAAAGTATTTTTCAACGTCAAATGCTAATTGGTATCCATAGTCAAAAACAAAATCTCCCACTAAAACGGCGTTAAATATCGTTTTCCGTGATGAGTTATGATTCATTTTGATTTGGCTTCCTTAGATTTATGAATCTCTTTATGATAAACAACATAATTTGTTATACCACTATCTAGCTACCAAGAACCAAATGAGGCTTTTGATAGAAATTGAATTTATAAATGAATGCCAATAAATAATTAATTATAGACTCACACGTTGACAATCAAGCCTTATATCATTATGATGTCTTTATGTGTCATTTCTTCCTACAATAGTAGTAAATGACACAATTTCTTTCAAAATGTGTTATCTTAATATTAGATTGTCAGAATGACCGGTAGTTTTATGAATACCCTTATGAGTATGATTCTGGACTTCAAATCTACCATCCTTAGGACGTAATACTTAATCTCATCAAAACCATCCCACCTTATGTTGAAGAGTCCTTGCATTTATATCAATCTCGGTAATAGGCAAGACACAATTTCAAGTCACCAAGGCTTTTATCATCCTTCTAATAAAGCAGCCAACTGGTAAACCATTTTCAAGTGTTCCTTAATGGAACGCCTTATAGATGATGGACAAATTCAATTTCCATTTCTTAAGCAACAAGGAATACATTCTAATTTCATATCACTAACAGTGAGATTGTTAGCTTTATTCAAAGTAAGTGTAATAGCAATATTTACCAGCATCCATACGTGATAAAAATTCCTCTTCACTATTTAAAATTTGACCAATAGGAACCTCAATAACAATTGAGTTGTCATTACAGATAATGTAACTTAATAACAAGTAGCATATATAATTGACACCATGTGAGTACTGTGTAACTTGAAAACCTTATAAATACACATCCTGAAAGTTACACGTATCATCATATAAACACCTTCGAGCAGAATATATGACATGCAATTGCATATGCTCCACATAACAGCGGTTATGAGAATATATTATGACCTTTCGCAAATTCACCACCTTTGGGTGTATGAACCACTAGGGTCAGTCACTCCTCGACCATATGCTGTACATGCACCCCTCCATGAACTAATACACAATTACCTTCTTTGGGAGTATAAACATGCATCATAATAAGAGACATCCCATTACGATATGAGACAAATATTTCTCAAATCCAATCAAGGGTGCTACTTTGGCGGTTATAACCCAACTGAATCATCGAAATTCTCTCATATCAGGGATATAACTTTATGACTCACATCCACCTCTCACATGTGATTTTAGACTTGATGATGGAGGCAATTCGTCTCTAAAATCACACGACATGCCAATCACATTAATCCATTCATTAATACATGTTAAACCTTATACATGTTATCAATGAATCGATGCTCTACACATTCCTTATGTGATAATATACATGTGATCTTGCAATATATTTCCAAAATCATAGAGAATTACATGAAAAATACGCAAAAAAATACCCTAAAAACACGTACCGTAGGGTTTTCACATGCATTTTCACATTCATAAAATCATCAAAAATAACACATCTACACATAATAGTGTAGAGAACATTCATATGAGCACAACGATCCAAACCACGCTCCAATTGAAGCTCGTACGCGCCCTCACGCACCGCTAGAGTGTGCGATGTGTGAGCCGCACGTGCTGGAGCACGAAAACCGGCTCGAAGCCGGTCCGATCGATCAAGGGTCGAACGGTTCGGGTCAACCCGATCAGCCCGGGTCGGGTCAACCTGGTCATCCTGGGTCGGTCAATGGTGACGTCATCGATGACGTCACATGCCACGTGGCGGTGATGTCATTATCGACACTTGTCGATGGCGTGGCGAGTCGGCGGGATGACGTCACCATCGCCGAGGCGGTTTGCACGCGTGAAGCCGCGTGGCAGTCCACGCGTCGACACGCATGCGCGCGCGTGGTCACGTGCGAGCGAGCGCACGTGCGTGTCAGACAGCGCAGCGGCGCGTGTCATTGCCTTTGAGCTCCATCTCAGCGCATGGAGGCGCATGCGGCTGTTTCCGGCATCTTTTGGAGACGTTCCACCCACCAAAATGCTTGTATGGACAAGGAGAAGCGATATATGTAATAAAAAATCACTTTCATAGGACCAAAATTCATGAAAACGGGCGAAACGTCCCAAGGGTAGGCAAAATCCAAACTTCTCATCACCGGCGCATTTGGGCTCCGCCAGAGGCATGCTACACATCGAAACGCTCAGCTTGACGAGAAGAATTCATATTTGTTTTCAAAATCAAGTTTCAACGCGCAAATTTTTTGAAAACGGGCCAGAAGCAACAGTTCAGATTCTAGTTTATGAGGCTCTGATATCAAATGTTGGCCACCAAGGCGACTTCCCAGGATTGACGTAGCTAGAAAACTGAACATGTAGGAGTAGAAAACGAAGATTTGTGTACCTTATCAGGAATCCGTCGTTCTTTATACGGAATGACGATGATTCAACAGCAATCTGAGCCTTTAACACTGAAGATCTTCTCCTCTATGACCCTCGATTCCTGGCTTGATGAGACCACCACTCACAGTTTGCTTATTTGAGGTGAGAGAGACTTCAGGGAAGAATGAGGGCTAGAGGAGGGACCTTAGCGCTACTTATAGAGTTTTGGATGGACCCTCTTATCACAGGCCAGACCCAACTCGACCCACATAATGCCAGGCCCATATTCGACCATTAAGAAAACCTTATGCCTTACCTTATCAGACCGACTCCCATTACAATCTTAATTAATGTAGTCCACATAAGGAAAACTCTTACATATTATACTCGAACAAATGTGAACATAGTAAGTATCTTCGGCCACAATATACTCACAGACTCGAATCTCTTTCAGGCATTTCATCAACCGGTTAGCACACACAAATGAACCAAAGGATTTTTGGCTTGATATGGACTCGACACAAACCTAGACGTTCTATCAACATATACTAAGACATTGAAAAGTTTTCATAGAAGACCAATGGGGCCGGAGCTCGCGTGAACTGGTCGGCCGTGAGCTCCAGCCGGAGACATCGAAAAGAAGCATAAGGCTTAGAGAAGCCTACCTGGTTCAGACGGCGAGCAACGAGTGCACTTCAGGCAATGGCGAAACGCTCTCTCAGTCTCACTCTCTCCCTTTGGCCCGCCCTTTACTCTCTCTGCTCTCTCTCGACCCCAAAGACCAGCCAAGAACCCCCTCATCCTCTCTTTGCTCTCTTCCTTTTAAGCTCGGCTAACAACAGGCACACATGGCTTCTGCCATCGCTAGCCTATTACAATCGCTTGATCTCCGACCCTGGGATCACGCCATCCTCTGCCTTCGCGATCCTCTGCTCCTCTGTTTGTACCCTCATCTTTTCTCCTTTTTTGCAGAAGCATGGATGTTGTGAGGGGAAGAAGATGATCTGCGCACGAGTCGGGTTGCAATAAAAGGAGATGGGCCAGCCCAAGTGCGAAAAAAGAAAAGGAAAAGATATGTGGGCAAGCCCACACATGAAGAAAGACCCATATACTCGACCTCATTCGATTTTTATACCTTTCAATGAATCTTTTTTTTTTAACTTTTTTTTATATGACAATTTTGGAAAAATAAAGACCATTCAATATGTCGTGCCATAATGAAAACATGATACCTTTTAATGATTTTTTTTTGTACTTTTCTTTCTTCTTTCTTTCTTTCTTTTTTTCCTTTTTCTTTTTTTTATTATTTTTTTAAATTTCGGAATTTTTTATTTAAATTTTTTGTAATAATTTTTTTTTGATAAATTTTAAAACTAGTGACGCAAATGCTCCTAATGTCTATATGTGATGCAATTTTAGTGAAAACTTTTTGTTAATGGGTTAGAAATTAATCCCTAATTTTCCAATGAAATTAATAATCACTTAAACAAATTACAAAAAATTTAGGTGTCAACAAACCCCAGCGAGGGCCGACCTCGCCAGATTTGGAGAAGGGAGCCCTCGCCGGGGCTTGCGCTCGCCCAGGTGAGCGTCGGCTTTGCCCCTGGCCAGGCGAGCAACGGCTAGCCACCAGCCACAAGCCGACACCCGCCTGACCTAGGGCGAGGGCCGGCCTCACCAGATCTGGTCTGGGCAAGGCTGACGCTCGCTCAGGCTAGGGCGAGCCCTGGTGAGGGCTACCCTCGCCAGATCTAGGGAGACTGGCCCTCGCCGAGGCCAGGGCAACCTTGCCTAGCGAGGTTGCCCTGGCCTGGAGGAGGGTCGGCCTCGCCCAAGCGACCCTTGCCATGCCGCGCCTGGGCGAGGGCTCCCCTCGCTAGTGCTCCTCCTCTCCTGGCCAAGGCTCACTTGTGGCGGGCGAGGCCATCCAAGCAGTTGTGGCCAGTGGCCGGGCGTTGCCTATGGCCGATCACCAAAAAATGCCAAGGAAAAAGCCCAAAAAAAAAAAGAAAAGAAAAAAATTCAAAAAAATTAAATAAATTATTAAAATATTATTAAAAAATTATCCACGTCAATGCCGGTAGTCCTCCGTGGCACCGCCAACGTCCACATCAGCATTTTCCGACCAAAATTGGTCGGATGAACTGAATCGGCAAGAAATTAAAAGGTTTAGGACTCAATTAGCAAAATTAAAAGGTTTAGAACTGAATTGGCAAAAGTGCAATAGGTTTAGGACTTTTTGGACAATTTTCCCGAGACTTCACTTATATGTTTATGTTTACGTCTACCTAAATAATTAGAATCCAAAACACGAAATGACAATCATGTTCACAATTTGTATTGTATAAAGATTAAGCTAAATAATATCGTGAGGATAAGGGATTCCAATGTTATTATAGAAGAATGGACAAGGTGATCATTGTTGTTATTTATTAGGGATAAGTACATTAGAAGTCTTAAAACTTGTCACAAAAGTGTAATGCAATCCTATAACTAACTTATAAAAAATACAATCATGTCCTAAAATTTGTCAAATTGGTGCAATCGAGTCATTCTGTTAACTCCGTCCAATTAGACTAATGGAAAATGTTGACATGATTTCTTTTAATATTTCCTCTCTCCCATGTGACATTACCTTACTAAAACGTGAAATATAAAACTAAAATGTCATTTTGACCTGAATTTGAAATCTTAATTTAGAAGGGAAGAGGTATTTGTTTGTCAATCACAAATGTTGATTTTCCTAAGTTCGTACCTCATGTGTGTCGCGACCTACCCCTCGGTATAAAGGGAAATATAAGTTTAGAGGTATTGCCTAAAGGACAGGCTTACGGCCAATGATTTAGACGTGGGCTCTCACAAACCTATACGTTGTGTGACATCGGGTATATAAATTGATGGTTTGAAAATTTTCTAAAAAATAAGTAGCTATTAGCCTATTGGGGTTGGCTTGAAACCAAGTAAAGTGTGAGAGCATATTCACTTCCTATGCAATCAAAAAATCTAGAATCAAAGACTTAATTATACTAATTAACTAATTAGTGCATTTTCAGTACCTAATCCTATTCACTTTTTGTCAAGCAATCCATATTGATTTTATATGTATCCACTAACATATGAGATGATTATGCAGGCACGCAATCACTAAATTAGGAATCAGCAAGCAAGCAAGCATTAGATAAGTTGCGGAGAAAGACAAGCATTTAATGCTAAGAAATAAGTAATTGCCAATCCTAACTAGTCTAAAGGGTAGCCATAGTCATCATATTGAAAGCATGCAACCAATTGATAAATTGTCTCAAAAAGGAAACATTAAAACCCTATCATAAAGCCTTAGGAGTTTGTTCGATTTTGAGCTCGATCTTTTTATCAATGGTTTCCCCACACTTTTAGGGAAAACTACCCCCAAAATATATATATGATTTTAGAAAAGAAAAAAATTCTCGAAAATGTTTTTAATTTTAAAAAAAATTAACAAAAATTGTTTTAAATTTTTTTTTTCGAAAATGAGATTTGGGTAAGGTCTCCGGATCTAATCCGGGTCGGGACCAACTCGAATCCGTTGGGTCACGCATCCCAGACCCTCGCACGAACTGGGCTCATTATATTGAGCCCAGTCCATCTCCAACTTAATAATAAAAAACGAAAGAACAAACTAGTCCAAATGGCGCAAACCAGACCAAGCCGAGATTCTTCTGACTCACATCAAGTCCAAGCCTACTCAAATATAGCCCCTCAAGCCCGACACAGTTCAGAACAAAACAGAAGCCGTAAACCAAATGAGGCCAAAGCAGATCTGGTTCGGGCATAATGCCAAACGCCTCGTAGGTTTCAACCGAGGAGGCGCATCCAGAGACGTCCGAGATAAAAGCCCAAGCCAAAATCATCATATAGCGAACAAACAATGCCCAAGGTAGACTCCGAAATGATCCCTTCACGTTAACACAAGCATATATGGCGAACAACAAGCCTTGGGCTCAGTCAAGTTGAGACAAACTGAGGGCATTGTCACTGGAGATGGCCCTACCCGACTCGACGACGGCGATTGGATGGCAAATTGGAAATATGTCGGCCTCAGTCCGGTTGCCTCGCACGTCTCAGAGCTGGGATCATCGGGAGAACCGATTTGAAACAAACAAAACATGGGCTTACCGAGAGTATGGGCGCTGAAAAAGGAAACCGCGAGCGTCGCCGTTCGTTGGGGGCAGGCCTATCCGATGGCACGAATTTCACTCCTTGGCTTAGCTCCCACTCCCCACCATCTCACTTGCTCTCTCTCGGTTGTTCTCACGCCCTCTTGCTCGAATCTCGCTCTTTCGGTTGCCCCCTCGCTCTCCCACTCTAGCCGAAGAAGAAGCCCCCAAAACCAACTAACCCCCCTCGTTGGCCGCTCTCCTCTCTCGCTTTCAAGCCGCGAAGCTAGCTATTGCCAGACCGATTGTATCGTCCTTGCCTCATCCTTCTCTGTCCTTTTCGTCGTTTGTCGGCAAGTCAGCGTCCAACGGCAGAGAAGGAGAAGAGAAGAGGATAGGGCCAAGCCGAGGAAAAAGGAAAAGAAGAAGTGGGCTGGACCGGCCCAGGCGGGGAAAAAGAAAAAGGGCAAAGGAAGGGCCGGGCTAAGGCTGGCCCTACCCCGGCCTGGCTCCATTTTTTTTTTTTAAATTTAATACTAATAATGCAAATGTTCTTAATGTCCATATGTGATGCACTTTAATAAAATAGCGATGCTTTTTAATGAAAATGATTTAATTTACAATTTACTTTTTTTAGAGACTAATTATGCGATTAAGTTTTAGATAAAAAGACAAAATTTAGATGTTAATAGCGTGATATTGGTTTTTTCATCTATCAAAATTTGAAAGTGGTCTAATCCGGACCCTTTAAGTCCGGGCTGGGTTAAAAATTTGGACCGGCCCTAGGGCCCGGTTCAGAAACACCTCATACATATTGGCCTATATTCTCAATCTAGACCGGACTTATTGTATTCAGCCCACATTTTTTATTATCTCTTTTCTATCATATCTTTTTTTTTGTCACTATTCTTTTTTCTCTTTTTATTTTCCCTTTTCTTTTATTTTTTATTTTTTCTTTACTAAGACTTCATCGAGACTTCACCAAACACAAATGGCATTTGGCTACGTTGTTTACTCACTTTAGGGAGATGCAATTGCATCTCTAAGGCTCTCCAAAGGACTTTATCTAAATGCAAGGTTAGAAGTGTCTTGAAGAAGTTGCATTTTCGGAATGTTGAGCATGATTTAATGAAAAGATTTTCTCCCATGGGAGTGCTCAGCAGTGCCAATTGAAGCTCTTCCTCCATGAAGACAGTCATTAAGTGACAAAGGCAAGACTAGATCCCATCACCAGTTTCTCACAATATTTTGCTTGGTATTTGACACAGCATAAAGAGTTAAAATGAGCATATGTCCTACCATCTACCTTATCAAATACCGAGAAGAATCACCAGCTATTGGCACATAAGAGTATATATGAACCATGTAACAGAGGAAATTACTATCAACCACTGGTATGTAATTTGGATTTAGTTCAAACTACCTTGTGAATTAGGCCGTCATCAATAATTGAAATGCTTAATTTCTTGAACAGCTCATACAGCGCTTCAACTTCATTACTCGTAACTGTAACCCACGAAGTCAAAGTAGAAAACAAAAGTGAAGATCCTCTCCTCCGAACGACCCAAACCAACCAAATGCATTGCAATCTCGAGAAATCGCGAAGCCTAAAAAAACATAATCCACTCTCAATTTCAGGATTGGTCAACAAAATTTCGAATTTTCCAGCAAAATCAACCGGATCATTCTGTTCCTCCACAAGCTCCAATAGCATTCTCTCCTGATGGTTTTATGTGATGGGCTTAAGGCCCGTCCGCCCATGTTGGGCCTAAAAGCCCGGCCCACAGGAATAGGGCCCGTGGATGGAGGAACGTATAAAAGGGATGAGAAAGAGGGAGAACACACCTTTTGGAAATCAGAACGTACGTACGTCTCCCTCTCCCTCACTCTCTCTCCAAAAAGAAAAGGAAAACAGTAGCACAAGGCAACGTTTTTCTTCCCTTCAAGGCGTCATCGGATCGAACAGGGACAAATTCTCTTCCTCTTATCGGCGTCGGTGTCTAATCTGTGGCTAACAAGGTACGCTCGAATCCGTGGTGTGCTTTAGGATCGGTGATACGTGATTTTCCCAGGCTTGTCTTCCGCATTCATTTTAGGGGTTCGATTTAGTGTCGAATCCGGTTTTCGGGGATCCGTTATTCCCAACATTGGTATTAGAGCCCTAGTTCATGTTTTCCCGACCCCTTTCATGTTTTTTGATTGAATTTTCACGAAAATAATCGGCTGACACGGATCGGGGCGAAAAATCCCGACACCGGAGTGCTGTTCGTCCTTTTTTCCGAGTTTTCGTAAGTCGAAATCAATTTCTGATGGCATAGGATGAAAGGGCTCATCGAGACGAGTCCGTCGACGGGTCATGCGCCGCCGGGAGACGCCGGACGCGCTCACACGCGCGGCCAGCGCGTGCATCACACGCGCCGGTCGGCGAACCGGCACGTGCGCGGCGCCGCCGGCCATCGAACCGGCACGCGCTGGTCAGCGAATCGACGCGTGCTGACGTCATCGTGACGTCACCCAACGGTCGATAACCGCCGGGATGACGTCATCGATGACGTCATCGCCGACGACGGTTGGCCGGGGGGTCACCGGCCGGCGACCCGACCGGCGACCCAACCCGACCCGACCCGACCCGCGGACGCCTGGCACGCGCGCGGCACGTGCCGGCTGATGTTTGCGTGATGTTAGGCCGCGCACGCGTGCGGCACGTGCGATCGGTTCGTCCGACCCGGCCCGACCGGCTCAATCGGTCCGACCAGTTCGACGACCGACGACTTGACCGTTGACCGTTGACCGATGACCGTGACCGTTGACCGTTGACTCAAAAAAAAAGAGAGGAAAAGAATGTGTTTTTTTTTCAATTAAGTCTATGTGGATTATATGTGATCCCTTATTTGTTCTGCATATGTTGCAGGAATAATGCCTCCCCTGAGGTTACGCACACCTATTCGTGCAATTACCGATGAACAAAAGGAAAGGCTTTCTAAGTTGATAGCTGAGCTGACTGATCATCGATGGGAGAGTGGTGACTTAATTGATCACGTCTTTGAAGTCAACGGGAAAATTCAAAAGGTCATATGGAATGGTCGTCCTATGCCACAGTCAGAGATGGTGCGATTTTTCATGAACACCCTTCCACCTGAATGGCAAGGAGTGTTGAATCGCATATGGGATGTCAACAGAGCTGCTTCTTATAAGAAAATTGTGATAGATTTTGTAAATGAATATTACTGGATTATTACAAGGGAAAAGATCAAGAAATTAAACAAAAGAAGATCTTTCCCAGTTCGTGTGCTGACTTGGTGTTAGATGTATTGGCTGATCTTTATAAAGTGTGCTTTGTAGAAATATTATGTAATGTTTACTACCTGATTGTTGTTGATGTAGCAACCGATATGTTAGTTGTATTTATGTGAAAACATTATTGTTCTATTGGATGTCAATTATTATTTGCTTTCTTATTATTGCTGGTTCTTTGTGGGTAGTTCATAGAAGTTTTTGTAGCTTCATAGAATTTATTTTGCATAAGACAATTATATTAATGATAATTTTAAGTTAGGATTTTTGGAAGATGATTGGAAACATAGTGACCTTTTGATTTTAAAGCCTTACTTGAAATTATTCATTAATATGATGAGTCTGTGCAAAAGTGATGCATAAATGATAGGCATTAATAATTCGTGCATATATGTCTGATGTGTTCAGATCAATGGCTTCAGCCACAAAGAGCATAGTTGCCGAGCTAAACAAGGGTGAAAAGCTCAATGGTGACAACTATGAAATATGGCACATGAAAATCCAATATGTGCTGGAAGAGCAAGAGGCACTTGAAGCTCTTAACTTAACCATGGTAGAACCTGAAGAAGGAAACACTGCACAGCACAAGAGAGATAAATAAGCTTTTGCTGCATGGAAAAGAAAGAACTCTCTTGCTCGCATCACGTTGCTGAGCAGCATGAAAATGACGTCATGCTAGAGTTTAGGCGTTTTGACAATGCCAAGGAAATGTGGGAGGCATTGGCAGCTAGATTTGGTCATACTTCGGTGACCAGACTAAGACAGCTCACTATTAGGTTTGACTCTTACAAGAAGCCTCATGGTCAGACCATGAAGCAACATCTTAGAAAGATGTTAAACATGATAAATGAGCTGAAAGATGCTGGCCATGTCCTCACAGATGAGCAACAAGTGCAAGCAGTGATTCGTTCCTTGCCTCAGAGTTGGGAGCATATGAAGGTGCATCTGATACATAATGAAAATATCAAAACTTTTGAGGATGCAGTGCACCATCTTGAGCTGGAAGAGGACCGCCTTTTGGCGGCTAAGCCGGATGCTGAACTCTATCATGCTAGTTTTAGCTCACATGGAGCTTCAAGCTCCAAGCGCAAACGTCCTAACTCGCTTGATAAAGGGAAAGGCAAGAAAGCAGGTCCTTCAGGGAAGAAACCCAAGTTTAACCAACATGAAAGAGGAAAGTGTCCTTGCATGAAAAAGCTTGCAAGGGTGAAATGCTACAACTGTGACAAGAAGGGTCACTATGCTTGCGACTGTCGTGAGCCAAAGAAGGTATGCACTCCTTGTACTTTTCAGAACTTTGCTTTTGTGTCGAGTTCTGTGTTCTTAACTAAGTTTAATCCTTTGTGAACTGTGGATTCAGGAGCGACAGACCATGTAGCGAAGGATAGAGGATCCTTCGTGGAATTCCGACGAGTACCAACTGGAACTAAGTGGATCTATGTGGGAAACAACTTCAGAGCTAAAGTAAAAGGAATTGGCACATGCCAACTGAATATGCGTGGTGGACGCACTTCGTTCCTACATGATGTGTTGTATGCTCCGGAGATTCGTCGGAATTTAGTGTCTGTTTTAGTGTTGGTTAAATTAGGTTTTAATATGAACTTCTATAATAGAGGTGTGGATTTGTTTTTGAATACAAATTACTATGGTTGTAGTTATTTTCTGGATGGTTTCATTGTATTAGATATTGATTATGTTAATGCAAATGTTTGTTATTCCCTTCTCACGTCTCTTAATACATATGATAATGATGTGAATGTGTGGCATGCTAGACTTGGTCACATTGGCCAACAGCGTATGAATAGACTAGCCAAAGAGGGCTTGTTGGGCAACATTGAAAAAGTCGATTTGCCCATATGTAAGCATTGCCTAGAAGGGAAAACTACAAGGAAACCATTTGGAAAAGGTAAAAGAGCTGAATTTCCTCTGCATTTAATCTATTCTGATGTCTGTGGTCTAATGAATGTGAGAGGAAGGCATGGGGCTGTTTATTTCATCACTTTTATAGATGACTATACTCGATTCGGATATGTCTATTTGATTTCTCATAAATCTGAAGCAATAAGTTGTTTCAAAAGGTTTATGAACCTGGTAGAGAATCAATTAGATAAGAAAATAAAAGCATTGAGATCCGATCGAGGTCGAGAATATTTATTTGATGAGTTCAGAAAATTATGTGATGAAAAAGGAATAGAAAGACAGTTGTCTATTCCGTATACTCCTCAACAAAATGGTGTTGCGGGGAAAAGAAACAGAACCCTACTGGAAATGGTTAGGTCCATGATAGCGCATGCTAACTTACCTATTACCTTTTGGAGTGATGTGTTGCTAACTACTGCCTATATACTTAACCGTGTACCTTCTAAATTAGTTACTTCCACTCCATATGAGTTATGGACATGTAGAAAACCGGACTTAAGTTTTCTTAAGCCATGAGGTTGTGCTGCCTATACACATGAGTCCTCTAACAAATTTGGAAAATTGGGTCCTAGAGGAAAGAAGAGTATTTTCATAAGATACTCCGAACACTCGAAAGGGTATGTGTTCATAGGTGAGCAGGAAAGTGGGAGTATAACTGAATTTGAATCATGGGATGTCACATTCTTAGAGGATGAATTTCCTAAGAAGGGCGAAATAGAGGAAGATTACTCCCTATTTGAAACCTTGGATCAAGATAATGATATTAGTGGAGTTCGTCCAAGTGGGAGTAATATGAGAAGTGATGAATTAAATTCAACTCATTCTCAATTACACCGACATGATGAGACGACATCATCATTATCTAATCCAAGTGGGAGCATGATGGGGAATGATGTGCAAAGTGTACAATCTCCCATAGGCGAACAAGTCGCCAAAGTATTCCCCATCGACGTTTTGACATTGAAGGGGAAACTTTTATGGTTACTCCGCAAGATGAGGATGAGCCAAGAAATATTAATGAGGCTCTGAATTGCCCTAGTAAGGAAAAATGGATTCATGCAATGGAAGAGGAAATGGAGTCAATGAAATCAAACCAAGTCTGAGAACTAGTTGATCTTCCAAAAGGACGCAGAGCTATTGGGAACAAGTGGGTTCTCAAAATAAAGCGAAAGGCTGATGGCTCGATAGAAAGGCATAAGGCTCGCCTTGTGGCGAAGGGGTATAATCAACAGGAAGGAATTGATTATGAAGATACGTTTTCTCCTGTAGTGAGATTTACCTCGATTCGCATTATTCTGGCAATAGTGGCTAGTTTGGATCTTGAATTACATCAAATGGATGTAAAGACTGCTTTCCTCAATGGAGAATTAGAGGAAGAAATATATATGGAACAACCTGCTGGTTTCATAGTGAAAGGCCAAGAAGAAAAGGTATGTCGACTTTTGAGATCGATATATGGCCTCAAGCAGTCATCGAGACAATGGTATATACGTTTTCATAATGCCATAATGGCATATGACTTTACAATGATTGATGAGGATCATTATGTATATATCAAAAGATCCAAGGATCAATTTGTGATCATATCATTATATGTTGATGATATACTGATTGCCGGAAGCAATATGGAGTTTGTTAATATTGTCAAGAGTTGGTTGTCTTCCAACTTTGAGATGAAAGATATAGGTGAGGCTGCATACATTCTTGGAGTTAAGATTTCGAGAGATCGTTCGAAGAGATCGTTGTCTCTTTCGCAAGAAACATATATAAATAAGGTTCTTGAATGATTTCGTATGCAAGATTGTAAACCCATAGACACTCCTATTACAAAAGGTGAAGGATTGAGCCATAGACTGTGTCCAGGGACTCCACAAGAGAAGGAACAAATAAAACATGTTTCTTATGCTAGTGCTGTTGGGAGCTTGATGTACGCTATGATGTGTACAAGACTCGACATATGTTTTGCAGTTGGAATGGTGAGTAGATACGAATCCAATCCAGGTCCAGCACATTGGAAAGCCGTTAAGAGAATACTGAGGTATCTGAAGGGAACTGTTGATTATAAGTTGAAATACCAAGGAAAGGATTTGCGACTTGAAGGCTATTCAGATGCTGATTGGGGAGGAGATTTAGATGAAAGGAAACCTACCTCTGGATTTGCTTTCTTACTGAACAATGGCGCCATATCATGGAGCAGTAAGAAGCAAACGTGTATAGCCTTGTCTACGATGGAAGCTGAGTTCGTGGCATTATCAGCAGCAGTACAAGAAGGAGTTTGGCTTAAGAGATTTTTGGATCATTTAGGTGTTATTGAGAAAGCTGCAAATCCATTATTGGTTAACTGTGATAGCCAAGCAGCTATAGCATACACCAAAGATCCAAAATATCATGGCAAGACCAAACATATAGATACCAAGTATAACTTTGTCAAAGATATGGTTGCACGAAAGGATGTGAACTTACAGTACATATCTACGCATAGAATGATAGCAGATTCTATGACAAAGCCAATACCTAGAGATGTGTTTTGTAGTCATGTAAAATCTCTAGGATTGCGTAGAGTCTGATGTATTGGATATTGTAATTTCCCTGAGTTGTTCACATCAATGAACTTGTGTTTTTTCATTGTTAATGCCTATGAATCTTTGTATGATCTTTATGCATTTTAATGCTCAGTGCATTACTTTAAGTTGAGAAAGTATGTCGGACAGATATAAGATTAGCCCACTCACACGGGTAATCGCCTCTATTTATTATGTGATAAATAGAGATGAGACTATTTTTAAGCTTATTATCTAGGTGATAATCAAGAGCTTCAAGCTTAAAATACGTATGTCGCCTTAACTAAGTGTTAAGATGATGACATAATACTTACTATGTCCGAAAGTAAAATAACCCACATATTTTACTTTATCTGTCTATGATGCCAGATGTGAGTTCTGATGAATTTTGTGAATGAGTAGATACATGAACTCAAGTTAGATATTGGGTATGTCTGAATTATCATCTGTACAGTATTGAAAGGTGTAGACATACGTTCCATGGGAAATGAGTTAATACCGTAATACGTATTTCATACTACGTATGCATGAAACAACTAATAAGAGTGGCAAAAGTTTGATCTCAATTTTATGCCGTGTGAGACTCTTGAGGAAAAGAGTTCCTCAATTTTAGTGCCCTCAGGACTCTTACTTATTCTCAAGATTTCTATTTAGTATTTGCTATCTTAGGATGTTGCCAATGGTCATGAATTGATTCGATCTAATGGGACATTTCTAGAAAAGCAAGCTAAACTGAAATTGAGAGTTTGAAGGGAAGAGGAAGATCGAATTTGGAGAATCACATTGTACTTTTGTATTCACTGGTCGACCAATTATGACTGTCTTTGTGATAATTATAATTGTGAATATAATATATATATATATATATATATATATATATATATATATATATATATATATATATATATATATATCATTGTTTGAAAGAGATCAAGAGAGATATAAATGTGATCGATCGATCTAGGGTACTGCATACTAAATCTACTCAGAGTGTGATGCCTATTATGAGCTGTTATATATTCCTAACAGATGTATAGCAACGAGCTCTCAAAGTATGCTGGTCGCACGGATTATTCACCGGTATGAATGTTGAAGAGAGGTAAAGAGAATTCTGTTCGGCCCACCATGTGCGAGTGGGAGATGATGGTTTTATGTGATGGGCTTAAGGCCCGTCCGCCCATGTTGGGCCTAAAAGCCCGGCCCACAGGAATAGGGCCCGTGGATGGAGAAACGTATAAAAGGGATGAGAGAGAGGGAGAATGCACCTTTTGGAAATCAGAACGTACGTACGTCTCCCTCTCCCTCACTCTCTCTCCAAAAAGAAAAGGAAAACAGTAGCACAAGGCAACGTTTTTCTTCCCTTCAAGGCGTCATCGGATCGAACAGGGACAAATTCTCTTCCTCTTATCGGCGTCGGTGTCTAATCTGTGGCTAACAAGGTACGCTCGAATCCGTGGTGTGCTTTAGGATCGGTGATACATGATTTTCCCGGGCTTGTCTTCCGCATTCGTTTTAGGGGTTTGATTTAGTGTCGAATCCGGTTTTCGGGGATCCGTTATTCCCAACATCTCCAATTACTAACGAAGAGGTATATAACTATACATTCACACCAAATTCTCTCAGCCCAGCTTTAACCACAAACATGGCAACAAAAGGCACTCACATCTTGTCTCGCTGGCGAGGCGGTTGACGTCACCGAACCGGTAGCAGCGACCCTTCTTGCCGCGCCTCCCCCGCTACTCGCAGCAACTGCCGACGGTGAAAGCGACGATCTCGGCTATCGACACGAGCAGTATGCAAGCGGCACAGATCCACTCGCCGATCGTCAGAGAGCTCGATCTCTGCCAAGAAAACACCAAGATCAAATCACCGCCCGTTACAAATAAGAACGCGCCTGTCCTGCCAAAAGGGCGCTACCCATTTCGCAGAAAATGGAAAACGAAGTGGAAACGAAGTCAAGCACGGATTTTTTTCCCCCCCCGAATCAATAGCACGGAGGCGAGCTCCAAATCGAAGCTCCCGCCGGAAGAGCGGGAGCTGGCGACGTACTAACGAGTCGAGGCTGGTTCTTCGGGTCTCCATTCGTGGTCGCGGAGAACCATCAGCTAGAGATAGAGAGATAGGGTGTTCTCGGGAAGGAGATCTTTTGCTCTGCTCTCGGAGAGCTTGTGATGGAGAACGGACAACAGGGAAAGCCACGCGGGAAAAGGACGAGAACGTGAAGAAGAGGGAGCTCGGGACCAATGATGTCCCAAGCGGAGGCCGACATCCTTGGTGCCCACATGGATAATGCACCGCCTCTGAACCTAAGAAAGATGGATCTTCTTTGTTCTTTTTTTCTTTCTTTTTTTTCCTTTTGTCGTTTACGAACGTGCATGCATCTGACGTGGCTATCGAAGCAGAAGGATAACTATTAGGATGACCACCTTCTTAGGAGACTAGGTGAGGATGTTTAATTTCATGCATAAATCTCAATTTCTATAATTTGCAAAGCAATAAGAAAGTCTAAAAATAAGTTGAGAATCGAGTAGAACAAAAAAAAAAAAAAAAACAAACAAACAATGCGAAAAGGATAAGACGGAACGATGTCGTTTTGAGTTGGATCAAGCGTTCTCGAATCAAAAGAGTTGTAGGTTTTCAAATTGAGCGCATCTTGCCTCAGATCAAGAATTATGAGTGAATTTCGTTAGCATCGCATGGATAGATAACTTAGCTATTGATATTTCGATGTCTCGAGTTAAAGTTGGTGCATCTTTTTTGGTTACTTGGAAAGGGGGATATTTAACCATATATAGAATATAAAATTATACAATTTGGGATGTAGTCGGGACAGGATTGTCATTCTTCTTGAAGTGCATAAAAAAACGGATTTATTATTGCTATCTAATCGGCTGTGCTATGAACAAAAAGAGTTTATATATTATAAAAGTACTTTAAATTATACTGTTTCTTGAGAACGCCATATCTGATAATTGAATTTTGTTACTAGCTTTTGTTATCTATGAGAAATCGCAATAATACTATTTTATCTCTATGGATTTGAATTAAAAAAATTATCCTATTTTGGCGGCTTATGAATTATAGCTTTATAGATGTTACGCTATTAATTGTCCTGGCAAAAAACATTAATTATGTCTTCGGGCAGGTTTGTCTGCACTTAAAGAAAAGCAAAAACTTCCTTTCCTTTCAAAATTTAAATCATATTCGAAATTCAAATGATTATGAAAATTAATATTAATTTTACGTGTCAATATTTAAATATCAAAGTGCATGAGCTACAATATTTGAAGTAAATATGAAGCAAAACTAAATTCAGACAGGCACCAAAGACTTTTACCTGAGTATAATACGACATATGTTTTATATGTATATAATTTATTTTACTCATGAAGAACGAATATTTTTCTTTATGTTAGCAAACACGGGCATCTTGCTAACAAAGCAAGCGACTCCTTGATTTAATCCAATAATTAACTTATGCATCTTTAAGTGGCTTTATACGTTTATGAACCTCTACTTTGCCTAATTCCTTTACATTTAGTTGGTCTTCAATTCTTTCATCTGGTCCTTCCGACAGTAAATTTAGCCGAATTCAATTGGCATGGATGTCGGATGACTTTATCATGTTACACGGATAAAAAATTTTCATTACGAACATTTATGTTAGCTAAATTTTATTCATGTCACATTCTAATAATGTCCACATTGGCTAAATTTCTCCATAGACGTTATGTGGGTGTCCACCCATCATATCTGTTGGGATATAATACACGGAAACGATAGGATCTTACAAATTACGTCAACGCGAAATCACCAGAGAAATAAACGAGAAAAAATAAGGACACAAAAAATTTAAGTGGTTCGGTCCGAGTATCGGTACCTACATCCACGGGGAGAGTCAGTAGCAAATAATCCACTATAATCGGAGTATCAGAGTTTACAATCGCTCAAACGCTCAAATGTTTCCCATACCTAGATTTAACCCCAAACCCAAAGTGTTTATAAATAAACAACTCACTTGGAAATAAACTCACAGCACAAAATTATCGCGTTCAAGTCGTACGCCAATAAAACAGAAAGAATCTTCAGCTTCCTCGTGCAGCTTCTCTCTCTCGCGGCGTGCGGCTTCTCATGGATCATTCGGCGGCCTTCAAAACGCATTGAACGTGCGGCTACGTCTCGTAGGGTTTTATTTTCCCTTTTATACATGTGCCCCAAAAGTCAAATTCTTGACTTGGGCCCACCATCCACGTATTTAGCTGCACGTGGATTTCGTCTTCACGCAAGCAAATTTCCTTTCTCGGCGGACTTCCTTTGGGCGGCTTCTCTGGGTGAAGAAAAGAACACGCATAAAAAAATATTTCTGTTTTATGCATGTGCCCAGGTCAAACTATTTGACCTGGGCCCACCACGTTCGATTTCCACGCTTGGACTTCACGCCAAAGGTGCATAAGACATCTTTCTTTTTAATTATTTCCTCATTTGTAATCCTTTGCGAGTCCAACGAATTTCTTCATCCAATTTAAACTCGAGACATTGATTTAACAATTATCTACATGGGCTCGATGTTTGAAACCAAGTTATAATGCTCATCATCCATGCTGCTCTCCCAACGCCCCGATGGGCGCTTACTCTCCACAGACGACAATAGAGCTCAAGCAGAGCTTGATCTTGGCCAAAGGAATAGATTTAGTCATCATGTCTGTCGAGTTATCTGCTGTAGCAATCTTTTTAACAATAACAATACTCTTAGCTAAGACATCTCGGATGAAGTGGTACTTGATGTTGATATGCTTCGTTCGCTCGTGATAAACTGGATTATACGCCAAATATATCGCACCTTGATTATCACAGTGTATATCTACACTTTTTTGTTATAACCCAAAGTCCGAGAGCAAACTTTGTAACCACATCACCTCCTTCACTACAAAAGTTAGTGCCATGTACTCTGCCTCAGTCGAAGATAAGGCAATGTGATCTTGTAAGGACGCTTTCCAACTAACTGCACTACCTGCTAGCGTAAATATGTACCCTGCTAAAGACCCGCAATCATCCAAGTCACCGGCGTGATCCGAATCCACAAAACCAGTGGTCTCACTGCCATTGCTGTCCCTTCGGTATACTATACCCACGTCTGTCATCCCCTTCAGATATATGAGGATCCACTTCACAGCTTCCCAATGAACTTTACCAAAACGCTTTATATAGCGACTAACTATGCTCACAACTTGTGAAATATCAAACCTAGTGCACACCATAGCATACATAATACTACCCACGGCACTAGAATAAGGAACACGGGATATATGTTCCTCCTCCTCCTCAGTCTGCGGTGATAATTTATCTGAAAGTTTAAAGTGCTTCGCTAAAGGTGTACTTACAGATTTTGCTGACTGCATATTAAAACGTGCTACAATCTTCTCAATATATTTATTTTGAGATAGACGTAAAACTCTTGCAGTCTTGTCACGCAAAATCTCCATACCCAAAATTTTCTTTGCAGCACCTAAATCTTTCATCTCAAATTCAGCATTTAATTGCCTCTTCAGCACATCAATATCAGACATATTCTTAGCTGCTATCAGCATATCATCAACATATAAAAGTAGATAAATCAAAGAACCATTCTCCAATCTCCTATAGTAAACGCAGCTATCCATCTGACTTTTCAAGTAGTCTTGACTAACCATGAAAGCATCAGAACGTTTATACCACTGCCTAGGAGACTGTTTTAGCCAATACAAAGATTTTTTCAACAAGCAAACATGATATTCCTTATCCGGAATAGCAAATCCCTCTGGTTGCCTCATGTAAATCCGTTCCTCCAACTCACCATGAAGAAACGCAGTTTTCACATCTAACTGCTCTAACTCGAGATCCTGCGAAGCAACTAAGGCAAGTAAAACACGAATAGAAGTATGTCTTACCACATGAGAGAACACCTCATTGTAGTCAATGCCCTCACGCTGTGTATACCCCTTCCCCACAAGTCTCGCCTTATACTTCGCTGCCTCGACACCGGAAATGCCCTCTTTCTGTTTAAAGACCCATTTACTTTCGACAATCTTTTGGCTCTTGGGTACTTTGACTAACTCCCATGTCTGATTTCAATGGAGTGATTCCATCTCTTCACTCATAGCCCCTAGCCACTGCGATGACTCCGAACTAGCCATCGCTGTGGCACCCTGAACCCTTCGCAGGTCGCCACAAGCGCCAATGTTACACCTTATTACCTTTCTTGTTAAAAGAGGCGTTGTAATTAGTAGACACATTTTTTTTTTTATAAAACGGTCCCAGCGCGACTCATCAGCGGAAGCAAAATAAAACATCACCATCTCTCCCTCCAGCAACCATGATACAAATACACACCACTAATCACCATGATTTTATAGACAAGCCACGACACTTTATTTACATATATTTTCAAGATGGGACTTCTTTTGGGTCGGTACATCAAAAGGAAAAGCTAGGACTCAGCCATGTCCAGCCTAAAACCTCAAAAAGAACCCTCGACCCTCTACATCACACGTGCACAATCCCCATCATCAGTGTCGGCTAACGATCCCCAAAAAGATCCAGCTCCTACTCGTCACGCACGGCCCTCACACCCATCCCGGTGCATCAGGCGGTGGCGGCGGCAGCATCCCACGCATCACCTCGTCGCGTCGAACATGGACAAATATGAACTCCTGGACAACAGGGCCCCTAGCCAGACCCACGTCGTGCATAACTAGATAGCGCACTCGAATATACACAAGACCAGGAACAGAAGGACAGTCAAACTCCTCGCACTCGACCTCTACGTCCGAAGGTATGCCATAAAATATGCCCCGTGTAACGGTAGGAAGCGGCATTCTGCTAATCTGAAATGTTGGTCCCCAAAAGGGGTGAGTACAACCACTTAGCAGGTAAAGGAATCCAAAAACCACTCAGTGCATCATACAAATCATACATGTATTGCAGGCATTACTTACCTTGAAGCCATGCGTATTTCATCGTGCATCATCACCACAATCATAACACATACATGTGTATCATCATGTCATACTCATATCATTGTTATCATGACATTATTTTATCATACACATATCATCATCATCATATACATGACACCATCATACCATACACATGTCATCATTATCATGGCATCATCTTATCACACATGTCATCATCATCATGGCATCATCTTATCACACATGTCATCATCATCATGACATCATCGTATCACACATGTCATCATCATCATGGCATCATCTTATCACACATGTCATCATCATCATGACATCATCTTATCACACATGTCATCATGCCATATCACATATCATCATCATCATGCATATCATCATGCCATATCATATCATGCATGGTTTAATTTCCAATTTTAACTTTCAATTTGATCACCACATCACCCTTCCTCAGATCATCGATTTCATTTCATATTTTACACTCGCATCCCATGCGAGAAAAACCCTCCGGCATTTAGCCATTCCAGGCCACCGGGCATCCGGCCCCCCACATTTCGGGCATCTCGCATCCCAACTGGCATCACGAGGCATTCCCCTCGGGCAGAAACCTCCGACAGAGCTTCCGGCATTTACACTCCCTGGCCGGGCATCCCGCACCCCAATCCTGGCATCGCGAGGCATTCCCTTCGGGCAAAGACCTCCGACAGGGCTTCCGGCCCCCCACATTCCGGGCATCCTGAATCTACCAAGGCCATCCGGCAATGCATCTCTATACATTCCGGGCATCATCCTCCACCACAACCACCTCCTCACTTATCATTATCCATGTTTACCAATTTCGGTCTTAATTTAGCATGGCATATGACGTGACATCAAACAAGTCATACTTGGCATGGAATTCACACATGCATCTCAATTCAATGTCATGCATACATCAAGACCTTATCATACATACAACATGATAAAATTATTTATTAATAAATTTAATGGAATTTATGGCCAATAAAATAATCTATCTTATTTTATTTTTCTTTTATTTATTTATTTATTTATTTATTTATTTAAATTTCAACTTTTGTCATTTCCATAAATATTAAATTTAATATCAATAAATTCCCAAAATTATAAAAATTACAGCAAATATTAAACAAGCCAATAGGATGATAATTTCATACAAAATACATGGCCAAATAGCATTTCACACAATTTCACAATTCTCACAAAACATCATATAATTTTCGAATGAAACCAGAATGCACGGTTTCCGACGAAATTCGATTAAAATATCCATACGGCCTCCAAAAATTACGAAATTTTACCGAGTTATAGCCAAGACATTTTCGTACATCTTTCATGAAGACTTCAAAGCCAGATTCTTATTACATTATTTTATACAGTCTCACGAAGCTTCTGGATCCAACACCGAATCGTCCAGTACATGCTTCTCCGAAATACTGAGTTTTCACCTACCTGTTCTTCTTCGTTTCCTCTGAAATTTAGATATGTTCTACATCAAGATGTTCTCTACAAGTTTCATGAAGAGATCTAAGTCAAATAACCAGATTATAGTCATCATTTAGGTCCATGAAGTCTCGGGTATCCTGTAATACATCTCCAGAATCACCGTCTTCAAGATCTAGTCGATTTACTAGGCTATACTTATTAATTTCACTTCAAATTTGAGTATGTTTTAGTTTAAGATGTGCCCTACAACTTTCATGAAGAACTCGAAGAGAGATTCTTAGCACAAACCAACATGCAATGACAAATCCAACAAGATGTCAGTGAAACTGTTCCAGATCTGAGGTCTCCGTAGGATGAGAGTTTAACCCCTCAAATATCCATCATTTTCCACGAAATTTCAGTATGTTGTAGTTCAAGATGTTAGATACAACTCACATGAAGAAATCGAAGCCAAAATCGGACTCTAAACATGTATGCAAGCTCACACAACATTCTGACTCACACTGTTCGAGCAAGAACAGCCATGCCATTCAAGAATAAACCATCCATACTTCGGTTTTTCTCACCTAAACACCCAAAAATTCAACATGCAAGTAACATACACACATGCAAGAGCAGCTAGAGGACTCCCACTTGCCTCTAGACCGGACGGACGACGGCACACAGCGGCGAGCACGGCAGTCGGACGGCGACTCCTCCTCCTCTCTCTCGGCCGCTCCCCCCCCCTCTCTCTCTCTCTCTCTCTCTCTCACTCTCTTGGCCGAATGAAGGAACCAGCCACCCTTCTCTCTCTCTTCCCTTTTATCCCCCCTAAACCTCATCATTGATAATCATTGCTTGCCTTCAAATTAGCCAATGCATGGCATTCTCCTTTATGCCACTTGTCCTATTGCATGCATAATGGGCCTTGAATTTGGGCTTGGGCTTGGGCCTCCTTTGTGGCCGGTCGACCACTCCTTCTTCGGCCTCCATGGGCCGGCTAGCTTGGCCCACTAAAGCTTCGGCCAATGGGCCTAAGGCCCAACCTAAAAATTGGACTTTTCCCTCTCTTTTTTTTTTTTTTTGAATTTCTTCTATAAATATTTTTAAATTTTAATTTTCAACATGGCCAAAGTCTTGTGACATTTTGTTTATTGAAATTTAATTTATAAAGTGCATGGCCAAGCATAGATTATTATCATTAATCTATCAAATTTAAATTCTCACAAACACATGCACAAATCATCTAATCTTAAAAGACTAATGGCTAAAGCATTAAACCATAGGAAATTTTATTACCTAATTAAAGACTTTGACACACCTTATGGCTTGACTTTGAATTTTGGGATGTCACAATCGCCTCAGAGTAAGACGAAGGCTCATCTGTCTCCACCTCATCACCTACAGTTAATGCATAAGCAATATCTGCATAACCATAATGTACCGGTGATTTAATTTGTCTTCTCTATCTATCTGCGGCTATAGTTTGCTACGGCTTTGCTGGTTGTTCACTATCACCGACTTCAGGAATTGCGGCTTCATCTGCAGTCTCAACTTCAGTTACCTTCGAGGTCTCTAGAGTCTCCACTTGAAACTCCACCTCACTACTGACACCATGATCTATCTTCTCTGCTGGTTGTGTCTCAGAACTCCTCCGTTAAAGCATTGCAGTCTCGTCGAAGATCACATCTCTGCTAATTAGAAAATCGGGTGATCTGGGATAAGTGCACCACAGCCGGTAGCCTTTCACCCCATGTGCATAACCCAGAAATATGCACTTCTTTGCCCTCGGCTCAAGCTTACCATCACTCGCATGAGCATACGCAGGACATCCGAATATATGTAATCCGGAGTAATCAACAGGTTTCCCTGACCATACTTCCTCAAGAGTCTTCCACTCGATAGCAGATGATGGAGATCTATTAACCAGGTAACATGCCATGTTTACTACTTCGGCCCAAAATTCCTTGCCAAGTCTTGCATGCGAAAGCATGCATCAAGCTAGCTCAAGCAAAGTTCTGTTCTTCCATTTTGCCACGCCATTCTGCTGTGGTGTCTCAGGTACTGTGCAGTGTCTTACAATACCTTCTTTCTCGCAGAACTTGGTAAAATCTTTACCACATAACTCCATGCCATTATCGGTTCTCAAGCACTTGATTTATTTATCTGACTGCTTCTCAATTAATACCTTAAATTTCTTGAACCGATCAAACACATCATATTTGTGCTTCAGAAAGTAAACACATACCTTGCTCGAATAGTCGTCAATAAATGTCAGCATATATCGGGCACCACCTTTCGAAGGAACTGAAGACAAGCCCCAGACGTCTGAATGAATATATTCAACTAGTCGTTTGGTCGAATGAATAGCTGTAACTCAGTGCTGTTTCCCATAGATGTAGTGCTCACATAAGTCCAGCTTTCCTGTCTTTTGACCCTTCAACAACCCCCTTTCACTCAGCATCGTCATACCTGCCTCACTCATATACCTTAAACGCATATGCCATAATTGAGTCAAGTTAGAGTCTGACTCACTTGATGAAACTGCAGCGGTTCCGGTCACGGTCTCTCCCAGTAGATGATAGAGAGTATTCACTTTCTTTCCCTTCATCACTGTCATGGCACCTCGAGAGATCTTTAGTACTCCACCTTCAGCGGTGTACCTACACCCGATGTCATCGAGTGTCCCCAGAAAAATAAAGTTCTTCTTAAGCTCTGGTACATGCCTCACATCTGTCAATGTGCGCACCACCCCATCGTGCATTCGGATTCGGATTGTCCCTATCCCCACAGCCTTACAGACTGCATTATTCCCCAAAAGAACTCTACCACCATCTGCAGCCTGGTAAGTAGTAAACTAGTTCTTATGAGACGTCATATGATAAGAACACCCCGAATCCGGCACCCATTCATTTCCTGACTGCTACACATAAGATAGCTTCTGCATTACTAGTGCTCCCCTCGGCAATGTTTGCCACACTACTTGTGGCATTTTGCCTATCAACTTTATTTCTCCGCTTTGGACAATCTCTCTTGATGTGCCCCTCCTTGTGACACTCAAAACACTTCACGTGTCCCTTGGACTTTTTATGGCGTGATTTTGATCCGCTTTTAGCTTTGCTACTGCTAGGCTCTCGATGTTGTTCTCTACCCCGAATCGTCAGTGCTTGCGTTGCTCCTTGTGTCAGACTATCATCTCGCAACTTTCTCTACCACTCCTTAGAGAATAAGGTGGACTTTACCTCCTCTGAGGTAATTGTAGTACGCCCCTGCAACAGTGAATCAGTAAAGTGCTCCCATAACTCTGGTAAAAAGGCTAATAATATCATGCCCTGTTCTTCATCATCAAGTATCTTACCAACGTTCTTCAGATCCAACATAAGTTTATTAAATTCATCTAGGTGGGTTCTGATAGACGTACCTTCAGTATATCTAAATTGAAACATCTTCTTCAACATGTACAAGCGATTGTTCAAACATTTCTTCACATAGAGTGCTTGAAGATTTGCCCATAATGTTGCGGCATCCTTCTCCTCAGCAACCTCTATTAAGACATCATCCGTCAAATTTAACAGGATTATGCTTTTTGCTTTTTTCATTAGCTCTACCCTCTCTGAGGCTTTCATGATAATAGGCAACTCATCTTCACCATCTAGTGTCTTGGCTAAACCTTGTGTTGTCAATAATGCCCGCATCTTGATGCTCCATAACACAAAGTTGTTGCTCCCGTTAAACTTCTCAATTTCAGATTTCCTCTCAGATATAATTACAGTAACAGAATTTCCAGATAATAATCAGACAAGCAAAAGCTCCAAATCACAATCAAGAAATCTAATCCCAAGCTCTGATACCAATTGTTGGGATATAATACACGGAAACGATAGGATCTTGTAAATTACGTCAACACGAAATCACCAAAGAAATAAACGAGAAAAAATAAAGACACCAGAAATTTACGTGGTTCGGTCGGAGTATCAGTACCTACATCCACGGGGAAAGCCAGCAACAAATAATCCACTATAATCGGAGTATCAGAGTTTACAATCGCTCAAACGCTCAAGTGTTTCCCACACCTAGATTTAACCCAAAACACAAAGTGTTTATAAATAAACAACTCACTTGGAAATAAACTCACGGCACAAAATTATAGTGTTCAAGTCGTACGCCAATAAAACAGAAAAAATCTTCAGCTTCCTTGTGCAGCTTCTCTCTCTCGCGGCGTGCGGCTTCTCGTGGATCCTTCGGCGGCCTTCAAAACGCATTGAACGTGCGGCTACGAATCGTAGGGTTTTATTTTCCCTTTTATATGTGTGCCCCAAAAGTCAAATTCTTGACTTGGGCCCACCATCCACATATTTAGCTGCGTGTGGATTTCGTCTTCACGCAAGCAAATTTCCTTTCTCGGCGGACTTCCTTTGGGTGGCTTCTCTGGGTGAAGAAAAGAACACGCATAAAAAAATATTTCTGTTTTATGCATGTGCCCAGGTCAAATTATTTGACCTGAGCCCACCACGTTTTATTTTGTGGCATCCTAAAATCTCGTGACAACCTCTGGAGTGCCATGAACCATGATTAGGTAATGGAAGTGCCGTTTGATTTTGTATTAGCCATTGAGTTAATGAATTTCAATTAATTTAAGGCCGAGCATTGTAAAGGATGATTGTTTGGATGGAGGTGTGTCTTCAAGTGACCCAAGGATTTATTAAAGTGCAAATTGATATAGAAATCTTATTCTTGGTGGTGCACTTTATAAGTAGAATTTTATTGATTTAAATTATAGAGTTTTGTGGGCTTATAAGTTGAAATTAGGAGTTTATTTAAATAAGGGTTAAATGGAATAGGAATATGAGAGGGTGGGCTGATTTTTAGGCCCAAAAGACCGTCCAACCAGCCCACGCCAGCCCCTTGGTCGACCGGCCCATGAAGGCCCAAGACCGGCCCAAACCTTGAAGCCCATAAGCCTTGCATGCGAGCTGCCAAGTGGCATCGAGGTTGAGCAAAGTGTGGCTGCCCCCATTGGCTCCTTTGGGCGGCTGCATGCAATCAAATCATTGAAGGGGAGGAAAAAAAAGGGATGGAGAGCTCGAGAGGGGGAGGGGCATCCAAAGAAAGAAGAGAGAAAGAGAGGAAGAGTAGATGCCGTCGAGCCTGCCTAGTCCCGCCGTCGTTCTTGCTGTGTTTTCCTTTGATTTGAGGCAAGTGAAGTCCTAAAACCTACCCTTTGCATTGTTGTGTGTATGTGTAGTAGATGGTAAGTCTTGGTTGTTGTAGATGGGATGAAATTTCGGAGCTTTGAAGAGAAATTCGTTGGTCATGCATGCTGTTTCTGGAAAGACCAGCCCGATCGTCCTTGAGTTTGTGTGTTGCATGTAACTTTTTAGTTGGAATCTTGTTTCGATTTCTGATGAAAGTGTAGAGAACACCTTGAAGAACAACATACTAAAATTTGAGGCAAAACAAACAAGAAATGGTTAGTGAAATGATTTTTCTTTGGAGAGACTAGATCTGGAATTCGTCGTGATGACCTTCAGTGGTTTCGTGGTCTGTAAAGTAACCTTCTTGTGAAAATCTCACCTTGATCTCTTAATGAAAGTTGTAGTGTACTTCTTGAGGTAGAACATATCAAAAATTTAGAGAAAAAAAACAAGAGTAGGTAGGTGAAATCGTGGTCTTTCGGAAATGGTTAGATCTGGAAATTTCGGTACTAGGAACAGAAGTTTTAACCGCCTATATTTAATTACCTAGGACGAATCTGACTTCGATGTCTTCATGAAGTATTTACCTTATGGTCTTGGATATCACATAGGCAAATTTCATAAGTTTTGAATGTCATTTGGGTGTTTAATCGAAAATGTTTCTAAAACTGTGTAATCTGCTGTGTTCGGACTTGGTAAGTTGTAATGCGTGGACTATATCGTTTTGTATGAGGTTCTTTTGGAAATGTGTTCTGCATGAAAAATCTCTCTTCATGTCTTCCCTAAAACATATTTAAATTTCGTAATTTTTGAAGTTCATTTGCCTATTTAACCAAAAATGTTTCAAAAACTGTGCAAGTTGAATTGTTAGAATAGTAGTGCTGTGATGCATGGTCTATACCGAATTGTATGAGGGTCTTTTGGTGCAGTGTTCTTCATGGAATATCTGCCTTTATGTCTTGACTATCACATTGTCAAATTTCATAATTTTTGAAGGTCATTTTGGTATTTAATTAAAATGTTTTCTAAAACTGTGCAAGCTGGATTGTGCGAATTTCAAAAGCTGTAATGCATGGACTATTCTGTTTTGTATGAGCCCCATGAATTATATTGTTTAAGTGATTGAATCTTGCTGCACATGTGATGATATTTGGCATTACATATAAGATCAAAAGCTGAATTGACTTTGTTGCCATCACATCATGTGCCATGTTGATATTGGGACACAATTGTGAATATGAATTATGATAAATGAGGATACCATCGGAGGTGTGAGCCGACGATGCCCCGGGAGTGTCGGGATGCCCGGAAGGGAGTGCTAGATGCCCGGGATGTGGGGGTGCCGGATGTCTTTGGGAGTTTCGAGATGCCCAGAATGTGGGGGTGCCGGAAGCCTCAGAGGTGTGTGCCGAGGGGATACCTCGTGATGCCAGTTGCAATACGAGATGCCCGGAATGTGGGGGTGCCGGATGCCCGGTTGTATTATGATACATG
Organism: Eucalyptus paniculata subsp. matutina; assembly: GCA_017140255.1. NCBI lineage: Eukaryota > Viridiplantae > Streptophyta > Magnoliopsida > Myrtales > Myrtaceae > Eucalyptus > Eucalyptus paniculata. The sequence goes on along the minus strand of CM029437.1, from coordinate 54,200,341 downwards.
CCCGGATGTCCTCGGGAGTTTCGGGATGCCCGGTGGTATACGGTACGTAATTCCAGGGGGAATGCCTGGTGGTATGGCGGTACGTAATTCCGGAAGCCCTGGAGGTGTGTGCCAGGGGGGATTCCTTGTGATGCTAGTTGGGATGTGAGATGCCCGGAGGTGTGTGCCGGAGGTTCCTCGCGATGCCAAGTTGGGTGCGAGCGATAAATTGTGGGATGCAAACATTGGTCCCTGGGAAGAAAAATGATGAGATCCTTGTGAAAGATAAATATTGAAATTGAATCATGTGCACGGGTGTATGCATATGACATGATGTATGATCTGCTTATGAAAGTAAATTGATGCTATTTGATATTGAAAATGCGATCATGAAGGTATGAATGGATCTCATGGTGATGTATGCTTGATAGCATGGCAAGATATGCACGTTGCATGGTGATATATGCATGAATGCTTAATGATAAGTGCATGGTGATATATGCACATATGGCATGGTGATATATGCATGAATGCTTGATGATAAGTGCATGGTGGTATATACACATATGGCATGGTGATATATGCATGGCTGCAAGGTAAGTTATGCTTGAATGCATGAATGATATGTGCTTTGTTATGATGCCTTGATTGTTCTATTTGACGCAATGAGTAGCTTGGTGGATCTTTACTGCTGAGTGGTTGTACTCACCCCTTTTGGGGATTAACATTTCAGACTAGATAAGATTCCTCTGCTGCCATTGCCACCAATAGATGGATCGAGTGGTTGGATATGACCGCGAGGAGGAGGATAGCAAGGGAAGGAACTTTTGGACGCCGACACTGATCAATGGACTTTAAGTATATGACTGTTGGAGGAGATGTCGGTCATCTTTTGAAGTATAGCCGAGTATAGAAGACTACGGCATTTTGATGTACCGATGAATGATGTCCATCTGGTTTAAGTAAATAAAAGTGTTCGGCTTTTACCTATAAATGTTTAGTGGGTGTGCATCATTTTCTGATTATAGGGAAGGGAGTTGATGGATGTGCTTCCGCTATATGAATTACGCAAGGGACCGATCAAAAAAAAAAAAAGTAAACCCCCAGGTTGTATGGATCCGCTGCAATTAAAATGGTATCAGAGTGACATGTTATTAGGGAAAGAGAAAGGTAAGTGAACTGTGGCGACCCTAACGGATCAGGGGCCGTCGAGGGGTGCCACATATTTCCACGCTTGGACTTCACGCCAAAGGTGCAGAAGACATCTTTCTTTTTAATTATTTCCTCATTTATAATCATTTGCGAGTCCAACGAATTTCTTCATCCAATTTAAACTCGAGACATTAATTTAACAATATCCGCACAATAATTTGGCATCACCTGATAGCCATATCAACTAAATTTGGTCGGATTTGGTGTCGGGCGAGTTAATTAAAAAATTTATCAAAATAAAAGTATTTGAGTAGATAAAATTAGATGTATAGGAGACTTGATTAGGAAAAGTCTGAAAGTTCAGGGGAAAAAAAGTAGAAATTTTGTGTTCTGCTCTTTTTTTCTGTCTTTATTAAAGGGAGTCATTGACCAAAGCCAGCTAAGCCAAACCTGCTTGTTTTGTCCAGAGATATCGCAAGAATAATGAATTAGCAATGATTGGCACGTTAATCTACTACAAACACGAAGAGAATTAGACCGCACGCGGAAGCAAGAAGGGGTTTTGTCTGCGGCTCCTTTGATAGCGACTTCTGAGGCGACTAAACCGACATGGATTTCCTTAAAATTGGTACGTTTATCAATTATCTTGTATATTCCAAAAAATAAATAATTTTATAAATATTTTAAAAATAAATGTTACATGTCACTTAAAATAATTAATTAATAGAAAGTATTTTTATTATCAGTAACAATTGATATCTAATTATTATTTGTTCATGTATTTTTACAAGTGATGTAAATAATTATATTTATAAAATATTTATCAAATCATCTTTTTTACTTAAAATAAATGCGCCCAAACCTCCGATTAATCGATCGGTCTCTTGGTCACGTCAATCGGATCATGGAACATGTAGGAAGAGCAGAACTTCAACGACGTCACGCCCACGAGGCATGTTGGACCTTTGTTATCGTCCCCTTTTTTAAGGTAAAGTGTCGGATTCGGATTTAGAGCAGTCCCTCGGGAGGACGAATATTGCTCCCACGCCAACACCCATACTCTAAAAGAGGCTCGTGGGTACGCTTTCTACATACGTTATTGACAAGAAAGTCGAGCCTTATATCTTTGTGAGGTCATTGCGAAATCTTATAAGCGCCAATCATCTAAATAAAGGTTTGAGATTATGAAGCCGTTGTAGTCGGAATTGTTAGCGAAATATGTTTTACTGAAAGTAGCCCTTCAACTTTTATTAAAAAGAATTAGGGTCTCACGCCATCTTCGAATAGAAGATACCATATGCAAGAAAATATTAAACTTTGTTGATCCAAACGATGCTATATAATCTCAAACCAAGTCGGAATTTAATTGATGACAAGGCCCAAGAGTTATAAAGTCGGTATTGAACCGTGTCAGAACTTAATCAATGACACTAGAGAGTATAAACATCCGATGTTGAAATCTAATCAACGACACGGTATCGAGATAAAGACAAAAGTCAGAATCTAATCGACGATGCGAATCTAAAAGCTATAGTTAAAGAAATTTAAAATACGGTATAGGAAATGTAAAGATAATTAAAAGGTAACATTTTGCTTGATTTGTACAGGGTCCTTTGTGGGATTGTTGGTGGTGTTTATAGTGAAGGTGTCTTAACCATTCCTCGACGATGTTCAGCAGTTATGTTATACTTGACCTCACCGTGTGTTGATAGTTTGTAGCCATTGATGACCGTTCCATGACTTGCGAAGCGTGCATCCTCAATACCAACCATCTTGATGGTTTTAGGTTTTGAATGGTATCCGAAATACTTTTAACCACCAAATGTCTATCGTATTTCAATAGCTAGACATGTGATATTGAAGAATATCATCATCGATTGTCATTTGTTATCTCATGTACCCATGGATAGATTAATACATACAAGATGGCGCTCATGTGCTATGCACGTGACTGTTTTTATCTTTGCTCAAATGCCACGTGTTTTCTCTCTCTCATGCCAAGCACGTGCACATCGATGACCAGATTATTTTTTGGTGTCAACACAATTTTAGGAGTGTCAATAGGTCGTCAATTCAATTTGGTTTCCACTGTTACTTGAATACAAACAATATATAGTTTTTATGATCCTAACCATATAGAACCTAACCGAAATGACAGTTCGGGTATGTTCAATTTGGGTTTTGATTTGGGAGATTTTGTGGAATTACTGTCAATTATTCTAACAGTTGGCAATGGTCTCATCAAATCTCACATAGTATTAGAATTAGGAGTCCTGAGTTTGAATTTTTCCAAACCCCATTTGCCTCCCCAATTAAATATATTCATGCTTAATATTAGGCAAAAAAAAAAAAACGTGAAAGATGCTGTTAAAATATTTAAATAATAAACTATACATTCATTTAAGAGCTTAAACTTTTAAAACAGTTGACAGTGGTTTCATCAAATCTCACACGGCTCATACTCTTTTTTTTCCCTTTCCTTCCTTCCTTTACGTCCCTTCAAAGCCTCCGTCACAAGCTTGCGACAAAACAAAAAATTGAAACATTCCCAATTCAGATTCCTTGTGCGAGGCAAACATCCAATGGATTCAATGAATGAGGGGGAGAGAGAGAGAGAGAGAGAGAGAGAGAGAGAGAGAGGGCCTAGACGATGCTTGAAACTTCTATTGGATGTTCACATTGATCTGGAGGAGGCGGAACTGCTAGTGAAGATAAGGGGATCGAGGCGGAGAGGGTGAGGGAGGAGGTCGAGGTGAAGAGGGAAGGAGGTTGTCACGCCCCGATCCTCGGGCACGCACACATCCTTCTCTCTTGGTCGATTTTATAATGTGATATCCCAAGACAATGTATCGCCGACCCTTTCATTTATTAAGCACATGCGGAAGCAGTTAAGATCCCCAGACAATAAAACGATGGGATAGAAAAGCAGGGCCATATTTTTCATATTGAAATTTATAACCAAACTTTTATACAAAACACAAATCACTTCATAACTATTCACATCAAAATGGAAATCTCAAAAGAAGATAGGATCTCAATCCATCCAGGCCGTACTCAAGGCCCCTCTCGGGATTATCTTCTTCTTCCAAAATCCTTCTCCTCAAGATTTACCTCCGAGTTCTCCTTCTCAGACTCCTCCTCATCAGCTCCTCATCGGGGTCCTGAAATGTTTTCCCCAAACTGGGATGAGACTACGTCTCAGCGAGTTCTACCCCACTAAGCCCGATTAGTAAACTATTATACCATAGGCTGCCTAAATACGCACAGGGCAGAGGACTTACCTTGGCCTCATATTCCTCCTGCATATTAGCACAGTTCAATAGGCACCAAAGCAATCACATCACAGATCAACATTTCGATCAATCGACCCAGTCGATCACACGCCAACAAAACCACTCACAATCAATTCCATTCAATCAATCATTTCACAATATCAAATTAAAGCAAAGATCAATCGACCTAGTCGATTACATGTCAGTTGGATCATTCCCCAATCGTTTCCCTTATTCAGCTTCAAATCGTACTCACAACTTCGCAAGCCTAGACTACCAAATCTTGGCAACAAATTACAGTCCCGAAGGACACGACCTATCTTTAGGTAGCAAATTACGGTCAAATGGGCGCGACCTTTAATAGGTGGCGGATTACGGCCTTATCAGGCGCGACCCGTATCGGGTGGCAAATTACGGCCTTAACAGGCGCGACTCATATCAGGTGGCAGATTACGGCTTTAACAGGCGCGACTCATATCAGGTGGCAGATTACGGCCTTATCAGGCGCGACCCATATCGGGTGGCAGATTACGGCCTTATCAGGCGCGACCCATATCGGGTGGCAGATTACGGCCTTATCAGGCTCGACTGACTCCAAATTCGATGGTAAATCTCAGCCCAACTAGCATAGCCATACTTCGGCGGCTTCCGAGGTTTAACTCACAACCTCTCACAGTCAAATTCTAATTGAATGCCGACACTAATCAATCTTGGGATGAATCCCCACATACTCATCAACTCACTCAATTTTCACACGATATTAACATACCTGATGGATCTTAGCCAAGAGTATATTCAAATCACTCTCACAACTCTACTCACTTTACAACTCAACAAAGCATTATAAATGCTGAATAAACATACTTGGCCATTTACCAATCAATAATTCAATCTCAATCAATTCCAATCAATTTAGGGTAAATCCCTAAAATATCACAATTTACTTAATTCCATGCAACGTAGAGCTCAATTAAATAAACGGACTGCGCCACGACAATCGGTACGAGATTTCGGTCGTCGGCCATCAAAATCTTAATTTCCGAAAAATAATTAATTAATTTATTAATTTCGAAAATTAAATAATTAATATTAAAAATTCAATTTAGCTCAAAATAAAGCCCGATTAAATAAATGGACTTCATCACGATCATCAGCATAAAATTCCGGTTCCGGACCATCTCGGTTGAATTTTCAAAAATAAATAATTATTTAATTTAATTCCGAAAATTAATATTTAAATACTAAAAAATTCCAATTAGGCCCAAAAGCCTAATTGGAGCCCACTAAGGGTCGGGAAAAATCCCGAGGCACTTCCAATAATTAGTGGACCACGTCTACTTGCTAATTGCGCAATCAATTTATCTAAATCGCATCACAATTGACTAATAATTGCTAATTTATTCTAATCTAACAACCTAAACATAATTAATTAAAACTAATCCTAGATTAGTGAGATTACTCACCAAATCGCGCGCAAATCGGATCAATCCGACGGGGCCGACGCGAGGAACAATTCTTCCCAAAGCACGGCTCGGGTTCGGGGCCCGAAAACGGCCCAAAAGCGGGCCCGAACCAGCTGGAAACCCACTCGCGGGTTTGCTGGTTCGGCTGCGAAACAAGGGAAAACAGAGATGGTTAGGGGCGGAGAAGGGTCGAGAAGGTAGGCGGCGGTCCGGCAAGGCTGCACGGCGGCTCCGGCGGCTTGCTCGGCCACTCACGGTGGCTGGACGAGGCGGAACAAGGGCGAGAGACGCTCGGGGGAGGCCTGGCCGCAAGGAAACGAGGGCTGGCAGAGCGCGCGGCGTGCGCGGGCGGTGCGAACGGCGGCCCGGCGGTGTGTGGCGGCGACGGCGAGCTGCTTTGGTCTTCAACACCGGTGGTTGCTGCTCCTGTTCTTCTTCAGCTTTTGGTTCGCACGAAGGAGAAGAAGGAAAGGGGGGTTCGGTCACATGGGGATGGGGAAAAAGAGAGAGGAGAAAGAAGAAGAGATAAGAGAGAAAAGAGAGAAGAGGCTTTGACCAGTCAAAGAAAAAGAGAGAAAGGGAGAGGATAGGCGGTGGAGTGCTCGCACGAAGGGGGAGGGAGGGAGAGAAGAGAGAGAAAAGAGAGAAAAGGGAGAGAGAGAAAATAAATAAAATAATAACATTATTCTTATTTTTCTTTTCTCTTTCCCTTTCTATTTTCTTTTGGTCTTCGATTTTTCCTCCGATAATTTCTTTCTTGAAATTTCGGACTCGTCAATAAATTGACAAACGATGAGACAATGTCCTAAAAAAAAGAATTATGACGCGCTTAAAATTCGATTCCCGAAATCGAGTTCAATTTCGTGGTTAAAAATCGATCAGACGTTATTTTAGCCTAATCCAACCAATTAGGTAGCTTTTAGGGATTTTACTGCAGATACATCCCTTACTGGCTTCACCCAATAGGTTAGTTAACTCGTGAGTGATCAGCTCAGAGAAAAAAGACCATAGGCACGTTGACGAAATGCCCATTTCACTTTATTGAAACGGGGTCGAATTTCAGGATGTCACAACTCTTCCCCTCTTATAAAAATTTCGTCCTTGAAATTTAAACCATTACACTTTGTTCAAAAAGGCGGGGGTACAATTGTCTCATCGACTCTTCAGTCTCCCAAGTCGCTCCTTCAGTGCCATGGTGTTGCCAGACCACTTTGACCAATGGGATGATCTTTGTATGCAGAACTTACTCTTTACAATCGACAATCTGAACCGGGCTTTCAACGTATGACACACGGTCATCCACGTCCAATTCCTCGAAATTGAGCACGTGGGTCGAGTCAGGCTCGTACTTCCTTAACATCGACACGTGAAAGACGTTATGCACTTGCGCCAATCTTGGCGGCAACGCAAGATGATACGCTAGGTTTTCAATTCTTTCAAGAATCTCAAACGGACCTACGTACCTCGAACTCAACTTGCCTTTCTTACCAAAGCGCGAAGTTCACCTCATTGGTGACACTTTCAAAAAAACGTGATCACCAAGTTGGAATTCCAAAAACCTTTGACGCTTATCTGCATAACTTTTTTGCCTGCTCTGCGCTGTCTTTAATTTGTCTCTGATTACTGCCACAGCATCTACTGATTGCTGAACCAACTCTGGGCCTGTTATCTTCCTTTCTCCGACTTCATCCCAACACACTGAAGTTTTGCACACTCTGCCATACAACGCTTCAAATGGAGCCATCTTGATGCTCCGCTGATAACTGTTGTTGTAAGCGAATTCCACTAGATGAAGCTGATCTTCCCAACATCCTTTGAATTCTATTACACACGCTCTCAGCATGTCTTCAAGAGTCTGAATTATCCTTTCAGATTGGCCATCCGTCTGAGGATGATACGCCGTACTATACTGAAGCTTTGTACCTAAAGCACTCTGCAAGCTCTTCCAAAAAGCAGCAGTAACCCTCGGGTCTCTATCGGATGTTATCGTAACCGGCACTCCATGCATAAAAACCACCTAACGCACATACAGATCTGTGTGTCTATCCAGACTCAGGTCCTTTCGAACTGCAATGAAGTGAGCTGACTTTGTTAGCCTGTCGACTACTACCTAAATCGAATCATTCCCCTTCTGACTCCTTGGTAGTCCAGTTACGAAATCCATCGTGATATGCTCCCATTTCTACTTTGGGATCACAAGAGGTTGCAGAAGTCTTTCGGTTTGCAATGCTGGCCTTTTACTTGCTGACAAGTCAAACACTTGGCGACATGCTTGGCAATGTCTGCCTTTATACCTGACCACCAGTAGTGTTGACGCGGGTTCTGATACATCTTGGTACTTCCAGGATGAATGCTATAGCTGCTACGATGTGCTTCTAATAAAATCTCTTCTCTAAGTTCTACATTGTTAGGTACAACCAGACATCCTCGGAACCTTAGTGTCCCATCGTTAGAAATCTGAAAGCCAGCTTTTCCTTAAGCCCTTGGAACTTACACTTGCACTGATCTGTCCACACGAACTTTTCTTCCTCTTTCAGGAGTCGAGTTGCTAACATTGAGAACCCTTCCATAAACCTTTTGTAATACCCTGCTAAACCCAGAAAACTTTGATCTTTGATACTGATGTCGGTCTTGGTCCACTGATAACTGATTCGGTCTTAACCAGGTTCATGGAAATTCCTTCACCATTCTCAAACATCTCTTGTGCTCTTTAGCATTCCTCAAATACACCGGAATATCATTACACGACACGATCACAACTGACCTAGATATTCCTTGAACACTCGGGTTGTCAAATCCCTAACATCAACTGGAGCGTTCACCAAGCTAAATGATCTTACAATACTCTCATAAAGACCACATCAAGTACAAACAGCTGTCTTCAGTATAACTTCTTTTCTAGTTCGTAATTGACAACATCTTGTTCTCAAGTTAATCCTTGAAGACATCAACACTCTTGATGTTTGGTCACCCAATTCGCCGATCTTGTACAATGGACATTTGTCCTTGATCGTCACCTAATTGAGTTGACGATGGTCGATGCATACTTGCAATAAACCATCTTTCTTTTTCTCACATACAAAACTAATGTTTCCCCGAAGCGATGCACTGATATGCATGAATTCCTCATTCATCAATCTTCACATCTGCATCTTCAATTCTACCAGTTTAGACAACAATAGCTGGTAAGAAGCCTTCGAGAGTAGCTCTATCTTGGTGCTAGCTTGATCACACTTTCTATCTCTTTCTCTGACGGCGGTCTGACAGATCTTGTGACAACACATCTAGAAATTCTTAGATCACTGAGATGTCCTCCATCTCTAGTTCTTCAATCTACCCAATGATCTACCTCTTATGACGAGATTAGGGAAATCAAGGGCCTTCTTCGACTTCTGATAAATTCGAAATTTTCCTCCATTGACGAAATGCCCATTTCACTTTATCGAAACGGGGTCGAATTTCAGGATGTCACAGAGATAACTGTTTAAAGTTTCAGGGTTTCCTTTTCTATTTATATTTAATATGCTCGCAAGTCGGATTGGATATTTTTGACACCCTTAGTCAATATTCTTTGTAGAGAAATATTTGTGTGACGGTTTTTAATGTACTATTAGACCACAAAAAATCAAATAATAAATAATTATAAATTATTGTGGGACCCACTTTTTCAAGAATCTGTAATAGACTTTTATTCTCATGGTACTCCAAAGACTATTATGCTAGCAAAACCTTTCTTAGTATGTCCAATCCAAAAACTTGTTATGCATGCTTTGTAGACTGGATTATCGGCACCGGCACCGGCATCGGCTTCAGTCCTTCCTCCACTGTTGATGCTCTTCTTTATGGTCCTAGCTTTTTGGCTCGCGTATTGTCTCTCCATTGTTAGCACACTGCTCCATATTTAAAGTAAGGTTTGTATACTTTGGATTGATTCGCCGTCCTTGTTGAATGCTTCTTCATCTTTTAAGTTGGGTGTGCTAGCGAAGATGGAGCACCATAGAGCACCCGAGTCTTTACGCAGCTTTTGACTAATTATCATGAGGTTGCATTCCTGCTTCGAATGCCAAGACCACCCCTCTCATTCTCGTTCTCGATATTGTTTTTTTCAAATTTAAACTGAGTATTTTGCATAATCCAAAAACTTATTTCAAAAGATCTTGCTCGAATTGTCCAAAGGATTGGAGTGGAGGAGCTAGAGAGGTTTATCAGATCGTGCAGACAACACGGAAATAGATGTTTTAAGAGCAAATTGAGTGGATGACGATGCTGCTGCTACAAAAGGGAAGTCACCCGTTTCCCTCCCTCAGAAAATCTTGAAGAGCAGACCACCGTGAGTAGTAAAGAAGGGAGCAAACACGAGCGACTCGGCTGCCATTAGCTGGATGAGGATGTTGAGTGGTGGGCCTGAAAAGTCCTGCAATGGATCACCAATGGGATCTCCCTCATCAGCTGCCCTGCGAGTCTTACCTGCCCTGCGAGTCTTCATTTCAGGGTGGGTCTTCGAGTACACGGAAGCACCATCCTGGAAGCAAATTCAGGACATTAAGGGAAAAAAAATATGTTAAGTTAGACTAGTTTTCTCAGCAGGTCACTGAACCACCACAGACGAGTATCATTGACAAAAACTAGCTTTCGTGCAGTTGGGAGCAGCTGCATACCCTAACGTACTTCTTCGCTTCCTCCCATGCTCCACCAGTGTTGGATGCCGAAATTGCAATCTGTTGAAACCAAGCCCAACAGAAAATATGCATCAGGAGATTAGTTATGCATAGATATGATGATAAGAGCATTAATCATCAGTTCACCCAACCTACACAAATTTTGTTCAACAATGAAGAAATTATGATATCTCAACTCGGTTTAACCAGCATTCTATCGAGAGATGCACCTTAAGCAACACAAACGACCAAAATAGATTGGCATGGATTACTTTGGTAAAGATTACCCGAACAACAGAACCAAGAGAGCCAGCCAAAACACCAGACAGCGTCTCTACTCCTAAGAAGGTCCCGACGATAAGTGGTGTAAGCATGACAAGGGCAACAGGTCGAATCATCCCCCTGAAAGATGCATCAATTGGAATTTTGAAGAATCTACGGTCATGGTCAGACTCCCGAGAAATCCTTGCAGCCATCTCCAAAGCTGCAGAACCCACTCTTTTCATGGTCATAGCAGAGAACCATTTAGGAAGCATGGCGCCCACGATCGAACCCGTGAAAACTTTTGGTGTCAGGACATCAACAGGAGAAATTGCTGCACGACTCACAAATGCACCAAACAGAGCCATAGACACCAGGGAAGTTGATTCAATGGCGAATACCTACAAACCAGATAAGTAACGAAAAAAGGTCCATATGATATTAGATTTAAAACAATAGGAAAGTAGAATTCGCCAATAAGGCAATCTAAGTAGCATCGACAAGCGACAAACGACATGAAACGCTGACATATCGTTTCTTAAAAAATAAAAAATTTCGATACATTGGGACACCTCATATATTAAATAATAATAAATTATGATTTTTATGGTTATTTTAATCAAATTAACTTGATCCAAATTTATAAATAAATAAATAAATAAATAAATAAATAAATAAATAAGAGCCTTGAATGGATTTATACTAAAAACATGAATTCATCATATGTTGATATCATTCATTGTTTTAATTTAAAGAGTTGACCAGTGTCGGACTATTGACCAAGTGTAGGAGAGTGTTAAAGTGTTCGACACGACATGAACGCTCTCAGAGAGTATCGGTGCTTTTTAAGTTAATATTAGGAGAGATAGATGAAAGGCAGCACCTAAAGGAAAGAAAGGTGATTATAGCCAAACATCATGCCACACCAGCAAGAATTTAACAAGACTTGCACAACTAACTTCATATTTAGTCATTTATGGTGAAAAAGAAAATAATTGGACAATGTGTGTAAAGTCTAGACGACATGAACGTAATTTCATGAAAAGTTCCTACACACAGACACGGGGAATAGTGTTAAAAAAGTCCTAAACATTTTACATTTGTGCCAATTTAGTTCTAAACCTTTTTTTTTTTTGTGTCAATTTAATCCTAAACATTTTCACTTTGTGCCAATTTGGTCATTTCCGGCTAATTTTAGCAGGATTTTGCCGACTAGGCACCGGCTGGCTGATGTGGCATAATCAGCATAGATGTGTACAACTTTTAATAATATTTTAATATTTTTGAATTTTTTATTTTTATTTTCTTTTTTTTTTCTTTTTTCCTTTTCATTTTCCTTCCTCCAGCCGGTCGCCAAACCTCGTGACCAACCGGAGGCAACGGCAAGCGAGGTCAAGGTCGACTTCACGGGTCTTTAAGAAGCCTCACCGACCATGGGCAAGGCCTTGGCCGCGAGGGCTGCCTTGCGCCGGCCTAGTGAGGGTTGAGGCTCGCCAACCATGGGCGAGGCTCGACCCTCGAAGGGTGAGCCTCGTTGCCCCATGCAAGGCCACCCTTGCGGCCACTGGCGAGGCTTCCCAGAGGCCAACAAGGTCGACCTCAGCCTTGTCGGCCATCGCCTTTGGCCAATCGCTAAAGTCTAACAACCGGCTGGAGGAAGGAGGAAGAGAAGGGAAAAAGAAAAAAATAAAAATAAATAAAAAATTTAAAAATATTAAAATATTATTAAAAGTTGTACAAGTCAGCGTTAATCGTGTCACGTCAGCTGGCTGACGCCCAATCAGCAAAGTCTAGCCAAAATTAGTCGGAAAAGACCAAATTGGCACAAAGTAAAAATGTTTATGACTAAATTGACACAAAAAAAAAAGGTTTATAACTAAATTGGCACAAATGCAAAAAGTTTAGGACTTTTTTAACACTTGTCGATGCTAAAAGAACGACAACACAGTGTCAATACTATATTCCCATGCAAGGATTGCCTTTACCTTTCCAATGGTAGATCTAGTATTGCCTGACGACAGCAGATTGCGAAGGTGTCGCCTGTCAATTAACTTAGCAACTCGTTTAGAATTGTCGCTGATGGGACTGTAAGCATTGATGGCCAATCGGGTGGCAATGGTACTTAGCATCCCAACGGCAGCCACAGCAATTCCATACACGGAAGCAATTCTATAACTCAACAATATGCTAAGGAAAGCAAAAATTGGGATATTGACAAAGGCAAGGCCAAGAACAACCCCTTCGGCGGTAAACTCTTGGAATCGGCTGCAGAAAAAAGGATCATTAAGTGGTCAGCACATAACCATCAACAGTCGTAAAGATTCATATCATTCATTTACTTTAGCAATTTTAACACCTGATCTCATCGTTGGTGCATGATTTAGGGATAAATTCAATGATTAGCCCAGCCCAAAGACCAACACCAACACAGAAGTACAGAATATATATGAAAAACGCATAATTAGCACAGCTGCCTGCAAGATTATATCAATAATTAGCAACTACATTTGCTCAAAGTTTTGATCCAATCCAGTAAAAGTCCGCTGACATTAAAGCATGTCACATGACCAACATAAGAAGAAAGCAGCATTTAGGATCAGAAAAAGATAAAGTATCATTAAAGAGTTTACCAGTTCTTCACAACTTTCTGCGACCCAAAGTTGTAAACTGTAAATGATGAGGGCAGAGCAATCCTGCTAACAATAACAATTCCAAAAGTCATTAGAATTGTGGAAATAATAAGTTGCTTCCTCAATGCGGGCTTGATTTTCTTCACGTCCTTGATTTCTGAGAAGCTGGCCGTAAAGAGAGTTGTCATCAAACAAACAAGAATACCCGTAGAGCTGATAAGCAGGGGATAACACATAGCAGTGAAGTTGTGATCGTTTCCGAAAGAAGAGATGGAAGCAACAACAAGGGCAGCACAGGATGATTCGGCATAAGAGCCAAAAAGATCAGTCCCCGCACCAGCAATATCCCCGACAATATCACCAACATGAAAACAAATCACCTGAATGATTAAGGTCAATGTCATTTATGACTAAAAGTGAGTGATAAACTTAGGAGATAGAGCTATAGTAAGAGAGTCCATACAGCTGCGAACGGTATCACTGGACCGACACGACAACAAACATTAGTAGCGTTGGCAAAAATTCCACCAGTGCCTCTTCCGAAGAGAGCCATGGAAGATGCACCAAGACCATAACCGGCAATAGCCTCAAAAAGACCTTCCCAGTCATTGCCATAGTACAGCTTGAACAGATTGATTGCAATATAGAGCACAACAAGACCATTAGCAGCAATAAGAAATCCCATCACTGCACCAGACCTGAAAGCAGAAAAGAAAGCTTTTCCAACACCCTTCCTCTCTTCCAAGGCAGTCCTGGCATTAGCATAGATAGCAATTTGCATGCCAAGGAAACCAGAGAGGACTGATGTGAAAGCACCAAGTAGGAATGAAACAGCACTGAAAACGGCAGTGGCAAGTGTAGGCTTGCACATGTTTGAAGGATCAAGCCTGCAAGGCTGGCTTTGGGTGCTGAAGCCCTCAACAGAGCCAAGGCAGAGGAAGATTAGAATCGCAAAAGCAACCATGAAAACCCCACCATACCGGCACTCCGTGAACAGAAAAGCTTTCGCACCTGTTCAATCACAGACGATAACTTAGCCTCTCCGAGTCTCTACGAAGCAAATAAAGCAAAAATCTGATTCTTCATATTCTACTTATGTGTGACGAAAGAAGGCATAATATAGTTAAATCCAGTTACTTCGTTCTGTTGCCCAGTTTTGTTCAACCTAGTGCCAAGATATAAGAAAGCCTAACCAACAACGCCTCCAAAAGAGTAACTTAAAAGATGATATGGTGTCTATTACAGTTCACATTTGGCAAGCAGAACAGTGTAAGTGCCAAAACCCACCGGCGGAAGAGTGACAAGAACATAATGTGTACGACAATATAGGAAATGGGATGCAAGAACATACCCAGTTCTGCAAACTACTTAACGAAATACGAAGAACTGAAAATTAACTACGACATTCCAGAACCAGAATATTGTTGTAAACACATCTAAACATTACTTCAAAATTAAAGCATTACAAACAAAGAAGAAGCTAGACATATTATGACCTACAATAAACAGCAGGTTATAACAAAAGATTAAACCGAGAGTATGGAAAACGTCAGAACTAAAGTTAGAACTGAACCTATATGTTAGAACTAGAAGAAAACGGTGAACTACTATAGAAGTGATAATGCTCTAGTTTGAAAGATTATTCAAATTAAAGTGATAGGTATGAAACATTGTCACATATATGGACTTTAGTTAGAAGAAGCAAGAATTTAACACAAAAGAGAACTTTAGAGAAATAGGTTCATTACGTATGTATTCTTAACTAATATTATAGAATAAGTGTTTCGTCACAAACATGACAAATCAAGAATGAGAATCTCACGAAAATGAGAAATATTCTACACCAAATAACAACGTAAGATGATAAATCCTTTCAAAACATTCACTGACGAAGTGAAGAAATACATTAAAAATTGAAGGTTGTACATCCTCAGCAATTCACCTTTTTAGTACAATATGCTTCTAATAAAGCCAATTACTTTAGAAAAAAATTACTATCCTAATTTTAATTAACTTTACGTTGTGTCAGTAGTTGCATATAACAAGCTTCCTATAACAAACAAAAAACAAATGGAAGAAAGAAATTTACCTAGGCCTTGTTTGTTTCACCAATAATTTGACCTTTCTAAAAACTATTTTCGAATAAGATTTTTTCTGGAAAATGACAATTTCTCAGTGTTTGGCTGGAATTTGAATATAAATTGGAAATTATTTTGTCTTTTATAAAAAAATAAAAAAAAAATTGCTTTTATTTTTCTAAAAAGATATGCACTATTTGTGTGATATAAGAGTTGCACATGCTATATTATCATTTGGGATAAATGCATTAAAAGTTCTAAAATTTGTCACAAAAGTGCAATCTAGTCTTAACAGTTTTAGAAAATGCAATTAAGTCCTAAAACTTGTCACGAAAGTACAATTGAATTCTAAACTTTTTAAAAAGTGTAATAATATCTTAAAATTTTTCAATTTGATCCTATCAAATCCTTTAGCTATTTGAATTTTTTTCAAAACTTTAGGATACAACTGCATATTTGTGATAAGTTTTATGATTTAATTGCATTTTTTAAAAATTTTAGGACTCAATTGCATGTTTCTGACAAGTTTTATGACTTAGTTGCACTTTTTAAAAGTTCTAAGACTCGATTGTACTTTTGTGACAAGTTTTATGACTCAATTGCACTTTCGTGACAAATTTTAGGACTTTCACCCACTTTTCAAAATAAATTTTATTAATCAATTTTTCATAAATAGATAATTCTATAAATCATAAACCAATATTTTTTCTCTTATGGAATCTGGCCTTAGGTGCTTAGGCCCTAGGCCTAGCCTTCAGTATTTTAGCTTTAGCTCAACTATCGAGGTCCTCGACCCAGCCACGGGGCTGAGCTCCACAATCAAAGTCTCAAGGACTTGGGCATGAGCATCAAGGTCTTGGGCTCAGCCTCAAGAAACCAAGGTTGCTAAGAACTCAAGCACAAGCATCTGGGTCCTTATACCCAAGGGTTGAGATCTCTAGTTCAAACATTGATGTCTAGTCATATTTTAGAAAATGATTTCTGCCTTTTAAAAGTGAATCATATTCCTGAAATTAAGCATAGCTTTTTTGTTGATTATGAAAATATTTTCTATTTATTCATTTCCTAAGCGATCCAAACGCTAGAAAATGAGACAAATATTTTTGGATAAAAAATTTTCCGCAAAACAAACAAGGTTTTAATCTATCACATAGATAATTGGAAATTAATCAAATGTACAAAGAAAAATTCTATGTATATACTCATAAGGAGGATATGAAAGATTGGGCTTGTTAGACTTAGAATGCGTTGGTTTAATGGAAAACTTCGCGTGATAGGAAAGTGATTAATTTTCCCTTGTTTGGTGGAGAGCATGAAAACGGGAGGGAAGTAATTTCTTGGTGTTTGGATTTTACTTCCAAAAATGTTTTCCTTAAGGATAGATTATGTAATAATATTAAACTATATGAAGGAAACTGTAAATTATAAAATGAAAATGCTATCAAAGCCAAAAGGACGAGGGCTACCCCCAGTCAACACTCCGCCCAAGAGCCATCTTCGTGAGAAGAGATCTACTTGAGTAAATATTATGCTACTGTACTCAGAGACATCGCTCAAAGCCCTACGTAGCAGCTGTTACAAACCCTAAAAATGAGTCGCCCCACAAGCAGCAGAAGCTCATGACTTCGCTGAGCTGTCATCAGATTACAAGACTCGAATCTGTCACTATTGCTCAGGCAGATGCGAGATTGACCCAAAAAAAAAAAAAAAAAAAAAAAAAAAAATCTGTTAACGAACAGTTTTATAAAGCAGACAGGTAGTGAAGCTGTAGGATCTTTACAAAGTCACCTTCAGAGATGTCCCTCATCAGATCACGCTTCTCCTCAACCACAAAAAAGCCCCACTCGTTGTTGTCGAGGTCGTCGCTATCGCGCGACTTGAGGAACCACAGCGCCAGGGAGTAGGAGTATGCGATCCCGACGACGGCGCAAACCGGGATGGCGATCTCTGTCTCAAGAGCTGAGAGCAATGCCATCCTCGCCGGAACTCTAGACTACGTCGCTGGAATCGCCGGACGCGACTCCTATTAGAGAGAGAGAGAGAGAGAGAGAGGGGGGAGGGGGGTGGTGGACTGACCTAGGCCATCGTCGTGTACGTTTGACGCGTCAATATGTTGACTCCACCCACAGCAGGTCTTCGCCTGGAGACTGTGGCATAGGATACGATGTCCTGCACGCTCAATAGTCGATGCGATTGGTTAGACTCGATTGTGCTCGTTTCGCAAAATATTTTTTGAAAAACTATTTTTCTTATTTTCTATGAAATTGAGTCAACAAAAATTATTTTTCTAATTAATAAAAATATTTTAAGCAAGCAGGTATAGTCAAAACTACTAAATTAAGCTTCACCATGACAAACCTCCAATTAGCTTGTCAGAGTAGCAAAAATGCAGAGAATGAAGTTGAGAATGCATGTTCCTGAGGCCTAATCACAAGGAGAACACCAACATGTGTAGAGATCTCATTAAGTTTCCACAGATAATTCCCGATACTCAGATTGCACCAGTATATCCCACCAAAAAGTTGTTTCTGTTTAACTGATCGACATTGTATGGGTGCTTCCTTCATGGAATCTAAAACAGTCATAGCAATGCAAAATTGTCACTACTGCACATGAAATTATTGGCCTCCCCTTCCTTTCTCCATAGTTAAAAAAAAGAAAAAGAAAAAAAAGAAAAGCACAATCTGAGACCACAGGCAGTGCAACTTTATTTTCCTTTATTAACAGAAAAGTGGTAAAAAAGAGAACGTGGATTGTACCTGGGCAGAGAGCCTCTATGCCATTAAGGACGACTCTTTTTCCTCCTGCCCACAAGAAAACAAGCCAAAAGCACAAATTGTTTTCTTTGAATTATACAAACACTCAATCTCAGATAGCCCCTTAAAAAGGAAGAAAAGGAGTGTCAAAAAGTCCAAAAGCAGGCTTCTGCATCGGGGTTGAATGAACTGGACCCGTTTACTAAACACCCTCTCAAAGAGACTAGAGAGAGAGAGAGAGAGAGATTACTGTGCGGTTACAGTATGCACTCATTTGTGTCACAGGCTTTGGACGGGCAAGAAAATGTTAGGTGTATTTAATACATCACTTAGGATGATACAAGAAATCATATACGGATCGACACGTGGTAAATCCGGGTCTACCTGCTGAACCTTCAAAATTTCTGCCCCCACTTTCTCCGTTAACGCTCCGTTACCTCTCTCCTCTCCCCGCTGTTCTTGCCCGCGACTCTCTCTCTCTTCTCTCTCTACTTCTCTTTTCTTTCCTCTTGCGTCTGCCATGGCTCGAGCTCGAGTCGGCTCATGGACGCTTCAGGTCGAGAAGGGACACCACGCCGCCGGTTGCGACGATGAGGGGTGATTCGGCGGGAGGTCAAGTGGTTGAGGAGAGTGGAGACTGCGTCGAGCTTCGTTTGCGGTGAGATGGCTTGGGGCCAAGCTCGATACTCGAGCGGCCAAGGCTACCCCAAGCTCCAGGTTTGAGGTGGAGCTTCATGGCCAAAGCGGCCATGGATGAGCGTTGTCCATGGCTGGCCGCGAGCGTCGTCCATGGTGGATGCAAAAAAACGATACCCAGGGATCAATAGCATAACCGATCGACGCCGACGACGGCCATGGATGACCGTCGGCATGCTTGTGAGTAGGTCGTCCATGGCTGGTCCGTGACGCTGCAATCCACAGCACAAGCGTCGTCCATGATCTTAAAAGGCAAAAGGAAAAAGAAGAAAATGGCGAGAGAGAGAATGAGCTTTGTCGAGCGTGGGACGGAGCTTAACGGGAAGAGAGAGGGTCGTTTAGAAATTTTGAATAACCTAGCATTGGAGGTCGACACATGTCAATCTCTCCGTGGTTTATTGTATCATCCCTCTCTCTCTCTCTCTCTCCTCCTGCACCATTGCAGTCAAAATATCTGGATTCTCTCTGTTCCAGCTCGTGTTCGTGCCGGTCCTCTCAGCATCACCCCCCATCCCCTCCCTCTCTCTCTCTCTCTCTCTCTCTCTCTCTCTGTCTTTAACCCCTCCGCAGAGATGAAAAAGAAAGTCCTTTGCTTTTTTAGCCATTTTCGACAGCAAGCCCAATGCTGACGAGAAAGGTGAGGGCATGGGGTAACGAAAGTCTCGTGCTTTCTCCTCTGGATCCAACACCCGAACCCATCAGAGGCAAGAAAAAACAAAACAAAAAGAGGAACAGAAAAAGCAAGACACCTCCCTCCTCTCCCTCTCTCCCCAAAGGAAAAAAAGAGGGAAACCTCTGTAGCTTCAGCAGCTGTACTTTTTGGAGAGATGCGCAGAAAGAGAGATGGATCAGAGAAAGATGATGATGACGATGCCAGCATAGGATACAGATTATATAGGAGGATGATGAGAGAATCTCCGGCGGAGTAGATCTTTGACTAAGTTATTGTGGGGTTTGGGGGGGGAGCATTCATTGCTCCGAGCGTTATCATACGCAAATTATGAGGACTAACTCAGATTTTCCTCATGATGGTGGAAATAGTTATGTCGGGTTTCAGAAGATTTTCGGTTCCGTCCATGTCCTACGTTTCTTTTTAATAAATAAAGGGCGGAGAAAAAAATATCTGAAACACTATTTTCAATAATATCTTTGAGACTCTTAGAGGAAATAGATGAAGATTTCTCATATAATTAATTTCATCGAAAACCAAAGTCCTATCTCATTAACGAAAGTTTATCTATAATATACGGGAACACTATACTAACTTGAATTAAATTGGCTATGTAATTAGAGACATCACTCATAAATTTCTTTTAGATTGTTTAGAATGAACAACAGAGTTCTCAATGAATCAAGTAAGAAAACAATTTTCGTAATTTTGTTGATTTTTGTCTAAACAATTATTTGACTGCATTGAAAATAACATTAACCCATTAAGCACGTCAATTTTTTATAAAGAATTATAAAAGTTAGCTTTTATTTCAATAATCTTATTCGGAGTTTTTTCAATCACGTTTAGATTGGATTAACTTGATTTGACCTATTTACTCAATTATACGATCATGTTTTGATCAATATTACATATGTAAGTTGTGCTCGGGTTGAATTTTCCAACGCAATTATTAAATGGATCATGCTCGGATGGATTTAGTTAATCTGATAGCTTTAAGTTGGCATGACATGCACGACTCATGAACACAAGCAAGTGACGTGAAGGTTTAGTCAAATTTCACATTGACTCAACATGTAGTGCCTTCTGTCATTGGCGGCGATGTAGGAATACACTAAGAAGCTGATTCTCCATATCAATATACACGATGAAGTGCCAAAAAAAAAAAAAAAATCTATTTCCCCCTAGGACTCAAGAATTAAGAAATCAAAGAAAAATAAATTTGTACAACATGGCCCCGTAAATTTGAAAATAATCCAAACAAATTTATATCTGCAAATTTAATAATCTCATACACAATGAGTATATTTAACTAATGAATGAAGAAATTGCATATTGCACGATTAAAACTTTATATGACGTAACTGATAAATTAAAACATAGTAATTACATAAAAGCTTTTCAGAATCATCACTTTTTCTTATGGTTGCAAATATCTATATCGTGGGAAGACCTTCATAATTTTAGTACTTTGAATATCAGTAAATACAAAATATGTTACAATAAAAAACTTGGCACTTTAGAGTCTATTGTCATGTGAATTTCCCTCTTTCGTGCAAGTGTGCACTTTTTTCCTTTTGACCCCACCCGGTGGATCTCATTAGGCGCTCGGTCCATATGAATCAACAATTGTGCTCTCGGCCCAATTCCTGACCCAACAACCGGCCCAGGAATGATGGGCCTTGTTCAACCAAAAGCCCACGGAAGATTAGTCTTTGTGAACATTTTCTAGCATTTGATGAAGGATGAACATTAGAGAGCAGCGGCCAAGTTTCTTTTCTTACGTTCATTTTTTTCGGGGAAACCTATCCCAAGACGCAGTATACGGGTTCGCAAGGTGGCGAAGTCTTCCAAGACATGCGGATCGCCCCGTCTCGAAGCTGGAGAGGTCGGGGGACCAAGTGAGTGTGAAGGATTGAAGCCTGCATCGTTTGACCATCGAGAACACTAATCTCTCGCCATTACATTGCCTACCCCTTGATGACACTGACTTTTCCACTGGCAATCAAACAACACTCAGAGTTACTATAAGTCCCTCACATTGCCACCGTTCGCCGCCCTTCGTCGTCGCTGTAACAGCCTAGGTCTCCACTGTACACATATTGTCTGCTTTGAACACTAAGTCCACACGGTTTTGTTCCTCTCGGGGCAGCCCATACTACCCCAAGAAAACGTGTATGTACAGTTAGAATGACTCAAGTCTTATAAGCTAGCCCAGAACTCCCTCTCTAGGCGATGTGGGACAAGAGAGGGACCTCTTCCTTGCGCATGTCCGGGGACCGAGGCGCGGACGCAAGAGAGGGACCCCTTCCTTGCGCACGTCCGAGGACCGAGGCGTGGACGCACCACCATCCCTCCTCCTCACGCACCGCCGCTCAGGCCGTCACACTCTCCAACCCTTCCCTTAGGAGCACAGAATCTTTGCTGTGGCCCCACACATGGTCGGGAACCTGGCTCTGATACCGCTTGTAACACCCTGGGTCTCCACTGTACACATATTGTCTGCTTTGGACACTGAGTCCACACGGTTTTGTTCCCCTCGGGTCAGCCCATACTACCCCAAGAAAACGCGTATGTACAGTTAGAGTAACCCAAATCTTATAAGCTAGCCTAGAACTCCCTCCCTAGGCAATGTGGGACAAGGGAGGGACCCTTGCCTTGCGCACGTCCGAGGACCGAGACGCGGATGCACCGCCACCCCTCCTCCCCGCGCACTGCCGCTCGGGCTGTCACAGTCGCTATGTCACACTATTGTTTCCTCATCGCGAACTTCCATCCTCATGCCCTTGTCGTGCTGAGCCAACCCTATTATCGTTACACCGTTGTTGTTGCTGCGTCTTACCAAGCCACCACTGCCCTTTGCCATTCACTGCCGCGTCTCATCATCACGCCACCGTCCAAGACTGTGAGCCACTGTACTATCGTCGCCATTGTTGCTTGCCGTCGAAGCCTAGATCCGGTCCCATGAGTAACTTTCTAACCCTTGATTAGGGTGATGGTTACGCTTAGGATTAAAGTTAGAATTAGGGTTAATGATAGTTAGATTATGTGATAGGGGATTAGGGTGATAGCTTATCATTGATAAGCGATAAGCCAATGTATAGCTTACTGTGAATAGTGATAAGTGCTTATGACATCTTATTTTTAAAAATGATAAATGCTTATGATATCCTATTTCTAAAAGTGATAAGTGCTTATGATATTTTATTTTTAAAAAGTGATAAGTGCTTATGAAATCCTATTTTCAAAAATGATAAATGCTTGTTGACACCAAAATTTTGGCGACATGATTAGTTATTTATTACATAAAATTAGGGATTGAACCTGACCGCTATACAAAAATATTAAATTAAAATTGCAAATAGTTATTAAGAGCATTTGCATTAGTAGTTTATAGGCTCATATGGTTTGCATTTCGTTTGATAAAGATACAAAATTTCTCCCGCCCAAGCAATGACAGGAGATGGTGGCCACTAGTGGGTCGGCGGTCGACTAGCAAAGAGGACGAGTGATAAAAAGAGTTTTTATCTCTCATTTCAATTCCAAAAATAAAGAAATAGAAAATTTTTACTTCTTATTTTTCTTCAAATTTTTAATTTAGACAAAAAAATTTGTTAAAGAAAAAGAAAAATAAAATTGCATTACCAAATAGATTTATATTCCAAATCTGTTTTTGGAACAGAAATAAAATAGTTATCATGTGCACTCTTCGTTTTTTTATTCATTTCCATAGTGAAACATAAAAAGTAAAATTTGATTTTTCTGGTTTTTATAATTAAAAGAAAAGGTGTAGGAACTCCCGAGAAATTTGTTCTCCTTTGAATCGACTTTAGGAGCGGGCAGAAAGCAATGCGAAGCTTTTTCTTTTTTTATGTTTTCTATATACATTATTATCATTAGGGGGATGGCTTTAGGTGAAATTATGATGAGTGCCATCGCAGGATGTTTCTAAAAACTCTATGAAGATTATCACAGTTAAATATGTTACTAAATTTGATTGTCCGCATTTACATCTTTACATTTTTGGAAATACAAAATAGGTCATAAACCTAATGTATTTATAATAATTTAGTTTTAAATAGATTAATTAGATTAATGTAATCATAAACATTTTCGCATTGGTACTAATACAATCCATCTGACTAATTTATACCAAAAATTATTGACATGAACACCAATTGTCCTACGTGGCACGATCGGCATTAACATTGATATTTTTATAATATTTAATTATTTTTTCTAAATTTTTAAATATTTTTTCCTTTTCCTTTTCATTTTCTTTTTTTCCTTTTCTTTCCCATCTTTTCTTTTCTTTTCTTTCCTTTTTTTTTTTTTTTACATGTTCTTTATTTTCCTCCGCCAACCTCCATGATGGTCGACAAAGGTTGCCACCGCCGACAAGGGCAAGGCCGGGGACACCATGGTCGGTGGAGGTTGCTAGTTGCTGACGAGGGCTGGGCAGCCCTCGTCGGCAATAGGCAAAATCGGCCCTTGTTGGCCTTTGGCGAGGGCTAGTGATGGCTAGGCAAGGCCGCCCCTCACCAGATCTAATGAGGGGACCTTTGCCCAATTGGTCAAATTAAAAGATTTAAAATTGAATTGATACCAATACAATAGATTTAAGACTTGTTTTGTACTTTTTCCCATTTTTTGGATGCCTTGCAAATGTTTATATATATAAAACAAGAAAGATGGTGAAAGCAAGCATGCACACACATGGCACGTGCTCGAAATCTAATTCTAATTTAAATGGAACAGTTATTCCACCTTTTAGCCTAAAGATTTCCCGGCTATCCAAAATCAAGAATAATTAATCATTGATCTTATGGAAATAATTATTTTTATATGACTAAGAATGCTTGAGTTTGTTTGTTTTTTTTTTTTTTTTTTTATGACCCAGGGAAACCCGTAAGCCGACAGCCGGTGGACAAACCCTGGGGCTAACGCAAGCTAGCCACCACACTCACGCCAGCGTTAAGTCACCCTGCGACGCGCTGGGGATTCGAACCCCTCCCCTTCGTGAGGGGGAGGAGGCCCAAAGCCAGCTACGCCACCCAGGTGGGTGGTTGCTTGAGTTTGTTACTTACTCCATGATTGACAAAAGAAAAATGAGAATTATAATTTAAGTAGTCATAGTTGTTTATGTTAAACTACAAAATTGTTTATCTCTAAACAAATTTTTACATATTGTGATTAAATACTACAATAGCAAACCAGAGACTTCATTTATATGTGTATGTTTACATCTGCTTAAATAATTACAATCCATAACACGAAATGACAATCATGTTCACAGTTTATAATCTGTAAAGAATAAGTTAAAAAATATTATGACAATGAGGGATTTCAATGTTCTACAAGGTGATCATTGCTATTATTTATTAGGGATAAGTAGATTATAAGTCTTAAAACTTGTCTCAAATGTGCAATGCAATCCTATAACTTATAAAAAGTACAATCACATCCTAAAACTTGCCAAATTAATGCAATCGAGTCCTTTCGTAATCTCCGTCCAATTAAACTAATGAAAAATGCTAACATGATTTCTTTTTATATTTCTTTCTCTCTCTCTCTCTCTCTCTCTCTCTCTCTCTCTCTCTCATGTGACATTACCATAATAAAACATGAAATATAAAACTAAAATGTCATTTTGACCTAAATCCAAAATTTTTAATCTAAATCTTAATTAAATTAGATTATAAAATCCAAAAAGGAAGACGTATTTGTTTGTCAATCACAAATGATGAATTTCCTAAGTTTGTACCTCACGTGTGTTGCGACCTACCCCTGATACGGAAGGAAACGTAGGTTTAAGGATATTGTCTAAAGGACGGACTTATGGCCTATGATTTAGATGTGGGCTCTCTCGAGCCTATACCTTGCATAACATCAGGTGTTCAAATTAGCGGCATGAAAATTTTCTAAAAAAGGAATCGTCGCTAGCCTATTAGGATTGGCTAAAAACCAAGTTAAGTGTCAGAGCATACTTCATTTCTCATGCAATCAGAGAATCTAGAATCGATAAATTAATGCTATTCAGTACCTAATTTTGTTCATTTTAAAACAAAAGACTTTTGTTAGGCAATTTGGATTGATTTTATACCTATAACTAACATATAAGATGATCATGCAAGTGCATGATTACTAGAATAGCAATCAGCAAGCAAGCATTATCCAAGTTGTAGGGAAAACAAGCATCTAGTGTTAAAAAATAAGTAACTGCCAATCCTAACTAGGCTAAAGGGTAGCCATAGTCATCATATTGAAAGTGCGCAACCAATTGATTAATCGTTTCAAAAAGGAAACATTAAAACCTTAAGAGTTTGTTTGATTTTGAGCTCGTTTTTTTATCAATGATATCCCCACACTTTAAGAGAAAATGCCCCAAAAAAAACTTTTTTTTAAGCTTTTTCTGATTTTAGAAAAGAATAAAAAATTCTTGGCATTTTTTAAATTTTTTTAAAACAAAATATGTAATAAAGACATTTTTTAATTTTTTCCGAAATGAGATTTGGGTCAGGTCTCCGGATCTAATCCGGGTCGGCACGACCCAAATCCACTGGCCTAGGTCGCACATCCTTGCCCTCACACGAACTGGTCTCATTCCCCAACTAAATAACATAAAACGAAAGAACAAACTAGTCCAAATGGCGCAAACCAGACCAAGCCCAGATACTTCTAACTCACATCAAGCCCAAGCCTACTCAAATATAACCCCCCAAGCCCGACACAATTACATTAAAAATGAATTTAACCAAGCTCACCCGACGAACTAATTTTCCTCTTCCTCTTCTTCTCTGTCTTCCACGCCCAGTTCACATTCCCAGAACGCCGACTTCTTCACAGCATCAATTTCCGTACATCAAACTCTCAAGCTCTCTCCTCTCTTTTCTTTTAGATTTATCTCAACGTTAAGGCTTACAAATAAAGCGCCAAAAGAGAACCTCGCTTGCTGAAAAACACACGTTCGAAAACCATCACGCTACGCTGGCCGATAAGCACGCAATGCCCCGAAAGGAAAGACACCTCTAACAACAAAACAACAATTAGAAATTCAGCAGAATCATGTTCAATGACTAAAACACAGTTCGAAACAAAACAGAAGCCAAAAACTGAATGACCCCAAAGCGAATCTGGTTCCGTCATCATGCCTAACGCCCAATAGGTAGGGGTGTCAAAAACCGAACTGAAAAATTTAGTTTTTTTTCGGTTCGGTTCTCATTAAAAATCAAAAAAAATTTACCGGTTCGGTTTTTATCAATTTGATTAACTGAACCAGACCAATAAAATCTAAAGTTTTTCCTTTTTTTATTTTTTAAAATATATTTTTGATTTTTTTATTTCTTTTTCTTCTTCTTCTTCATTGACCAGTCGTTGGCCACGGTGGCAGCTGGCAACTAGCCAATGAAGAAGAAGAAGAAGAAGAAGAAGAAGAAAAACTAATCAAAAAAGATTTTTAAAAAAATTATAGAAAGGGGTATATGTAGAGAAAAAAACAAACACAAAAGTAAAAATCGAAAAATCGAACCGAATTGGGATTTCGGTCTGGTTTGGTTTCGATTTGGATTGGATTTCGGGTCAGTTCAATAAATTTTCTTATCAGTTTGGTTCTGTTCAATTTTTTTGAAAAACCGAACTGAATCGAATCGAACTAAATCATTTACACCCTTACTAGTAGGCATCAACCAAGGTGACGCATCCGGAGACATCCGAGACAAGAACCCAACTCGAAATGATCATATAGCTAACAAACAAAACTCAAGTTAGACTCCAAAATGATCCCTTCACATTAACGCGAGCATAATTGGCGAACGACAAGCCTCGACCTTGGTCAAGTCGAGACAAACCGAGGGCATTATCATCGAAGATGGCCCTACTTGGCTTGACGACGGCAAATGGATGGCAAACTGGAGATATGTCAGGCTTAGTCTAGTCACCTCGCACGTCTTGGAGCCGGGATCATCAGGAGTACCGATTTGAAACAAACATAACATGGGCTAACCAAGAGTATGGGCGCCTAAAAAGGGAACCGCAAGCGTCTGCGTTCGTTGGGAGCAAGCCTCTCTCGTGGCACTAAGCTCACGTATTTCACTTCTCGGCATAGTTCCCACTCCCCATCTCACTTGCTCTCACTTCCTAGCTTAGCTTCCACTCCCCGTATCACTCGCTCTCACTTCCTAGCTTAGCTTCCACTCCCCGTATCACTCGCTCCCTCTCGGTCGTTGTCACTCCCCCTTGCTCGAATCTCACTCTCTCGGTTGCCCCCTTGTGTTGGATGCAAAACGCACAACCCCATATCTCCATAACTAGAAAAAGAGCATAGATGATCGAATAGAAAGATTATCGTACCTATTTTGAGATTCATCGTTCTTGATGCGGAAGCAAAAAGCGATAATCCACACACAGGTCCTTCTCCTCTATTGCCCTCCGTATCACTGGCTCAATGAGACGGCCCCCTCACCCTTTAGCGCTAGGTAAACGCTCCTTATATGATAATACTAGTGAGAATTAGGATTAGAGGAGAGACTTGAGAACTATTTATAAAATTTCTAACTAGACCCTCTTATTACGAACCAGGCTCAACTCGGCCCACACTAGCCAACCTCATATTAGACTAATTAATAAACATTCTATCTCACCTTAGACCAACCCCATAGAACGGTAAATTACAATATCAATTAATGTTAAAACTCTTACATTCTCCCACTTGGATTATATTAATTGAAATTGTACTGTATGTATGCACCTTAATCTATAGATAATTCTTAATAGTTAATCATATCCCATAAAGTCTCAAACACTGAATCATGGTGATAACTGCATATATATACACAGAGCCTTCCATGGTCACGAGTGCTTTTAACTTTATTGATATGGATTCAATATGATAGTGTGCAGATGGATAACATCTCTCATAAATAGAGATTCCATTTGTTAATCACAATTCTCTTACCTTAAGCGTCACAAAAAACTTGTGTCACTAGAGAATGTCTTTATAGTTCCAATGAACCCACATATGCCTTCTCTTTACGGTTAACCTTTCTTTATGCATAACAAGACATATGCACAAGGCTAATAACCGGATGTCCCTAGCCTTCACTCAAGGTTTATACAGCATCTTGAGACTTTTATCGATATCTATTCAACATAATAACAACATATTCAAAAATATTTTATTAAATGCAAAAGTTGATACATATCAAACCGTTACTAAGTGTAACGAACACAGATGCAAACTTTATTAGAGTAAAGTCAAAATAGCTCCCACTAAACAACGGCATCTCATGATGCTCTTAAACTAATATTAACGACATGTCATTCAAGAATAAAAGAATAAAGTCTGTTAGTTAGTGGATCTGTAATTGTATCATCTATGTAAATATTACGTTATAATGTCACCTTTCTGTATGTTTCTTTATGGTAAAAAATTTGACCGCCATATATTTAGATCCCTTGAGACTTCTGTTGTTAATAAAAATACTACAAATTTATTGTCTCAATATAACCGTATGAGTCAATCCATAAAGTTAAAAACGATCAACTCCTTAATGAAGTTCCAGAGCCTAATAGCCCAAGTAACAGTCTAAAAGAATGTCACAAACTATGCTTACTTAGTAGAAGAGGACATAGAACTTTATTTACTGCACTTCCTGCTAACATAAATATGTATTATGTTATTGATCTCATGTCATCATATCATCCAGCAAAATTTACATCTAAATACCCTACTAGCTGTAAGAATTGAACATGTCTATAAATCAGCAAATAATCTCTTGTCCTATTTAAGTACCTTAAAACTTTCTTGGCAGAAACCCAGTGATCGCGTCCTGGATTTGACTGAAATCTGCCTAGAAATCCCGTCGCAAAGGGGATATTTAGTCTAGTGCAAATTTGAGCATACATTATACTTTTAAATGCACTGACACAAGGTATACATTTTAACTAGATTTTCTCAATATCTAAGTAAGGGAAATATAATCAATTCGATCCATCACTCTTAAATATGATCAGCAAATGTCCTCTGAGATAAATCTAATATATATATGACTAGAATGATTCTCGCGGACCTTAGTGCAAAGGACAAAAAATGTCACAATGTCATTACTTGTAAGCAAAATATAATATACATAGAGTATGAGAAAAATAAATTTCCTCCCACTGACCTTGCAGTATTTATATACTGAATTACTTTATTCCCAACTGAACGAAATGACAACACTGTTAAACTTTAATAATATTATTTGGAAACTTGCTTAAAACTATTAATAAGACTTTTTAGTCTATACACAAGTTTACTTGAATTATTTACTACAAAATTCTCCTGTTACACTAGATATATTTAGTATTTAGTTATCAACGTGTCCATTTAAAAAGAATAGTATCTATTTGGCGTATGTTCACTCTGAAAAAATCTTTAAAAAATACTAGAAAGAAATATTTATTTCTTCACTCACTATTAACCATCCACTCATTTTTCAGAGTGAAAACTTTAGCTACCAGTTTAGCTTTAAACTCCACAATCTTTCTTTGGAATTCTTTTAGTTTTGTACATCTATTTGCAACTAATGAGCTTGTGAACTTTAGGCAAATCAGTAAATTTTCAAACACTATAATATTTGCATATCGTC
This sequence comes from Eucalyptus paniculata subsp. matutina, assembly GCA_017140255.1. Classification (NCBI taxonomy): domain Eukaryota; kingdom Viridiplantae; phylum Streptophyta; class Magnoliopsida; order Myrtales; family Myrtaceae; genus Eucalyptus; species Eucalyptus paniculata. The sequence continues at coordinate 54,170,098 of CM029437.1, read as the reverse complement.
TTTTATGGCGTCTAATCACATACTTGATTAAGAATAAGAAACAACATTTATAGAAGTGGCTAAATCAACCATAAAATAGATATTGCAATCATGCTCTCACAGATTGACCATGTAGTCTGATGATATAACTGATCGTCTTTCCCTGACAAATCTCCTGAGTAAAGCTATAGCCACTTCATTCTGCACTTGAGAGGTTTAAGAAATTTCATCATAAACTATATCAAGAATAGTACCTTGAACCTCAACAAGTTTAGTTTATGGTACAGAAGATTTTACAATTGTCTATATAGGTAAAGATAAAGATACAATGATCTCCATCATACTATTATCCTTAATAGTATGAGAGTAGCAATCCTCTATAACTACGTCGAACTCTAGAAACTTTACTGTATGTGGTTCCATAATTCTTGTACCTTTATTAGGGTCATAAAATCAATACCCCTTTGAAAAATCTAGGTAAGATACAAAATAATTCCGAGTGGATCTAAATTTCAACACACTTAATATTGGATTGTACAACCTCACTTTTGCATGACACCTCTAAATTTTAATATGATTCAAGTTAAACTTACGTTTAGTCCATAACTCAAAAGAAATTTAGGGAACAACTTTGATAAGAAACATGTTTTTGTATGTGAAAAGAGTTGCTTTCAAAATATCAACTCATAGAAGATCGGATAAATTAGTCTTACTCTCCATACTCATCACCATGTTCATTTTGGTGCAATTATGCCTTTCGGCCAAATCATTTTGTTAGGATTTTTAGGCATAATAAATTACTTTACCACCCCATAATTTACCTAGTATTTGACAAATGACCCTTTAAGCTATTCAGCATTGCCATACTTGCCAAAATACTCATCGCTAATGTTAGGCTTGACAACCTTTAAGACTAATTCTAACTATTTTATTCTTTATCTCAGTCATTTTACTTCCACAATAATCTATAGGTCTTTAAATAATCGTTAAGAGTAGACAGAATATCAATATTGCCAACTTTTCTACTCTTTCTTTAGACATATGTGAGATTATTCATTAGATAGAAAACTTTTGGAAACAACCTTTTCAACTGTGTCCTTGCAGATGTGTCCTAATTTTGGTATTAGATAAGACATAATTTCAAGCCACTAAGGCTTCCATCATCTTTTAGCAGTGCAGTTAGTTGGTAAAACACTTTTCAATTGTTATTAGATGGAACGCTTCATGGATAGTAAGCAAATTCTACTGCTCTTTTCCCGAACAATAAATCATATGTCCACTACTTAATAATTAGTAGAAAAGGTGATAGCGGTTATGAGAACCTCAATAATAGTGGAGTTATTAATTACATAAAATATGACTAAAAAACAAACAATGTATATAATTAGCATAATGTGAGTACTGTGTAACTTGATATACAAGTACACATCCAGAGAGTTACATGCAAAATCATATAATCACCTTTGGGTAGAATACATGACATGCAGTTGTACACTACTCACATGATAGCGATTATGAGAATATATTCTAATATTTGTGAATTCATCACTTTTGGGCATATGAACCGTTATGATCAATCACTCCTCTACCACACCATCATGTATCCCTCCATGAATTAATACACAATCATCTCCTTTTGGAGTATGACCACGCATCAGACCAGGAGACATCTCAATCATTATACGAAACCGATATTCCTCAAACCCATTCAAGTGTGCCACTTTGGCGGTCACTACCCAATTGAATCCTTGAAACTTTCTCATACCAGGGGTCGGGTCGGGTCGAGCCTGGGTCACTGACGTCATTGTGACGTCAGCATTGGCGTGCGTCGCACGCGCAAGCCGTGCCCCACGCGTGGGAGCGCGTGACCGCGCGTGTAGCGCATCTTCGGCGCCCTGGTGGCGTGTGGCAGCGCGTGGACGCGCATGGGGGCACGTGCGGCTTCCCCTAGCGACACACCACCCACGGATCTGCTCGTCTCGACAATCCCAGTCCGGATTTGTAATTTAATTTTACTTTTATCGAATGAAAAATCTTGAAAATCTCAAAATTATGGCAAAAATTCTATGCATTCGAGTTCTAGATTATAGTTGCTTTGATACCACATGTTGGATGCAAAATGCGCAACCCCAAATCTCCATAACTAGAACAAGAGCATAAATGATCGAGTAGAAAGATTATCGTACCTATTTTGGGATCTGTCGTTTTTGATGTGGAAATGAAAAGCGATAATCCACGCGCTAGTCCTTTTCTCTATTGCCCTCTGTATTACTGACTCAATGAGACGGCCCCCTCACCCTTTAGCACAAGGTATACGCTCCTTATGTAAGGATACTAGTGAGAATTAGAGTTAGATGAGAGACTTGAGCACTATTTATAGAGTTTCGAACCAAGTCCTCTCATTACGGGTCAGGCTCAATTCGGTCCACATTAGCCAGCCTCATATTAGATTAATTAAGAAACATTCTATCTCACCTTAGACGAAGTACAGACACCTGGAGTGCCAAAACTTGGCACGAAAAGACACTTAAGTGCCAAAAGTTTGGAATTGGAAAGTGATACTTAAGTGCCAAAATCGGAGCAAAATGAATCAGTTAAGTGCCAACGGCAAGAAAATCCGGCCAAATTGCATACGTGGCATTTTCCGGCGACATGCTTTACCAATGTGGCAAATATTTAAACAAAAAAACGCATGTGGACAAGGAAAACCACGTCGCCCCATCTACTTTGGCTTGGCCAAGCTAAACGCCGTCGTTTTTCGTTAGTGCTAAACAACGTCATTTAGCTTATTTTAGGTTTAACCCTAAACAACGTCATTTAGCTTATTTTAGGTTTAACCAGTCGTCACTTGTGTTCACACCAGATCTGACGTCCTCTCCATCGCCGTTCACAGGTCGCCGTTCACAGGTCGCCGTTCGCAGGTCATCGCTCATCATCGTCGCTCGCCATCGTCGCTCGCTCAGGTTTGTTCTCTTCTTCCTCTCCCTTGTGGTGCAATTAGGGCTCCGACTTGTTTATTAGGGCTCCAACTTGAAATTTGGGAGTCAGCTGGGATATGTAAGGCTTGGATGGTATTGATGTGAGATTTATGGCTCATATGTGGTGCTAGAACCCTATTGGGGGTTCGGATTGACGGTTTAGGGCTCAGCCTCGAAATGTCGAGCTCGACGGGGGAAAAATTAGGGCTCAGATGTTGTGCTAGGTACTGTGATGTGTGATTTAGGGCTCAGATGTGGAATTATGATATGCAAAAGTAATTTTTAGGGGTCGAATGTGAAATGTGATATGCGATGGTGATTGTTAGGGTTCATAGTAGTTGTCGTTGGGATTTTTAGGCATTTTTTTTTTTTTTTTTAAATTGAAGTGTTGAAATTGGTGTCGTGAGGACCCATGCTTCTATGGGGAATCTCTCAATATTTTAAGGGAATGCCACATAATCAAAGTAGCTGTCGGGTGGGGACCTCTATTTGTCCTATGGGCATCTTTCTTATCACAAAGAATCGTCGTCGACCTGTGCATCTTTTTCCTCTTTCTTCTTTTCTTTAATAAAGTCTATGAGAGTGTAGGGACCTCCACATGCAATTGTCTGTTGTCCTTTGTGAATGTGATTCCAAAATTTAATTGTATTTTTTTCCTCTTTGGTTGGAGAAATGGCTCATGATAAGGACTATGTTGCTGTTATTGTTTACTACGGTGGGGATTTTGCGATTGGGGAGGATGAGTGGGAGTATGAGGGGGGAATGAGGGTACTATCTTTGTAGATATAAAGAAGGCATTTTATATTGGATTTGTTAGGGATATAGTGATATATTTGTCTTGTAAATTACAAAAGTTGTAATACTGTGTTCCTAGGAAAGGCTTGAGAGAAGGTTTGAGAACTTTGGAAGATGATAATGGTTTTAGGGATGTCCTATATCATTATCTTTATGGCAAAGATGCGAAAGTATATGTTGAATACAATAGTGATAGTGAGGATGGAGATGATAACAGAGATAACACCCAAGTAGGAGAATGAAGAGATGGTATTCAAGCTAGTACTAAGATTAGGGATGAAGGAGAGCATAATGGACAAGACAGGGAGGAGAGGGGCGTAGATGCTGTTCAGTAGAGTGATGGTGACATCATCACTGAATTAGATTGAGAAGTAGCTGAATCTAGTGATGGTAATGATGACTATGAAGGATTGGCTGCTAAAAATTTGTTAATCTTAAATGATGATGACGATGAGGAGCTTACACAGTTAAGGAAAAAACAAAGGGACTTTTTGTCAAATAGATTTGCAACTTGTCAAATAGATTTGCAACTTTGCAGGTAGTTGATGAAGTTCCAAATAAAGACGAAGGCCCTGCAGATGCTGCTGGTGTTGCTGGCCAAGAGACGAATAATGAAGAAAGCATCAAGACTGCTACTTCCCAGGACGAGCTTGAAGAAGATCAAGGAGCCGTGCGTAGAAGGAAAAGTAAGTTTCCCTCCTATAATCCATCCGTTACCTCTCCTACAATTTAGGGAAGTTATACTGAAGAACTCCATTGCTGCACAAAGAAATATTGACTTCATTAGAAACATTAAGAACTTTGTAAAACCTAGGTGTTTGCAGCAAAATTGTCCATGGAAGATTTACGGCGCGTTTATTAAGAGGAGTAGGTCTTTCCATATTAGAACCTACCAACTACCAAGATGAATACATTTGTTCCATTGATTTTCAAAACAAAAGGGTAATAAGTGCATAGTTGTCCAAGCACTTATTATGAATGTTAGTATGAGCACCTAGATGGGGTGAATAGGTGCAAAAACAAACTTTTGTAAAGTATAGAGTAAAACTTTACTTTTAACCTGAGTCTATTTAACAGTAGACTTTAAAATAGAAGCGAGACTCTAACAATTAAATTAAGTTATAAGTAAAGTAAAGATTTTAGGGAAGAGAATAAGAACACAAGGTTTATAGTGGTTCGGCTTAATCCAAGCTTACGTCTACTCTTCCCCACTGACAGCCCACCAACTGGATTTCACTATGAATCAAAAGAGGCGTTACAGTATCACGTCCTTGATTCCACAGTGTACAAACTCTGCTACACTTCATCAAGGTCTCACAAATGTATAAACTTTCTTTTGAGTACAAGTTTACGGTCAACAATTGAATTAGCAAAGAAAGAGGAGATTTAGACTTTGAAATTTATCTATCGCGCATACACTTGAATAACTAGAACATCTTCCTTATATACTCCTCCATGCCTTCATAACCGTTGGCACTTTCCAAAGGAGCTCTTCCAATCTACCCTTTGGACATAATCAATTAGGGTGATTTCGAGTTATTTAAGGAATATGACGATATTCCATCAATCTTGCTCGCCCATACAATCAGGATCTAAGTTTCCATAAGTAGAACCTTCCAAGTATACTTTACCAATCAACGGATCCAAAATACCCGTATCAATCTCAAGATAAATAATGGATTCCGAGATGCTATAACCAGCCAAGAGATCTTCCTTAGATGATCGAATCAAATCCTCAATGAAATGCTTAATTCTGGATAAGTCTTCTTCGACAGTCTAGAAACTGTCAATGAGGATAGACTTTGAATCTTGAGTCTGGCGGTCTGGCTGTCTATAGACTTTGACGAGACAGTCTGCAAGTCTTTAAACTAGACTGATGGAAACGTTTTGTCAGCTTCAAAACACGTAAGGAAGTTTTCTCCAACAATCTCCCCCTTTTTGATGGTGACAAAACTTTCCCGCAGATTTGGATATTTTTGACCTGCAAGACAATACTCAAGCAAACATGGATGTCTCACAAAAGATAATTAGATTAGTAGTAAATCTGCATCCACAAGAAATAAGTTAGTCCCATTAAGATATTAAAACAACCACTATTTTTGCCATGAATATCATCAGCGCACAAACATCAAACAATCCAAATCCAAACCAATCACAACCACACCAATCAAAAGTAAAGTCAGTCAACAAAAAATCATGATAAACAAAAGACAAATCTCAAATCTGCAACATCTCCCCCTTTTTGTCAGCATAAAAAATGTAGAGATGAAAAGCGAATAAAATTAGGATTGCTTTGGAACGCGAATAAGTCGGAAATCTCCCATTGACTTGACAGTGTCTTCTAGCTTTTTCAAGTCTTCCTTTAGTTGAACCACGTCTTCACCCTTGGCATTTGCTTGGACTTGAAGAGTAAGGGTCTGAATTTGGTCATGCAAGGAAACTGAAGAGGCTTGACCTGCATTTTGCAAGTTCTGAACTTCGCATCCCAAGGCATAAATTTGGCCTCGCATCTCCAAGAGAACATCAAGTAGTCTTCGAAAGTCTGCTGAATTATCAGTCTAAGTACTGGCCTCTGCATGATCAGTCTGAGATGTATTGGCAGATGATGGCATTTTCGTATGAGCACCCAGACTTGGCGATGAAACCTCATGACCTTCCTCAGGGAATTGAGAGGCAAACACATCTTCTGGATCTGCAGGTGAACGGCTAACATCTTCACTTGTAAAAGCGATTGAAGAGGTACCTCTTTTCTCAGCAGTTCCCCCTATTTCAATGCCTTCAGGCAGTGAGAAGTACTCTTCATGCTCCGTTTCCTCTTGTTCACCTCTGCCATCTTCTTCTTCTACAATCCTTTCTTTCTCTGCTTCTTTTCTCAACGATTAACTTTCTCCACTTCTTTGCTCTGACTCTTCTTTGTCTTGATCCTGTCTCTCCTTTGTCTCTGGAACAGAATGATGTAAATTTTTCAATGCAAGAGCGGAAATTGTGATATCATCCTCAACTTCTTCATCCTCCAAGATGAGTGCTCTTCTTTTCCTGGATGGATCTGTCATGGGCTCCTTCCCTTTCCGTTTTGCAGCCGAAGAGACTGGGTGAGTCTTGACAGGGGTTTTCTCTTTGAATCGTTACAAAGCCTTGTTAAGTTCCTTCAGACGCATTTTGGAAACCATTTTCAGTCCCACCACCATTTGATCGTAGGTTCGAACACATAGAATCTTGGGAGGCCGAATATTCAAATGTTTGAATAACTTAGTCACAAGTGCTGAGTAAGGAAGTTGGCTATTGTCTTTCACCATCGTTCTGTACATATGGAACATGATAGTGTGGAAGAGAGAACTTTTTGCCAGCATTAATGGCATACATCAGCTTTGCCTCCGAGTTTGAAACATCAGTCTTCAAAGTCGATTTGGGTCTGAGGCAGTTGATCACTATCTTGTGAAGCAAAATATTTGAGGCATTCATCCTCGAATATGAAATTCTTCCTTCCGCCATTCCATTTGGAACAAGCTCTACCGTCGCACGTCCAATAGACACACTAATTGATTGGAATTTCCCTCTTTCTACCCTAATCACATCAGTCAATGTGTCCATGTCAACTACATAGTTCTGGTCTCGAACACTGAATGAGAATCTATTCGCATCCAAGAAACTTAGATTAGAATAGAAGTATGCAGTGAGTTCAGCATGAGCCTCTATCGTCTTGGAACAAAACCGTTCTAGTTGAAGTAGAGTGAATTTCTCTCGCAACTTAACATTCAGAGAATTAAGAAAATCAAAGTCCACACTTCTAGGGTTGATCACCCCCCGCTTTAGCAACTTAGAGTAAAGTCGCTTGTGTTCCTCCGAGCAAAACAAATTTGTCCTATTGCTTCGAATATTTGCCGCAACACCCATTCTAGGCTTAAAATGAGTGTACATCTTGTCATCATCATTCCCATCAGGTTGACTTTGCCCTCCAACATGTGGATCGCTTGGGATATTTGCAAATGCTTCTTCTGCCGACCCCGCAGGAGCAATTCCTAATTGTTCCATTGTGCGTAAAAAGTGGGTTTCATTTCCATACCCTTTCTCTTTCAAGAATTCATCAATATAGTTCAAGGGAGTACCACCCTTCTTCAAGGCAGAGTAAAGCTTAAAAATAAAAGCAGGCTTTTGAGTTCTTACAGGTTCTGCATCTTCAATGATTTCTTCCTCTGTTCGATGATCAATATCCTGAGGTCTAGATGGAAGAGATGGACGCTGTTGAGAATGTTGTGGGCTCTGCTGCTGTCTTGGAGATTCTTCTTCCTCGGTGAGGTCAAAATGTGTAGGACCCTCACGCATTTGTTGTAGTCCCCTGTTCGCGATCCTTGAAGACTTTCTTTGGAACGACATTCTTCACAGTCTTTGAGAGATTTCAAGCTTGTTTCGCAAGAAAGGTTAAAACTTTTTGAAGATTAAACAAGAGAGCAAAAGAGAAGTTGAAGATCTGTGCTGTCTTAGGGTTTTGTGAGTAAAACGAAGAAAACCAACAGTACATAAAGCAGTCGAAACGAGGTATACGGAACGACGTAAAAGGAAAAATAGAAAATGCCTTTTCAAAAAATAACTGCATTTTTTAAAAAAAAAATAGATAACCGTCATTTCAAAAGATAACTTCCTTTTTGAAAAGGAATGATTGCAGTAATTACGAGAACTGGGGAAGATAACATCAATCAATTACAGATTAATAGATGAACGTACATTTTCGAGATTTTATCCATGAGATAAATTTCTAAAACTGAAATAACTTACTATCGTGATTCTTGATCTTCTGAGTCTAAGAATCTTTAGACTTTTATCCCTGAGTCTAAACTTCTTCATACTTTAAGATATTGAGTCTTGATCGAATAAGCTCGAATTGACTTTTCTCCAGAGGCTTTGTAAAAAATCCGCCAGTTGATTCTTTGAGTCAATGAACTGAATCGAGACTTCTCCATTTTGAACACGATCTCTAATGAAATGATGTTGAATCTCTATATGCTTTGCTCTTGAATGAAGAATTGGATTCTTGGTGAGATTGATTGCGTTGGTGTTGTCGCATCTAATTTCAGTGCATGAGTCTTGGATTCCAAAGTCTCGTAGCTGTTGTTTTATCCACGGAATTTGTGAACAGCAACTTCCAAGAGCCACATATTCTGCTTCTGCTGTTGAAAGAGCTACAATACTTTGCTTCCTTGAAAACCAAGATACTGTCCTGTTACCAAGTAATTGACAAGTCCCAGAGGTGCTCTTTCTATCAATTCTGCATCCTGCTAGATCTGTGTCTGAATATCCAAGGAAAATAAAGTCTCCTTCTTTAGGATACCAGAGATCCAAATTAGAAGTTGATGCAACGTATTTGATGATACGTTTGGCAGCACTCAAATGAGATTCGGTAGGGTCTGATTGAAATCTGACACAAATACAAACACTAAACAGAATGTCAGGTCTAGAAGCAGTAAGATAAAGAAGTGAATCAATGATACTCCGGTATAGCTTCTAGTCTACTTTCTTTCCTCCTTCATTTTTGTCCAGCTTCAAGGAACTTGACATTAGTATATCAGTTTTTTTGCAATTCTCCAGCCCAAACTTTTTGACAAGTTCTTTAGCATATTTTTCTTGGTGAATGAAAGTTTCCTCCTTTAGTTATTTCACTTGAAGCCCGAGAAAGAAGGTTAGTTCACCCATCATGCTCATTTTAAGTTCATCCTGCATGGACTTAGAGAATTTTTTGCATAGATTTTCATTAGGAGATCTAAAAATAATATCATCAACATAAATTTGAACAAGCAAGAAATTTTTGTCTTCTCGTTTGATGAATAATGTAGTGTCTACTTTACCTTTAACAAAGCCATTTTAGATTAAAAACTTACTTAACCTGTCATACCAAACTCGAGGTGCTTGCTTTAAACTATATAGCGTCTTTTTCAGTTTGAATACAGAGTATGGTTTCCTTGGGTCTTCAAAACTGGGAGGTTGTTCCACATAGACTTCCTCTTGGATAAATCCATTTAGGAAAGCACTTTTGACGTCCATTTGGAATAACCTAAAATTCTTATAACAAGCAAAAGCAAGTAATAATCTAATTGCTTCTAACCTTGCTACTGGTGCGTAAGTCTCATCATAGTCTATCCCTTCTTCTTGCGTTTATCCTTTGGCCAGGAGTCTTGCTTTGTTCCTTATGACTTTTCCTTTCTCGTTCATCTTGTTCCTGAAAACCCATTTAGCTCCAATGATAGATTTATCTTTTGGTTTATGAGTCAATTCCCAGACATCATTGATACTGAATTGCATGAGTTCTTCTTGCATAGCTTCAATCCAGCTTTCATCAGTTAAAGCTTCTTCTATGCTCTTGGGCTCTATTTTAGAAATAAGAGCCACAGCACTAGACTCTTCACGCCTTTTAGATCTTGTACGAATTCCTTCATTAATGTCACCAATAATGAGTTTTTTGGGATGACTAGACTTGTGCTTCCAGTTGCTGGTTGGATTATCAGACTGTTGATCTTTTTCTTCATTTGATTCTTCAATGATTATTCGTTGCTGGTCCTCTGAAGTCTGAGCTGCTTCTTGAGGTTTAGACTTTGTAGAGTCTGGAGCAGATTCAAATTCTTCAGGTTGGGTCTGTATCAATTGATTTTGCATAAAGTCTTGAAATTTGACATTCATCAATTCCTCCACAGATTGAGTCTTTTTGTTATATACTCTGTAAGCTTTGCTGGTGGTTGAATATCCAAGGAAGATGCCTTCGTCTGATTTTTCTTCAAACTTACCAACGCGATCATTTGCATTTTTCAATATAAAACATTTGCATCCAAACACATGAAATAAGAAACAATTGGCTTCTTTCCTTTGAACAACTCATAAGGAGTTTTCTCCAGAATAGGCCTTAAGAAGACTATTAATAATATAGCACGCTGTAGAAACTGCTTCAGCCCAAAAACGAGAAGAAATGTTACTTTCAATTAATAAAATTCTAGCCATTTCTTGCAACGGTCTATTCTTCCTTTCCACGACTCCATTTTGTTCTGGAGTGTATGGTGAGAAGAACACATGCTGAAAACCAAATTTATCACAGAATTTAGCAAAGTCTTGATTTTCAAACTCACCTCCATGATCTATCCGTATACTTGAAATAACATACCATTTCTCATTTTGAACTTTCTTAGCAAATTTTATAAAATAAGAAAAATGTTTCAAACTTACTTGCCAGGAAATATACCCAAGTGAATCTTGAATAATCATACACTATTACTAGGCAATATTTCTTACCTCCAATGCTCTGGGTTCTGGTTGGACCAAAGAAATCCATAAGCAAGAGTTGCAGCACATGATTAGTGGAAACTTGATTTATTGGTTTGAAAGAGTTTCTAAACTATTTTCCTAATACACACGGTGTGCATAGATCAGATTTTTGATATGTCAGGTTGGGTAGTCCACGAACAAGCTTCTTTACAGAGATCTTAGCTATTTGCTTCATGTTGATGTGGCCAAGTTTTCTATACCAGAGATTAGCTTCCTCTTGAATTGAAATTGGACATTGGGATTTTTCTGGTTTGATATCCAAAAGATATATATTCCCATGTCTTTGCCCCGTGAATGTCTGAGAGGAGTCTTTACTGGTTCCTGAACATGTTCCTTCTTGAAAGTTGATTTTGTAACCTGTGTCGCACAGTTGGCTGATACTCAGTAAATTGTAGTTGAGTCCTTCCACTAAAGAAACGTTACTGATTGTGAGACTTCCAATCTTTACGGTTCCGTATCTCACAATTCTGCCTTTGCTATTTCCTCAAAAAGAAACTTTTCCACCATTGACTTGCATATCATATGTCTAGAGCATCCACTATCCAAGTACCATTTAAACTTTTTCTTGATAGTGACCTACATTTAAAAAAGGAACTCAAGCTTTCTTTGGTACCCATACTTTCTTGGGTCCAATGGAGTTAGTGTCATATACGGTCTTTGCCCAAACCTTCCTCATGGGTTTCCAAACCATAGGATAATCTTTCTCAAAATGTTCTGAGCTGTTGCACTTAGAACATTTGAGAGCACTGTGAATTACAGGTTTTACAAAAACTTTTTTGGAAATGATTTTTGTAAAAATCTTTTGTATGTCTTTGTTTAATTCTTTCTTTTACTTTAGGAAAATCAATTAGAGAAATGGTTTCAGCAGTCATTCCCAAACCTGATTTGTTAAAGTAAGGTCTTTGTGCTGAAAGAATCTTATCTAATTTCTCAGATCCTATAGAAAACATTTTTGAAATACTTGAGATATCATTTTTCAAGAGTGCATTTTTTTTTTTAAAGAGAGTCTGCATTTTCTTTCAAAGTAGTAACACTTTTATTTAATTTTTCAATCTTTTCTTTCCAAACAATCTCCTGTTGCTTCAGTGCGGAATTTTCTCTTTTGAGTTCGGAAATCCTCTTGAGAGAGGTTTTGAGACTAAGACACAATTCATCAATATATTTAGAGACTTTAGTAGGAATTTTTAAGTTACTTACTTTGATTTCACTGTCTGAGTCTGAATCTGTCTCAGAGTCTGAATCTGATTCTGATTGTGCCATAAGACAAATATTGGCATAATCATCATCACTTTCTTCACATTCGGTATCACTCCAAGTTTCTGCTTTAAGAGCTTTGCTGTACTTCTCAGCTTTTCCTTTCTTTCTCTTTAGTAAGGGACAGTTGGGTCTGATGTGTCCCTTTTTCTTGCATTCAAAGCAGATCACATCCTTGTTGGATTCATCATTCTCAGCTGATCTATTTTGAAACTTTTGAGAACTTTGTTTCTTCGGATTGAATCTTCTTTCCTTTCTATTCAGTTTTCTGAACCTTTTTATCATGAGAGCAAGCTCTTCATCGTCCATATCGTCTTCAGAATCTGTGACATCAGAATCATTATTAGATTTTAATGTAATGGATTTTTTTACCTTTGGGAGTTTCATCTTCGTTGATTTGCTCCACTTCATAAGACTGAAGAGTGCCAACCAATTCGTCAACAGAGAGTGGCATGATTCTTTGTATCTCCCTTATTGAGGTCTTTACGTGATTCCAATCTTTGGAAAGTCCACGCAGCAGCTTGTTAACCTTCATGGGTCCAGAGATTGGTTGACCTTGATACTCAAGACCATTCACGATTTCTGTAAAACGACTAAACATGTGAGTGATAGATTCTCCTGGTTTCATCTTGAATACTTCATATTGACCGAGCAGAATATTGACTCTGGTTTCTTTTACTCGATCGGTTCCTTCGTAGGTGATATGCAATCTATCCCAGACTTCTTTAGCTGTTTTACAAGAAGATATTCTGTTATATTCAGTGGGAGATAATGCAAAATATAATAAATAAATTGCTTTTGCATCAAGAGCTTGTCTCTTGGATATCTCTTCTTGAGTCATCTCGCTGGACTCAACAACATCTTTTCCCCTTTCTGAGACTGTTGTGGTTTTAGGAATGGTTCATTTGTCTACCGCATCCCATTCGAGAGGGTCTTTCAATCTTAGGAAAGCCTTCATCTTGTTTTTCCATATACTGTATTCCTTCCCATCAAAGTAAGGTGGTCTGGTGTTGCTCTGTCATTCAACAAAACCTGGAGCCAACATACTAGCCATGAATCGTTAACTCTGAAGTAAAAGCACTTCAATTTAAATGAGTACACAGGCTCTGATACCAATTGTGAATGCTAGTATGAGCACCTAGAGGTGGTGAATAGGTGCGAAAACAAACTTTTGCAAAGTATAGAGTAAAACTTTACTTTTAACTTGAGTCTATTTAACAGTAGACTTTAAGATAGAAGCGAGACTCTAACAATTAAATTAAGTTACAAGTAAAGTAAAGAGTTTAGGGAAGAGAATAAGAACACAAGGTTTATAGTGGTTCGGTTTAATCCAAGCCTACTTTCACTCTTCTGCATTGACAGCCCACCGGCTGGATTTCACTATGAATCAAAAGAGTCGGTATCATATTTTGGAATCACCCGATAGCCATATCAACTAAATTTTGTCAGATTTGGTGTGGGGCGAGTTGATTCAAAAATTCATCAAAATAAAAGGATTTGAGTAGACAAAATTAGATGTATAGGAGACTTGATTAGGGAAAGTCCGAAAGTTCAGGGAAACAAAATAAAAGGATTTTGTGTTCTGTTATTTTTTTCTGTCTTTTTTGAAGGGAGTCAATGACCAAGGCCAGCAAAGCCAAACCTGCTTGTTTTGTCCAGAGATACCGCAAGAATAATGAATTAGCAATGATTGGCACGTTAGTCTACTACTAACACGAAGATAATTTGACTGCATGTGGAAGCAAGGAGGGGTTTTGTCTGCGGCTCCATTTGATAACGACATCTAGGGCGACTAAACTGACATGGGTTTCCTTGAATTTGGTACGTTTATCTATTAGCTTGTATCCCAAAAAATAAATAATTTTAAAATATTTTATAAAATAAATGTACATGTCACTTAAAATAATTAATTAATAAAAAGTATTTTCATTATCGATAATAATTAATATCTAAACATTTTTTATTCGTTTATTTTCATAAATAATGTAAACGATCATTTTTTAGAAAATATTTATTAAGTAAATAAATACACCCAAATCTTTGATTAATCGATTGGCCTCCTGGTCAGCATCGTAGGACGCCCACGAGGCATGTTGGACCTTTGTTATCGTCTCGGTTTTTTTGAGGTAAGGTGTTGGATTCGGATTTAGAGTGGTCCCTCGGGAGGACAAATCTCGCTCCCATGCCAACACCCATACTCTAAAAGAGGCTGGTGGGTACACTTTCTCCATACGTTATTGACGAGAAAGTCAAGCTATATATCTTTTTGAGGCCACTACGAAATATTTTATGCACCAATCATCTAATTAAAAGTTTAAGATTATTGAACTGTTGTCACCGGAATTGTCCCCGTGACGAAATATGCTTTACTAAAAGTCGTTCTTCAGTTTTTATTAAAAGGGATTAGAGTCCTATGCCAACTCTGAATAGAAGAAATCTCATGCAATAAAGGATCAAACATCGCTAATCCAAACGATACTATACAATCTCAAACCGAGTAAGAATTTAATCGACAATAAGACCTAAGAGTTATAAAGTCGATATCGAACTGTGTCAAAACTTAATCAACGACACAGCTTGAGAATATAAATATATGATGTCAGAATTTAATCGACAAGACGATATCGAGATAAAGACACATGGCAAAATCTAATAAATGATGAGAATCTGAAAGCTACAATTAAAGAAATTTAAAGTACAGTACATGAAATGTAAATATAATTGAAAGATAATATTTTACTTGATTTGTGCAGGGTCCTTTGTTGGATAGTTGGTGGTGTTTATAGTGAATGTGTGGTAAACGTTCCTCGATGATGTTTAGCAATTGTGTTTCTTCAAGTAACTTCCATACTTGTCCTCATCATGTGTTGATAGTTTTGTAGCCATCTATGATTTTTCCATGACTTGCGAATGGGAACTGCTCCCTCCATAGAGTGCATGCTCAATACTAACCGTCTTAATGGTTTCAAGTTTTAAATGGTATCCGAAATACTTTTAACCACCATCTATTTGTTATCGTATTTTAACAACTAGACACATGATATTACAGAATATCATCATCAATCGTCATGTGTTAGCTCATGTGCCCATCGATAGATTAATACATTCAAGACAGTGCTCATGTGCTCTGCACGTGACTATTTTTATATGTGCTCAAATGTCACGTGTTTTCTCACTCTCATGTTAGGCACGTGCGCATCGATGACTTTTGGTGTCAACACAATCTTAAGAGTGTTTGGTTTGGTTTCCACGGTCACCTGAACACAAACGATATATAGTTTTTATGACCCAAATCATACACGATTCGAGTTTGTTTGATTTGGGTTTCGGCTTGTGAGATTTTGTGGGACAACTACTGACTATTCTAAAAGCTTAAGCTTTTAAAATTAGTTGGCGGTGGTCTCATCAAATCTCACATAATATCAGAGTCAGAGGTCCTGAGTTTGAATTTTTCGTAATCTCCGTCCAATTAAACTAACGAAAAATGCTAACATGATGTCTTTATCTCTCTCTCTCTCTCTCTCTCTCTCTCTCTCTCTCTCTCTCTCTCTCTCGTGTGACATTACCATAATAAAACGTGAAATATAAAACTAAAATGTGATTTTGACCTAAATCCAAAATTTTTAATCTAAATCTTAATTAAATTAGATTAAAAAATCCAAAAAGGAAGACGTATTTGTTTGTCAATCACAAATGATGAATTTCCTAAGTTTGTACCTCACGTGTGTTGCGACCTACCCCCGATACGAAAGGAAACGTAGGTTTAAGGATATTGTCTAAAGGACGGACTTATGGCCTATGATTTAGATGTGGGCTCTCTCGAGCCTATACCTTGCACAACATCAGGTGTTCAAATTAGCGGCATGAAAATTTTCTAAAAAAGGAATCGTCGCTAGCCTATTAGGATTGGCTAAAAACCAAGTTAAGTGTCAGAGCGTACTTCATTTCCCATGCAATCAGAGAATCTAGAATCGATAAATTAATGCTATTCAGTACCTAATTTTGTTCATTTTAAAACAAAAGACTTTTGTTAGGCAATTTGGATTGATTTTATACCTATAACTAACATATAAGATGATCATGCAAGTGCATGATTACTAGAATAGCAATCAGCAAGCAAGCATTATCCAAGTTGTAGGGAAAACAAGCATCTAGTGTTAAAAAATAAGTAACTGCCAATCCTAACTAGGCTAAAGGGTAGCCATAGTCATCATATTGAAAGTGCGCAACCAATTGATTAATCGTTTCAAAAAGGAAACATTAAAACCTTAAGAGTTTGTTTGATTTTGAGCTCGTTTTTTTATCAATGATATCCCCACACTTTAAGAGAAAATGCCCCAAAAAAAACTTTTTTTAAGCTTTTTCTGATTTTAGAAAAGAATAAAAAATTCTTGGCATTTTTTAAATTTTTTTAAAACAAAATATGTAATAAAGACATTTTTTAATTTTTTTTTCCGAAATGAGATTTGGGTCAGGTCTCCGGATCTAATCCGGGTCGGCACGACCCAAATCCACTGGCCTAGGTCGCACATCCTTGCCCTCACACGAACTGGTCTCATTCCCCAACTAAATAACATAAAACGAAAGAACAAACTAGTCCAAATGGCGCAAACCAGACCAAGCCCAGATACTTCTAACTCACATCAAGCCCAAGCCTACTCAAATATAACCCCCCAAGCCCGACACAATTACATTAAAAATGAATTTAACCAAGCTCACCCGATGAACTAATTTTCCTCTTCCTCTTCTTCTCTGTCTTCCACGCCCAGTTCACATTCCCAGAACGCCGACTTCTTGACAGCATCAATTTCCGTACATCAAACTCTCAAGCTCTCTCCTCTCTCTTTTCTTTTAGATTTATCTCAACGTTAAGGCTTACAAATAAAGCGCCAAAAGAGAACCTCGCTTGCTGAAAAACACACGTTCGAAAACCATCACACTACGCTGGCCGATAAGCACGCAATGACCCAAAAGGAAAGACGCCTCTAACAACGAAACAACAATTAGAAATTCAGCAGAATCACGTTCAATGACTAAAACACAGTTCGAAACAAAACAGAAGCTGAAAACTGAACGACCCCAAAGCGAATCTGGTTCCGTCATCATGCCTAACACCCAATAGGTAGGGGTGTCAAAAACCGAACTGAAAATTTTGGTTTTTTTCGGTTCGGTTCTCATTAAAAACCAAAAAAAATTTACCAGTTCGGTTTTTATCAATTTGATTAACTGAACCAGACCAATAAAATCTAAAGTTTTTCCTTTTTTATTTTTTAAAATATATTTTGATTTTTTTATTTCTTTTCTTTTCTTTTTCTTTTTTTTTTCTTTTTCTTCTTCTTCTTCATTGGCCAGTCGTTGGCCACAATGGCAGGTGGCAACTAGCCAATGAACAAGAAGAAGAAGAAGAAGAAGAAAAGAAGAAAAACTAATTAAAAAAGATTTTTAAAAAAATTATAGAAAGGGGTATATGTAGAGAAAAAAACAAACACAAAGTAAAAATCGAAAAACCGAACCGAATTGGGATTTAACAAGTGACCCGATGAGTTTAGATACAATATGCAATAATTTAATTGACATGAATTACCCACATTCAGCAGATATGTTAAGTAGTACAATCAATTTGGTCACAAGTTCTTAAGACGTTAATCATTCAAAAATTACCAAAAGAAACAAAAATACATCAAAATATGTGTAAAGGCGTATGCTTGAGCAACAAAAGTTTCATAACTTTTACAATTTCTCATCACCTCAATACATAGTTCAAATAGTATCCCATAATGATTGTATCTCATTAAGCCAACTTCAGTTCACAATAAAGTTTAATTTTCATTAATGGATCACACTTTTATAATGTTTATGTGATAACGTATCAGTAACCCAACACTTGTATTTCTAAAATCACAGAAAAATACAAGAAAAATACGCAAAAATACACTAAAAATACATCTATTTAGGGATTCATATGTATTTTCACATCCATAAAATCATCAAACAGATAAAATAAATACACCACAAGATAGACGATAATCATACGAACCAAATGTCGCCAGCCACGTACCAATTAGAGGCTCCACGCTCCCGCACGCCCCTCCAAAGTGCGCGGCGCGTGGAGCTCACACGCGACCATTTGGTCCAACCGCCTGGTATGGTCAACAGTTGACCAGGTCAGGTCGAGTCAAAGGGTCGGGTCGGGTCGGGTCGGGTCGAGCTCGGGTCACTGATGTCATCGTGACGTCAACATCGGCGTGCGTCGCACGCGCGAGACACGCCCCACGCGTGGGAGCGCGTGACCGCGCGTGTAGCGCATCTGCAGCGCCCTGGTGGTGTGTGGCAGCGCGTGGACGTGCGTGGGGGCACGTGCGGCTTCCCCTAGCGACACACTGCCCACGGATCTACTCGTCTCGACAATCCCAGTCCTAATTTGTAATTTAATTTTATTTTTATCGAACGAAAAATCTTGAAAATCTCAAAATTAGGGCAAAAATTCTATGCATTCGAGTTCTAGATTATGGTTGCTTTGATACCACATGTTGGATGCAAAATACGTAACCCCAAATCTCCATAACTAGAACAAGAGCATAAATGATCGAATAGAAAGATTATCGTACCTATTTTGGGATCCGTCGTTCTTGATGCGGAAACGAAAAGCGATAATCCACACGTAAGTCCTTCTCCTCTATTGCCCTCTGTATTATTGACTCAATGAGACGGCCCCCTCACCCTTTAGCATTAGGTAAACGCTCCTTATGTAAGGATACTAGTGAGAATTACAGTTAGATGAGAGACTTGAGAATTATTTATAGAGTTTCCAACCAGGTCCTCTCATTATGGGTCAGGCTCAACTCGGCCCACATTAGCTAGCCTCATATTAGATTAATTAAGAAACATTCTATCTCACCTTAAACGAAGTACAAACACCTGGAGTGCCAAAACTTGGCTTGAAAAGACACTTAAGTGCCAAAAGTTTGGAATTGGAAAGTGACACTTAAGTGCCAAAATCGGACCAAAATGAATCAGTTAAGTGCCAACGGCGAGAAAATCCGGCCAAATTGCATACGTGGCATTTTCCGGCGACATGCTTTACCAATGTGGCAAATATTTAAACAAAAAAACACATGTGGACAAGGAAAACAACGTCACCCCATCTACTTTGGCTTGGCCAAGCTAAACGCCGTCGTTTTTCATTAGTGCTAAACAACGTCATTTAGCTTATTTTAGGTTTAACCCTAAACAACGTCGTTTAGCTTATTTTAGGTTTAACCAGTCGTCACTTATGTTCACACCAAATCTGACGTCCTCTCCATTGCCGTTCACAAGTCGCTGTTCGCAGGTCATCGCTCATCATCGTCGCTCGCCGTTGTCGCTCGCTCAGGTTTGTTCTCTTCTTCCTCTCCCTTGTGGTGCAATTAGGGCTCCGACTCGTTTATTAGGGCTCCAACTTGAAATTTGGGAGTCAGCTGGGATATGTAAGACTTGGATGGTATTGATGTGAGATTTATGGCTCATATGTGGTGCTAGAACCCTATTGGGGGTTCAGATTGACGGTTTAGGGCTCGGCCTCGAAATATAGGGCTCGACGGGGGAAAAATTAGGGCTCAGATGTTGTGCTAGGTACTGTGATGTGTGATTTAGGGCTCAGATGTTGAATTATGATATGCGAAAGTAATTTTTAGGGGCCAGATGTGAAATGTGATGTGCGATGGTGATTGTTAGGGTTCGGAGTAGTTGTCGTTGGGATTTTTGGGCATTTTTTTAAAATTGAAGTGTTGAAATTGGTGTCGTGAGGAACCATGCTTATCTAGAGAATCTCTCAATATTTTAAGGGAATGTGACATAATCAAAGTAGCTGTCGGGTGGGGACCTCTATTTGTCCTGAGGGCATCTTTCCGATCAAAGTAGTTGTCGTCTGACCTGTGCATCTTTTTCCTCTTTCTTCTTTTCTTTAATAAAGTCTATGAGAGTGTAGGGACCTCCACATGCAATTGTCTGTTGTCCTTTGTGAATGTGATTCCAAAAGTTAATTGTATTTTTTTTCCTCTTTAGTTGCAGAAATGGCTCATGATAAGGACTATGTTGCTGTCATTGTTTACTACGGTGGGGATTTTGCGATTGGGGGGATGAGTGGGAGTATGAGAGGGGAATGATGGTACTATCTTTGTAGATATAAAGAAGGCATTTTATATTGGATTTCTTAGGGATATAGTGATATATTTGTCTTGTAAAATACAAAAGTTGCTATACTGTGTTCCTAGGAAAGGCTTGAGAGATGGTTTGAGAACTTTGGAAGATGATAATGATTTTAGGGATGTCTTATATCATTATCTTCATGGCAAAGATGCGAAAGTATATGTTGAATACAATAGTGATAGTGAGGATGAAGATGATGATAGAGATAACACCCAAGTAAGAGAAGGAGGAGATGGTATTCAAGCTAGTACTGAGATTAGGGATGAAGGAGAGCATAATGGACAAGACGGGGAGGAGAGGGGCGCAGATGCTGTTCAACAGAGTGATGGTGACATCATCACTGAATTAGATTGAGAAGTAGCTGAATCTAGTGATGGCAATGATGATGATGAAGGATTGGCTGCTGAAAATTTCTTAATCTTAAGTGATGATGACGAGGAGGAGCTTACACAGTCAAGAAAAAAACAAAGGGACTTTTTGTCAGATAGATTTGCAACTTTACAGGTAGCTGATAAAGTTCCAAATAATGACGAAGGCCCTGCAGATGCTGCTGGTGTTGCTAGCCAAGAGACGAATAATGAAGAAAGCATCAAGATTGCTACTTCCCAGGACAAGCTTGAAGAAGATCAAGGAGCTGTGCGTAGAAGGAAAAGTAAGTTTCCTTCCTATAATCCATCTGTTAGCTCTCCTACTTTGTCAGTAGGTATGATATTCTAAGATGCGAAACAATTTAGGGAAGCTATATTGAAGAACTCCATTGCTGCACAAAGAAATATCGACTTCATTAGAAACTTTAAGAACTCTGTAAAAGCTAGGTGTTCGCAGCAAAATTGTCCATGGAAGATTTACGGCGCGTTTATTAAGAGGAGTGGGTCTTTCCAGATTAGAACCTACCAACTACCAAGAGGAATACATTTGTTCCATTGATTTTCAAAACAAAAGGGTAATAAGTGCATAGTTGTCCAAGCACTTCTTGTGAATGCTAGTATGAGCACCTAGAGGGGGTGAGTAGGTGCGAAAACAAACTTTTGCAATGTATAGAGTAACACTTTACTTTTAACCTGAGTCTATTTAATAGTAGACTTTAAAATGGAAGCGAGACTCTAACAATTAAATTAAGTTACAAGTAAAGTAAAGAGTTTATGGAAGAGAATAAGAACACAAGGTTTATAGTGGTTCGGCTTAATTCAAGCCTACGTCCACTCTTCCGCACTGACAGTCCACCGGCTAGATTTCACTATAAATCAAATGAGCCGTTACAGTATCACGTCCTTGATTCCACAGTGTAGAAACTCTGTTACATTTCCTCAAGATCTCACAAATGTATAAACTCTCTTTTGAGTACAAGTTTACGCTCAACAATTGAATTAGCAAAGAAAGAGGAGATTTAGACTTTGGAATTTATCTATCACGCACACATTTGAATAACTAAAACGTCTTCCTTATATACTTCTCCATACCTTCATAACCGTTGGCACTTTGCAAAGAAGCTCTTCAAATCTACCCGTTGGACAGATCAATTAGGGAGATTTCGAGTTATTTAAGGAATATGACGATAGCCTATCAATCATGCTTGCCGATACAATCAGGATCTAAGTTTCCATAAGTAGAACCTTTCAAGCATGCTTTGCCAATCAACGGATCCAAAATACCCGTATCAATCTCAAGATAAATAATGGATTTCGAGATGGTATAACCAGCCGAGAGATCTTCCTTAGACGATCGAATCAAATCCTCAATGAAATGCTTAATTCTGGATAAGTCTTCTTCGACGGTTTAGAAACTGTCAATGAAGATAGACTTTGAATCTTGAGTCTGGCGGTCCGGCGGTCTTTAGACTTTGACGAGACAGTCTGCAAGTCTTCAAACTAGACTGATGGAAATGTTTTGTCAGCTTCAAAACACATAAGGAAGTTTTCTCCAACAATCTCCCCATTTTTGATGGTGACAAAACTTTCCTGCAGATTTGGATATTTTTGACCTGCAAGACAATACTCAAGCAAACATGGATGTCTCACAAAAGATAATTGGATTAGTAGTAAATCTGCATCCACAGGAAATAAGTTAGTCATGTTAAGATATTAAAACAACTACTATCTTTGCCATGAATATCATCAGCGCGCAAACATCAAACAATCCAAATCCAAACCAGTCATAACCACACCAAACAAAAGTAAAGTCAGTCAACAAAAAATCATGATAAACAAAAGACAAATCTCAAATCTGCAACATCTCCCCCTTTTTGTCAGCATAAAAAAGGTAGAGACGAAAAGCGAATAAAATTAGGATTGCTTTGAAATGCGAATAAGTTGGAAATCTACCATTGACTTGACAGTGTCTTCCAGCTTTTTCAAGTCTTCCTTCAGTTGAGCCACATCTTCACCCTTGGCATTTGCTTGGACTTGAAGAGTAAGGGTCTGAATTTGGTCATGCAAGGAAACTGAAGAGGCTTGACCTGCATTCTGCAAGTTCTGAACTTCGCATCCTAGGGCATAAATTTGGCCTCGCATCTCCAAGATAACATCAAGCAGTCTTCGAAAGTCTGCTGAATTATCAGTCTGAGTACTGGCCTCTACATGATCAGTCTGAGGTGTATTGGCAGATGATGGCATTTCTGTATGAGCACCCAGACTTGGCAATGAAACCTCATGACCTTCCTCAGGGAATTGAGAGGCAAACACATCTTCTGGATCTGCAGGTGAACGGCTAACATCTTCACTAGTAAAAGCGATTGAAGAGGTACCTCTTTTCTCAGCAGCTCCTTCTGTTTCAATGCCTTCAGGCGGTGAGAAG
The DNA here is from genome assembly GCA_017140255.1 of Eucalyptus paniculata subsp. matutina. NCBI lineage: Eukaryota > Viridiplantae > Streptophyta > Magnoliopsida > Myrtales > Myrtaceae > Eucalyptus > Eucalyptus paniculata. The sequence goes on along the minus strand of CM029437.1, from coordinate 54,146,807 downwards.
TACTCTTCATGCTCTGTTTCCTTTTGTTCACCTCTGCCATCTTCTTCTTCTGCAGTCCTTTCTTTCTCTGCTTCTTTTCTCAACGATTCTCTTTCTCCACTTCTTTGCTCTGACTCTTCTCTGTCGTGATCCTGTCTCTCCTTTGTCTCTGGAACAGAACGATGTAAGTTTTTCAATGCAAGATCGGAAATTGTGATATCATCCTCATCTTCTTCATCCTCCAAGATAAGTGCTCTTCTTTTCCTGGATGGATCTGTCATGGGCTCCTTCCCTTTCCGTTTTGCAGCCGAAGAGACTGGGTGAGTCTTGACAGGGGTTTTCTCCTTGAATCGTTCCAAAGTCTTGTTAAGTTCCTTCAGACGTATTTTGGAAACCATTTTCTGTCCCACCACCATTTGATCGCAGGTTCGAACACATAGAATCTTGGGAGGCTGAATATTCAAATGTCTGAATAACTTAGTGACAAGTGCTGAGTAAGGAAGTTGGCCCTTGTCTTTCACCATTGTTATGTACATATGGAACATGATAGTGTGTGGAAGAGAGAACTTTTTGCCAGCATTAATGGCATACATCAGCTTTGCCTCCGAGTTTGAAACATCAGTCTTCGAAGTCGATTTGGGTCAGAGGCAGTTGATCACTATCTTGTGAAGCAAAATATTTGAGGCATTCATCCTCGAATATGAAATTCGTCCTTCAGCCATTCCATCCCAAACAAGCTCTACCGTCGCACGTCCAATAAACACACTAATTGATTGGAATTTCCCTCTTTCTACCCCAATCACATCAGCCAATGTGTCCATGTCAACTACATAGTTCTGGTCTCGAACACTAAATGAGAATCTATTCACATCCAAGAAACTTAGATTAGAATAGAAGTATGCAGTGAGTTCAGCATGAGCCTCTATCATCTCGGAACAAAACCGTTCTAGTTGAAGAAGAGTGAATTTCTCTCACAGCTTAACATTTAGAGAATTAAGAAAATCAAAGTCCACACTTCTAGGGTTGATCACCCCCCGCTTTAGCAACTTAGAATAAAGTCGCTTGTGTTCCTCCAAGCGAAACAAATCTATCCTATTGCTTCGAATATTTGCCGCAACACCCATTCTAGGCTTAAAATGAGTGTACATCTTGTCATCATTATTCCCATCAGGTTGACTCAGCCCTGCAACACGTGGATCGCTTGGGATATTTGCAAATGCTTCTTCTGCCGACCCCGTAGGAGCAATTCCCAATCGTTCCATTGTGCGTAAAAAGTGGGTTTCATTTCGATACCCTTTCTCTTTCAAGAATTCATCAATATAGTTCAAGGGAGTACCACCCTTCTTCAAGGCAGAGTAAAGCTTAAAAATAAAAGCGGGCTTTTGAGTTCTTACAGGTTCTGCATCTTCAATGATTTCTTCCTCTGTTCGATGAGCAATATCCTGAGGTCTAGATGGAGGAGATGGACACTGTTGAGAATGTTGTGGGCTCTGCTGCTGTCTCGGAGATTCTTCTTCCTCGGTGAGGTCAAAATGCGTAGGACCCTCACGCATTTATTGTGGTCCCATGTTCACGATCCTTGAAGACTTTCTTTGGAACGATATTCTTCACAGTCTTTGAGAGATTCCAAGCTTGTTTCGCAAGAAATGTGAAAACTTTTCGAGGATTAAACAAGAGAGGAAAAGAGAAGTTGAAGATATGTGCTTTCTTAGGGTTTTGTGAGTAAAACGGAGAAAAACCAATAGTATATAAAGCAGTCGAAACGAGGTATACGGAACGACGTAAAGGAAAAATAGAAAATGCCTTTTCAAAAAATAACTGCATTTCTGCAAATATATATATATATAGATAACCGTCATTTCAAAAGATAACTTCCTTTTTGAAAAGGAATGATTGCAGTAATTACGAGAAATGGGGAAGATAACATCAATCAATTACAGATTAATAGATGAACGTACCTTTCGAGATTTTATCCCTGAGATAAATTTCTAAAACTGAAATAACTTACTGTCGTGATTCTTGATCTTCTGAGTCTAAGAATCTTTAGACTTTTATCCCTGAGTCTAAACTTTTTCAGACTTTAAGATATTGAGTCTTGATCGAATAAGCTCGAATTGACTTTTCTCCAGAGGCTTTGTAAAAATATCCGCCAGTTGATTCTTTGAGTCAATGAACTGAATCGAGACTTCTCCATTTTGAACATGATCTCTAATGAAATGATGTCGAATCTCTATATGCTTTGCTCTTGAATGAAGAATTGGATTCTTGTTGTCGCATCTAATTTTGAACATGATCTCTGCTCCAGATTTTTGTTTCACTTGAAACCCAAGAAAGAAGGTTAGTTCACCTATCATGCTCATTTCAAATTCATCCTGCATGGACTAAGAGAATTTCTTGCACATATTTTCATTAGGAGATCCAAAAATAATATCATCAACATAAATTTGAACAAGCAAGAAATTTTTGTTTTCTCGTTTGATGAACAATGTAGTGTATACTTTACCTTTAACAAAGCCATTTTGGATTAAAAACTTACTTAACCTGTCGTACCAAGCTCCAGGTGCTTGCTTTAAACCATATAGTGCATTTTTTAGTCTGAATACCGAGTCTAGTTTCCTTGGTTCTTCAAAACCGGGAGGTTGTTTCACATAGACTTTCACTTGGATAAATCCATTTAGGAAAGCGCTTTTGAAGTCCATTTGGAATAACCTGAAATTCTTATAACAAGTAAAAGCAAGTAATAATCTAATTGCTTCTAACCTTGCTACTAGTGCGTAAGTCGCATCATCGTCTATCCCTTTCTCTTACGTATATCCTTTGGCCACGAGTCTTGCTTTGTTCCTTATGACTTTTCCTTTCTCGTTTATCTTGTTCCTGAAAACCCATTTAGCTCCAATGATAGATTTATCTTTTGGTTTAGGAGTCAATTCCCAGACATCATTGATACTGAATTGACTGAGTTCTTCTTGCATAACTTCAATCCAGCTTTTATCAGTTAAAGCTTCTTCTATGCTCTTGAGCTCTATTTCAGAAATAAGAGCCACAGTACTAGACTCTTCACGCCTTTTGGATCTTGTATGAATTCCTTCATTAATGTCACCAATAATGAGTTCTTTAGGATGACTAGACTTGTACTTCCAGTTGCTGGTTGGCTGTCAGACTGTTGATCTTTTTCTTCATTTGATTCTTCAATGATTATTCGTTGCTGGTCCTCTGAAGTCTGAGCTGCTTCTTGAGGTTTAGACTTTATAGAGTCTGGAGCAGATTCAGATTCTTCAGGTTGGGTCTAAATCAATTGATTTTGCATAAAGTCTTGAAATTTGACATTCATCGATTCCTCCACAGATTGAGTCTTTTTGTTGTATACTCTGTAAGCTTTGCTGGTGGTTGAATATCCAAGGAAGATGCCTTCGTCTGATTTTTCTTCAAACTTACCAACTCGATCATTTGCATTTTTCAATATAAAACATTTGCATCCAAACACATGAAAATAGGAAACAATTGGCTTCTTTCCTTTGAACAACTCATAGGGAGTTTTCTCCAGAATAGGCCTTAAGAAGACTATTAATAATATAGCATGCTGTAGAAACTACTTCAGCCCAAAAACGAGAAGAAATGTTACTTTCAATTAATAAAATTCTAGCCATTTCTTGCAACGGTCTATTCTTCCTTTCCATGACTCCATTTTGTTCTGGAGTGTATGGTGAGGAGAACACATGCTAAAAACCAGATTTATCACAGAATTTAGCAAAGTCTTGATTTTCAAACTCACCTCCATGATCTGTCCGTATACTTGAAATAATATATCCTTTCTCATTTTGAACTTTCTTAGCAAATTTTATAAAATAAGAAAAGGTTTCAGACTTACTTGCCAGGAAATATACCCAAGTGAATCGTGAATAATCATCCACTATTACTAGGCAATATTTCTTACCTCCAATGCTCTGGGTTCTGGGTGGACCAAAGAGATCCATATGCAAGAGCTGCAGCACACGATTAGTGGAAACTTGATTTATTGATTTGAAAGAGTTTCTAACCTGTTTTCCCAATACACACAGTGTGCATAGATCAGATTTTTGATATGTCAGGTTGGGTAGTCCACGAACAAGCTTCTTTGTAGAGATCTTGGCTATTTGCTTCATGTTGATGTGGCCAAGTTTTCTATGCCAGAGATTAGCTTCCTCTTGAATTGAAATTAGACATTGGGATTTTTCTAGTTTGATAACCAAGAGACATGTATTCCCATGTCTTTGCCCTGTGAATGTCTGAGAGGAGTCTTTACTGGTTCCTGAACATGTTCCTTCTTGAAAGTTGATTTTGTAACATGTGTCACACAGTTGGCTGATACTCAGCAAATTATAGTTGAGTCCTTCCACTAAAGAAACGTTACTGATTGTGAGACTTCAAATCTTTACGGTTTTGTATGCCACAATTCTGCCTTTGCTATTTCCTCCAAAAGAAACTTTTCCACCATTGACTTGCATAAGCTTTATGAAGCAACTTGAGTTTCCTGTCATATGTCTTAAGCATCCACTATCCAAGTACCATTTAACAATTTTCTTGATAGTGACCTGCATTTAAAAAAGGAACTCAAGCTTTCTTTGGTACCCATACTTTCTTGGGTCCAATGGAGTTAGTGTGATATACGGTCTTTGCCCAAACCTTCCTCACGGGTTTCCAAACCATAGGACAATCTTTCTCAAAATGTTCTGAGCTGTTGCACTTAGAACATTTGAGAGCACTGCGGCCTACAGGTTTTACAAAAACTTTTTAGAAATGATTTCTGTAAAAATCTTTTGTAGGTCTTTGTTTAATTCTTTCTTTTACTTTAGGAAAATCAACTAGAGGAATGGTTTCAGTAGTCATTCCCAAACCTGATTTGTTAAAATAAGGTCTTTGTGCTTAAAGAATCTTTTCTAATTTCTCAGATCCTATAAAAAAAACCTTTTTGAAATACTTGAGATATTATTTTTCAAGAGTACATTTTCTTTTGAAAGAGAGTCTGCATTTTCTTTCAAAGTAGTAACACTTTTATTTAATTTTTCAACCTTTTCTTTCCAAACAATCTCCTGTTGCTTTAGTGCAGAATTTTCCCTTTTGAGTTCGGAAATCCTCTTGAGAGAAGTTTTGAGACTAAGACACAATTCATCAATATATTTAGAGACTTTAGTAGGAATTTTTAAGTTACTTACTTCGATTTCACTGTCTGAGTCTGAGTCAGTCTCAGAGTCTGAATCTGATTCTGATTGCTTTATAAGACAAATATTGGCATAATCATCATCACTTTCTTCACATTCGGTATCACTCCAAGTTTCTGCTTTAAGAGCTTTGCTGTACTTCTCAGCTTTTCCTTTCTTTCTCTTCGTAAGGGACAGTTGGGTCGATGTGTCCCTTTTTCTTGCATTCAAAGCAGATCACATCCTTGTTGGATTCATCATCCTCAATTGATCTATTTTGAAACTTTTGAGAACTTTGTTTCTTCGGATTGAATCTTCTTCCCTTTCTATTCAGTTTTCTGAACCTTCTTATCATGAGAGCAAGCTCTTCATCGTCCATATCGTCTGTGACATTAGAATCATCATTAGATTTTAATGCAATGGATTTTTTACCTTTGGGATCTTCATCTTCGTTAATTTGCTCCACTTCATAAAACTAAAGAGTGCCAACCAATTCGCCAACAGAGAGTGGCATGATTCTTTGTGTCTCCCTTATTGAGGTCTTTACGTGATTCAAATCTTTGGAAAGTCCACGCAGCAGCTTGTTAACCTTCATGGGTCCAGAGATTGGTTGACCTTGATACTCAAGACCATTCACGATTTCTGTAAAACGACTAAACATGTTAATGATAGATTCTCCTGGTTTCATCTTAAATGCTTCATATTGACCGAGCAGAATATTGACTCTGGTTTCTTTTACTCGATCGGTTCCTTCGTAGGTGATATGCAATCTATCCCAGACTTATTTAGCTGTTTCACAAGAAGATATTCAGTTATTTCAGTGAAAGATAATGCACAATATAATGAATAAATTGCTTTTGCATCAAGAGCTTGTCTCTTGGATATCTCTTCTTGAGTCATCTCGCTGGACTCAACAACATCTTTTCCCTTTTCTAAGACTGTTGTGGTTTTAGGAATGATTCATTTGTCTACCACATCCCATTCGAGAGGGTCTTTCGATCTTAGGAAAGCCTTCATCTTATTTTTCCATATACTGTATTCATTCCCATCAAAGTAAGGAGGTCTGGTGTTGCTCTGTCATTCAACCAAACCTGGAGCCAACATACTAGCCATGAATCGTTAACTCTGAAGTAAAAACACTTCAATTTAAATGAGTACACAAGCTCTGATACCAATTGTGAATGCTAGTATGAGCACCTAGAGGGGGTGAATAGGTGCGAAAACAAACTTTTGCAAAGTATAGAGTAAAACTTTACTTTTAACCTGAGTCTATTTAACAGTAGACTTTAAGATAGAAGCGAGACTCTAACAATTAAATTAAGTTACAAGTAAAGTAAAGAGTTTAGGGAAGAGAATAAGAACACAAGGTTTATAGTAGTTCGGCTTAATCCAAGCTTACTTCCACTCTTCCACACTGACAATCCACCGGCTGGATTTCACTATGAATCAATAGAGTCGTTACAATATTTTGGCATCACCCGATAGCCATATCAACTAAATTTTGTCAAATTTGGTGTGGGGCGAGTTGATTCAAAAATTCATCAAAATAAAAGGATTTGAGTAGACAAAATTAGATGTATAGTTGACTTGATTAGGGAAAGTCCGAAAGTTCAGGGAAACAAAAAGTAGAAATTTTGTGTTCTGTTCTTTTTTTCTGTCTTTTTTGAAGGGAGTCAATGACCAAGGCCAGCAAAGCCAAACCTGCTTGTTTTGTCCAGAGATACCGCAAGAATAATGAATTAGCAATGATTGGCACGTTAGTCTACTACTAACACGAAGATAATTAGACTGCATGTGGAAGCAAGGAGGGGGTTTTGTCTGCGGCTCCATTTGATAACGACATCTAGGGCGACTAAACTGACATGGGTTTCCTTGAATTTGGTACGTTTATCTATTAGCTTGTATCCCAAAAAATAAATAATTTTAAAATATTTTATAAAATAAATGTACATGTCACTTAAAATAATTAATTAATTAAAAGTATTTTCATTATCGATAATAATTAATAACTAAACATTATTTATTCGTATATTTTCATAAATAATGTAAACGATCATTTTTTAGAAAATATTTATTAAGTAAATAAATACACCCAAATGTTTGATTAATCGATTGGCCTCTTAGTCAACATCGTAGGACGCCCACGAGGCATGTTGGACCTTTGTTATCGTCTCGGTTTTTTTGAGGTAAGGTGTTGGATTCGGATTTAGAGTGGTCCCTCGGGAGGACAAATCTCGCTCCCATGCCAACACCCATACTCTAAAAGAGGCTGGTGGGTACACTTTCTCCATACGTTATTGACGAGAAAGTCAAGCTATATATCTTTTTGAGGCCACTACGAAATATTTTATGCACCAATCATCTAATTAAAAGTTTAAGATTATTGAACTGTTGTCACCGGAATTGTCCCCGTGACGAAATATGCTTTACTAAAAGTCGTTCTTCAGTTTTTATTAAAAGGGATTAGAGTCCTATGCCAACTCTGAATAGAAGAAATCTCATGCAATAAAGGATCAAACATCGCTAATCCAAACGATACTATACAATCTCAAACCGAGTAAGAATTTAATCGACAATAAGACCTAAGAGTTATAAAGTCGATATCGAACTGTGTCGAGAACTTAATCAACGACACAGCTTGAGAATATAAATATATGATGTCAGAATTTAATCGACAAGACGATATCGAGATAAAGACACATGGCAGAATCTAATAAATGACGAGAATCTGAAAGCTACAATTAAAGAAATTTAAAGTACAGTACATGAAATGTAAATATAATTGAAAGATAATATTTTACTTGATTTGTGCAGGGTCCTTTGTTGGATAGTTGGTGGTGTTTATAGTGAATTTGTGGTAAACGTTCCTCGATGATGTTTAGCAATTGTGTTTCTTCAAGTAACTTCCATACTTGTCCTCATCATGTGTTGATAGTTTTGTAGCCATCTATGATTTTTCCATGACTTGCGAATGGGAACTGCTCCCTCCATAGAGTGCATGCTCAATACTAACCGTCTTAACGGTTTCAAGTTTTAAATGGTATCCGAAATACTTTTAACCACCATCTATCTATTATCGTATTTTAACAACTAGACACGTGATATTACAGAATATCATCATCAATCGTCATGTGTTAGCTCATGTGCCCATCGATAGATTAATACATTCAAGACGGTGCTCATGTGCTCTGCACGTGACTATTTTTATATGTGCCCAAATGTCACGTGTTTTCTCACTCTCATGTTAGGCACGTGCGCATCGATGACTTTTGGTGTCAACACAATCTTAAGAGTGTTTGGTTTGGTTTCCACGGTCACCTGAACACAAACGATATATAGTTTTTATGACCCAAATCATACACGATTCAAGTTTGTTCGATTTGGGTTTCGGCTTGTGAGATTTTGTGGGACAACTACTAACTGTTCTAAAAGCTTAAGCTTTTAAAATAAGTTGGCGGTGGTCTCATCAAATCTTACATAATATCAGAGTTAGAGGTCCTGAGTTTGAATTTTTCTAGATCCCATTTACCTCCCCAATTAAATATATTCAAGCTTAGTACCCAGCAAAAATATCAGACTAAGTGTGAGAGCGAGTGTTAAAATATTTAAATAATAAATAATGCATTCATCTAAGAGCTTCAGTTTTTGGAACAGTTAATAGTGATCTCATCAAATTTAATACGGTTCACACTCTTTTTTTCCCTTTCCTTCCTTCCTTTATGCCCCTTTGGATCCTCTGTCGCAGGCTTACGACAAAACAGAAAATTGAAATATTCCCACTTCAGATTCCTTGTACGAGGCAAAATCCGATAGATTCAAAAAACGAGGGGGAAAGAGGGCGGGGTTGGTGTTGAGAGACAGAGAGAGACGGCCTAGACGATGCTTGAAACTTCCATCGGATGTTCACGTTGATCTGGAGGAGGCGGAACTGCTGGCGAAGATGACGGGATCGTGGCGGAGAGGGCGAGGGAAGAGGCCGAGGCGTACAGGGAGGGAAGTTTAGAGTTACGGGTTTCCTTCTCTATTCATATTTAACATGTTCGCAGGTCGATTCGGGTTGAGTATTTTCTAGGAAACACAGACACTCTCTAGGAGCCTTCGTATCATGTGGATACTCCGACACGTGTCCGACACTCTATGACACCTGATCAACATATGTTGAAAAATTCGACACCTAATCAACTATCCCGACACTCGAGTTAGAATTCCGATATGTGATTCTGACACGCGAGACTAATTTTATATATATATACACACACATATATATATGTGTGTGTGTGTGTAAAAATAAAAATAATAAATGGAAAAGAAGAAAAACATAGTCTTCTCTTCTATTATAATTTTCATTTCTTGTGATACACAATTCACTTTTGAGTTTTTTTTTTTCTCTTCTCTTCCGACACGTCTAACATGCAAGGTTAGAATGTGAATTGTTTATTTATTTATTTAAGTTTTATAAATTATTGAAATTGAGTTAAATTTGTCAAATTGAAACAATGAATTATATTAATAAGTGGTGGATTAATGTTTTTAGTGTATATTCATTCTAGACTTTTATTTATTTATTTATTTATTTGTGAATTTAAATCAAATTAATTTGATTAAAATAATTATAAAAATAATAATTTATTATATATGTATAAAAATACAACGCCACAACATGTCAGAATTTTCTATATTTTGAGAAATGACATGTTGACGTGTCATGCCGTGTCGTATCGCGTGCCGCGTGTCAATGTCGGTGTTACTTATGGTATTTTTGACATTCTTAATCAATATTCTTGGTATATCCAATCTAAAAACTTGATACGCATGCTCCGTGGACTGGATCATCAGCACCGGCATCAGCATCGGCTTCAGTCCTTCCCACAGTCAATGCTCTTTTCTGTGGTCCTGGCTTTTCGGCTCGCGCAGCATCTCTCCATTATTAGCATTAGCACACTGCTCCATATTTAAAATAAGGTTTGTGCACTTTAGATCGATTCGCGGTCCTTGTTGAACGCTTCATCTTTTACGTTGGGTGTTTTAGCGAAGATGGAGCACCATGTATCACCCGAGTGTTTATGCAGCTTTCGACTAATCATCATGAGGTCGCATTCCTACTTCGAATGGCCAAGACCACCCCTCTCATTCTTGTTCTTAATGTCGTTTTTTTCAAATTTAAACTGAGTAATTTGCATAATCCAAAAACTTATTTCAAAAGATGTTGCTCGAATTGTCCAAAGCAGGGGAGGACCTAGAGAGGTTTATCAGATCGTGCAAACAAAATGGAAATCAATGGTTAAGAGTAAATTGAGTAGATGAAGCTGCTGCTGCTGCTGCTGCTACAAAAGGGAAGTCGCCCGTTCCCTCCCTCAGATAATCTTGAAGAGCAGACCACCGTGAGTAGTAAAGAAGGGAGCAAACACGAGCGACTCGACTACCATTAGCTGGATGAGGATGTTAAGTGGTGGGCCTGAAGTGTCCTTCAATGGATCGCCAGTGGAATCTCCCTTATCAAAGGCCCTGTGAGTTAGTTCAGGGTAATGAGTCTTTAGGTACTCGATCTTTGCGTACTCGATCTTTGCGTACTCAGAAACACCAGCCTGGAAGCAAATTCAGGATATTAAGGGAAAAAATATGTTAAAGTCAGACTAGTTTTCTTAGCAGGTCACTGAACCACCACAGACGAGTATCATCGACAAAAACTAGCTTTCGCGCAGTTGGGGCAGCTGCATACCCTAATGTACTTCTCCGCTTCCTCCCATGCTCCACCAGTGTTGGATGCCGAAATTGCAATCTGTTGAAACCAAGCCCAGCAGAAAATATACATCAGGAGATTAGTTATGCATAGATATGATGATAAGAGCATTAATCATCAGTTCACCCAACCTACACAAATTTTGTTCAACAATGAAGAAATTAGATATCTCAACTCGGTTTAACCAGCATTCTATCGAGAGATGCACCTTGAGAAACACAAACGACCAAAATAGATTGACATGGATTACTTTGGTAAAGATTACCCGAACAACAGAACCAAGAGAGCCAGCCAAAACACCAGACAGCATCTCTACTCCTAAGAAGGTCCCGACGATAAGTGGTGTAAGCATGACAAGGGCAACAGGTCGAATCACCCCTATGAAAGATGCATTAGCTGAAATCATGAAGCTTCGAGGGAGATAGTCAGACTCAACAGCCATCTCCAAAGCTACAGGTCCCACTCTTTTCATGGTCATAGCAGAGAACCATTTAGGAAGCATGACGCCCACGATCGAACCCATGAAAACTTTTGGTGTCAGGACATCAACAGGAGAAATTGCTGCACGACTCACAAATGCACCAAACAGAGCCATAGACACCAGGGAAGTTGATTCAATGGCGAATCCCTACAAACCAGATAAGTAAAGAAAAAAGGTCCATCTGATATTAGATTTAAACAATAGGAAAGTAGAATTTGCCAATAAGGCAATCTAAGTAGCATCGACAAGTGACACACGACATGAAACGCTGACACATCGTTTCTTAAAAAATAGAAAATTTCGATAGGTTGGGACACATCATATATTAAATAATGATAAATTATCATTTTTATGATTATTTTAATCAAATTAATTTGATCCAAATTTATAAATAAATAAATAATAAAAAAGAGCCTTGAATGAATTATACTAAAAACATTAATTCATCATATCTTAATATCATTCATTGTTTTAATTTGACAAATTCAACTCCATTATAATAATTCATAAAACTTGGAGGGAAAAAGAAGAAGCAATTCACATTCTAAATCCACGTGTCAAAGCATGTCGAAAAAGAAAAGAGAAAAACAATGTGGGAGGTGAAATGTATATCACGGGAAATGAGAGTCAAAAGAGAAATAAGACTAGGTTTTTCTTAGATTTTTCTTTTTTTCCTTTTTTATCATTATTATTTTTTTTTACATATTTACATTTTGATCAATCATTTATTGAAGATTTTTAAAATTGATCTCATGAATGTCGAAATTCCAAACTCACATATCGAAATTTTAGACTCGCTTGTCGGAAAGTATCAGAAGAGTTGACTAATGTCGAACTATTGATCGAGTGTAGGAGAGTGTTAAAGTGTTCAACATAATACAAACGGTCTCAGGGACTGTCGGTGCTTCTTAGGCTAATATTAGGAGAGAGAGATGAAAGGCAGCACCTAAATGAAAGAAAGGTGACTATAGCCAAACATCATGCCACACCGGCAATAATTTAAAAAGACTTGCACAACTAACTTCATATTCAGTCATTTATGGTGAAAAAGAAAATAATTGAAGTCTAGATGACATGAACGTAATTTCATGAAAAGTTCCTACGCACAGACATGGGGAAAAATGTTTAAAAAGTCCTAAACCTTTTATATTTGTGTCAATTTAGTTCTAAACCTTTTCTTGTGCTAATTTAGTCATAAACATTTTCACTTTGTGCCAATTTGGTCTTTTCTGGCTAATTTTGGTCGGATTTTACTGACACTGGCTGGCTGACGTGGCATAATTGGCGCAGACGTGTACAACTTTTAATAATATTTTAATATTTTTTTAATTTTCTTTTTCTTTTTTTCTTTTCCTTCTCCTTCCTCTAGCCGGTCACCAGACCTCAGCGACCAACCAGAGGCAACAACCAGCAAGGTCGAGGTCGACCTCGCGGGCCTCTGGGAAGCCTCTCACCGGCCATGGGCAAGGCCTTGGCCACAAGGGCGGCCTCGCGCCAGCCTGGTGAGCGTCAAGCCTCGTTACCTCGCGCGAGGCCACCCTCACAGCCACTAGGGAGGCTTCCCAAAGGCTAACAAGGTCGACCTCAACTTTGCCGGCCGTCGCCTTTGGCCGATTGCTAAGGTCCGACAACCGGCTCGAGGAAGGAAGAGGAGAAGAGAGAAAGAAAAAAATAAAATTCAAATATATTAAAATATTATTAAAAGTTGTACACGTTAGCGCCAATTGTGCTACGTCAGCCAACCGGCGCCCAATCAGCAAAATCTGACCAAAATTAGTCGGAAAAGACCAAATTGGCACCAAGTAAAAAGATTTATGATTAAATTGGCACCAAAAAAAGGTTTATGACTAAATTGGCATAAATGCAAAAGATTCAGGACTTTTTTAACACTTGTCGATGCTAAAAGGACGGTAGCACAGTGCCGATACTATATTCCCATGCAAGGATTGCCTTTACCTTTCTAGTATTGCTTGACGACCACAGACACCCCAGGCCTTGCTCGAGAATTATCTCAGTAACTCGGTCAAAATTGTTGCCGATGGGACTGCAAGCATTGATGGCCAATCGGGTGGCAATGGTACTTAGCATCCCAACGGCAGCCACAGCAATTCCATACACGGAAGCAATTCTATAACTCAACAATATGCTTAGGAAAGCAAAAATTGGGATATTGACAAAGGCAAGGCCAAAACCAACCATTTCGGCGGCAAACTCTTGGAAAAGGCTGCAGAAAAAGGGATCATTAAGTGGTCAGCACATAACCATCAACAGTCGTAAAGATTCTTATCATTCATTTACTTTAGCAATTTTAACACCTGATGCCATCGTTGGTGCATAATTTAGCGATAAGTTCAATGATTAGCCCAGCCCAAAGACCAACACCAACACAGAAGCACAGCTGCCTGCAAGATCATATCAATAATTAGCGACTACATTTGCTCAAAGTTTTGACCCAATCCAGTAAAAGTCCGCTGACATTAAAGCATGTCACATGACCAACATTAGAAGAAAGCAGCATTTAGGATCAGAAAAAGATAAAGTATCGTTGAAGAGTTTACCAGTTCTTCACAACTTTCTGTGACCCAAAGTTGTAAACTGTAAATGATGAGGGCAGAGCAATCCAGCTAACAATAACAATTCCAAAAGTCATTAGAATTGTGGAAATAATAAGTTGCTTCCTCAATGCAGGCTCGAATTCCATCACTTCCTTGATTTTTGCGAAGTTGGTCGTAAAGACAGTTGTCATCAAACAAGCAAGAATACCCATAGAGCTGATAAGCAGGGGATAACACATAGCGGAGAAGTGGTGATCATTTCCGAAAGAAGAGATGGAAGCAACAACAAGGGCGGCGCAGCATGATTCGGCATAAGAGCCAAAAAGATCAGTCCCCATACCAGCAATATCCCCGACAATATCACCAACACAATCATAAATCACCTGAATGATTAAGGTCAACCTCATTTATGACTAAAAGTGAGTGATAAACTTAGGAGATAGAGCTACAGTAAGAGTCCATACAGCTGGGTATTGTCCAACGTATCCTCGGTGAAGTGGCCCTTCCTCTTTAATCAGATGAGCACAAACATCAGCAGCCTTGGCATAAATTCCACCGGCGGCTCTTCCAAAGAGAGCCATGGAAGATCCACCAAGACCATAAGCGGCAATAGCCTCAAAAAGACCTTCCCAGTCATTGCCATAGTACAGCTTGAACAGATAGATTGCAATATAGAGCACAAGAAGACCTTTAGCAGCAAGAAAAAATCCCATCACTGCACTAGACCTGAAAACAGAAAAGAAAGCTTTTCCACCGCACCTAAAAACTTTTAAGGCATTCCTGGCATTAGCATAGATGGCAATTTTCATGCCAAGGAAACCAGAGAGGACTGATGTGAAAGCACCAAGTAGGAATGAAACAGCACTGAAAACGGCAGTGGCAAGGGCGGGCTTGCACATGTTTGAAGGATCAAATCTGCAAGGCCGGCTTTGGGTGCTGAAGCTCTCAACTGAGCCAAGGCAGAGGAAGATTAGAATTGCAAAAGCAACCATGAAAACCCCACCACTCCAGTACTCCGTGAACAGAAAAGCTTCCACACCTGTTTAATCACAACCAATAACTTAGCCTCTCTGAGTCTCCATCAAGCAAATAAAGCAACAAACTGGTTCTTGACATTCTACTTAGTACTTATGTATGACGAAAGAAGGTATAGTTCAGTTAAATCCAGTTACTTCATTCCGTTGCCTAGTTTTGTTCAACCTAGTGCCAAGAAATAAGAAAGCCTAACCTACAGCGCCTCCAAAAGAGTAACTTAAAAGATGATATGGTGTCTATTACAATTCACATTTGGCAAGCTGGACAGTGTAAGTGTCAAAACCCACCAGCGGAAGACTGAAACGAACATAATGAATAGGACAAGATGGGAGAAGGGATGAAAGAAAGTACCCAGTTCTGCAAAGTACTTAATGAAATACAAAGAACTGAAAATTAACTACAACGTCCCAGACCCACAATATTGTTGTAAACACATCTAAGCATTACTCTAAAATTAAAGCATTACAAACGAAAAAGAAACTAGAAACATATTATGACCTACAACAAACAATAGGTTGGAGCCAAAGATTAAACGGAGAGTATGGAAAAACATCAGAACTAAAGTTAGAACTGAACTTATATGGTGAACTACTATAGAACTGATAATGCTCTAGTTTGAAAGATTATTCAAATCAGAGTGATAAGTAATAGGTATGACACATTGTCACATATAAATACCTTAGTTAGGAGAAGCAATAATTTAACGCAAAAGAGAACTTTAGAGAAATAGGTTCATTACCTACGTATTCTTAACTAATATTATAGAATAAGTGTTTCGTCAAAAGTATGACAAATCAAGAATGACAATCTGACGAAAATGAGAAATGTTCTGCACCGAATCACAACGTATGATGATAAATCCTTTTAAAACATTCACTGACGAAGTGAAGAAATATGTTAAAAATTGAAGGTTGTACACCCTAAGCATTTCATTTTTAATACATTATGCTTCTACTAAAGCCAACTACATAGAAAAAAAATACTATCCTAATTTTAATTTTAATTAACTTTACGTTGTGTCAATAGTTGCATATACCAAGCTTCCTATAACAAACAAAAATCGAATGGAAGAAAGAAATTAACCTAGGCCCCGTTTGTTTCACAAATAATTTGACATTTCTAAAAACTACATTCGATTAAGATTTTTTTTAAAATGACAATATTTCTCTTCGGCTGGAATTTGAAAATAAATTTGTAATTATCTTCCGTCTTTTAGCAAAAAAAAAAAAATTGCTTTTATTTTTCTAAAAAGATGGCACTATATGTATGATATAAGAGTTGCACATGCTATATTATTAATTGAGATAAGTGTATTGGAAGTCCTAAATTTTGTCACAAAAGTGCAATATAATCTTAAAACTTTCAGAAAGTGCAATTAAGTCCTAAAACTTGTCATTAAAGTGCAAATGAGTCCTAAAACTTTTAAAAAGTGCAATCATATCCTAAAAATTTTCAAATTGGTCCAATCAAATCCTTTAGCTATTTGAATTTTTTGAAAATTTTAAAATTCGATTGCACGCCGTGACAAATTTTAGGACTTAATTGCATTTTTTGAAAATTTTAGGACTCGATTGTACTTTTGTGATAAGTTTTATGACTCGATTATACTTTCATGACAAGTTTTTGGACTTCCAATGTACTTATCCCAAATAAAATTTTATTGAATCAAATTTTCATATATAGATACTTCTATAAATCATAAACCAATATTTTTTTATCTTATGGAATCCAGCATCGGGTGCTTAGGCCCTGGGCCTAGCCTTGGGTACTTTAGCTCAAGTACTGAGGTCCTCGACCTAGACACGAGGCCGAGCTCTGCAATCAAAGTCTCAGGGACTTGGGCACAACTAGCAAAGACCTAGGCACGAGCATCAAGGTCTTAGGCTTAGCCTCAAGGGACCAAGGCTACTAAGAACTCGGGCATGGGCATCTAGGTCCCTATGCCCAAGGACCATGATCTCTAGGTCAAACATCGATGTCTAGTCGTACTTCAGAAAATGATTTTCAACTTTTTAAAGTGGAAATCGTATTCCTGAATTTAAGCATAGGTTTTCCATTGATTATGAAAAAAAAATTATATTTATTCATTTCTTTAGTGATCCAAACGCCAAAAAATGAGACAAATATTATTGGATAAAAAATTCTCTGTAAAACAAATGGGATCTTAATTAATCACATAGATAATGGGAAATGAATCAAATGTATAATGAAAAATCCTACGTATGTACTCATAGGGAGGATATGAAGACTGGGCTTATTAGACTTAGAATGCGTTGGTTTAATGGAAAACTTTACATTAGAGGAAAGTAATTGATTCTCCCCTGTTTGGTGGAGAGCATGAAAACGAGAGGGAAGTAAATTTCTGGTGTTTGGATTTTACTTCCAAAGATATTTTCCTTAAGGATAGATTATGTGATGCTATTAAACCATATGAAGGAAACTGTAAATTATAAAATGAAAATGCTATCAAAGCCAAAAGGACAAGAGCTACACCAGTCAACACTCCGCCCGAAAACCATCTTCGTGAGAAGAGATCTGCATGAGTAAATATTATGCTACTGTACTCAGATACGTCGCTCAAAGCCCTAGCAGCTGTTACAAACCCTAAAAATGAGTCGCCCCACAAGCAGCAGAAGCTCATGACTTCGCTGAGCTGTCATCAGATTACAAGACTCGAATCTGTCACTATTGCTCAGGCAGATGCGAGATTGACCCAAAAACAAATCTGTTAATGAACAGTTTTATAAAGCAGACAAGTAGTGAAGCTATAGGATCTTTACAAAGTCACCTTCAGAGATGTCCCTCATCAGATCACGCATGCTGTTAACCACGAAAAAGCCCTGCTCTTCGTCGTTGAGGTCGTCGCTATTGCGCGACTTGAGGAACCACCGCGCCAGGAAGTAGGAGTACGTGATCCCGACGACGGCGCAAACCGGGATGGCGATCTCTGTCTCAAGAGCTGAGAGCAATGCCATCCTCGCCGGAACTCTAGACTTCGTCGCTGGAATCGCTGGACTCGGCGCCTATTAGAGAGAGAGACAGAGAGAGACGGAGACGGAGACGGAGACCAGAGGGGGATGAATGACCTAGGCCATTGATGTCGAAAGCGAGAGCGGAAAAAATCTCGCCGTGTACTTTTGACGCGGCAGTATCTTGACTACACCCACCTCAGGTCTTCGCCTGGAGAATACAATATACGGCATATCTACTTCGCACAAAAAAAAAAAAAAAAAAAAAAAAAAAAAAGACTTTTAACTTGTTTAAAAAATAAAATAAATAAATAATATTTTCCTAGCCGACGGAAAATATTTTCTTACAAAACTTAAATTTAGGAAAAAAAAAATTTCCTTTTCAAAGTATCAGAAAATGTTTTCCAAATATATTAATTAACGACGATTGTTTTTACAAAGATATATTTTGAAAAATTCCAATTTTAATTTTCTTATTTTTTAAAAATCAAATTTATTATTTTTTAAAATCAATTTTATTTTATTTTTTCCTCTTTTTTTTCCTCTTTTCCTTCTCAGCCCATTGCCAGCTGCAGTGAAGGTTGGTGAGCTCGCCTGAGGACGGTAAACATCAAGCAGGCAAGCTCATGGCCGCGAGTGGCAAGCCTCACCAAATCGGGCGAGCTCATGATTTTGAGCCTCGAGTCTCACCAAATCGGGCTAGTTCGCAACCTCGGGCAGCGAGGTTGTCGCGAGGTCATCGCAATTGCGCGACTCAAGGAACCACCGCAGCAGGTAGTAGGAGTATGCGATCCTGACAATGGCGCAAACCAGGATCACAATCTCTGTAGCGAGAGCTGAGAGCAATGCCATCCTCGCCGGAACTCTAGACTATGTCGCTGGAATCGCCGGACTCGACGCCTATTAGAGAGAGAGAGAGAGAGAAAGGGGGGGGGACTGACCTAGGCCATCGTCGTGTACTTTTGACGCGTCAATATGTTGACTCCACCCACAGCAGGTCTTCGCTTGGAGACTGGTATAGGATACGACGTCCTGCACGCTCAATAGTCGATGCGATTGGTTAGACTCGATTGTGTTCGTTTCGCAAAATATTTTTTGAAAAAATATTTTTCTTATTTTCTATGAAATTGAGTCAACAAAAAACATTTTTCTAATTAATAAAAATATTTTAAGCAAGCAGGTATAGTCAAAACTACTAAATTAAGCTTCACCATGACAAACCTCCAATTAGCTTGCAGAGGAGCTATTTCCTTGACCAAAAAGCAGAGAATGAAGTTGAGAATGCATGTCCCCGAGGCCTAATCACAAGGAGAACGCCAACATGTGTAAGGATCTCATTAAGTTTCCACAGATAATTCCCGATACTCAAATTCTACCGGTACATCCCACCAAAAAGTTGTTTGTGTTTTACTGATCGACATTGTATGGGTGCTTCCTTCATGGAATCTAAAACAGTCACAGCAATGCAAAATTCTCACTACTTCACATGAAATTTTATTGGCCTTCCTTCCTTTCTCCATAGTTTTTTTTTTTTTTTTTTTTTTAAAAGCACAATCTGAGACCACAGGCAGTGCAACTTTATTTTCCTTTATTAACAGAAAAGTGGTAAAAAAGAGAACATGGATTGTACCTGGGCAGAGAATTTGACACCCCCACCACTTCCCAAACACCTCAAGATGAAAAAGAAACATACAAAAAGTGGGGTTGTTTTTTTTTTTTTGGGTAAAGTTTCATTGAATTTTTTTTTTTTCAAAAAGTGGGGTTGTTTATCCTTTTAAAAATGCAATCTTCGCATGGAGAGAGAAGTAGGATTTCCTGAAAAACCCAAGCCCGAAGGAACAAAAGATTGAGAGCCTCTACGCCATTAAGGACGACTCTTTTTCCTCCTGCCCACAAGAAAACAAGCCAAAAGCACAAATCGGTTTTCTTTGAATTATACAAACACTCAATCTCAGATAGCCCCTCAAAAAGGAAGAAAAGGAGTGTCAAAAAGTCCAAAAGCAGGCATCTGCATCGGGGTTGAATGAACTGGACCCGTTTACTAAACGCCCTCTCAAAGAGACTGGAGAGAGAGAGAGACTGCGTCGAACTTCGTTTGCGGTGAGATGGCTTGAGGCCGAGCTCGATACTCGAGCGGCCAAGGCTACCCCAAGCTCCGGGTTTGAGGTCGAGCTGGGCCCATGGATGAGTGTCGTCCATGGCCCGGCCCATGGGAATAAGGGATTTATAAGATGGACCAAGTGGAAGGGGGAATAGGTAGGGGGAAGGTAAAAAGGGAGGAGAGAGAGAGAGATTGAAACGCACCCTTTGGAAATCAACGTACGCTTCTCTCCCGCGTTTTCTCTCCCGAAGAACAAAAGGCATACGGCTTCCAATTTCTTCCCTTCAAGGCTTCATCGACCGGATTCTCTTCCTCCATTGACGACGGTGTTTAATCTGTGGCTAACAAGGTACGCTCGAATCTGTGGTGTGCTTTACGATCGGTGATACGTGTCGTTTTCTTGGGCTTCGCTTCCGCTTGAGTTTAGGGGTTCGATTTAGTGTCGAATCCGGTGTTTCGGGGATCAGTCATTCCCAACATTGGTATCAGAGCCCTAGTTCACGTTTTCCCGATCAATTTGATGTGTTTTGGTTGATTTTTCGCAAAAGGAAGTTCGGCCGTACGGATCGGGGCGAGCAATCCCGACACCCGAGACTTCTTCGGCCATTTTTATGAGTTTTCGAATGTCAAAATCAAATTCTGAAAGCACTGGGTGATAGGCGACGTCGATACGAGTCCGGCGATGTCTCGAGCGCCGCCGGGGGACGCTGCACGCGCCCACACGCGCGGCCGGAAGGCGCTGCGCGTGGGCGCGACGCGCCCAGCAGCGCTGGATCGCCAGGCGCGTGCGCGCCGCCGATCGACGAACCGGCACGCACCGGTCCACGGACTGATGCGTGCTGACGTCAGCATGACGTCACCCAACGGTCGGTAACCGCTGGGGTGACGTCATCGATAACGTCAGCGATGACGTCGGTTGGACGGGCGACGACCCGACCGGAGACCCGACCCGACCCGACCCGCTGACGACGGCACACGCGCGGCACTTGCGGATGACGTCTGCGTGACGTCATCCCAAGCACGCGCGCTGCACGTGCCGTTGACGTCCGCGTGACGTCAGCCCGCACGCGCGCGGCACGTGTGAGCCGTCCGCCCGAACGGTCCGACCGGTCTGTCCGGTCCGACCGGTCCGTCCGGTCCGACGACCGTTGACCGGCGACGACCGTTGACCGTTGAACTGACCGTTGACTTGACCGTTGACCGTTGACTTTGACCGTTGACTTTGACCGTTGACCCGAAAAAAAAAAAAAAAAGGAATTTGTTTCTTTTTAGTCATGCCTATGTGGGTTATAAGTAATCCATTTTTAATTCTGCATTTGTTGCATGAATTTCGGAAAATTATGTATTTTCCCTTATGTTTATTATGGATTATAAGTGATCCATTTTTAGTTCTGCATTTGTTGCAGGAGCTATGATGCGCAATGCAAGGATGTCTGCAATCCCGAGAACGGACGAGGGAAATGCAAGACTTAAAAGGCTAATGTCAAAATTAGCTAATTATCGGTGGCATGATGGTGATTTAGTATCACATGTGGTCAAGGTCAATCAGATGATACAGGAAATCATCTGGAATGGTTATTTTATGCCGGATTTTGAGAATGTGCCGGCTTTGATGAACACTCTTCCACTTAAATGGCAAGCAGTGTTGGATCGGCTATGGGAGGTCAACGTGGTCCCGGATTATACGAGACTAGTGGAAGCTTTTGTCAGAGAGTACTATAGGATTGAGTTAACCAAAACTTCAACCCTTAGATTGAGCGCCACATGGCGCCGAGTGAATGCGCCTTGGTGGCGACATGAAAGCTCTCCAAAAGTTTTTCCATGGTTGGCAAATGTGCCTTCAGTTTTCTCAGATGTTTTGGCTGATAGATTAGAAGGGACATTCCTTATTTATTTCTTTGATTAATTATGTAATGTTTGCTACCTGATTGTTGTTGATGTAACAATTGATATGTTAGTCGTATCATGTGAAAGCATTGTTATTTTACTGGATATTAGATTTTATTTGCTTTCTGTTATTGCTGGTTGCTGTGGGTAATTAGCTGTGGGTAGTTTTAGAAGCTTTTTTAGCTTCATAGAATTGATTTTGCATAAGATAATTATATTAATGATAATTTTAAGTTAGGATTTTTTGGAGGATGATTGGAAACATAGTGACCTTTTGATTCTGAAGCCTTACTTGAAATTATTTATTAATATGATGGGTCTATGCAAATAGGGATGCATAAATGATAGGCATTAATTATTCGTGCATGGATGTTTGATGTGTTCAGAACGATAAATCAGCAATTAAGAACGTGATTGCTGATATGAATGGTAACAATTGTGAAATATTGAATAAGAAGATTCAATATGTGCTGGAAAAGCAAGAAGCACTAGAAGCTCTTGACCATGTTATGGAAGATCTTAAGAATGCCATGCGCCACCTTGAGTTAGAAAATGACCGCTTAACGGCACATGAGCTGAAAATAGACATTTGCTATGCTGGTTCTAGCTCAGAAAGGGCTTTGTGCTCTAAGCGCAAACGTATTGATTTGTTCAATATGTGGGAATGCAAAGGATCAAGTCCTTATTGCAAGAAATCAAGAGTTAACCAACACAAGAGAGGAAAACGTTCTCAAGTGAAGAAAATGTCAAGGATGAGGTGTTACAATTGTGACAAGAGACGTCACTATGCTCGCAACTGTTGTGAGCTAAAAAAAAAAAAAAAAAAAAAAAAAAAAAATCAACACCTCTTGTACATTTGAGAACTTTGATTATGTGTCAAGTTCTGAATTATTGGCTGAATCTAATCCTTTGTGGACTGTAGATTCAGAAGCGACAGACCATGTAGTGAAGGATAGAGAATCCTTCGTAGAATTCTGACAAGTACCAACTGGAACTAAGTGGATCCATATGGGAAACAACTCCAGAGCTGAAGTAAATGAATTGGCACCTGCCGATTGAACATGAGTGGTGGACGCACCTTAATGTTCTATATGCTCCGGAGATTCGTCGAAATTTTGTGTCTGTTTTGGTGTTGGTCAAGCTTGGTTTTAGTGTGAACTTCCATAATAGAAGTGTAGATTTGTATCTGGATACAAACTATTATGGTTGTGGTCATTTTCTGAATGGTTTTATTATACTAGATGTTGACTATGGTGATGTCAATATTTGTTATTCCTTTATTTCACGTCTTCTTCTTTATATGACAATGATGTGATTGTGTGGCATGCTAGACTTGGTCATATGGGCCAACAATGTATGAATAAACTAGCCATAGAGGGCTTGTTGGGTAATATTGAAAAAGTCGATTTGCCCGTATGTGAGCATTGCCTAGTAAGGAAAACAATAAGGAAACCATTTAGAAAAGATAAAAGAGCTTAATTTCCTCTGCATTTAATCCATTATGACATCTGTGGTTCAATGTATGTGAGAGGAAGGCATGGGGCTGTTTATTTCATCACTTTTATAGACGATTATACTCGATTCGGATATGTCTATTTGATTTCTCATGAATCTGAAGCATAAGTTGTTTCAGAAGGTTTATGAACCTGGCAGAAAATCAATTAGACAAGAAAATAAAGGTATTTAGATCCGATCGAGGTTGAGAATATTTATCTGATAAGTTCAGAAAATTATGTGATGAAGAAGGAATATAAAGATAGTTGTCTATTCTATATACTCCTCAACAAAATGGTGTTGTAGAGAGAATAAACAGAACCCTACTGGAATGGTTAGGTCCAAGATGGCGCATGCTAACTTACCTATCACTCTTTGGAGTGATGCGTTGTTAAATGCTGCCTATATACCTAACTGGATGTCTTCCAAATCAATTATTTCCACTTCATATGAGTTATGGACAGTTAGAAAACCAGACTTAAGTTTTCTTAAGACATGGGGTTGTGCTGCCTATATTCATGAGTCCTCTCACAAGTTTGGGAAATTGGGTCCCAAAGGGAATAAGAGTATTTTCATGAGATACTGCGAACACTCAAAAGAGTATGTGTTCATGGGTGAGCAGGAAAGTGGGAGTATAACTGAATTTGAATCACGGGATGTCGCTTCCTTAGTGGATGAATTTTCTAAGAAGGGCGAAATAAGGGAAGATTGTTCCCTATTTGAAACCTTGGATTAAGATAGTGATATTAGTGGAGTTTGTCCAAGTGGGAGTAATATGAGAAGTGATGAATCTAATTCAACTCATTCTTAATTACAACCACCTGATGTGACAACATCATCATTACCTAATCCAAGTGGGAGCATGATGGGGAATGATGTGCTGAGTGTACAATCTCCCATACGGTGAACAAGTCGCCAAAGTATTCCCCGTCAATGTTTTGACATTGAAAGGGAAACTTTTATGGTTGCTCCACAAGATGAGGATGAGCCAAGATATATTAATAAGGCTCTAAATTGCCCTAATAAGGAAAAATGGATTCATGCAATGAAAGAGGAAATGGAGTTAGTGAAGTCAAACCATGTTTGGGAACTGGTTGATTTTCCAAAAGGACGCAGAGCTATTGGGAACAACTGGGTTCTCAAAATAAAGCGAAAGGCTGATGGCTCGATAGAAAGGCATAAGGCTCGCCTTGTGGCGAAGGGGTATAATCAACAAGAAGAAATTGATTATGAAGATATATTTTCTCTTGTAGTGAGATTTACCTCGATTCGCATTATTCTGGCAATAATGGCAAGTATGGATCTTGAGTTACATCAAATGGATGTAAAGACTGCTTTCCTCAATGGAGAATTAGAGGAAGGAACATATATGGAACAACCTGCTGGTTTCATAGTGAAAGGCCAAGAAGAAAAGGTATGTCGACTTTGGGGGTCGATATATGGCCTTAAGCAGTCGTCAAGATAATGATATATGCGTTTTCATAATGCCATAATGGCATATGACTTTACAATGATAGATGATGATCATTGTGTATATATCAAAATATCCAATGATCAATTTGTGATCATATCATTATATGTTGATGATATACTAATTGCCAGAAGTAATATGGAGTTTGTCAATACTTGTCAAAAGTTGGTTGTCTTCCAATTTTGAGATGAAAGACACGGGTGATGTTGCATACACTCTTGGAGTTAAGATTTCAAGAGATCGTTTGAAGAGATCGTTGTCTCTTTCGCAAGAATCATATATAAATAAGATTCTTGAACGATTTCGTATGCCGATTGTAAACCCATAGACACTCCTATTGCAAAAGGTGAAGGATTGAGCCATAGTCTATGTCCAAGGACTCCACAAGAGAAGGAACAAACGAAATATGTTCCTTATACTAGTGCTGTTGGAAGCTTGATGTACGCTATGATGTGTACAAGACCGACATATGTTTTGCAGTTGGAATGGTGAGTAGTTACCAATCCAATCCAGGTCAAGCACAATGGAAAGCCGTTAAGACAATACTGAGGTATCTAAAGGGGACTGCTGATTATACGATGAGTTATAAAGGAAAGGATCTGCGACTCTAAGGCTATCCTGATATTGATTGGGGAGGAGATTTAAATGAAATGAAATCTACCTCTGGTTTGTTTTCTTACCGAATGATGGCACCATATGTTGGAGCTATAAGAAACAAAAGTGCATAGCCTTGTCCACGATGAAAATGAGTTCGTGGCATTATCAGCAGTAGTATAAGAAGATGTTTGGCTTTAGAGATTTTTTGGATCATTTAGGTGTTATTGGAAGTGCTGCAGATTTGTTATTTGTTAACTGTGATAACCAAGCAGCGAAAGCGTACACCAAAGATCCAAAATATCATGGCAAGACCAAACATATAGATACCAAGTATAATTTGTAAAGGATATGGTTGCACGAAAAGATGTGAACTTAGAGTACATACTACGCATAGAATGGTAGCAGATCCTATGACAAAGCCAATACCCAGAGATGTGTTTTGTGGCCATATGAAATCTCTAGGGTTGCGTAGAGGCTGATGTACTGAATATTGTAATTTCCCTAAGTGTTCACAATTTGATGAATTTGTGTTTTCATCATTAATGCCTATGAATCTTTGTTTGATCTTTATGCATCTTAATGCTCAGTGCATTATTTTAAGTTGAGAAGTATGTCGGACAGATATAAGATTAGCCCACTCACACGGGTAATCGCCTCTATTTGCTATGTGACAAATAGAGATGAGACTGTTTTTAAGCTTATTATCTAGGTGATAATCGAGAGCTCAAGCTTAAAACACGTATGTCGCCTTAACTGAGTGTTAAGATGAGGACATAATACTTACTATGTCCGAAAGTAAAATACCCCACATATTTTACTGTATCTGTCTAAGATGCCAGATGTGAGTTCTGATGAATTTTGTGAATGAGTAGATACGTGAACTCAAGTTAGACATTGGGTATGTCTGAACTATCATCTGTACGGTATTGAAAGTGTAGACATACGCTCCATGGGAAAGGAGTTGATACCGTAATACGTATTTCATACTACGTATGCATGAGACGACCAATAAGAGTGACAAAAGTTTGATCTCAACTTTTATGTCGTGTGAGACTCTTAAGGAAGAGAGTTCCTCAATTTTTTAGTCCCCTCATGACTCTTACTTATTCTCAAGATTTCTATTTAGTGTTTGCTATCTTAGGATGTTGCCAATGGTCATGAGTGATTCGATCTAATGGGACATTTCTAGAAAAGCAAGTTGAACTGAAATTGAGAGTTTGAAGGAAAGAGGAAGATCGATTTTGGAGAATCACATTGTAGTTTTGTATTCACCGGTTAACCAATTATGACTGTCTTTGTGATAATCATAGTTGTGAATACAATATATATATCATTGTTTAAAAGAGATCAAGAGAGATATAAATGTGATTGATCGATCTAGGGTATTGCATACTAAATCTACTCGGAGTGTGATGCCTATTATGAGCTGCTATATATTCCTAACAGATGTATGGCAACGAGCTCTCAAAGTATGCTGGTCGCACGGATTATTCACCGGTATGAATGTTGAAGAGAGGAAAAGAGGATTATGTTCGGCCCACCATGTTAAGTGAGAGTCTTGATGGATTTTTCGAGTGGGAGATGAAGGCCGCCCATGTTGGTTTTGCACCACCATGTGGATGATGGATTTATAAGATGGACTCAAGGTCCATCCGCCCAAGTTGGGCCCAAAGCCCGGCCCATGGGAATAGGGCCCGTGGAAGGGGCAAGGTATAAAAGGGAGGAGAGAGAGAGAGAAACGCACCCTTTGGGAATCAACGTACGCTTCTCTCCCGCGCGTTTTCTCTCCCGAAGAACAAGTAGGCATACGGCTTCCAATTTCTTCCCTTCAAGGCTTCATCGACCGGATTCTCTTCCTCCATTGACGACGGTGTTTAATCTGTGGCTTACGCTCGAATCTGTGGTGTGCTTTACGATCGGTGATACGTGTCGTTTTCTTGGGCTTCGAGTTTAGGGGTTCGATTTAGTGTCGAATCCGTGTGCTTTCCCAACATAACCGATCGGTGATATGGATGAGCGTCGGCGTTTGTGAGCTTGGCTGGTTGACGCTTCCCACGATCTCAAAAGGCAAAAGGAAAAAGAAGAAAATGGCGAGAGAGAGAATTTTGTCGAGGGGACGGAGCTCGAAGAGAGAGGGTTTAGAAATTTTGAATAACCTAGCATGTGGGTCCGGTGTTAATCTCTCCGTGGTTTATTGTATCATCCCTCTCCCTCTCTCTCTCTCCTCCTGCATCATTCCCAAAAAGGAGCAGAAAAAGCAAGACACCCCCTTCCCTCCCTCTCTCCCCAAAGGAAAAAAAGAGGGAAACCTCTGTAGCTTCAGCAGCTGTACTTTTTGGGAGATGCGCAGTAAGAGAGATGGATCAGAGAAAGATGATGATGACGATGCAAGCAAAGGATACAGATTATATAGGAGGATGATGAGAGAATCTCCGATGGAGTAGATCTTTGATCAAGTTATTGGGGGCTTTGGGGGGGGAGCATTCATTGCTCCGAGCGATATCATACGCAAATTATGAGGACTAACTCAGATTTTCCTCATGATGGTGGAAATAGTTATGTCGGGTTTCAGAAGATTTTCGGTTCTGTCCATGTCCTATGTTTCTTTTTAATAAATAAAGGGCGGAGAAAAAAATATCTGAAACACTATTTCAAGAATATCTTTGAGACTCTTAAGAGGAAATAGATGAAGATTTCTCATATAATTAATTTCATCGAAAACCAAAATCCTTTCTCATTAACGTAAGTTTATCTATAATATACGGGAACACAATACTAACTTGAATTAAATTGGCTATGTAATTAGAGACATCACTCATAAATTTCTTCTAGGTTGTTTAGAATGATCTGTTGGAAATTAATCCACAGAATACACACTGTTTGTTGAAATCAGAACATCAATGTAAAGAAGACGATAACAGCTATATAATATTCTTCTTTTTATGTAAACTTACAATTCTTGGAGAAGAATAAAATAAGATATCATTGAAAAATAACATAAAATTGGAGGTGAGATACGGATAACGGAATCTCCTTAAGGCGATTATTTCCTGTCAATGGTGCTCTGCAGATTCACGAACTATGCCTCCCAAGATACAACACCTCGAACCTGTTTGGATTAGCACTATGCAAACAGGACTCAGTCGAACCGTTCAATTGAACCAGCACACTCAGAAAAATCAGAAGAGTAGAAGAGGACATCAAAGCTCTTTTTTTGGAATCGAATAAGGAAAACCAAAAACCATTAAACCCCCATGAAACTCTATGTTCCTATCTATATATAGAGATTTTTAGTTCATGTACTAAAGAGATACATGAATTAAATAGACGCGTGTATCCACGAGATTCATGAATAAAGAGATACGTGAATCCAAGAGATTCAGGTATCCAAAGATACGTGAATTCAAGAGATTCATGAATTCAATAAATACATGAACTAAACGATACATGAATCTAGGAAATTCATGAATCCAATAGATACGTGAACATAAAAGTATAGGAAATTCATGAATCCAAAAAAAGATACGTGAACAGAAAAAAACGTATCTTAATTTATTGGCTTTCGTTGATCCATTAACCATAATTATAACCATAATTACAACAATCCCCCACATTAATGGATCAACAAAACATTTTTGACTTGAAGGAATCTGAGCATGCCTGTTGAAATAAGCCGCATCAAGATAGGTAGCTTTCGCTTTGAACCTTCTTTAGTGAAAGCTTATCGGACTTACTTAACTAGTCGATGGACTAAGCCTTGAATCGCCAGTTGTTTGTGTAAGCCTAGACAATAAACCTCACACGGAGTATTTCCAATTCAAGATTGGTTCTCGGTTGTGTTCGTTCTTTCGGCCCTGAACCTCTCGGGATTCATGCGTGCTTTAGAAAATCTAGCCTTTAAAGATTTTCATAGAGTCGGCCAGCTCCACGCATATAGGTGCATTCCTATTAAAGATATCCTACCATATCTTACTTGGATATTACATTCCAAGCTATAGGAATCATTAAACGCATAGCGTACCCTTAATAATGTTGTAGGAAAGCACTGTTGCATCATAGGAATGGGAGACAGTGCTTACACTAGAGTTTCCAAAATTTGCGTTGTCCTATTGAACCTAGTCCATGGGATCTCCAATCGCATAGGTTAGGTTTCCACCCTGGAATCTCTTTATTGGGTTAAGGCTTTTAAACCCATTCCCCTCGATGCGCAATTTATCTACTCTCTTGACAAACCTTTTGTCAACGGATCCACAATATTTTTCTTTGACTTTACAAAGTAAAAAGAAATGATTTCATTTGAGAGCAACTGCCTTACGGTATTGTGTCTACGACAAATGTGTCTAGACTTACCGTTATAGATCACATTATGCACCCCCACACTTTTAAAAATTGTAGGATGGTAACTTCTCATTCCATAACTCGTATGGAGTTTTACCTGTCTTTTTGTGGGGTATATTATTAAGAATATAATTTGCAGTTAAAATTGCCTCCCCCCACAAGTTCTCAGGTAAACCTGAACTCAAAAGCATGGCATTAGCCATCTCCTTTATTGTCCTGTTCAATCGTTCAGCAACTCCATTTTGTTGTAGAGTATAAGGTGCAGTCGTTTGGAAAATTATTCCAAAACTAGCACAAGACTCCTTGAAATTGATTGAACTATATTCTCCTCATCTATTTTGAGGTATAGAATGAGATCTTCAAGGTTCATCTCCTTCCGTTTGTGCTTCAAATAATTTTGAAGTCTGACCAACCCGGAGGCAATTTCTCAATCATAGCCGCCACTTGAAATGATTCACTAAGTATCATTCCATCAGTATAAATGTCGCTTAGAATTAATTGTAATTCTTGGACCTGACTCATGACAGATTTAGAATCCACCATCTTGCAGTCCAAGAATTTGGCAACCACAAATTTCTTGGTGCCAGCGTCCTCAGTCTTGTATTTCTTCTCTAAGGACTGCCATAACTGTTTAGCATATTCAATATTACAATAAACGTTATATAGAGAATTCACTAAACAGTTAAGAATATAATTTCGGCATAAGAAGTCCCCATGCTTCCAAGCCTCCAACGCACCGAGCGTCGTGACATCTTGCTCATTTGGACTAATTATCGGGCACACCTCCGATAAATATTTTGTCAGATTGAGCATGGTCAGATAGAAGTACATCTTCGGCTGCCATTGTTTAAAGCCCACTCCGGTAAATTTCTCCGGTTTCTCATTAGTTGTAACTAGAGGTGTTGCCATCACGGTAGGCAAGGTTCGTTGAACCATCCCTCCAGAAACAGAGCCAAAAGCCATTTGGGCTACACTGTTCTGAAAAACAGTCCCGGGTATACCAGTCATATGACTTGTACCTGCACCACCAAAATTGGTGTTGGCCCAAGGGCCCGTAGCATTGGCTGCTACAAATTCAGACCCTGAGGGTTGAACATCTTCCATAGCAACAGTCGAATCGACCATAGGAACGTCTCTTGAAACATTATGAACATTGAATGGCACTTGATTGTTTTCAGCCATCTCAATAATCTGACAAGAACAACAAATAGTGAGTGATAATAATCGCCTTAAGATTGTTGGAAATTAATCCACAGAATACACACTGTTTGTTGAAATCAGAACATCAATGTAAAGAAGACGATAACGGCTATATAATATTCTTCTTTTTATGTAAACTTACAATTCTTGGAGAAGAATAAAATAAGATATCATTGAAAAATAACATAAAATTGGAGGTGAGGTACGTATAACCGAATCTCCTTAAGGCGATTAGTTCCTGCCAATGGTGCTCCGCAGATTCACGAACTATGCCTCCCAAGATACAACACCTCGAACCTGTTTGGATTAGCACTATGCAAACAGGACTCAGTCGAACTGTTCAATTGAACCAGCACACTCAGAAAAATCAGAAGAGTAGAAGAGGACATCAAAGCTCTTTTTTTGGAATCGAATCGGGAAAACCAAAAACCATTAAACCCCCATGAAGCTCTATGTTCCTATCTATATATAGAGATTTTTAGTTCATGTACTAAAGGGATACATGAATTAAATAGACGCGTGTATCCATGAGATTCATGAATAAAGAGATACGTGAATCCAAGAGATTCATGTATTCAAAGATACGTGAATTCAAGAGATTCATGAACTCAATAAATACATGAACTAAACGATACATGAATCTAGGAAATTCATGAATTCAATAGATACGTGAACATAAAAGTATAGGAAATTCATGAATCCAAAAAAAGATACGTGAACAGAAAAAACGTATCTTAATTTATTGGCTTTCGTTGATCCATTAACTATAATTATAACCATAATTACAACATGAACAACAGAGTCTCAATGGATCAAGTAAGAAAACAATTTCGTAATTATGTTGATTTTTGTCTAAACAATTATTTGACTGCATTGAAAATAACATTAACCCAGTAAGCACGTCAATTTTTTTTATAAAGAGTTATAAAAGTTAGCTTTTATTTCAATAATCTTATTTGGAGTTTTTTCAGTCACGTTTAGATTCGATTAACCTGATTTGACCTATTTACCCAATTATACGATCATGTTTTGATAAATATTACATATATAAGTTGTGCTCGGGTCGAATTTTCTGACAAAATTATTAAATGGATTGTGTTTGGATAGATTTAGTTAATCTGATAGCTTTAAATTGGCATGACATGCACGACTCATGAACACCAACAAGTGGCATGAAGGTTTAGTCAAATTTCACATTAACTCAACATGTAGTGCCTTTTGTCATTGGCGGCGATGTGTAGGAATACACTAAGAAGCCAATTCTCCATATCAAGATACACGATGAAGTGCCAAAAAAAAAAAAATTCTATATCCCCCTAGGACTTAAGAATTAACAAATTTGTACAATATGGACCGGTAAATTTGAAAATAATCCAAACAGATTTGTATTTGCAAATTTAATAATCTCATACACAATGAGTGTATTTAACTAATGAATGAAGAACTTGCACATTGCACGATTAAAACTTTATATCACGTAACCGATAAGTTAAAACATAGTAATTAACTAAAAGCTTTTCAGAATTATCACTTTTTCTTATAGTTGCAAATATCTATATCGTGGGAAGACCTCTATAATTTTAGTACTTTGAATATCAGTAAATACAAAATACGTTACAACAGGCCCACGCATGATGGGCCTTGTTCAACCAAAAGCCCACAGAAGACCAGTCTGTGTGAACATTTTCCAGCATTTGATGAAGGATGAACATTAGAGAGCAACGACCGAGTTTCTTTTCTTCCGTTCTTTTTTTTCTGGCGAAACCTATCCCGCGACGCATTATACAGTTTCTCGAGCCGGTGAAATCTTCCAAGACATGCGGGTCGCAAGAGAGATTGGGGGACTGAGTGAGTGTGAAGGATTGAAACCTACATCATTTTTTTATTTTTGGGACTGGAGGAACCGCCTCACAGTGAGCGCTCGGCGTAAACCCCTAGGAAGCACTAGCGCAGGGACCCACCTCCCACAATGCTCCGCTTAAGTCGCGCTTTAATGCGCACGCAGTGACTCGAACCTCTCCCCTTCCGCAATTAGAGAGAGAAATGCCCAAACCAACGCACCCACAGCGAGGTGGATTTATTTTTAAAAATGTGGTGGTTCAGTAGAACTTGTCCTTTGAGCCGTTTTTAGGCCTCACCGGCACCGGCCTGTTGTCCTTCCACTGCCGAGAGCGGGAGGTTTTCGCTGCTCTGTGAAGCCAGCCTCATGCAATCTCCTCCGCTCTAGTGCCGCACGAGGCCCGAGCCTTCACACAGGCCACATGGGCCAACTCCTGGCTTGGAACAGGCGGGCCAGATGATTGCTAGTCGAAGCCCGACCCAAGGATCCCAAGACCACGTCCCACACCCTTAATGCCCCCACTCGGGTTACAAGCTCACGTTGCCGAGCTCGGCTTGAAACCTACATCGTTTGACTGTTGAGAACATTGATCTCTCGTCATTATATTGTCTGCCCTTCAAACAACACTGAGAGTTATTTTTAGGGTCCTCTTGTTTTTCTAAAAACTTTATGATAATTGAAAATATTTTTCATGAAAGTCATTTTCAAGGGAAAATTGTTAGTTTTCATTTGTTTAATAATTTAGAAAATCGATTTCCTCCTCATCAAAAGGAAAAGTCATTTTCCCTTGTTGTATTCATGCATGGAAAATGTTTTCTATAAGTATATCAATTTTCCATCGTCCAAACACTGGAAAATCATAAAACAATGTCCGAAAAACGATTTTTCTTCAAACAACGGGCCTTAAATTTCATTAGAGAAGCTGAAGGTCCATGATCCATTAGCATTCATGTATAAGCGATACATAAAGCTGTCAAACATGTATTCTGTGGTGTCATCCACTGGTGTAATCATGGATAATAGCAAGATGGACAGAGATTCGTTCTACGTCAACTGGTAAGTTGAAAAAAGGGGCGGAAACTGCCGTAGAAAAAGTGGTGATTTTGGGTTTGGCTGAAGGAGGAAGATGGGCACCATAAATGGAATGGTTGCCCCCATCACGCTCACAAGTTGCGTCCACTTTGACGTTGAAAAAGGTGTTTGCATCCAATTGCCCATTTCCTACACACACTCTCTCTCTAGATCCATATTAATCTCTCACTTGGAAAAATATATATGACTTGGTGCATTTGCTTCACACAAAAGTCAATGATATAGGAAAATACTTTCCCATAAAATATTTTTTAATAATACAGTTAGTTTTTCTTGATATCGTAATATATGATCAAAAAGTTCAAATATTTTTTAAAAATTCTAATTTTTAATTTATTTTATTGTTCTCCTTTTAAAAAAAAAATCAAAATTTATTTTTTCTAATTTTCTTTTCTCTCTTTTCTTTTTCTTTTTTATTTTTCTCCCCTCCTCTTCGCTACCGACTAGTGATGGTTATAGGTAAGCTTTGCCTTGCCGAGATCGGGCAAGCTACAAGCTCACCAACCTTAGCAGAGTACGAGCTCCTCAAAATCGATCAAGCTAGGAGCTCGCCAACCCTGATGAAGCCCGAGCTTGCTAGCCTTGACGGAGCTCAAGTTGTCAATCTCGAGCTCGCTTGGATTGGCTGAGCCTCGAGCTCATTTGTTCTTATCTTGGCTGCTCATTGGGTGCCAGTAGTTGTCAACAGTGGAGGAAGAAGGGAACAGAAGGAGAAAGGAAATAGAAAAGAAGAAAAAAAAAAAGAGAAGAAATAATAATAAAGATTAAAAATTTTTAAAAATAATAAAATTTGATTTTTTTGGAAAAATTATTTTATAAGAATAAGCTTTTTTTTCAACCAAGTACCCTAGGACTAATAAATTTTTTGGAAAATGCTTTCAAGTTCTTTTAAAGGGGAAATTGTTTTCCTAAATTTGAGCCTTCATAGAAAACATTTTACGTTAACTTTTTCCTAAGCGAATCAAAAGCTAGAAAATGAGATTTTTTTCTCGGAAAAGGTTTTCCGCAAAACAAATGCACCTTACCCACGACAATCCATTTCCAATTTTATTTGTCACATCGTGCATTGATTCTATGTCTACCAGAAATGGCCTTTCATTTTCTAAATTTTGGACCACGTGATTTCTTTAATATCCGCAAACCTCTGACAAAATACATATAGTAGAACTATTCATGATGAATTATTGTATTAATGTATTGTGGGGAGTAATGACAATGGGTGCATATCTATTGCTATTTTTTTTTTTGCACGAATGATAACTATTTTGCCTAGAAATTAATTTTTGAAGTAGAAATAGATTTTTCTATTTCTAATTCTAAATGAGTTTCTGGAGAAAAAATATGCGTTTAATAATAACACAATTTTTTTTTCCGAGATAGAAATTCATTTGATAAGGATACAAAATTTTTGTTTCGGAAATAAAAATTCATTTGATAAAGACACAAAATATCTCCATCCCAAGCAGTGATAGGAGATGTATTACTTTAATACATTTCCAATTTTATTTGTCACATCGTGCATTGGTTCTATGTCTACCAGAAACGGCCTTTCGTTTTCTAAATTTTGGACAACATGATTTCTTTAATATCCGCAAACCTCTGACAAAATACATATAGTAGAACTATTCATGATGAATTATTGTATTAATGTATTGTGGGGAGTAATGACAATGGGTGCATATTTGTTGCTATTTTTTTTTTTTTTGCACGAATGATAACTATTTTGCTTAGAAATTAATTTATGAAGCAGAAATAAATTTTTCTATTTCTAATTCTAAATGAGTTTCTGGAGAAAAAATACACGTTTAATAATAACAAAATTTTTGTTTCGGAAGTAAAAATTCATTTGATAAAGACACAAAATCTCTCTATCCCAAGCAATGACAAGAGATGGTGGCCACTAGTGGGTTGGCAATCGGCTAGCAAAGAGGATGAGTGATAAAAAGAGTTTTTATCTCTCATTTTTATTCAAAAAATAAAGAAATAGAAAATTTTTACTTCTTCTTTCTTCCAAATTTTAATTTGGACAAAAAATTTGTTCCAGATAAAGAAAAATATAATTGTGCTACGAATAGATTTATATTCCAAATCTGTTTTTGGAACATAAATAAAATGATTATCATATGCGTTCTTCATTTTTTATTGGGTTAATACCTTGAAAAACTCTAAACTGGTACACTTGTGACAAATCTACTCCAAATTATTTTTTTGACCACCAAAAACCTGACATATTTACCATAAATTGGTACACTTGTGACAAATTTACCCTATGTTAGTTTTCATTAAATTTTACTGTCCAATTATTAAATTAAATGACACATGACAGTTGACTGGTATACCAATTTGGGATTTTACGCTCCGTTTATTACAGTTTACAATTTTTGTGATTTTTTTGAGATATTAATCCAATTTAGCGGAGGGTATATTTGTCACAAATTTACTAGTATGAGATTTTTTGCGGTCGAATAAATTAGTTTGGGGTAAATTTGTCATAAATGTACCGGTTT
Organism: Eucalyptus paniculata subsp. matutina; assembly: GCA_017140255.1. NCBI lineage: Eukaryota > Viridiplantae > Streptophyta > Magnoliopsida > Myrtales > Myrtaceae > Eucalyptus > Eucalyptus paniculata. The sequence continues at coordinate 54,110,344 of CM029437.1, read as the reverse complement.
AAGGTTTTTTATGGTTAGTCGGGATAAATTTGTCGCAGGTGTACCGGTTTGGGGTTTTTCATTGTCAAAAAAATAGTTTTTGGTAAATTTGTCACAGGTGTATAAGTTTTTGGTAAAAAGACTTATGATTAGGGGGATGGCTTTATGTGAAAATATGATGAGTGCCATCGCAGGAAGTTTCTAAAACTTTATGAAGATTATCACAATTAACTACGTTACTAAATTTGATTGTCCGCATTTACATCTTTACATTTTTGGAAATACAAAAAAAGTCATAAACCGATTGTATTGATAACAATTCAACTTTAAATATATTAATAAATTTAATCATAAACCTTTTCGCATTGGTACGATAAAGTCCATCGGACTAAATTATATAGGAAATTATTGACATGAACACTAGTTATCCTACATGGTACGATCGGCGTTGACGTGGATATTTTTCTAATATTTAGTTATTTTTTCAATTTTTTTAGAGAATTTTTCCTTTTCCTTTTCCTTTTCTTTTTTTCCTTCTTTTTCCCTTCTTTTCTTTTCTTTCCTTTTTTTCCCCATTCTTTATTTTCCTCCACCGGCCTCTGCAATGGTCAACAAAGGTTGCTGGCTATTGACAAGGGCAAGGCTAGGGACACCATGGTCAGTGGAGGTTGCTGGTTGTCGACGACGGTTGGGTGGCCCTCGTTGGCAATAGGCGAGATCGGCCCTCGTTGGCCTTTGGCACAAGGTTGCCCCTTACCAGATCTAATGAGGGGACCTTTGCCCAATTGGTCAAATTGAAATATTTAAAATTAAATTGATATCAATACAATAGATTTATGACTTGTTTTGTACTTTTTTCCCATTTTTTGGATGCCTTGCAAATGTTTATATATATATAACAAGAAAGACGGTGAAAGCAAGCATGCACGCATATGGCACGTGCTTGAAATCTAATTCTAATTTAAATGGACATTTATTCCACCTTTTAGCCTAAAGATTTCCTGGCTATCCAAAATTAAGAATTTAATCATTAATATCATGGAAATGATTATATTTCTATAACTAAGAATACTTAAGTTTGTTACTTACTCCATGATTGACAAAAGAAAAATCAGAATCATTATTTAAGTAGTCATAGTTGTTTATGTTAAACTACAAAATTATTTATCTCTAAACAAATTTTTACATATTGTGATTAGATACTATAATAGCAAATCAGAGACTTCACTTATATGTGTATGTTTACATCTGCCTAAATAATTAGAATCCATAACACGAAATGACAATCATGTTCATAGTTTATAATCTGTAAAGAATAAGTTAAAAAAATATTATGACAATGAGGGATTTCAATGTTCTACAAGGTAATCATTGCTATTATTTATTAGGGATAAGTATATTATAAATCCTAAAACTTGTCTCAAAGGTGCAATGCGATCCTATAACTTATAAAAAGTACAATCACATCCTAAAATTTGCCAAATTGGTGCAATCGAGTCCTTCCGTAATCTCCATCCAATTAAACTAATGAAAAATGCTGACATGATTTCTTTTAATGCTCTCTCTCTCTCTCTCTCTCTCTCTCTCTCTCTCTCTCTCATGACATTACCATACTAAAACGTGAAATATAAAACTAAAACGTCATTTTGACCTAAATCCAAAATTTTTAATTGAAATCTTAATTAAATTAGATTAAAAAATCCAAAAAAGGAAGAGGTATTTGTTTGTCAATCACAAATGATGAATTTCCTAAGTTTGTACCTCACTTGTGTTGCAACCTACCCCTGATACGGAGGGAAACATAGGTTTAGGGATATTGTCGAAAGGACAGTTTTACAGCCTATAATTTAGATGCGAGCTCTCTCAAGCCTATATCTTGCACAACATCAGGTGTTCAAATTGGCGGCATGAAAATTTTCTAAAAAATGAGTCGTCACTAGCCTATTAGGATTGGCTAAAAACCAAGTTAAGTGTGGAAACATACTTCACTTCCCATGCAATTAGAGAATCTAAGGTCGAGAAATTAATGCTATTTCAGTACCTAATTTTGTTCATTTTAGAACAAAAGATTTTTAATTAGGTGGTTTGGATTAATTTTATACCTATCAACTAACGTATAAAATGATCATGCAAGTGCGTGATTACTAGAATAGCAATTAGCAAGCAAGTAAGCATTATCCAAGTTGTAGGGAAAACAAGCATCTAGTGTTAAGAAATAAGTAATTGTCAATCCTAATTAGTCTAAAGGGTAGCCATAGTCATCATATTGAAAGTGCGCAACCAATTAATAAATCATTTCAAAAAGGAAACATTAAAACCTTAAAAGTTTGTTTGATTTTGAGCTCGATTTTTTTATCAATGATTTCCCCACATTTTGAGACCACTATCAATTGTTTTAAAGATTTAAGCTTTTAAACTAACTTGGCTGTAGTTTCACCAAATCTCATATGATATCAGAACTAGAGGTCCTGAGTTCGAATCTTTTCAGGTCTCATTTGCTTTTCCAATTAAATATATCCACACTTAGTACTAGGCAAAGACCAGACTAAGATATGGTGATCTCACCAAATCTCACATGGTTCACACCTTTTATTTCCTTTTCCTTCCTTTCTTTATGTCCCTTTAGATCCTCCGTCTCAGGCTCACGACAAAAAGAAAATTGAAATATCCTCAATTCAGATTCCTTGTGTGAGGCAAACATCCGATAGATTCGACAAATTGTTTTTTTTTTTTTTTTTTTGGGGGGGGGGTGAAGGCGGAGCTGCTGGCGAAGATGGTGAGATCGTGGCAGAGAGGGTGAGGGAGGAGGTCGAGGTGCGGAGGGAGGGAGGGAACTGTTTAGAGTTTCAGGTTTCCTTTCCTATTTATATTTAATATCTTCGCAAGTCGTTTCAAATTGGCTATTTTTGACATCCTTAATCAATATTCTTAATATGTCCAATCCAAAAACTTAATATGCATGCTCCACGGACCAGATCATCAGCACCGGCATCGGTACCGGCTTCAATCCATCCTCCACGATCAATGCTCTTCTTTATGGTCCCGGCTTTTCAGCTCGCGTATCGTCTCCCCATTATTAGCACAGTACTCCATATTTAAAATAAGATTTGTGTATTTTGGATTGATTCGCGGTTCTTGTTGAACGCTTCATCTTTTACGTTGGGTGTGTCAACAAAGGTGGAGCGCCATATAGATGTTAGACATAAAAAATAAATGCAAAAAAATAGGATCATATGTAAACAGATCTCCAACCATTATTTGAATTTGCGTTCGTCGGAAATTCATGGAGATTTGATGAAATCATGGGCTATGTAGCATTAATATGGACACACGACAAAACACGACACGACATATCGACACGTCATTTATAAAAAATAGAGAATTTCGACATGTTATAAATTAAACATATTTTTATATATAAATACATAAATAAATAAATAAATAATAAAAGCCTATAATTAATTTACACCAAAAACATTAATTCAACATTTGTTAATATCATTCATTATTTTAATTTCACAAATTTAACTGCATTCTATTACAATAATACATAAACTTAGAGGAAAAATATTATTTTAAAGGAAAATGCTGAAGTGATATTTTTAAATTTATTTATTTATCCTATATGGAATTTTTTAATACTTTTTCATAGTATAAAACTTTTAAAAAAAGCTAAAACAATTCTAAAAAAAAACTAAAAAAAAAAAGGAAAGAGAGGCACAATCATGGCTAGGCATGTCACTGCCACTGCCACTAACTCAATTAGCAGCATGCCCAACCACCATTGGAGGGGGCTAGTGACCTCGCCAACCCTAGGTGGCAAAGTGGGGGCAACCCTCGCCGACCTAGGCGAGGCCCAGGTGACCCTCGCCAACCTTTGTCCAGCTTGAGCTAGCTAGGGCCACCCCCCTTTGCCACTCACCGGCCCCTTCCAACGGTGGCAACAACAATAGAGCCCAACCATCAGCCCTATCTTTTTTTTTTTTTTTTTTATATTTATATTTTGACCATTCAAGTATTGAAAATATATAAAATTGACCTCATATGTGTCAAAATTCTGGACTCGTGTATCGGAGAGAGTTGACTGTGTGTCGAATGTTTTGACACTCATCAACCGTAAGTCAGAGCATGTCAGACACATGTTGGAGTATCGAACACGACACAAAAGCTCATCAAGAGTGTCAATACTTCTTAGATTATGGGCATACTCTACTAATTCAATCCCCTTGCGTACTAATGGCGTATTGCAAAATGAGAAGGTTTATGTTATATGTTGTGATTACACTAAAGAAATGAACGATTGTTATTTTTATATACTGTTTCCCATTAAAGCGATTACCAAATGAGTGATTGTCATGAAGAGGTATGAAATGTGGAAAAAATGCATGTGGAATAACCGCTTCTTAAAGAGAAAAAGTGGATCACAAAATGTAGGCTCACATTTTATGTATTATATATAACATCCTCCCACTTGATCCCAACAAGGTAGGAGCAGGTGCTTCGTCTTTTCTTATAGCATAGTCAATGTTCATCTATCCCAATCTATGAAGCACGGACACTCTCCGGGACCCTTCGTGTCGTGTCCGACACTCCGACACGTGTCCGACACGCTCCAACATGCTCCGACACGCGGTCAACGCATGTCGGGAAAATCGACACGTGGTCAACTATTTCCGACACGCTTCGACACGCGAGTTGGAAATTCCGACACGTGACTTCGACACGCACGGGGTTATTTTTATAAATTTTCAAAACTTCTGGGCTCTAAATATAAATATATGAAAAAAATAAAAAAAATAAAAGTTAAAACGTCAGTCGCACTCGCACGCACGGGTTCTTCACTTCGTTCTTCTCTTTGTCTTCTCTAGTCGCAGCGAACAAGCCCGAGCAGTGAGCGGTTCTCTTCTTTTGCCGTTCTTTCGCCGGTGTTGCTTTGCCGGCCGCGCGGCCCACCCCACCAGTTGCCGACTCGCCGTAGCCCCCGCGCCTCAGGTTAGCCTCTTGCGATTTGGGATTTTTTGGCGAACCCTAGTTTGGGGAAAGGGGGATTTTTCGGACCCTCTTTTCGTCTCTCTGTCTCTAGCGCTCTTGTGCCGTTCTTTTGCCGGTTTCGCTCCCTGGGTTGTTGTTGTTTTTGTTTGGTGGACTGCTCGTTGACTGATGCTTCGCGTTCTCTTTCTTTTTTCAGATTCTGGTGCTCTGTCCGTTCCATTTGTTCACGATTGTGAGCGGCGAGCGCACGGGTTCTTCACTTCAGTTCAGTCACACGCACGGGTTCTTCGCATTTGTCCACTCGCACGCACAGGTTCTTCACTTCAGTCTTCTCTTTGTCTTCTCCAGTCGCAGCGAACGAGCCTGAGCAGTGAGTGGTTCTCTTCTTTCGCCGTTCTTTTGCCGGTGTTGCTTTGCCGGCCGTGCGGCCCACCCCACCAGTCGCTGAATTGCCGTAGCCCCCGCGCCTTAGGTTAGCATATTGCAATTTGGGATTTTTTGGCGAACCCTAGTTCGGGGAAAGGGGGATTTTCGGACCCTCTTTCCGTCTCTCTGTCTCCAGCGCTCTTGTGCCGTTCTTTTGCCGGTTTCGCTCCCTGGGTTGTTGTTTTTGTTTGGTGGACTGCTCGTTGGCTGATGCTTCGCGTTCTCTTTCTTTTTTTTTTAGATTTTGGTGCTTTGTTCGTTCCGTTTGTTCACGATTGTGAGATTTTCCGTGAATTATCTTTTTTGTCGATTGCTGCTTGGAAACTCTCTCTCTACCATCGTGACCGTCGCCGTAATTCCGAGCTGCCTTTCAAATTCGAAGTATTGATTTCGAGGTGGGTACTCGTCTTTTGCGCTTGTGTTTCAGTTTTGGGGTTGCATTTGGAGTCAGAATCTATCTCTCTCTCTCTGTGCAAAGCAGAGAATATGTCGCGGGACTCAAAACTTTTGTGGTTGATTGGCCTGCTTTTGCTACTAACGCATGAGGGGATAGTTTAGAATTTTGTTATTTTGTTTCTATAGCGTTCGAATGTGTTTCTCCCCTTTACAGAGTTCTTTTATTTTTTGGGTGATTTACTGATTTGTAATCTTTTATTTTTTGGGCGATTTACTGATTTGTAATTGACATTAAAGCATTACCATTCATACAATTAGTGCAATCTATGATCTGGGTTTTGAATGTTGGTTTAGGAAAGGGAGCTACACGAGGTAGACAGTGAGAAAACTTATAAGATGATATGGATTGTGCTCTGTTCTGATTTCTTTCTTCTTGGGTGTTTGACTAGCATTGATGTTGGTTCACTTGTTTCCGACTTGAAACCTTATAGCAATTTATAATAACATGTTTATTTTTTCTTCTTTTTTGCAGAATGTCTTCAAGTTCAAATATGGCTAGTAGTACTTCAAGCACACAAGCTACCTCTAGCAATGAAGTTGCAAAATAACCATTATGGAGGTATGTTACTAAGTTAGTTAATCATACTGATGCGGGGGGAAATTTGTCTTGGAGATGCAACTTTTGTGAAAAAGATTTTAAGAGTTCATATACAAGAGTGAGGTGCCATTTGATGATGATAAGTGGAAAATGAATTGAAAAGTGCACAAAAGTAGAAAAAAAAAAGATCTTTTGGAGATGGAAAGATTAGAGGAAGAGGTCAATACTAAATTAATAAGTATTGCATCTAGAAATGTACCTTTGCCTCCTGCTAGTTATTCACTTAGTGGTGGTGGTGGTGACAGTATGGATTTATCATTGAACTCCAAAAAAAGGAAAGGCGAAAGTGGGAGTGGAAAATCACTTGAAAATGCATTTAATATGACTCAACGGGAATGTCTAGATTGTGAGATTGCTAGGATGTTTTATTCGGTGGGCTTGCCGTTTAACCTAGCAAGGAATCCTTATTTTCAATCCGCTTTCACTTATGCTGCTAATCATAATATTGCGGGTTATGTACCACCGAAATATAATTTGTTGAGGACCACTTTGTTGCAAAAGGAGAAGGCAAATATTGATAGGTTGTGTACACCTATCAAAATCATGTGGAATGAGAAGGGTATAAGTATTGTGAGTGATGGATGGAGCGACTCACATAGAAGATCGCTTATTAATTTCATGGCGGTATCGGATGGAGAACCAATGTTTATAAAATCGGTTGATTGCTCGGGAGAAACAAAAGATATGCATTTCATTTTTAACTTGCTGAAAGGAGTTATCAATGAAATTGGGCATGAGAATGTGGTCCAAGTAATTACGGATAATGCTTCAAATTGTAAGGGCACGGGACAACTCATTGAGCAGGAATTTTCGTCTATTATGTGGACGCCTTGTGTGGTACACACCCTTAATCTAGCTTTGAAGAACATTTGTGCAGCAAAAAATATGGAGAGCAATCAAATAGTTTATGAAGAATGTAGTTGGATTTCAGATATTGTTAAGGAAGTTATGCAAATCAAATATTTCATCATGAACATTCTATGAGATTAGCAATATACAATGAGTTTGTTAGCTTGAAGTTGCTTTCTGTAGCGGATACATGTTTTGCTTCGATGATTGTGATGCTTAAGAGATTCAAATTGATAAAAAGTGGTCTTCAAAAGATAGTGCTTTGTGACAAATGGAATATCTATCGGGATGTTAATCAAGAGAAAGCTAAGCTTGTCAAGGAGAATGTGTTGAATGATTTTTGGTGGGATTTGATTGATTATATACTTTCCTTCACGGCTCCTATTTATGATATGCTTAGAGTTTGTGACACTGATAAGCCTTGTCTTCACTTAGTTTATGATATGTGGGGTTCGATGATCGAAAAAGTGAAGAAAGTTATATATGCACATGAAGTGAAGAGGCTAGATGAGAAGTCCACATTTTATGAGGTGATTTACACAATTCTTGTAGATCGTTGGACAAAGAACAACACTCCACTTCATTACTTGGCACATGCCTTAAATCCTAGGTAAGTTCTAAAATTGTATGAGATTATTACTTTAGTAGTTATTCTTTCTTTAACGTGATAATATAATACTCCTCTTATTTATTATTGTTTTCTAATTTTATTTCATTTTATTAAATAAAGGTATTATAGTGATCAATGGCTTGATGAAGATCCTACTCGAATTTCTCCGTACAAAAATAAGGAGATCAACCAAGAAAGATTGAAATGCTTCAATAAATACTTTCCTAACTTGGATGAGTGCAACAAGGTGAATTTGGAGTACGTAGATTTTGCAAGCAAAAATGGGGATCTTAGAGAATTTGATTCCATTCAAAATCGATATTCAATGAATCCTAAGGCTTGGTGGGTCAATCATGGTGCATGTGCACCGATGCTTCAAAGCATAGCCTTCAAGCTTCTTGCACAACCTTCTTCTTCATCATGTGCTGAGAGAAATTGGAGTACTTATTCATTTGTGCACTCGGCGAGAAGAAATAAGATGACCCCAAAACGTGCAGAAGATTTGGTTTTTATTCATAGCAATCTCCGTCTTCTATCAAGAAAAAGCCCACAATATGCAGAAGGAGAGACTAAGATGTGGGATATTGGCGGAGATGCCTTTGACTCGTTTGAAGATGTTGGGGTGCTTGAAGTTGCAAATCTTTCACTTGATGAGCTGGAGATGGAGTCTGTTTTTTTTTGCAGAAGAAGTGGATAATGTGGATGAATGACTTTGTTATATTACTTGATGGTTATATTGGATAATGTGGATGAATGACTTTGTTATATTACTTGATGGAATGTTAACTGTTTTTTTACTTATTGTTAAATTTTAAATTTAACAATAGGATGTGGATTACTTGTTTTTTCCTTTAAGTTTTATGGTTTATTTCAATGAAATGTAGTTGAATTTGTCAAATTAAAAGAATGAATGATATTAACAAATGTATGATTAATTTTTTTAGTATAGACTAATTCTAGACTCTTTATTATTATTATTATTATTATTATTATTATTATTATTATTATTATTATTATTATTATTATTATTATTATTATTATTATTATTATTATTTACTTATTTATGCATTTATATATAAAAATATTTATTTAATATTTAACGTGTCGGAACGTGTCGAAATTCACTACTTTTTTTTAGAAATGACGTGTCACGCGTGTCGTGTCGCGTGTCACGTGTCGCGTGTCGGTGTGATCCCAATTAAAGAAGAATTAACTTCTTCCACACTTTATAGTTTTCACCATTCAATATGGGAACATTACACTTGAATTCAGACAAATTCATAGGTTGCAAAACTGCATATCAAAAACAATCATGCTTATATTACAAAATTTAAGGCAGATATAGGTAAATACTATTTTACCAATGTAAACACGTCACAAATATGAATCGATTTACATAAAAATAGCTTGTGGGCTAAGTTCTTTAATTTAAATAGATTCATAATTCAATCATGAAGAAATTACCATATTATATTCCTTTCCTTAATTCATGTGCGTAAATTAAGAAAAATAATATGATATTTCATCATAATTAATCATATTAATATAATAAAAATTCATATGCGATAAAATTCATCATATTAATATAATTAATTACAATTAATGTCCATTTCTAAATATAATTTGGAGGCTTCTCTAACTAATTAAAAATATATGGATCATTGGACATTTAATTTCATGCATAAAATATTCACAAAAATGCATGAAAGGGAAAAATAGTAAATAAATGCACGAAGGGGCAAAATAGTGAATTAATTCGGCCAAGGACAGAATCGGAATAACATGAAAAGAGAAGGGCAAAAGTGTAAACTGAAGTGACGTTGCAAGTCCACTGGCGCGTGCACGTCACTCGCTTGTCTTTTGAGTCGACGCATGGCTCGCACACACTTATCCACCATATAGGCCCGTGCAGGTGCATGCAACACACGTGCTCGCAACTGCCTGAGGTAGTTCCGCGGGCTTGGATCCCATGTGCCTGCGGTTCCACATGCATGGTCCTACATGCTTTTTTCTTCACACAAACAAAAGGCCTTTTTTTTTTTTTTACCGACCAAAAAAAAAAAAACAAAAGGCTTTTTCTCTTTGTTTTCTGTTGTTCCACCGTGATTCCGCCGTCCATTACTTCTCCAACAACCCATCTCAAACCAAAATAAATGATCGGCTTTAAAAACCACACTGGCATGACCACATAGGTCTAGGTTTCGACGAAAATGACTAAGAAATTGGCCTTGAATCAAAAAAAAAGAAAAGAAAAAAACCAACACAAACCTTTAACCATCCTGACTTCCACTGTTCGATTAGGCTCCGGCAAACATCAATATGCCGAAATACCTTACAGCTATTCTTCCTCATGGCAGTGCAACTATACTAGTCTGAGGTCGAGTGGTGGGTCGCTAGAATTTGCCTAAAATTGACAATTTTCCTCTTGACCCAAAAATGGCTGAATTACTGTTCATTTCAAAAAACCTACGAAAATACACCAAAAATTCGACAAAAACAAGGCAGAGGCACTAAATAGGCTTTGATACCAAACAATAGATATAAAAAACAAATGTGGAAAAATAGAATCAAATGTAAACAAACCTCCGGCCATTATTCAAATTTGCGTTCTGTCAGAAATTCATGGAGATTCGATGAAATTATGGGCACACTCTATTAGTCCAATTTCCTCACATACCAATGGCGTATTACAAAATGAGAAGGTTTGCATTAGACCTTGTGATTATACTTAAAAAATGAATGATCGTTCTTTTTATATACCGTCTCCCATCAAGGTAATTACCAAATAAGTGGTTGTCACGAAAAAATAAGAAGCGTGGAAAAAAACTGCATGTGGAATAACAGCTACTTAAAGAGAAAATGTGAGTCCCCAATTGTAGGATCACATTTTATATTTATAACAATAGCACCCGAGTGCTTACGCAGCTATCAACTAATCATCATGAGGTCGCATGCCTACTTTGAATGGCCTAGACCACCCTCTCATTCATGTTCTTGATCTTGTTTTTTTCAAATTTAAACCGAGAAATTTGCATAATCCAAAAACTTATTTCAAAAGATCTTGCTCGAATTGTCCAAAGGAGTGGAGGAGCTGGAGAGGCTTATCAGGTCGTGCAGACAACACGGAAATAGATGTTTAAGAGCAAATTGAGTCGATGACGATGCTGCTGCTACTAAAGGGAAGTCGCCCGTTCCCTCCCTCAGAAAATCTTGAAGAGCAGACCACCGTGAGTAGTAAAGAAGGGAGCAAACACGAGCGACTCGACTGCCATTAGCTGGATGAGGATGTTGAGTGGTGGGCCTGAAGTGTCCTTCAATGGATTGCCAATGGGATCTCCCTCATCAGCTGCCCTGCGAGTCTTCATTTCAGGGTGGGTCTTTAAGTACTCGGAAACACCAGCCTGGAAGCAAATTCAGGAAATTAAGGAAAAAAATATGTTAAGTCAGACTAGTTTTCTTAGCAGGTCACTGAACCACCACAGACAAATATCATCGACAAAAACTAGCTTTTCAGCAGTTGGGAGCAGCTGCATACCCTAATGTACTTCTTCGCTTTCTCCAATGCCCCACCAGTGTTGGATGCCGAAATTGCAATCTGTTGAAACCAAGCCCAACAAAAAATATGCATTAGTAGATTGGTCATGCATAGATATGATGATATGAACATTAATCATCAGTTCGCCAACCTACACAAATTTTGTTCAACAATGAATAAACTACAATATCTCAACCCCGTTTAACCAGCATTCCATCGAGGGGTACACCTTGAGCAACACAAACCACCAAAATAGATTGACATTGATTACTTTGGTAAAGATTACCCGAACAACAGAACCAAGAGAGCCAGCCAAGACCCCAGACAGCGTCTCTACTCCAAAGAAGGTCCCGACGATAAGTGGTGTAAGCATGACAAGGGCTCCAGGTCGAATTATCCCCTTGAAGGATGCATCAGTTGAAATTTTTAAGCATCTAGCATAGTGAGGGTTCTCGTGACACCGGTGTTTCCCTGACAGATGTTCAAACATCTGGGGGGCCACCTTAAATATCTTCAATGCTGCAGGTCCCACTCTTTTCATGGTCATAGCAGAGAACCAGTTAGGAAGCATGGCACCCACAATCGAACCCATGAACACTTTTGGTGTCAGGACATCAACTGGAGAAATTGCTGCACGACTCACAAATGCACCAAACAGAGCGATAGACACCAGGGAAGCTGATTCAATGGCAAATTCCTACATACCAGATAAATAATGAAAAAAGGTCCATCTCATATTAGATTTAAACAATAGGAAAGTAGAATTTGCCAATAGAGCTATTTAAGTAACATCAATACTGACATGTGACACAACACGATATGCTAACACGTCATTTATAAAAAAAATAGAGAATCTCGACACATTGTATATTAAATGTATATTTTTATGTATAAATGATAAATTATCATTTTTATGATTATTTTAATCAAATTAATTTGATTCAAACAAATGAATAAATAAATAAAAGAGCCTAGAATAAATTTATACTAAAAATATTAATCCACCATTTGTTAATAGCATTCATTGTTTTAATTTGACAAATTCAACTCCATAAAACTTAGAAAAAAAAAAAGTAATCCATATTCTGACTCGCATGTCAAAGCGTGTTAGAAAAGAACAAAAAGAAAAAATAAACTTGGGGGTGAATTGTTTGTTATGGGAATTGAGAGTAAGAAGAGAATAGAATACTGGATTTTTCTTCTTTCCTCATCTATTATGTTTATTAGTTATTATTTACTTTATATATTTACATTTTGATCTATCATTTATTGTAAACTTTTAAAATTGACCCTATACGTATCAGAATTCTGAACTTGCATGTCAGAATTATAAACTCGCGTGTTAGGGAGTGTCGGGAGAGTTGATTAGTTATCAGAAAATTCAATACATTTTGATCGAGCGTCGGAGAGTGTCAGAGTGTTTGACACAAGACAAAGACTCTCAAAAAGTGTTGATGCTTCTTAGGCTAATATTAAGAAAGATAGACGAAAGGCAGCACCTAAAGGAAAGAAAAGTGATTATAGCCAAACATCATGCCACACCAACAAGAATTTAAAAAGACTTAGGCAACTAACGTCATGTTAGTCATTTATGGTGAAAAAGAAAATAATCGGATAATGTGTGTAAAATCTAGATGACATGAACGTAATTTCATGAAAAGTTCCTACGCAGACACCCTCTTCTCTGCTATGTTACGGACTTAAAATAAGATACTAATAGGACGACAGTAAAATGTCGATACTATATTCACATGCAAGGATTGCCTTTACCTTTCCAATGGCGGCTGTACTATTGCTTGACGACAGTATATCGTCAAGGGCTCTCCCGTCAACCGGCTTAGCGATTCGTTTAGCATTGTCGCTGATGGGGCTGTAAGCATCTATGGCCAATCGAGTGGCAATGGTACTTAGCATCCCAATGGCAGCTACAGTAATTCCATACACGGAAGCAATACTATAACTCAACAAAATGCTAATGGCAGCTAAAATTGGGATATTGAAGGCAAGGCCAAAACCAACACTGTCGGCGGCAAAATCTTGGAGAAGGCTGCAGAAAAAAGGATCATTAAGTGGTCAGCACCTTAGCCATCAATAGTCGTAAAGATTCATATCATTCACTTACTTCAGCAATTTTAACACCTGATGTCATCGTTGGTGTATGATTTAGTGATAAACCCAATGATTAGTCCATCCCAAAGACCAACACCAGCACAGAGGCACAGCTGCCTGCAAGATCATATCAATAATTAGCGACTACATTTGCTCAACGTTTTGACTCAATCCAGTGAAAGTCCGCTGACATTAAAGCATTGTCACATGACCAACATCGGAAGAAAGCAGCAATCAGGATGGGAAAAAGATAAGAATCTTCAAAGAGTTTACCAGTTCTTCACAACTTTCTGCGACCCAAAGTTGAAAACTGTAAGTGATGAGGGCAGAGCAATCCAGCTAACAATAACAATTCCAAAAGTCATTAGAATTGTGGAAATAATAAGTTGCTTCCTCAATGCAGGCTGGATTTCCTTCACTTCCTTGATTTTTGAGAAGTTGGCCGTAAAGAGAGTTGTCATCAAACAAACAAGAATACCTATAGAGCTGATAAACAGGGGATAACACATAGCAGAGTAGTTGTGATCTTTTCCGAAAGAAGAGATGGAAGCAACAGCAAGGGCAGCGCAGGATGATTTGGCATAGGAGCCAAAAATATCAGTCCCCATACCAGCAATATCCCCGACGATATCACCAACATAATCATAAGTCACCTGAATGATTAAGGTCAACCTCATTTATGACTAAAAGTGAGTGATAAACTTAGGAGAGAGAGCTACAGTAAGAGAGTCCATACAGTTGGGAATCCACGATCTACTAGGGTAATTGGCCAAGTCTCTTTAACCAGATGAACACTAACATCAGTTGCCTTGGCATAAATTCCACCAGCGGCTCTTCCCAAGAGAGCCATGGAAGATCCACCAAGACCATAACCGGCAATAGCCTCGAAAAGACCTTCCCAGTCATTGCCATAGTACAGCTTGAACAGATTGATTGCAATATAGAGCATGAGAAGACTGTTAGCGGCAAGAAGAAATCCCATCACTGCACCAGACCTGAAAGCAGAAAAGAAAGCTTTTCCAACACCACCCTTCCTCTCTTCCAAGGCAGTCCTGGCATTAGCATAGATAGCAATTTGCATGCCAAGGAAACCAGAGAGGACTGATGTGAAAGCACCAAGTAGGAATGAAACAGCACTGAAAACGGCAGTGGCAAGTGCAGGCTTGCACATGTTTGAAGGATCAAATTTGCAAGGCTGGCTTTGGGTGCTGAAGCTCTCAACAGAGCCAAGGCAGAGGAAGATTATGATCGCAAAAGCAACCACGAACATCCCGCCATACTGGTACTCCATTAACAGAAAACCTTCCACACCTGTTCAATCACGAACGATGACTCAGGCTCTTTAAGTCTCTATCAAGCAAACAAAGCAACAATCTGATTCTTGACATTCTACTTATGGGTGATGAAAGAAGGTATAATTCAGTCAAATCCAGTTAATTCATTCCGTTGCCTAGTTTTGCGCAACCTAGTGCCAAGGAAAAAAAAGCCTGACCTCCAGCTCCTCCGAAAGAGTAACTTAGGATGATATGGTGTCTATTACAATTCACGTTTGGCAAGCTGGACAGTTCAAGTGTCAAATCCCACTGGCGGAAGAGTGACAAGAACATATTGAGTAGGACAAGAAGGGAAAAGGAATGAAAGAAAGTACACGGTTCTGCAAAGTACTTAATGAAATACAAAGAACTGAAGATTGAGGACAACGTCCCAGAACCAGAATACTGTTGTAAATACATCTAAACATTACTTTAAAATTAAAGCATTACAAACAAACAAAAAAACTAGAAACATGCTATGACCTACAACAAACAATAGGTGAGAACCAAAGATTGAATCGAGAGTATGGAAAAATATCAGAACTAAAGTTAGAACTGAACTTATATGTTAGAACTAGAAGCGGAGAACGGTGAACTACTATAGAACTGATGATGCTTTAGTTTGAAAGATTATTCAAATCAGAGTGATAAGTAATAGGTATGAAACATTGTCACATATAAGGACTTTAGTTAGGAGAAGCAATAAATTAACACAAAAGAGAACTTTAGATAAACAGGTTCCTTACCTATGTATTCTTAACTAATATTATAGAATGAGTGTTTTGTCACAAGTATGAAAAATCAAGAATGACAATCTCACAAAAATGAGAAATGTTCTACACCAAATCACAACGTATGATGATAAATCCTTTTAAAACATTGACTGATGTAGTGAAGAAATACATTAAAAATCGAAGGTTGTACATCCTCAGCAATTCATCTTTTTAATACAATATGCTTCTACTAAAGCCAATAACATAGAAAAAAATTACTATCCTAGTTTTTATCAACTTTACGTTGTGTCAATAGTTGCGTAACCAAGCTTCCTATAACAACCAAAAAACAAAAGGAAGAAAGAAATTAACCTAGGCCCTGTTTGTTTCGCAAATGATTTGACATTTCTAAAAAATATGTTCACATGAGATTTTTCTGGAAAATGCCAACATTTCTCAGTGTTCAGCTGGAATATGTATATAAATTGGAAATTATTTTCTGTCTTTTAGAAAGAAAAAAATTTGCTTTTATTTTTTTGAAAAGATATGCACTATGTGTGCGATATAAGAGTTGCACATGCTATATTATCAATTGGGATAAGGGCATTGGAAGTCGTAAAATTTGTTACAAAAGTGCAATCTACTCTTAAAATTTTAAGAAAGTGCAATTAAGTCTTAAAACTTATAACGAAAGGACAAATAAATCCTAAAACTTTGAAAAAGTGCAATCATATCAATCAAATCCTTCAGCTATTTGAATGTTTTGAAAATTTTAGAGCTTGATTGTACATTTGTGACAAGTTTTGGGATTAATTGCACTTTTTTTTTTTTTTTTAAGTATTAGGACTCGATTGTATTTTTGTGATAAGTTTTAGGACTTAATTACACTTTCATGACAAGTTTTAGGACTTCATATGCACTTATCCCAAATAAAATTTTATTTAATCAAATTTTCATAAATATATACTTCTCTAAATCATAAAAGAATTATTTTTTTCCTCTTATGAATCCAGCCTCAAGTGCTTAGGCCCTAGGCCTAGCCTTGGGTAATTTAGCTAAGCTATTGGGGCTAGCCACAGGGCCAAGCTCTGCAATCAAAGTCTTGGGTACTTGGGCACAACCAGCAAAGACCTAGGCACGAGCATCAAGGTCATGGGCTCAGCCTCAAGGGAACAAGGCTGCTAAGAACTCAGGCACGAGCATTTGGGTCCTTGCTCCCAAATGCCGAGATCTCTAATTCAAACATCGATGTCTAGTTGTATTTTGATTTCTGACTTTTAAAAATGGAAATCGTATTCCTGAATTTAAGCATAGATTTTCCGTTGTTTATGAAAATATTTTATATTTATTCATTTCCTAAGTGATCCAATCGCCAGAAATTGAAACAAATATTTTTGGATAAAAGATTTTCTACAAAACAAACGGTCTCAATCTATCATATAGATAATTGGAAATGAATCAAATGTACAAAGAAAATTCTGTTTGTACTCATAAGGAGGATATGAAAGATTGGGCTTATTAGACTTAAGCGTTGGTTTAATGGAAAACTTTACGTTAGAGGAAAGTGATTGATTTTCCCTTGTTTGGTGGAGGCATGAAAATAAGAGGGAAGTAATTTTCTGGTGTTTGGATTTTGCTTCCAGAAATGTTTTCCTTAAGGATAGATTATGTAATGCCATTAAACTATATGAAGGAAAATGTAAATTATAAAATGAAAATGCTATTAAAGCCAGAAGGACAAGAGCTACACCACTCAACCCTCCGCCCAACAACCATCTTCGTGAGAAGAGATCTGCATGAGTAAATATTATGGGTGCGTTTGTTTGTGTTTTTGTTCAAAAATTATTCCGAAACAGAAATAGAAAAAACTATTTCTGTTGGGAACAATTTTTTACCAGAAAAACGTGTTTGGTACACTTGTTATGGAAAAAAAAATCGAAACACATTTGGTAAATTTATATTCTTTTTTTGTTTTTTAATATTTTTATTTTATTTTTCCTTTTTTCTTTCTTTTTTCTTTTTTCTTTTTTTCTTCTTTTGGCCGATCGCAACCCTCGGTCATGGCCGGCGACTAGCCGACGAGGGCCGGTGGCCTCGCCCAGCCATGGCGAGGCTTGTCGGCCCCCGGCGAGGCTCAACCTCGCCTTGGCTGGGCGAGCTCGGGTTGGCCCAGATCCGGCGAGGCCGAGCTCGCCCAGCCACCAGTCACCTAGCGGTGGCCTAGCGAGGCTGGGTCTCGCCGAGCCACCGCCAGGCGACACCGACCTGGCAGTGGTCTAGCGATGCCGAGCCTTGCTGGTGGCTAGGCGAGCTCGGCCTCGCCGGATTTGGGCCAGCTCGAGCTCGCCCAGCCAAGCGAGGTTGAGCCTCGCCAAGGGCCGGCGACGCTCAGTCTTGCCGGGGGCCGGCGACGCTCCAGAGAGGTCGCCGGCCCTCGACAGCCGGTCGCCAGCCATGGCTGAGGCCGGCGACCGGCCAAAGAAAAAGAAGAAGAAAAGAAGAAGAAAAAAAAAGAGAAGAAAAAGATAGGAGAGAGAAAATTTGTTCTTAAAAATTATTCCAGAAATTAAAAAAAAAGTTTTTTTTGTTTGTTATTTCTGTTCCAAATGTGTTCTCGGAATAAAAAAACAGATTTGGAACAAAAATGCAAACAAACGCGTTTCTATTCTTTTTTTGTTCCCATGAATAAAAAAAACAGAATTTTTCTTCATAAACAGAAAAAAAGAACACAACCATGCATGCTCTATGCTGCTGTACTCAAATGCGTCGCTCAAAGCTTAGCAGCTGTTGCAAACCCTGAAAATGAGTCGCGCCACAAGCAGCAGAAGCTCGTGACTTCGCTGAGCTATCATCAGATTACAAGACTCAAATCTGTCACTATTGCTCAGGCAGATGCGAGACTGACCCGGAAAAAAAATCTGCTAACGAACAGTTTTATAAGGCAGAGAAGTTGTGAAGCTATAGGACCTTCACGAAGTCACCTTTAGAGACATCCCTCGTCATCTTGTCACACTCGGCCTTAACGCTGGTCAAGTCCTGCTCTTCGTCCTCGAGGTTGTGGCTATTGCGCGACTCGAGGAACCTCTGCACCAGGGAGTAGGAGTACGCGATCCCGACCATGGCGCAAACTGGGATCGCAATCTCTGACGTGAGAGCTGAGAGCAATGCCATCCTGCTGGAACTCTAGACTACGTCGCTGGAATCGCCGAACTTAACGCCTATTACGGAGAGCCAGACAAAGAGACAGAGGGAGGGGAATGACCTAGGCCATTGATGTCAAAAGCGAGTGGACATAGTCTCGCCGTGTTTTTTGACGCGTCAATATCTTGACTCCACCCACCGCAGGTCTTCGCGCGGAGAGAATACGGTATGGTATACGACTTGCGTGACGCATTTATTCACCAAAATATTTCTCATTTTTCAGCCTTTGATTCGCTTGAAAAAAATAAGTTAATGAAAAATATTTTCCTAATCAACGGAAAATATCTTCTTACCAAAATTTAAATTCAAGGAACCAATTTTTCCTTTGAAAGGATCTGAAAACATTTTCTGAATATATTGGCTAATGAAACAATTGTTTTTATAAAGATATATTTTAAAAATTCAAATTTTAATTTCTTTTTAATTTTTTAAAAATCGATTTTATTTTAATTTTTAATTTTTTTTTCTTTTCTTCCTTTTTCTTCTTCTTCTCAGCTTATCGCTAGCGAGCTCGGCTCACCCAGATTAGGCGAGTTGTGGCCTCTAGCAATGAGATCGAGCCTTGCCACCAGAGGCCGTGACCTCACTCAAGACCGGTGAGCCTCGAGTCTCATCGAATCGGGCTAGTTTGCAGCCTTGGACGGTGAGGCTTGAGCTCACCTTAGGCTGGTGAGCTCGCAACCCCTGGCAGCCAGTCTTGAGCATTGCTAGATTGGGTGAGCTCGCCCCTTGCCAATGCCAGACGCTAGCAAGGCCAGCCCACGCCAGAATTTTGAGCAATCATAAGTGCTAAGAAGTGAAGAACACACTATCAAGTCAAACTGACATATATTTTAAGCAAGCAAGTATAGTCAAAACTACTAAATTAAGATTCACCATGACAAACCTCCAATTATCTTGCGGAGTAGCTATATCTCCAAAACCAAAGAGCAAAGAATGAAGTTGAGGATGCATGTCCCCCCGAGGCCTAATTACAAGCAGAACGCCAACATGTGTAAAGATCTAATTAAGTTTCTGCAGATAATTCCCGATACTCAGCTTGTGTCAGTATTTCCCACCAAAAAGTTGTTTGCATTTTACTGATCGACATTATATGGATGCTTCCTTCATGGAATCTTAAACAGTCACATAAATGCAAAATTCTCACTACTTCACATGAAATTGTTGGCCTCCCCTTCCTTTCTCCATAGGGGGAGAGAGAGAGAGAGAGAGGACAATGCGAGACTGCATGCAGTGCAACTTTTTTTCACATCCCCACTACAACACCACAAGATGAAAAAGAAACATAAAAAAAAAAAAAAAAAGATGGGTTGTTTTTCCTTTTAAAAATGCAGTTTGTTGCGATAAGGCGAGCGATCGAATAATAATATAGATAGAATAAGAAAATAAATCGGACACCAGATTTACGTGATTCAGTCGTAAAGACCTATGTTGACGGGAAGAGCAGTAGCGAATTTCACTATAGATCAAGCGATACAAGGAGATTACACACTCGAGTTACTTAAACACTCTCTCGGTGTTTCTCAAGCCCCAATTACACCCAATAACACACGCAGTGTTTAGCCCCGAAATTCCTCAAGAAATAATCTCTCAATCTCACAAATGAATTACACGCAAATCTTACTACAAGATTTAATTGGCTTGAACATTAAATCTTCTTGGATGTAATTTACGACAAAGAAAATCACTCCCAAGCACTCAACAACACTTCTTCATGATCAACCATTTATCGTCCATGGCCACAAGTTTATATATATAAGTAAGACTCTTATTTCTTTGCCAACTTCTCATAGGATTCTGTTTCCTAACTTAAACGATTTTATCCAAAACATATCTTTGTATATTTTAAACAAAATCCAAGTCCTAGTCAAAGTTGGACTTTCCTATTTCAGCGGCCAAATTCTCCAATGCAGATTCAAATTTGGGGAAGTTAATCTTTGGATCTTTTTTGCTCGATTTCAAATGTCCGCAACATATCCAATTCGGAATATTCGGAATCTCGCATTGGGCTCAAACTCGAGACATATTTTAATAATCTCCACATTGGCTCGATGTTTGAGCCAAATCACAATCGTTTCGCAAAAATTCAAACTCTGCCGCTACTTTCCCATAGCTCTCGATGGGCTCAACTGCCACAGATATTATCCAAGTCTAAGTCTCGCTTGAATTTCGCTATAACCGAGAACCTCATCAGAATACCAACTCCACATGCACTTTTAACTGCTCCGCAAGGATTTTCCAACACAACCCCCTTTACCGCAGATAAAGCAAAACCATTGTTACATCCATATCTATCAAGAGATCAAATACACACCTTATCAATATCAGCAATTACAGTAACTGTCGGCTCTATAGGCTCCACCTTGCTACAAGCACCATCCGTATCGATTACTTTGCTAGTACCCATATACGTTACCTCGGGAGTTTCTGGTCGCAACTCCACCTCAAGCTGAACACTGTCTAGATCCGTATTAACACTGTCACAAACACTCCTAGCCAGAAGTACCGGAGACTCATCACGGATAATTTCTTTGCTGTTAACAGATGAATTTATATCTAGGCATCACAACCGATCGCTCCGCTCACCTTGTGCATAGCCATGGAACATGCACCTTGCCCTCCAATCGAGCTTACCATCACTTACTTGAAAATAGCACGAGTAACCAAACATTCTAATAATAGAATAACTAGCAACGTTAGCTGACTACACTTCTTCAAGAGTCCGCCATTTAATAGTAGTTGATGGGGATCTATTCACCAGGTAACTTATCGTATTAAGCACATCAGCTAGGATTCTCCTAACAATACCAGCACTAGAGATCATTTTTACGGGCCGTCTCTAGTAATGTTCTGCTCATTAATTCTGCAAATTGTTGTGATTTACCGACACTAGTGCGGTGTTTCACTATGCCCTCTTTCATGCAGAATTTATTTGCCAGCTCCGAGCAAAACTCTATGTTATTTTCAGTCTGCATATGCTTGATCGACTTATTAGTCTCCGTCTCGATCAAAGCTCTCAACCGCGTGATCCTAACATCAGCATCAAACTTGTGCATTGGCACAAACACCCAGGTCTTCCTTGAGCAATTAATAGACTCTCGAACAAATGCATCCGACATCTCTGCAGCGAAATTTGTCACTGTCTCACCTTGAAGTCTATATAGGCCTTCGTGCTTAATTCCTTTCATTATCACCAAGGCATCTCGAACAACCTTCAAAACTCCACATTCTGAAAAATACCTACAACTAGCTGAATCTAGGGCAACCAAGTAAATTAAGTTATTTTTCAATTCTGGAACGTGTCTTACTCCAATCAATGTCCTCACAATGCCATCATGCATTCTGATTTTAACATCACCAACACCTACAACATCGCACTCAGCATTGTTCATTAACTGGACTTTACCACTATCCGTGCACTAATAAGTGAAACCAATTTCTATTTGGTGTGACATGAAAAGAACAACCAGAATCCATAATCTATCCATCAAACAATGAATCATTAGTGACAGATAAGACATAATCGGCATTATCTGCTATAGCTGCAACATTATCTGCAGAATCAACTATAATTCCCTTACCCTTCTCATTCTTTAACTTAAGATAATTCCTTCTAAGATGCCCCCTCTTGCCACAGCTCCAACAGACAATATTACCAGTCCTAAACTGATTATGTCTGTTCATGTTCCTGCTAACATGTGTGCTAATTCTTCCTCTACTTTCACCTAATAAAGTAGCAGATATAGGTTCGTCAGATTCTCTTCTACGAATATTCTCGCTCAGAATCAAATCTCGAACCCCATCAAACGTCAAACGTGTTGACCCAGAGAAATTACTAATAGTAGTAATAATAGTATTCCAACTATCAGGTAATGAGGATAACAGAATCAAAGCACATACCTCATCTTTAAAGTCAATCTCAACTTAACTCAATTGACTAATAATCACATTGAATTCATTGATATGATCTGCAACTGATGCACCTTCCCTCATCTTCAAATTAAACAGACGTCGTATCAAATAAACCTTGTTGATCGCAGAGGGTTTCTCGTACATATTCGACAGGGCTTGCATCAAATAAGCAGTCATCTTCTCCTTCAGGATGTTAAACGCAACGTTATGAGCCAACGTCAGCCGAATAACACCCATAGCTCGTCTATCCAGCAAATCCCAATCAGCTTGCTTCATCGACTTTGGTTTCTCCCCAAACAAGAGCAAGTACAGTTTCATCTAGTAAAGATAATCTTCAATCTGCATCTTTTAGAAACTAAAATCCTTCCCATCAAATCTGTTGATTCTCACTTTTACTTCTTCTGTCGCCATCGATTCGCTTCAACTTAGCCAAACCTAGCTTTGATATCAATTGTTGTGATAGGGCGAGCAATCGAATAATAATATAGATAGACGAAGAAAATAGATCGGATACCAGATTTACGTGGTTCAGTTGTAAAGACCTACGTTCACGGGGAGAGCAATAACGAATTTCACTATAGATCAAGCGATACAAGAAAATTACACACTTGAGTCACTCAAACACTCGCTTGGTGTTTCCCAAGCCCCAATTACACCAAAACACTCGCTTGTTGCATTTGAAAGCCCATATTACCTACTTTCACGTGGATTAAGTAGCATTTCCCTTAGATCTCGTATGTGATGAGTGTTGGGGCTTGAATATGGGCATGTAACCTGTTTGCTTGACTTGGGTTCAAACCCAAATTTGCAAAATCAGCTCAAACCCGTGCATTTGAGGACGATTTTAGCTTGGTTCTAGTGTGTTTTTAGCTATGATTTCTATCTAATCTTGTTATTTGCATGTGGTAGTATAATCTCGATACTTTAGTTCCACATGAGATTGCTTATGAGTGGAGATTGAAGGCTACAAACATGGCTCGAGGAGGCTATTGGGGCTAGTTTAATGCATACCAAGTGTTCGACAAAATGCCCAAACTAAGCTTCGATCTTGAAACAGTCGATTTGAGCTTGATTATTGTGATATTCATGTGCTGTGTTACTCCATATTAGCATAGATCGGCTTAAAGAATTTATTATTATTTTTTAAAAATAATTATAAAAAGAGAAAAAAATATGAAATTTTCAAAAATATCAAAAAAATGTTAGATAGCATCAAATTAGGATAGAAATGACATATATGAAATTTTCCTAATTTTAAAAGGTCACTTTCCTAATTTAATGCTATTTTTGGTATTTTATACCCATTTTTGTAAATAATCCATTTTGCGTAGATTAAAACTATTTAAAGCAATTTCATGCACATAGAGCAATTTCATGCATATTTGAATTCTCATTTTGCTCATGGGGGTCCTGTCCTGGGGCGTGATAACAAGGCCATGTAATATTATTTGCCCGACTTGTATCGGATTTACCTTTTCCGCGTTTATTTTCAAGTCATTTCAATTTCTTGGATGTTTACTCACGCGCCGCTTTTCATTAATTTGAGTGTAAATTTCTCTTCTAAATTATGTTAGGATTAGTCTAGACATTAAAAAAAAACTAGAAAAACATTTGCATGGACACTTAGTGGTTCCATAAAGATTATAATTGGTAATCAAGACTGTGTGGCCATTTAGATAAACAACCTTCCAAGTTAGTGGTACCGCAAGGGCACTAATAGAAACATTGGCGTAAACAAGTCCCCGTTCCTAGAAATCTCTGGTTGCGTAGGAATCGAGACAACACTCCCGTGTCTTGATTGGTTTCTAGCTGACCCCAATAAGCTAGTGGCGACTCCTAGAATTACATAGATTGTTAAGAACTAAAATTCAAAATCCAATGTCGCGCAAGGTATGGGCTTGGGAGAGCTCGCGCCTAATTTAGGGCCATCGGTCCGCCTCTTTAGACAAATACCCCTAAACCCTCTTCCTTTTCCCACGGATGGAAAAAAAGAGGTCGTGACACCCAAAAGAATACAAGCCAAAAGCACAAATGGATTTTCTTTCAATTATACAAACACTCAATCTCAGATAGCCCCATAAAGAGGAAGAAAAGGAGGAGGAGAAAAAGCGTGGGAACTCTCGAGAAACTTGTTCTCCTTTGAATTGACTTTGGGAGTGAGCAGAAAGCAATGCAAAGCTTTTTCTTTTTTATGTTTTATATGTACATTATTATAATTAGGGGGATGGCTTTTGGTGAAATTACGATGAGTGCCATTGCAGGAAGTTTCTAAGAAATTCTATGAAGATTATCACAGTTGGATATATAACTCAATTTGATTGTTCACATTTACATCTTCACATTTTTTGGGGAAAAAGTACAAGAAAAATCCTAAACCTATCGCATTGATATCAATTCAGTTTAAAACATTTTAATTAGACCAATTTAGTACTAAACATTTTCGTATCGGTACTAATTTAGTCCATCTAGCTAATTCATGCTGAAAATTGCCAATATGGACACCAATTGTCTTACATGACACGACTGGCATTAACATGGATATTTTTTTATATAATATTTAATTATTTTTTTCGAATTTTTTGAATTTTCTAAAGATTTTTTTCCTTTTTTTTTTTTGCTTCTCTTTTCCTTCTTTTCTTGTCTTTCCTTTCTTTTTCCCCCTTTCTTCTTTATTTTCCTCCATTGGCCTCCATGATGGCCGGCAGAAGTTGCTGACTACCAATAAGGGCGAGGGTCGAGATGCCCTCATTGGCAACAGGCGATACTAGCAGTCATTGGCCTTCGGTGAGGGTCAGCGATGATTGGGCAAAAGTCCCCTTGCCAGATTGGCAAGGTTGCCCCTCGCCAAATTTGATGAGGTGACCCTTGCCCAACCCTCGTCGGCCTTTGGCATTGGCAAGGGGCCTTGTCTAGGTGAGACTAGCCCTCGTCCTCACTGACCATGACGGAGGCTAGTGGAGGAAAAATAAGGAAGAAAGGAAAAAAAAAAAAAAGGAAAAGAAGAAAAGGAAAGAAGGAAAAGAGAAGAAATGTCGAAAAAGGAAAAAAAAAATCAATAAAAATTTAAAAATAATCCAAAAATAATTAAATATTAAATAAAAATATCCACTTGGCACCGGGTGTGTCACGTAAGACAACCGGGATCCAAGTCAGTAATTTCTAGCATAAAATAGTCGATAGAATTAATTAGTACATGTTGACACCTAAATTTTGGCGATCCGGTCATTTATTTATTGCATAGAAAATTAGGAGTTGATTTTATCCCTTAAAAAAATATATTAATTGCATAGCATATAAATTTAGATGCATTTATTTTTAGTTTGCATGTTTTGGGCCGGTGGTGAATAAGTTTGAATTAATGTTTCTAAGCTCTAGTTCGGCAAGCCGGGCTAGGCTCACGGAAGAAGCAAATTAGCCCAAGCCCATTGTTTTTTTGTTTTTTTTTTTTTTTGTAAGGTAAGAATATATTAAGCTAAGAACCAAAATATACAAGAAGGATTGGCACCAAAAACTTACACTCATAATGACAACAAGTCAGGACGAGTGGAAGGGAGCCGAAGAGAAACAAGGAGGACCGCAAGACAAGCAAACCAACCAACAAAAGCAACAGAGCCAAAACAAAAGGCAACAAAACCCCTAGCTAGAAAGGCAGCACGGCAGCAAGACGGCCGGAGCAACGCAGGAGCAAGCAATCGCCAGCAAAACGAACCAACCCACTGCCAAAAGGAAGACCTCAAAGGAGTTGCATCAGCAAGAACCCACCTACGTAGGCTCAAAAATAGAAGTATCAAAACCCCAACATCTCTAAAGTCTTCTGTTGTTGTATGAGTTGGGCACATTCTTGTAAATCAGAGCTTTGTCCTTGACAACCTTAATAAGATGGTTCTTTAACGTTGAGATTACCACAGCTTCACCACGGAAGATGACATCATTCCTTTTCTTCCAAATAATATGGCATAAAGCCCCAAAAGAAAGCGGAGACAAGGAATGGAAAAATTCCTGTCCCGAGAGGTACTTCATAAGCCAAAGAAGGTTGTCCATCCAGGACCTATTTCACCATGAAATGTTACATCTTGTAGCCCAAAAAGACGCAAGTGTCGCCGAAGTATGACATTCAAAGAACAGATAATCTATAGAATCAGGCTTATCATTACAAAAAGCACAACAAGTGTAGTCAATTCTACCATGAGACAGGAGGCAAGCTTGGGTAGGTAAATGATTTTTAGTAATAAGCCAAAGATGGAATTGATACCTAGGAGCAATAGCGTTGTTCCAAACAAAGGAGGCCCAGGGAGCTCGGCTCCTCTTTCTCCTCATAATTTGCCAAGCCAATGCAACCGAAAAAACACCAGAGGAATCACCTTTCCAAGAAAACCTATCCCGATTTGAGAAGAGAGCCGGAAGGGCTATACCCTAGCAATCCAAGAGGGATCTGAAACTACGACCCAACGGATGGAAGAGGTCAGCAACAATCGAGTATTTCTGGAGACCAAAGGCATCAATAAGAGATTATGGGAATAAGTCAGCCAGAAGACAAATAGGAAGCCAGTGGTCGAACCATAAAGATACCGACAATCCATTACCAATTTTCCAAACAAAGGACAACCGAAATTCCTTCCTCAAATGCATGATCTTTTTCCACGCCCAAGAGCAAACAGAAGGAGTAGGTGAAACCCAAAAATTCTCCTTCTTTAAGAAATTTGAATGGATCCACCTGCACCAGAGAGATTCCTTATCTGTGAAAATATCAAAACATATTTAAGCATCGCAGCCTTATTGCATTCTTTAAGTCTCAGAATACCAAGACCACATTCATTCTTGGGGAGAGAGACGTCCTCCCAAGCTACTTTAGCCCCTCCAGAGCCAAGGGAAGAACCCTTCCACAAAAACTGTCTCAATATCCTCTCAATCCCATCCAAAACCGAGGTTGGTAAAGAAAAACCACTGGCCCAAAATGCCTGAATAGCATGGAGGACTGATCTGATCAACTGAAGTTTGCCTGCAAATGAGAGAAAGCGCTGGGTCCAAGATTGGACCCTAGCAGTAATACGATCGATTAAGGTAATATAGTCCGCCTTACCCAATTTGGAAGAAATAAGAGGTACCCCCAGGTAACGAACCGGAAGCTTACCTTCCTGAAAACCAAACGCCCAAAGGATACGATTTCTCAGAGAAGGCAAGCCACTTGAGAGAAACGCTTCACTTTTATTCATATTCGATAATAAACCACTCCAAGAGGAAAATATGTCCAGTCCTCTTTTAAGTAATGCCACCGAGGCCCAGTCAGCCTGACAGAAAAGGAACACATCATCAGCGAAGAAGAGGTGGGACAAGTTGACCCGTTTGCATCTCCAATAATACTTAAAGTCCTTCGTAAAAGTGCGACCATTAATAATACCCGAAAAAATCTCCAACACAAGGGTGAAAAGATAAGGAGACATAGGATCTCCCTGCCTAAGGCCTCGCCTCCCTGGAAAGAACCCATGTGGCTCACCATTAATAGAAATGGAATACTTCGGAGTTCAAATGCATACCATAATAAGATGGACCATCCACTGAGGAAAGCCAAACGCCAACAGGGTTAACTCTAGGAAATCCCAATCTACTGTATCGTATGCCTTTTGGAAATCCACTTTGATTGCACACTTCGGCGTATAAGGATCCAAATGGAAACCATCAAAGAGTTCTTGAACCATCAATATGTTATCCCTAATTCTTTGACCTTTCGCAAAAGCGTTCTGAGAGGGGCTTATCAAGTCACTCAATACATAAGCTATACGATTGGCCAGAATTTTGGAAATAACTTTGTAGATGGTATTACAGCAAGCAATAGGTCTAAAATCCGTCACTAAACAATCATTCGGAAATTTTGGCACAAGTGCAAGGATAGTATTGTTTACCTCTCTAAGAAGCTGCCCAGAAGAAAAGAAATCACGCACCGCCTCTAACACCGAAGGCCCAATATTATTCCAATTGGTTCTGAAAAATTCAGTTGTAAAACCATCCGGGCCCGGGGCTTTACCACGTGGAAGGGAAAATAATGTGTTATGGATTTCTTCATCAGAAACACGAGAAGCAAGGTAAGCCACCTGATCTTCCATAAGAGGACGGCGAATAAACTCTTTTAAAAAATGCATAGAAGGCGTAGCAAGGGTAGCCTGTGAAGTGAGGAGCTCCGAAAAGTAAGAAACAAAGACTTGTGGTACTTGATTTGGGTCTGAATTGAGGAGACCTGAAGAATCTCTAACCGAGAGTATCCGGTTTACCAGTTGCCTCTTGCTAACCGAGTAGTGAAAAAATTTGGTATTGTGATCGCCATCCTTCAACCATCGGATTCTTGATTTTTGTCTATAAAAAGACTCCTCCTCCCTATGCAAGTCCACAAACAAGCGACGCTGAATTTTTTCAATGTCTACGAGTGCAACATTATCCGGGTTTTGCTGAAGTTCCACCTAAGTGCGATATAAAGTCTCCCTTGCTTCCGCTGTTCTAATAGAAATATTAGAGTAAGCATCCTTGTTAAGTTGTTTCAGCCGGCCTTTCAAGACCTTCAACTTGGTCACAAGTCTGAACATGGGTACTCCATGAATAGGGCAATCCCAAGCTTGGTGAACAATAGAGTGAAAATTCGGATGTTTGGACCAGAAATCAAAGTATTTAAAAGGCTTATGCGTATTAACAGGGTTAAGAACTCTGACCACCATGGGAGAGTGATCTGAAATACCCGGATTGAGAAAATTTTCTTCCGAAAAAGAGAACTCCAAATTCCACTTCAAATTCACCAAAACCCGGTCTATCTTTCTCATTTTCGTTGAAGTAGACCAAGTGTACCAAAAGCCAATATACCTAAGATCCACTAGCTCGATTTGCGCTAAGCAATTAGCAAACTCATCAAAGTAAGGAATCCAAGAGTTTGAACTACCAACTCGGTCAGAGGGATCTTTAATGGCGTTGGAATCTCCCATTACAAGCCGGGGTGAGTCCTGTAACAGATTATTGAAATGGAGGAGGTTCTCCCATAAAGGTCTTCTCCGCACAAAAGTATGCTCTCCATAGATCGCAGAAATATAACAATTCAGCCCCGAAAGGTTTAATCTTAAACAACCATGTATAGCCTGGGAATTGGTAGAGATAGATTCATAACTAACCAAATCCGGGTTTCACCCAACCCAAATTCTACCACCAGGGGCATATTCATAGTTGGCAGTCCACCTCCAACCCCTTATCAAAGTAGATGAGATAGACTCAAATAAGGATTCAGGAACCTTAGTCTCAATTAAGCCAACAAGGCATAAACCGTTGGCAGACATGAATCTCCTAATTTCAGCCCGCCTCACGGGATTCATGATACCTCTAACATTCCAAAAGCCTATATACATATTTACAAAAGCACACAAGGAAATCACCTTCTTTTTGGAGCCCTACAACGGCTAGCAACCGCTTTAGGCTTCATCGAAGGAGGTAGGTCAGGGTGAAGCAGCAGAAGTTGCTCTTGAACGGATTCAAGCCCTACACTCTTCAGGGGTGCCTTTGGAGAAGGGAATCTAATAGACAGGAGGTCTTCATCATCCGAAACAGCTTGAATGCTGGAACTACAAATATCATCAAAGCACTCACGGGATATT
Source organism: Eucalyptus paniculata subsp. matutina (assembly GCA_017140255.1). NCBI lineage: Eukaryota > Viridiplantae > Streptophyta > Magnoliopsida > Myrtales > Myrtaceae > Eucalyptus > Eucalyptus paniculata. Next base: position 54,080,026 of record CM029437.1, on the reverse strand, counting down.
GAGGCAGTAGAAGTGTCCATCTTCAACAAGTTTTCAGCAGGTTCCTGGTTTAATAGACCATCCAACTCTTCAGAGTTTTTTAATTTCAAGGACTGCCCTTTTTCAGCCGGTGGGGCTGCGCCAAAATAAGCATCATCTTTGTCCACATGCTTCTTCTTTTTGCCCTTTACTTGCTTCCATCCCTGATCAACATCCGGGAAAAGCTTAGCACTAGCAGGTACAGAATCTAACAAAGCCAAATCACGCTCACCACCAGACTCGGAGCAATCATTACCACCCTTCTCCAATTGTGGAACGTTAGACTCAGGAATCGCATCCAACAGCAAACCAGCAGCCGGGGAAATATCGAACATTTCCGAATTTTGCCTCTGGTGATTCAAGGCACCAGTTGGAACAGGAGGAACAGGGGTCGTTGCATTTCCTTGAGAAGGACAAGAGCCATCAGCCACATGTTGTGGGATAACTCTTGCAACATCAGGTCTAGCATCCAGATGAGGAGCAGCAGCATTTCGAGCAGCTGCAGGGCTGCACTTATGTCCAAAAATACCACAGCCGGAGCAAGGAGAGGGTTTCCATTCGAATTCCACTCCAACTTCACACGATTCTCCATTATGCACCACTTGGATGGAGTCACAGATAGGTTGGTCAGCAGTAATTTCTACGCACACCCAAGCAAACAATAGCATATCCATTTGCTCCGTTCTCTTGTCTACATACAATGGCTTCCCCACAGAACTTGCGACTTTCCCAATCGCTTGGGCAGACCAAAAGGTTGGAGGAAGATTCCACAATCTCACCCACACCGGAACAGATAAGTGGGCATCCTTCCTTAGTTCTAGCGCCGGTCTCCATTGCTGAAGAACTAGAGGGACTCTAGCAACTGTGATAGGTCCCCCTTCAAGCAACTTCCTGCGAAACTTACTATCCGGAATATGTATGAAGAAGAACCCTTGTCCATTAGCCATAACTTTCGAAATATGCAGACCCCAAGCTTTCTTGAGAGCCATCTCTGTGACTTTGAAAGGTAGACGTCTGCCTATAAAGTAGCCCACGAGACATTCATAAAGCATAGGATCAGCAGCTTTTACATCCGAGTAATTCATTTGAACCACAGGTTCGTTATTGATAATAGTTGGAGGGGAAAAATCCAAGTCATACCCCTTCGTCATTACTCTCGCTACAGCCGCCCAAGTGTGGTTATTCGGAATTTTGGATTCACCCCTAGGCTGAGGCCGTTTAGATTGCGATCTACCCCCGCTTCGAGCACATTGACCAGCAAGAAAACGAGGGGGTTTCAACAATCCAGATTTATCCTTCGACCTAGCAGGAGCCGAATCCTTACGACCAAGGTTCTCATTGAAAGATTCTTCTAATGTAGAGAACCCATGAGCAGGAGGAGAAGAGTTGGGAGAACTAGGCCCTTCCCCTCCATTATGGGCCTGAATTGCAGATTCCATCAGAACAGCAGAAGGTGCAGCAGCAGTAATAGACCGAACGAAACCCTAACCACATTCAGCCATCGAAACCCAAAAGAGAAAACATACCAGGCTCTAAGTAGAGGGGTTTTGAAGAGAGTCACCAGTCGCCCGATTACCCCAAAGAATGGGCCCAATCACTGGAGAACAGCAGTGCACCAGAGCACCGAGACGACCCACTCTGATGATCGCAATTGCAGACCCAGGCTCACCGAGATCAGGCCCTGAACCTACACCGCCGAGGTCGCCACACGACGTAGGAGACTAAGGGACCGAAGGCTGTGAGGGTCGCAGCACGCTCGGGCCGAGATACTGCGAGCACCGGCCTGCCGTACCCCTCCCGAAGTCTCTTCAAGCGTCCCGCAGTCAACTCTTCAAGCTTCTCTTCCAGCCTAGGACAGCCATGGTCTTGATCAGCTTCCGAATTGATGATCCGGCGTCGAAGGGCAGAGCGGCGGCGGAGGCCACCGAACACGCGCTTGTCCATCGAGAGAGTTCTCCCTCGAGCGCTTTTTAGCCCAAGCCCATTGTTTTTTTTTTTTAAATTAATTATCTTGTGAGAAATTGAGATTTGATGCAATATTACGGTGGATTTTTGAAATTTAAGAAAATCGCATTACAATCTTATCTTCAGCAATAGGTGATAAAATCAGTTGAGGATATACGGGAGATAAGGAGAATAAAAATATTTTTGTGATCTGGAGGATATAGGCAATCTTTTCGTCAGATGAAATATTCACAAAAAAGATTGCATTTTGTTTTGGCCTATATAAGTTGTACGTAGGGTTCTCCTTGAGGGGGTTTCTTTTTGGGGGATGAAAAAAAAGAGAACAAAAAAGGTGAAGGAAAGTGAAAAGGAAACGTAAAAGCAGAAGTGGAGAGGAGTATTTTTGTGATCTGGAGGATATAGGCAATCTTTTCGTCAGATGAAATATTCACAAAAAAGATTGCATTTTGTTTTGGCCTATATAAGTTGTACGTAGGGTTCTCCTTGAGGGGGTTTCTTTTTGGGGGATGAAAAAAAAGAGAACAAAAAAGGTGAAGGAAAGTGAAAAGGAAACGTAAAAGCAGAAGTGGAGAGGAGAGGAAGTGATTGGACATTCACTATTCATCGTCTTCCCCACATTCGCTGCCCCAATCGCCGACTCCTCTTCACATGCGTTGCGCTCGCTCCGCCAGTCTCCACCAGCCATCGTCGCACCGACCCACGACGACTCAAGCGTCAACCAATAGCCCGCCGCGCCCACCGCCGGTCCCTGCCTACACCTTAGCCTACCTGCTCCACCGCGCCAACGCCAGCACCTCTCGGCAGTAGATCTCGCGCCTATGCCTCCACCTCAGCGTCCCTGTAGCCAAAGCCCACTGCGTCTGCACCAGCAATCAATGTTCGACTCCTCGTGACGACCTGAGCCCAAGTCAAACTGCTCTGCCACCATCGCTCCAGGGCGCCATTCACCTTCCACCGCGAGATCAGCGATGCGCGTCACTGCTGCTCTTGGCCGCCGCTGTTCTGGGCCTACTTCTACCTTCTGCCGCCGATCCCACCAACAGCTACGGCACCTGACGCCGTTGCCCCAAAAACCAGCGATCGACGTCCTTGCTCAACCCAACTCCACTCTCTGCCCGACGAACTGCTCCTTCGTTGCAGCCTGACGCCGATCCTCTACTATTGTTGCCAAGTCGCTCCCACCAGCCCAACGAAGCTACTGCTGTGCCAATCCGGGTCTCTGCCCGAGCGCCAAACATTGCCGTGTTGCTGCCCAAACGCTTCCAAGCGCTGACACTCGCGCCTCTTCTTCCACCTCGACGTCGCCCGTAGCTGTACCACCTTGCACGGCACCTCCTGTTCGCGACTGGCAACGACCCGTGAGTCCTCACGCCAGAGATCCGACGATCGTGATCGGTGCCTCCAGCCACCACCACACATAAGCCTTGCATGGAAAGAAAAAAAAAAAAAAAGAAAGAGGAAAACCAATTAGGTAGTTTTTGTTTTTATTTTACTTTTATCTTGTTTATATTTTTAAGTTAGTTATTTTAATTGGAACATTGGATGTCAATCTTGTAGGCATTATCCGCCAGAATTTTGTCTAAAATTATTATAATTATTAATTTGATCCGTAAGATGACAGATCATTTATATATATATATATTAATTTTCAGGCATTTTGATAGTATGTTAATTGTTAAATCATTATAATTATTAATTTGATCCGTAAGATTTCGGATCGGATTTTTAATTATTTTGAACTCTTTTTGTCATGATGTTTAGGAATAGAGTAATCGTTAATTTAACCCGTGAGACAACAGGTTATTTTTCTATTATTTTAATCTTTATTTGTTGAATATCTTGATTGTTTAGATTTAATGTTTATTTGATAATTACTTGTCTTGGAAAAACACAAAAAAAATCAAAATCTTGCATTAGCATATAGGTTTAGTAAATTAGATATGTAGGTTTAGTAAATTAGACATGTAGGTTTAGCAAATTAGAATTTTCTTTAGGATTACAATTTTAGGGTTGCATTTTTGGAAATAGGTTAGGGATAGACCTAAATAATTATTATTTTTTAAAATAGGGTCTTAGATAATGTGGGCACATCTTAATTATCCCATTTTTCTTTTAAAAAATAGTTTTCTAAGATAGGATAGGGTTTAAGTCGAATTAATCCCTGAAATAAATTAGAAAATTATTCTTTTTTTAGATAATTTAATTATTAATTAGGGTTCTTATTAATTCCAAATTTCAATAATAAAAAATGCAAAAACACTAGGAGCATGTTAACTAAGTTTCATAATAGGATCATTTAATTAGAGTTTGTTAGTAAAATTAGGTTCATGAATTGCATGTCACTTAGTGATTGTTGTTATGTCCATTTAATTAGAAAATTGCTTGCCATTAAATTAGGTCATTTAGTTAGAGTGCATATTTTAATTTCAAGATAAGAAAAAAAAAACCCAAAAAAAATTGTTTGCTTTGTGTTTAATTCTTTTAATGCAATTTATTCATTGAGTGTTTAATAATGGTTGAACATCCGTGTGATCATCCTAATTGCATGATAGTGATTTAGGTTAAAAAAATCCAAGCTACCTGCAAAAGCATTTTTGAAATTAAAAAGAAATGGTATCGAAAGGGCATTAGAAAAATCTAGTGTAATCAAGTCCCCATAGCCTTAGTCTCTGGTTCGTAGGAGTAAAATAATTCTCCCATTAATTTACTTAGGTGTCTAATCGACCTACCATAAACCGATTAGTGGCGACTCCTAGTTAAAATTCATTTGCATGCTAAATATTAAACCTTAAGTCGCAAATTGATATGGGCTTGGGAGAGGCCGAACTAAGTTTAAAAACTTAGTAGTCCATTAGCCTAAACTTAGGTGGTGCACCCAAAAATTAGGTTGCGACACTACCAATGCGAAAAGATTTAGGATTCAATTAGTCAAATTGAAAGGTTTAATATTAAATTGGTATCAATTAATATGTTTCTGATTTTTTTGTACTTTTTCCCTTTTTTTGGATGTTAATATTGACTGCAAATATATATATATACACAAGAAAGATGGTGAAAGCAAACACACATGCACATGGCACGTGCGCGAAATCTAGTTTTAATTTAAATGGAACTATTATTCCACCTTTTAGCCTAAACATTTTCCCGTCTATCCAAAATCAAGTATTATTAATGATTGATCTCATGGAAATAATTATTTTTATGTAACTAAGATGACTTGAATTTGTTACTCCATGATTGACAAAAGAAAAATCGGAATTATTATTTAAGCAGTCACAGTTGTTTATATCAAACCACGAAATTATTTATCTCCAAACAAGTTTTTACATATTATAATTAAACACTGTAATAGCAAATCAGAGACTTCACTTATATGTTTATGTTTACGTCTACCTAAATAATTAGAATCCAAAACACGAAATGACAATCATGTTCACAATTTGTATTCTATAAAGATTAAGCTAAATAATATCGTGAGGATAAGGGATTCCAATGTTACTATAGAAGAATGGACAAGGTGATCATTGTTGTTATTTATTAAGGATAAGTATATTAGAAGTCCTAAAACTTGTCACAAAAGTGTAATGTAATCCTAAAACTTATAAAAAGTACAATCACATCCTAAAATTTGTCAAATTGGTGCAATCGAGTCATTCCGTTAATTCCACCCAATTAGACTAATGGTAAATCCTGACATGATTTCTTTTAATATTTCCTCTCTCCCATGTGACATTACCTTACTAAAACGTGAAATATAAAAGTAAATTGTCATTTTGACCTGAATTTGAAATCTTAATTTAGAAGGGAAGAGGTATTTGTTTGTCAATCACAAATGTTGATTATCCTAAGTTCGTACCTCGTGTACCTCGTGTGTGTCGCGACCTACCCCTCGGTATAAAGGGAAATATAAGTTTAAAGGTATTGCCTAAAGGACAAGCTTACGACCCGTGATTTAGATGTGGGCTCTCCCAAGCCTATACGTTGCGCAACATTGGGTATATAAATTGATGGTTTGAAAATTTTCTAAAAAATGAGTTGTTATTAGCCTATTAGGGTCGGCTTGAAACTAAGTAAAGTGTGAGAGCAAATTCACTTCCTATGCAATCAAAAAATTTAGAATCGGAGACTTGATTACACTAATTAACTAATTAGTGCATTTTCAGTACCTAATCCTATTCATTTTTTGTCAGGCGGTTTATATTAATTTTATATCTATCCACTAACATATGAGATGATTATACAGGCATGCAATCACTAAATTAGGAATCAGCAAGCAAGTAAGCATTAGATAAGTTGCAGGGAAAGACAAGCATTTAATGCTAAGAAATAAGTAATTGCCAATCCTAACTAGTCTAAAGGGTAGCCATAATCATCATATTGAAAGCACGCAACCAATTGATAAATTGTCTCAAAAATGAAACATTAAAACCCTATCATAAAGCCTTAGGAGTTTGTTCGATTTTGAGCTCGATCTTTTATCAATGGTTTCCCCACACTTTTAGAGAAATATATATATATATATATATATATATAAGAACAAAGAATATATGAAGACTGTATAAAAACTAAATAAATCGCGAGAATTAAAAATAATGTAAAAGGCAAAGGCAATATATAAAATATAAAGTAAGAGTATGCATAAACAAAAACCAACCATGAAGATGGTCCAAACTTGTATTATATAAACTGAAAATTACATGTATTGAAAGATATAGAAACTAAAGCATTAAGTCCTCCACTAGGGCGGTAATCCGTACTCCATGGAGTATTGATGTTTGTAGTACAAGAAATGATTAACCAACTATCATGTAAGTTTGTAACCCTCTATAAAAACTATGTATTTGAAAAACTAACTTACTTAGAAATCAGGGAGTATAAGGTAAGAAAGCTTGAGGCTTGAAAGGATGAGGGTTTACAAGAGGGTGAAGAGGAAGAAGAGAGAAGAGAGATCTGAAAATTTCGAGTCCCCTTCTTCTGTGCCGAGAGAGTGTATTTATAGGAGGTGCTACAATATTGAACAGTGTAAAGTGAACAATACTGAGTGAACAGTATAAAGTGAACAATACCGAGTGAATAGTGAATAGTGTACGCTTATCTTGCTACAGTGTATAGCCTTTGTACCGCTGTAACAGTGTCTGCATGTAATGTCTTGGTTTAATCTCTGTCTAGATTGATTCCGTAGCAGTTGTCTTCATTGGTGTTTCTACTGTAATGTGACTGGGAGGATCCATCTGTATTGTCTTGAGATTTGGAAGATCCATATTGTGATCTTTCCACTACTAAGAGCATTGTTCTAAGAATGTTGCAGTATTCTTCCTTAATCTAGACTGCAGCCAGTGCTGCACTTGCAATGGATTTCTCTTGTAGAAAAGAAGTATTTGATGGGACTGTGGTTATTTGATTTTTCTAGCTATTTAGCCATGTCTTAACCGCACTCTCGGATCCTTGTTCAAGGTGCTTGAATCCGTCCCACCATTTTATCTTGTATTTTCGAACAAATACAGGTACTAAGTTGGAGGATGTATTGTATTTGAACTCCCAAGCTGTTACCCATGAGATTTTGAATATTATGAAAAAATGCATAAGGCATGAGAACCTTAGATCATGTTGAGTTAGTACAAAGTGTTTACGAAATATTTGGTATCCTTGACTAATTGTGGGATGTAGTATAATGTTCAAAGGACCAAAGAAATCCCACCAAGAGTTAAACCAGTTTGGTAGGCTTTGTCTTGTAAAGTTGTCTTTGAGGAATACTAGCCAAGTATACTAGAAATTTGTATTTTGTCTGTAGAATCCATTCCACCAGGTTTGTTGATAGTCCCAGTAGGTATACGAGGAGGAGGAGGAGTATGGTAGGCTTTGGGTAAGTCTGGTTTGGGATTTTCTAGGTGTATGAGGTGAATCTCCCCAGTAAGAGGGGTGTATGACTTTGCTGATGGATATAGTGGAATATAGGATGTTTTCTGTATTATTTTTATCGGTAAAGTGAGTGAACATTGCCGATTCTATCTCCACTAAGATCTGCTCATAATAATCAAGGGTTTTGTTTGTATTATGAGGTTTGAAAAGCCAATTTCTTGAAAAAATGTTTTTTGCAAAATTGATTAAATCATTATCGTAAAATCCATCTTCTATAGTTAGTATTTTTTTAAAAGATGTTTTGGGAAAAAATTTTGATATTTGAGAATGAAGGGCTGCCTGTGACCTAATGACCACATCATTTGAAATTCTTTTGTATTCCGCTTGTTTTTGTGTAACAAATGAAGAAGGATTGTTGCTTACCTCAATGGCCCTAGATGGCTCTTTCATTACTGTTTTTTGTAAAGATTGGGCCAGTTGTAGTAGTGTTTCTTTGGATAGTATGGCAGCTAGGTGATCAAAGGCTTGTATGGGTTTTTCTTTTGAAGGTGTATTTGGTATTGGGTATTGTTGTAGAAATGACTGATTGTTTTCTATCATTTAGAGTCATGTCTTGATGGGTGTCAAGCCTGTTGGCTTTTGTGGTGTATTGGAGGTTTCGGCTATGGCTTTGCTTTTGTCTTTTTTGTCTTTTTTGGATCTTGGCATGATGGTATCCCCTGTAAAAATTTTCTCTTGTGAGAAAATCCGATAATGAATTTGAAGAATTATTTATAAATTCAATGTCAAAATCAAATATTGAAATATGGCTTGCCATCTGGCAAAAATCTATTTTGATGCAATATTTAATACGTCTTTTCGTAAAATGTCTTTGGCTAATTTGCAATCAATTCTCAAGAGAAATTTTTTATTTAATAAATCTCCTTGGAATTTTGATATAGACAAAACTATAGCAAGTATTTCTTTTTTTATTGTCAAATAATTTTGTTGGGTGGAATTCTAATGTTTTGAGATAAACTGAACAATTTGTTCTTTGTTGTTATTGACTTGTTTGAGAATGCCACGAATCCTAATTTTGAAGCATATGTTTCTACTATTTTGAAAGCAAAAGGTCAGCTAGGTGTAAGCATGGTATTTCTTTTACATGAATCTTTATTTGTTTGACAATGTTAGTATGGACTGAATTCCATGGCGGAGGATCATTTCGTAACCTTTGGTGTAAAGGTTTGCAAAGAATATTTATATTAGGAAAAAATCTATAATATAATTAAGACTATCTAAAAATCTTTGTAATTGAGTCTTGTCTTTAATCTCATCTGGAAATTTATCGGTAAGAATGAGATTGATCTTTCTATGGGAGTTATGGTGCCTAAATGGATGTAATGACCTAGAAATCTAATCCTGGTCCAGATGAGTGCAATCTTAGTAGGAGAGACTACTAATCCATTTTGTATGATTATTTTTATAAAGGTATAAAGATGCTTGAAATGCTGTTCTATATTAGAGGAAAAAACTAGAACATCATCTATATAGACTATGATGTATTCTGAATAAGGATTGAAGATATTATTCATGATTCTTTGGAAATCTGAAGGGGCATTTTTAAGACCGAATGGTATAACATTCCATTCGTATTGGCCAAAAGGGACAGTAAAAGCTATCTTATACTTATCTTTTTCATTGATTTGTATTTGCAAGAATCCTGACTTCATGTCAAATTTTGAAAATATTTTTGATCTACATAATCTGTTTAGCAAATCTTTTTTATTGGGTATTGGATATCTTATCCATCTAAGGGTTGTGTTTAGAGGTTCATAATTATTAACTAATCTGGGAACTCCTCTTTCTAGTTCAACATTTTTATTGACATAGAAGGTAGAACAGCTCCAGGGTGATTAGCTTTTTCTTATGAGTTTTTTATTTGAGAGATCTTGTATTTCTGTTTGGCAAAATTTCAGAATTTCTTGATTCATTTGTGTAGGATGAGCTTTGGTAGGTATTTTGTTTTTAGAAAATTGTTGTTCATAAGGAAGATCAACAATATGCTTCTTTTTTTCCCAAAAAGCATTGGGTAAAGTAGAGCATATAGTCGTTTCTATGTGTTTTTGTAGGAAGCTATCTTTTCTATGATGTTTGGTTTTATAAAGTTTTCTTCTATTCTTTTGAATTCTAAATCTTCTTTTAAGAATTCAAGTTGGTTTTCTTTGTCTTTTATCAGGCAATTTATTTATGAAATAGAGTGTTCTTGTAAGATGTTAAGGCTTCTTTTTGGTGGTTTTGTTATGAAGTTAAAAGTGATTTTTCTATTTAGAGCATGAGTTTCAATGCCTTCATTAGTAACTGTAAAAGGTTGGATTAATTGTATGAATGGTGTTCCAAGAATAACTTGTTGTCTCATATTTTTAACTAAAAAAAAAAGATGTTTTATAAGACATTTGGTCTTTTACTATTATGGCTTCTGGCAACTTGTATTGGTTATTTAATTTGTCTCCTGAGGCTAATTTTAGATATTCGGAAGTTTTATTGAAATATCTTATTGGAACAAGGCCTTCTTTGATACAATTGAGATCAGCCCCTGTATCAAAGAGTATTGTTGTTTCAATAATATACTCATTGTTGATTTTTATCATTATATTTATTATCCATATTCTAGATGTTATTTCATTAATAACATGAGAAAGGCTAGTCGAAGTATTAGGGTATTGGAGATATTATTTTGGTCTTCTAATTTTGTATTTCCTTTTATAATAAGAGACTTTATATCAGAAATTTCTTGTTTCATTTCTAATTGAGTTTCTTTCAAAGCTTGTATTTCTAATTTTTGTTGTTTTATTTCGTTTTGGAGATCATTAATATTTATAGGTCTAGACTGGGGTTTTTTCTTTCTATTCAAAATGTCTTTAGGATTGTAGGAAGTATTGGGCTTAGTGGTAATATTCATAGAAGAGTGAAATCTATCTAAGTATTCTTTTTTGGCTTCAGGGTCGGTTATTTTATCGCAGTCTTTGAGAAGGATTTATTCTTCTTTTGTTAAGACATTTACTTCAGAAATGGGTTTTTCTAGAGAGGCATCTTCATAATCAGAATCTGAAGAGGATTTTATTTCATTAACCTGAAGAACATCCTACCACAAGAATAACATTTAATGTCTTTAAAAACTTTCCTATCAGTGTGAGGTTTATTTTCGTTATTTTGATGTCTTTGTTTATTCCTACGAGGTTGAAGTTTATTGCGATGTTTCTTTGTTTCTTTTTCAGAATGACAAGTTCCTTTACATTTTAGTTTTTTTTTGTCATTATAAGAAGGATTGTATTGAGCACAAAAATCTCCTAAACTTCTATTGGTGAGAGATTGTTCTTCCTTGAGTTGTCTTTGTAATTTGATTATATTACACATTTGTGTTCCTTGTCTATAAACGTAAGAGACTATTTCTCCATAAGAAAGTAGATCATAAGGAATTTGGCCACTGTATTCTTCCCTAATTTTATCTCTAGCTTGGTCTCCTATAATCTGCGGTAGACCAGCTAAGAATTTTTCTTTCCAAAAGAATTGATTGCAATCGGGTTTAACAAGAACTCTTTGAAGGAAAAGTTCTTTGTATTCTCTAAATCTCCCTAAGGATTTGCATCGCATATTGGAAATGAGGTCTTGGTTTCTATCCTTAATATGTGAAGGATCTCCTATGAAGTGTTGTGAAATGGAATAAATAAGAGTATTCACCGCATCTTGGATGAGATGTCCTTGATCATCATCCATGCATTGGCCAAAGTCATCTATTTTATAAGCAGTTAAAATTTGTATTTTTTGTTCATCTGTCAAATAGTTATCCCACCAACCTTTTAGTTGTCCAGTAAATCCAGCTACTAAAAGATTAGCAACAGCATGGTCAGAAACATTTTGTTGTTTTTTATAAGCATTAGCAAGCATCACCATATTATTTAGTATGTTCATAATATTGGCTTCAACTACACCATCAATATTCCATTCATAAATAGCGTTAGGAGAGTATTTATTATGTATTTTTTGTGATGATTCTTTTTGGACAATGTCTGAGGGGGTGGCTCTACTATAATAAAGTTTTTGAGGTTGTTTTCAATTGAGTCTATTTACCTCAGCAGCTGGTTCATTATCAGAGTCACCAGAGGGTTTAGTCAAGGTACTAATAGTAGGTTGATCTAGAGTATCATTAATAATAAGTCCTTGGAATTTAAGGGTGTCTAATATAGGTGTAGGTTCTAGCTTTGATTTCCCTAAAAGCTTTTTCTTTTGTTCTATGGCCTTAGCAAACTCAGGACTAAGATTTTTTGGAAATTCAAAAGCCTTAAAAATGGGTTTTTTGAGTGTGTCGACTTGTGGTGTGATGAGTTGAGTAGGATTCTGGATGGTGGATTATATCCTATTCAATTGTTTTCCTATAGTAACCAAATGTTGATTTGTATAATTGTTTTGTTCAATAACTTTGTGAGTGTAAAGAGAGTCTCCTTTGTTTGGAAGCCTAAAAGGAGTAACTGTTACATCACTATCTCCGTGTTGTATTTTTATTCTCCTAAGAGGTGGATGGTTGGATTCTATAGTTTCACCATCATCAAGTTTCCACTTATAATGATGATCTAAAACAACTATTTGTTTTTTTGTTCAAGGAATTGTTCTTCTAACCAATCAAAGAAAAATATATGAAATTCATATTCGTATATGTAGTCGTAATATTTTTATTTGATGTCTTTTGCTTTATTAGCAAAGGTTTAAAGAACCATTCTCTGATTTGTTTGTTGTCTTCAAAATTAAAATCTTTTTTAAGGAATGCCCTATTTGGTTCAAATTTTTTTTCTAAAACATTAAATTCTGCATCTATCATCTGTGAGTATGTAGGAGAGTAATGAGGAGAATCTGTATTTTCTATGACGGGTTCAAGCTGATTTTGTTAGTAAACAGGTCTGAAAATCCCTGATCTATTATCTAAATCATTAATTTCAGGTTAAGGTGGTATCTCAGGATTATTTCTAGTGGTATTAGGAGGTAAAGGTGTTGTATCATGTGTGTGAGTGTCTCTATGTGTACTTGGAGGAATGGTGATTATAGGTGGAAGATTGGGATTAAGATCTATCGACCTTGTATAAGATGTATGAAAAGAAGGAATATATCTCGAATCGAAATATCTTCTAGGAAATCTAATGGTAACCCTTCCTTCTAGATGTTGAATAACATTGGTTGGGCTAGTATTTTGAACAACTTGTTGAGGAATTTAGTTTTCTAATTACCATTGTTCTGGTAGAGTGACTTGATTCCAATTAATAAACCTAGGAATAGTAGTATTTGCTCTAGAAATATCAGCCTGGAAGAGAAGTGTTTCTCTTCATGGATTATGTTTGAAAGCATTTTCTCCAAAGGTAGAGGTCATAGCTTTGTAATGGATTCTATAGACAAGAGCTAGAGGAATGGATCTATCTGCTACTTTGTAATTATGAGTTTTGATTTGGAGTGTGAGGGCTTTAAGAATATTTTTATCCTTAAGAGAAACTAAGAAATTGGGGTAACAGTCAAAATGTATTGGTCATTTGCAAAGATTTATCTCTACTATACCAAGGATGGATTCATCATAGTTTAAGAGACGTGAATCTCATAAAACTAAGAGAATGAATGTATTAAGACCTTCTTTTGTAAGAGGTTTAATTTTTAAAAAATTAAAATTAAAATTAAAAATTTTTTTAACAAAAATTTTTAAAATTTTTTCGAAAATGAGATTTGGGTAAGGTCTTCGGATCTAATTCGGGACCGACTCGAATCCGTTGGGTCACGCATCCCAGGCCCTCACACGGACTGGGCTCATTATATTGAGCCCAGTCCGTCCCCAACTTAATAATAAAAAATGAAAGAACAAACTAGTCCAAATGGCGCAAACCAGACCAAGCCGGGATTCTTCTAACTCACATCAAGTCCAAGCCTACTCAAATATAGCCCTCAAGCCCGACACAATTCAGAACAAAACAGAAGCCGAAAATCGAATGAGGCCAAAGCAAATCTGGTTCGGGCATTATGCCAAACGCCTCGTAGGTGTCAACCGAGGGGGCGCATTCGGAGACGTCCGAGATAAAAGCCCAAGCCAAAATCATCATATAGCGAACAAACAATGCCCAAGGTAGACTCCGAAACGATCCCTTCACGTTAACACAAGCATATATGGCGAACTGGGCTCAGTCAAGTTGAGACAAACCGAGGGCATTGTCACTGGAGATGGCCCTACCCGACTCGACGACGGTGATTGGATGGCAAACTGGAAATATGTCGGCCTTAGTCCGGCTGCCTCGCACGTCTCAGAGCTGGGATCATCGGGAGAACCGATTTGAAACAAACAGAACATGGGCTTACCGAGAGTATGGACGCTGAAAAAGGAAACCGCGAGCGACACCGTTCGTTGGGGGCAGGCCTCTCCGATGGCAAGAATTTCAGTCCTTCGCTTAGCTCCCCCACTCCCGATCTCACTTGCTCTCTCTGGGTTGTTCTCGCGCCCTCTTGCTCGAATCTCACTCTTCCGGTTGCCCCCTCGCTCTCCCCCTCTAGCCGAAGAAGAAACCGACTAACCCCCCTCGTTGGTTGCTCTCCTCTCTCGCTTTCAAGCCGCGAAGCCAACTATTGCCGAACCGATCGTATCGTCCTTGCCTCATCCTTCTCTGTCCTGTCCGTCGTTTGTCAGCAAGTCAGCGTCCAACGGCAGAGAAGGAGAGGAGAAGAAGATAGGACCAGGCCGGGGAAAAGGGAAAAGAAGCAGTGGGCTGGACCGGTCCAGGCGAGGAAAAAGAAAAGGGCAAAGGAAGGGCCAGGCTAAGGCTGGCCCTACCCCGGCCTGGCTCCGTTTTTTTTTTTTTATATAAAAAAATAATAATACTAATAATGCAAATGTTCTTAATGTCCATATGTGATGCACTTTAATAGAATGGCGATGCATTTTAATGAAAATGATTTAATTTACAATTACTTTTTGAGAGACTAATTATGCGATTAAGTTTTAGATAAAAAGACAAAATTTAGATGTTAGTAGTGTGATATCGGTTTTTTCATCTATCAAAATTTGAAAGTGGTCTAATTCGGACCCTTTAAGTTTGGGCTGGGTTAAAAATTTGGACCAGCCCTCAGGGCCCGGTTCAGAAACACCTCATACATATTGGCCTATATTCTCAATCTAGACCGAACTTATTGTATTCAACCCACATTTTTTATTATCTCTTTTCTATCATATCTTTTTTTTTTGTTCACTAATCTTTTTTCTCTTTTTATTTTCCCTTTTCTTTTCTTTTTTTTCTTTTTTCTTTACTGAGACTTCATTGAGACTTCACCAAATACAAATGGCATTTGGCTCCATTGTTTACTCACTTTGGGGAGATGCAATTACATCTCTAAGGCTCTCCAAAGGACTTTATCTAAATGCAAGGTTAGAAGTGTCTCGAGAAGTTGCATTTTCGGAATGTTGAGCTTGATTTAATGAAAAGATTTTCTCCCGTAGGAGTGCTGAGTAGTGCCAATTGAAGCTCTTCCTGCATGAAGAGAGTCATTAAGTAACAAAGGCAAGACTAGATCCCATCACTAGTTTCTCACAATATTTTACTTGATATTTGACACGACGTAAAGAGTGAAAATGAGCATATGTCCTACCATCTACCTTATCAAATACTGAGAAGAATCACCAGCTACTGGCACATAAAAGTAGATATGAACCGTGTAACAGATGTTAGCCACTGATATGTAATTTGGATTTAGTTCAAACTACCTTGTGAATTAGGCCATCGTCAATAATTGAGCTGCTCAATTTCTCGAAAAGCTCAAACAACGCTTCAACTTCATTACTTGTAACTGGGAATATAAATAGAAAAAACTATTTCTCTTTTGGTGAACAATTTTTTAATAGAAGAATGTGTTTGATAAACTTATTTCTAAATAGAAAAAGAACATAAACACATTTCGATAAACTTATATATTTTTTGTTTCTTTTAATTTTTTAATATTTTTATTTTATTTTTCATTTTTTTTTTCTTTTTTATTTTTTATTTTTCCTTTTTTTTTTTTTTTTTTCTTTTCCTTCCTTTTGGCCGGCCATCGGCCTCAGCCATGGCCGACAACCGGCCGATAAGGGTCGACGGCCTCGCCTTGGCTGGGCGAGCTCGGGCTTTGCCCGGATCCGGTGAGGTCGAGCTCGCCTAGCCACTGGTGAGGCTCGGCCTCACCCAACCACCGCCAAGCGACGCCGACCTCATGGTGGCCCGGCAATGCCAAGCCTCGCCGGCCGACACGAGGCCGAGCCTCGCCAGGGGCTGGCAACGCTCGGCCTCGTCGAGCGCCAGCGACGCTCCGGCGTGATCGCTAGCCCTCAACGGCCGGTCACCAGCCATGGCCGAGACCGGCAACCGTCCAAAGAAAAAAGAAGAATAAAGAAAAAGAAGAAAAATAGAAGAGAGAGAAAATTTGTTTCTTGAAAGTGTTCCAAGAACAAGAAACAAGTTTTTCTTATTTTCTTGTTTTCTTTCCAAATTTATTCCCTAAAAAAAAAAAAAAAATTATTTAAACAAAAAAAGAACAAACGCGTTTTTTTTTTTTTCGTTCTCCAAAACAAAAAAAAAATAGAATTTTTGTTCATAAACAAAAAAAAAAAATACAAACAAACACCCCCTTAGTCAACATCGTAGGAAGAACAAAACTTGAACAACGTCATGCCCACGAGGCATGTTGGACCTTTCTTATCATCTCATTCCTTTGAGGTGAAGTGTCGGATTCGGATTTAGAGGGGGTCCTTGGGAGGACGAATCTTGCCTTCATGCCAACACCCAAACTCAAAAAGAGGCTCGTGGGTACACTTTCTCCATACATTATGGGTACGCTTTCTCCATACATTACTGACGAGAAAGTGGAGTTTTTTTTATCTCTTTGAGACTATTGCAGAATCTTATATGCACCAGTCATCTAATTAAAGGCTTAAGATTATCGAGCCGTTGTCGCCGGAATTGTTCCTATGATGGAAATATGTTTAACCGAAAGTCGTTCTTCGACTTTTATTAAAAAGGATTAGGGTCCTGTGTGAACTCCAAATAGAAAATATCTCATTCAAGAACTTTGTTAATCCAAATGATACTATACAATCCCCAACCAAGTCGGAATTTAATCGACAACAAGACCTAAGAGTTATAAAGTCAGTATCGAACTATGTCCAAACTTAATCAACAACACAGCTTGAGAATATAAATATGTGATATTGGAATTTAACCGATGGTGTAACATCCTAAATTTCAATCCCGTCCTGAATAAATGAAATGGGCATCTCGTCGATGCGCCTATAGTCTTTTTTCTCTAAGCTGATCACTCACAAGTTAATCAATCTATTTGGTGAAGCCGTTAAAGGATATAACCGCGGTAAAATCCCTAAAAGCTACCTGGTAGGTCGAATCGGACTAAAATCGTGTTCGGTCGATTTTAACCACGAAATTGAATTCGGTTTCGGAAATCGGACGTTTGAGCATGTTACAATGCAATCATAAGATATCGTCTCATCTTTCAGAGAAATTTTGTCGGGTTTGGGACTTTTTACGAAAAATTGCTTCTGACGAGTCGAAAAATAACGGAAATTCAAATTGGCGAAATTGAATGGATTTTTGGCCTCCTTACCGAATCATTTGGTGACAGGGACTCGTAGAAATTGTGTGGGTTTTTTCTTCAACAAAATTGGACGTCGAATTGAGGAAATTTGGGAAGAAATTGAAGTCCAAAATTAAGTAAATTCGGACTAGGCATGGGGGTGCAAGATTTGGCTTCAAATTGGAATTTTTGTGGATTAATTTGCAAGATTTAATTGGGGGACATAAGAGGATGATTATGTGGACTTTTGGGGCTAAGATATGATGAAATTATGGGATATTTATCTTGACTTTTCCTTCCCCCATCCGTGGCTTCCTCCTCACGCCGAGCACGCCAGCTTCATTCCCTTCGGTTTTGTTTCTCTTGCATTTTTTTTCCTGGAGCTTCATCGTTTGTTCATTTTCCATCGAAGAAGACGTCCAGCTCCTTCACTTTTCCTCTGCCAGCCGTCCGTCACGAAGACAGAAGCTGCTCCATCACCATCTCTCTTCTCCTTCGCACGCTCGGTCAATTCCCCCAGTAGAAGCCCCAAGGGTTGACCGCCTCAGCTGCCCGATCTTCTTCGCTACTGCTCCTCGGACACGAAGACAAGCAGCGACCAAGCTGCCGCGTGCCAGGGTCCCTCTTCCCCAGCGAGTCAAGCCACCGAAGCAGCTCCCTCTTCCTCGCCTTCATCCGCGACCTCTTCTCACGCCGTTCGGCCCATTTGTAATCGAGCCCAGCAGCCACGAAGCCAACAGCCACGCAATTTTCACTCTTTGGTCCGGCCACTTGAAGTCCACAAATCAAGCCCACGGCCCACATCTTCAGCCCGTCAATTCAACCCAGCATCTCCACAAATTTTCAACGTCTTCGGTCCATCTTTAATTAGCAAGCCCAGCCCATTTGAAGCCCATGAATTTCAGCCACTGCAGCCCACAAAATCAGCCCAGCCCGTGCGTGTCAGCCCATCACTTAAAGCTCAGCCAAGCCTAGCAGTTGCTGTGGGCCTTGCAAGGCTTGTTTGGCCCAGCCCAAGCTTCCCTCGGCGCCGCCAAAAGTTTGGGTTTTGGCCACCTTCACGCCTCCGTCGCGGTGAACCGGTTTCCGCGTTAAACCGGTGAGTTTATGCTCTAAACTCTTCTTAGTAGGCTAATGACGTTTAAGAGGTGTTTAGTTAGATTATATTAGTGATTTAATTAGTTCATTGTGCATGTTAGGTGGTTAGATTAAATTAATCAAGGCCTAGATAGGATGTACTATTTATCTAGAATGGTTCGGAAATTTTCCAGGCCCGTATCGATACTTAATTTAGCCATTTTTGGCCTAGGTTGGTATTTTTAGAAATTAAATTGAATTATTTAATTAATTTTAGAAATTAATTAGTTATTAATTATTAAGCCGGTGATCGGAATTTCGTGCCGATTGTAATGGTGTGGTTAATTTCTGCAATTGAGTGTGAACTATGCAAATTTAGTGGAAACTATAATCTTAGATATTTATCCTAAAATTAAGTAATTTCAATAATTAATTAGAAATTACCGGGGCGTTAGTTTACAACGCCAAAAATGTTTTCAGACAATGTATAAATAGTGGGATTTTCTAAAGTAAAGATATGGAAATTTTGGCTCAGGCCGACCGTGTACCCACAAACGATTATTTTATCGGGTATTTTCAACGTGATGAAAATAGGTCATGACATTAATTGAGGAATTTAAATACGAAGCATAATGTCCTTGGCCGGGAGTGGATAATCGTATACTGGTTAGGAGAATTCGCCATCCACTATGTGTCGGGTGAACAATGCTTTCATATGGAAAGCCGTCTTGGGGTAGATCTTATTATGCTTGATGGGGCGAGACGACGTGTAGCTATATGATGGATAAATCCGCTATGTGACGGATAGATCTACTATGTGATGGATAGATATGCTATGTGACGGATAGATCCATTGTATGTTAGTTAAATCCGCTATGTGATGAATAGATCTGCCATGTGACGGATAGATTCGCTATGTGATGGATAATTTCCGCTGTTTATCAGTTGGATTCACCGTGATGACGATTAGGTCGTGCTCGTGTGATTGTAATTACTTGAAATGCATAATTGACTAAGGTGTGGTAATTGGTGGAGATGTGATTTGAGACATTCCAATTGGTATATGAATTTGCTATATACACATGAGTAATTAAGTTGATGAGATATTTCAATGGTTATATGCATTGTGATATGAATTGTGCTGACATGAAGGAAGGAACTGAGGCAAGGTAAGTTCTCTACTCTAATTGTGTGGTTGTGTGATTAAGGTGCTTTAGGCATATTACCCTCCTAATCGTGGTTTAGAACGTGAACTTGTTGAGATATTGTCTCATTGGTTATTATATAACCATTTTCAGGTTCTTAATTGGTGGTCTTGAAGGACCGAAGCCCTGAAGTTTGTGAGGTGGAGTTTGAAGGATCGGCGTCTGTGTCCTACTAGTATGTTGTAGGATAGCTTCTTTCGAGAGTCAATTATTTTGTAGACTCCTACCTAGACTCTTTTTGTATATAAACCCAATTGTTTACAAAAGTGCGATTTTATGAAATGTTGCTCTGCTTTTTTATCCTGAGATAATTACTGTCAGGAGATTTGTTAATCACTTCCGCATGTTCAATAAAAAGAAAGGGTCAGCAATTCGTTCTGGGAAGTCACAAATTTTTATCGACCACCGAGGGATGGGCATGCGCTCGAGGATTTGGGCGTGACAAATGGTGTGGTATCGAGATAAATACGCACGTCATAATCTAATCAACCATGCGAATCTAAAAGCTACCGCTAAAGAAATTTAAAGTACAGTACAAGAAATGTAAAGATAATTGAAAGGTAACATTTTGCTTAATTTATGCGAGGGTCCTTTGTTGGATAATTGGTGGTGTTTATAATGAAGGTGTGGTAATCATTCCTTGACGATGCTCGGCAGTTGTGTTTCTTCAAGTAACTTCCATACCTATCCTCATCATGTGTTGATAGTTTGTAGCCATCGATGATGTTCCATGACTTGCGAATAGGAAGTTCTCCCTCCACATCGTGCATCCTCAGTACTAATTGTCTTGATGATATCAAGTTATGAATGGTATCCGAAATACTTTTAACCGCCAACTATCTATTATCGTATTTCAATAATTGGACACGTGATATTAAAGAATATCATCATCGATCGTCATGTGTTAGTTCATGTGCGCATCAATAGATTAATACTACAAGATGGTGCTCATGTGCTATACACGTGACTGTTTTTGTCTCTACTCAAATGCCACGTGTTTTCTCACTCTCATGCTAGGCACATGCGCATCGATGACCAGATTATTTTTTGATCTCAACACAATTTTAGAAGTGTCAATAGGTCGATTCGGTTTGGTTTTAACACAAACGATATATAGTTTTTATGACATGAACCATACAAAACCCAACCGAAATGATGGTTCAAGTATGTTTGTTTTGGGTCTCGGCTTGTGAGATTTTGTAAAATTACTATCAATTATTCTAAAAGCTTAAAATAGTTATAGCAGTGGTTGCATCAAATCTCACATAAGTATCGGAAGCTGAGTCGAATCTTAAAACCAATTAAGTCTTTAGAGTTTAGAATCTTTCCAGATCTCATTTGCCTTCCCAATTAAATATATCCACGCTTAGTATTAGACAAAAAAACCAAATGAAGAGTGGGGAAATGTCAAAATATTTAAATAATAAATCACTCATTTATTTAACTTTTAAAAAGTTGGCAGTGATTTTACCAAATTTCATGCGGCTCACATCCTTTTTTGGCCTTTCCTTCCTTTATGTCCCTTTAGATCCTCCGTCACAGGCTCACGACAAAACAGAAAATTGAGTTCAGATCTTGTGCGAGGCAAACATCCGTTGGATTCAACAAAATGAAGAGGGGGGAGGGGGGAGGGGGGGTGGCTGAAGAAGAAACGGCCTACACGATGCTTGAAACTTCTATTGGATTTTCACGTTGATGTGGAGGAGGCGGAGCTGCTGGTGAAGATGAGGGAGGAGGGAGGGAACAGTTTAGTGTTGCAGGGTTTCCTTTTCTATTTATATTTAATATGTTCGCAGGTCGATTCGAGTGGGGTATTTTTGACGCCCTTAATCAATATTCTTAGTATTTCCAACCGAAAAACTTGATTTGCGTGCTCCATGGACTGGATCACCAGCACCGGCATCGGCATTGGCTTCAGTCCTTGCTCCACGATGGATGCTCTTCTTTATGGCCCTGGCTTTTCGGCTCGCGCATCGTCTCTCCAGTATTAGCACACTGCTCCATATTTAAAGTAAGGTTTGTGTACTTCGGATTGATTCGCGGTCTTTGTTGAACGCTGCTTCATCTTTTATGTTGGGTGTGTTAGCGAAGATGGAGCACCATATAGCACCCGAGGGTTTACGCAGCCTTTGACTAATCATCATGAGGTTGCATTCCTGCTTCGAATGGCCAAGACCACCCCTCTCATTCTTGTTCTCGATATTGTTTTTTTTTTTTCAAATTTAAACCGAGTAATTTGCATAATCCAAAAACTTATTTCAAAAGATCTTGCTCGAATTGTCCGAATCAGTGGAGGAGCTAGAGAGGTTGCAAACAACATGGAAATAGATGTTTAAGGGCAAATTGGGTCGATGACATGCTGCTGCTGCTGTTGCTACAAAAGGGAAGTCGCCCGTTCCCTCCCTCAGAAAATCTTGAAGAGCAGACCACCGTGACTGGTAAAGAAGGGAGCAAACACAAGCGACTCTACTACCATTAGCTGGATGAGGATGTTTAGTGGCGGGCCTGAAGTGTCCTTCAATGGATTGCCAATGGTATCTCCCTTATCAACGGCCCTGTGAATTTCTTTAGGGTAATGGGTCTTTGCGTACTCGGTCTTTGCGTACTCAGAAGCACCAGCCTGGAAGCAAATTCAGGATATTAAGTAAAAAAAAATATGTTGAGTCAAACTAGTTTTCTTATCAGGTCACTGAACCAGCACAGACTAGTATCATCGACAAAAACTAGCTTTCGAGCAGTTGGGAGCAACTGCATACCCTGATGTACTTCCTCGCGTTCTCCCATGCTCCGCCAGTGTTGGATGCCGAAATTGCAATCTGTTGAAACCAAGCCCAACAAAATATATGCATCAGGAGATTAATTATGCATAGATATGATGATAAGAGCATTAATCATCAGTTCACCAACCTACACAAATTTTGTTCAACAATGAAAAAAACATCTCAACCCCGTTTAACCAAACATTCTATCGAGAGATGCACCTTGAGCAACACAAACGACCAAAATAGATTGACACGGATTACTTTGGTAAAGATTACCCGAACAACAGCACCAAGAGAGCCAGCCAAAACACCAGACAACATCTCTACTCCAAAGAAGATCCCGACGATTAGTGGTGTAAGCATGACAAGGGCACCAGCTCGAATCATCCCCTTGATAGATGTATCAGTTAAAATTTTGAAGTATCTAGCACGGTGACGTTCCTCAATTGTTGCCCAAAACGCCCGACCAACCTCGGTAACCATCTCCAAGGCGGCAGTTCCCACTCTTTTCATGGTCATAGCAGAGAACCAGTTAGGAAGCATGGTGCCCACGATCAAACCCATGAAAACTTTTGGTGTTAGGAAATCAACAGGAGAAATTGCTGCACGACTCATAAATGCACCAAACAGAGCCATAGATACCAGGGAAGCTGATTCAATGGCGAATCCCTACATTCCAGATAAGTAACAAAAAAAGGTCCATCTAATATTAGACTTGAACAATGGGAAAGTAAAATTTTCTGATAGGGGCTACCTAAGTAGCACCAACACACGACATGCGACACAATACGATATGCCGACACGTAATTTCTCAAAAAATAAAAAATTCTGACACATTGGGATACGTATATTAAATGTATATTTTTTTATATAAAATGATAAATTATCATTTTTATGATTATTTGAATCAAATTAATTTGATTCAAATTCACAAATAAATAAATAATAATAATAAATAGCCTAGAATGAATTTACACTAAAAACATTGATTCGCCATTTGTTAATATCATTCATTATTTCAACTTGACAAATTCAATTCCATTCCAATAATTCATGAAACTTGAAGGAAAAAAACAATCAATCCACATTTTGAACTCGTATATTAGAGCATGTTGGAAAAGAAGAAGAAAAAACAAACTTGAGGGATAAATTGTGTGTCACGAGAAGTGAGAGTTAGAAGAGAAGAGAATACTAGATTTTTCTTATTTCCCAATTTATTATTTGTATTATTTATTATTTTTTACATATTTATATTTTGATCCCTCATTTATTGAATTTTTTTTAAAATTGACCCATGTGTGTCAAAATTCCAAACTCGTATATCGGAATTGTAGACCTGCGTATCAAATTGTATTAGGAAAATTGATTAGATGTTAGAAAATCCGACGCCTGTTGACCGAGTGTCGGAATATTCAATATGATACAACAGGAAGTGATAGTCAAAAGAGAAGAGAAAATTGGATTTTTCTTATTTTCCAATTTATTATTTTTATTATTATTTTATTTTTTACATATTTATATTTTGATTTCTTATTTATTAAAAAATTTTAAAATTGACCTTGTGCGTGTCAGAATTCCAAACTCACGTGTCGAAATTCTAGACTCACATGTCAAAGAGCATTTTGAGAGTTGACTAAGTATCGGAAAATTTGACATTTGTTGATCGAATGTCGGAGAGTGTCAGAGTGTCTGACATGACACGATAGGAAGCGAGAGTCAGAAGAGTGGAGAATACTAGATTTTTCTTTTTTCCCTATTTATTATTTTTATTATTTTTTACATATTTACATTTTGATCTCTCATTTATTGAAAATTTTTAAAATTGACCCGTGTGTCATAATTCCGAATGCATATGTTGAATGTCAGAGAGTATTGAGAAAGTTGACCAAATGTTGGAAAATTCGATACCTGTTGATCAAGTATCAAATAGTGTCAGAGTGTCCAACAAAATAAGAAAGCTCCCAGAAAGTATCGATACTGTTTAGGCTAATATTAAGAAAGATAGACGAAATGTAGCATCTAAAGGAAAGAAAGGTGATTATAGCCAAACATCATGCCACACCAGCAAGAATTTAAAAAGAGACTTACACAACTAACGTCATATGTAGTCATTTATGGTGAAAAAGAAAATAATTGGATAATGTGTGTAAATTATAGATGACATGAACGTAATTTCATGAAAAGTTCCTACGCACAAACACCCTCTCCTCTGTTGTGTTACGGATTTTATCAAAATAAGCTACTAAAAGGACGACGGTAGAGTGTCGAACTATATTCACATGCAAGGGTTGCCTTTACCTTTCCAACGGCAGCTGTAGTATTGCCATCCATCTCAGCAATCCGTTTAGCATTGTCGCTGATGGGACTGTAAGCTTCTATGGCCAATCGAGTGGCAGTGGTACTTAGCATCCCAACGGCAGCCATAGCAATTCCATACATGGAAGCAATATGATAACACAACAAAATGCTAATGGCAGCACAAATTGGGATATTGACAAGGGCAGCGCCAAAGCCAACACTTTCGGCAGCAAAATCTTGGAGAAGGCTGCAGAAAAAAGGATCATTAAGTGGTCAGCACATTACCATCAACAGTCGTAAAGATTCGTATCATTCATTTACTTTGGCAATTCAACACCTGATGCCATCGTTGGTGCTTAATTTAGCGATAAATTCAATGATTAGCCCAGCCCAGAGACCAACACCGACACAGAAGCACAGCTGCCTGCAAGATCATATCAATAATTAGCGACTACATTTGCTCAACGTTTTGACCCAATCCAATAAAAGTCCGCTGACATTAAAGCATGTCACATGACCAACATTAGAAGAAAGCAGCACTTAAGATAAGTATCATCAAAGAGTTTACCAGTTCCTCACAACTTTCCGCGGCCCAAAGTTGTAAACTGTAAATGATGAGGGCAGAGCAATCCAGCTAACAATAACAATTCCATAAGTCATTAGAATTGTGGAAATAATAAGTTGCTTCCTCAATGCAGGCTTGATTTCCTTTACTTCCTTGATTTTTGAGAAGTTGGCCGTAAAGAGAGTTGTCATCAAACAAACAAGAATACCCATAGAGCTGATAAGCAGGGGATAACACATAGCAGTGAAGTCGTGATTTTTCCGAAAGAAGAGATGGAAGCAACAACAAGGGCAGCGCAGGATGATTTGGCATAAGAGCCAGAAAGATCAGTCCCCCTACCAGCAATATCCCCGACAATATCACCAACATGATAAGAAAACACCTGAATGATTAAGGTCAACGTCATTTATGACTAAAAGTGAGGGATAAACTTAGGAGATAGAGCTACAGTAAGAGAGTCCATACAGGTACGTAACGTTGATGTTCTGCTGGGTAATCTGGCCAAGTCTCTTTAATCAGATGACCACAAACATCAGCAGCCTTGACATAAATTCCACCAGCAGCTCTTCCAAAGAGAGCCATGGATGATCTACCAAGACCATAACCAGCAATAGCCTCAAAAAGACCTTCCCAGTCATTGCCATAGTACAGCTTGAACAGATTGATTGCAATATAGAGCTCGAGAAGACTGATAGCAGCAAGAAGAAATCCCATCACTGCACCAGACCTGAAAGCAGAAAAGAAAGCTTCTCCAACACCCTCCCTTTCTTCTAAGGCAGTCCTGGCATTAGCGTAGATAGCAATTTGCATGCCAAGGAAACCAGAGAGGACTGATGTGAAAGCACCAAGCAGGAAGGAAACAGCACTGAAAACGGCAGTGGCCAGTGCAGGCTTGCACATGTTTGAAGGATCAAACCTGCAAGGTCGGGTTTGGGTGCTGAAGCTCTCAACAGAGCCGAGGCAGATGAAGATTAGGATCGCAAAAGCAACCATGAAGACCCCACCATACCGGTACTCCATGAAAAGAAAAGCTTTCACAGCTGTTCAATCACAAACAACAACTTAGTCTCTCTGAGTCTTTATCAAGCAAACAAAGCGACAATCTGATTCTTGACACTCTACTTTTGTGTGACGAAAGAAGGTATAATTCAGTTAAATCCAGTTACTTCATTCTGTTGCCTAGTTTTGTTCAACCAAGCGCCAAGAAATAAGAAAGCCTAACCTACAGCGCCTCCAAAAGAGTAACTTAAACGATGATACGGTGTCTATTACAATTCATATTTGACAAGTGTAAGTGTCAAAACCCAACCTCGGAAGTGACGAGAACATAATGAGTAGGACAAGATGGGAAAAGGGATGACAGAAAGTACCCAGTTCTGCAAAGTACTTAATGAAATACAAAGAATTAACTACAACGTCCCAGACCCAAAATATTGTTGCAAACACATCTAAACATTACTTCAAAATTAAAGCATTACAAACAAACAAGAAACTAGAAACGTATTATGACCTACAAAAAACAGTAGGTAAGAACCAAAAATTAGACCAAGAATATGGAAAAACATCAGAACTAGAGTTAGAACTGAACCTATATGTTAGAACTAGAAGAGAAGGGTGAACTACTATAGAACTGATAATACTCTAGTTCGAAAGATTATATAAATCAGAGTGATAAGTAATAGGCATGAAACATTATCACATATAAGGACTTCAGTTAGGAGTAGCAAGAATTTAACACAAAAGATAACTTTAGAGAAATAGGTTCGTTACCTATGTATTCTTAACTAATATTATAGAGTAAGTGTTTTGTCACAAGTATGACAAATGAAGAATGAGATTCTCACGAAAATGAGAAATGTTCTACCCCAAATCACAACGTGTGATGATAAATCCTTTTAAAACATTCACTGACGAAGTGAAGAAATACATTAAAAATTGA
Source organism: Eucalyptus paniculata subsp. matutina (assembly GCA_017140255.1). Lineage (NCBI taxonomy): Eukaryota > Viridiplantae > Streptophyta > Magnoliopsida > Myrtales > Myrtaceae > Eucalyptus > Eucalyptus paniculata. Next base: position 54,052,720 of record CM029437.1, on the reverse strand, counting down.
AGGTTGTACATCCTCAGCAATTCACCTTTTTAATATAATATGCTTCTACTAAAAATAATTACATAGAAAAAAATTTCTATCCTAATTTTCATTAACTTTATGTTGTGTCAATAGTTGCATAAACCAAGCTTCCTGTAACAAACAAAAAACAAATGGAAGAAAGAAATTTACCTTGGCACCGTTTGTTTCATAGATAATTTGACATTTCTAAAAATTGTGTCCGAATAAGATTTTTTTGGAAAATAATAATATTTCTCAATGTTCGGCTAAAATTCGAATATAAATTGGAAAATATTTGCCGTCTTTTAGAGAAAAACACTTGCCTTTATTTTTCTGAAAAGATATGCACTATTTGTGTGACATAAGAGTTGCATGTGCTATATTATCAATTGGGATAAGTACATTGAAAATCCTAAAATTTGTCACAAAAGTGCAATCAAGTCTTAAATCTTTTAAAAAATACATTGGAAGTTCTAAAAAGTGTCACGAAAGTGTAATCGAGTCCTAAAACTTTAAAAAAAGTACAATCATAACCTAAAACTTTTCAAATTAGTCCAATCAAATCCTTCAACTATTTAATTAATTTATTTTTTTTAATTTTAGGATTCGATTGCATGTTTGTGACAAGTTTTATGACTTAGTTGTATTTTTTGAAAGTTTTAGGACTTGATTGCACTTTTGTGACAAGTTTTAAAACTTTCAATGCACTCATATCAAATAAATTTTTATTGAATGAAATTTTCATACATAGATACTTCTATAATCATGAACCGATATTTTTTTTTCTCTCATGGAATTTAGCCTCGGGTGCTTAGGCCCCGGGCCTAGCCTTGGGTACTTTAGCTCAACTTTTGGGGTCCTCAACCCAGCCATAGAGCCGAGCTCCACAATCGAAGTCCTAGGGACTTGGGCACAACGAGCAAAGACCTAGGCATGTGCATCAAGGTCTTGGGCTCAACCTCAAGGGACCAAGGCTACTAAGAACTCAAGCACCGGCATCTAGGCCGTGTACCAATGGCCGAGATCTCTTGTTCAAACATCAATGTCTAGTCGTATTTCAGAAAATGATTTTTGACTTTTAAGTGCAAATCGCATTCCTAAAATTAAACATAGGTTTTCCGTTGATTATGAAAATATTTTCGATTTATTCATTTCCTAAGCTATCCAAACGCCAAAAAATGAGACAATATTTTTGGATAAAAAGATTTGTACAAAACAAATGGGGTCTTAATCTATCGCATAGATAATTGGAAATGAATCAAATGTACAAAGAAAAATCCTATGTATGTACTCATAGCGAGGATATGAAAGATTGGGCTTATTAGACTTAGAATGCGTTGGGTTAATGGAAGACTTTACGTTAGAGGAAAGTGATTGATTTTCCCTTGTTTGGTGGAGAGCATGAAAACTAGAGGAAAGTAATTTTCCGCTGTTTGGATTTTACTTCCAAAAATGTTTTCCTTAAGGATAGATTATATAATGCTATTAAACTATATGAAGGAAACTGTAAATTATAAAATGAAAATGCTATCAAAGCCAAAAGGACAAGAGCTACACCAGTCAACCCTCCGCCCGTAAACCATCTTCGTGAGAAGAGATCTGCATGAGTAAATATTATGCTACTGTACTCAGATACGTCGCTCAAAGCCCTAGCAGCTGTTACAAACCCTAAAAATGAGTCACGCCTCAAGCAGCAGAAGCTCATGATTTCGCTGAGCTACCATCAGATTACAAGACTCGAATCTGTCACTATTGCTTAGGCAGATGCGAGATCGAAGGAAAAGAAAAATCTGTTAATGAACAGTTTTATAAAGCAGACAAGTGGTGAAGCTATAGGATCTTTACAAAGTCACCTGTAGATAAAAACCTCAACATCTGATCATTATCACGCCACCTTAAGCCCCGCTCTTCATGGTCGAGTATGTCGCTATAGCGCGACTTGGGGAACCAACGCAACAGGTAGTAGGAGTACGCGAACCCGACGATGGCACAAACGGGGATCACGATCTCTGTTGCGAGAGCCGAGAGCAATGCCATCCTCGCCGGAACTCTAGACTGCGTCGCTGGAATGGCTGGACTCGACACCTATTAGAGAGACAGACAGACAGAGAGACAGAGAGAGAGACTCAGAGAGGGGGAACAACCTAAGGCCATTGACGTAGAAAGCAAGAGTGGACCTAATCTTGTCATGTACTTTTGACGGGTAAATATTAAAGGTGATTGGTTCCCGATTCAGTCCAATTCCACTTGAGAACTGGAAACCTGATCGGGAGGATTAATTCCCATTTTTTGGAATTAGGAACTGGACCGGACAGTCCTAGGACGGGGAGCCAGACTGGACCAACCAATCCGGTCCGATGGAAACGGCCACTTAGCAAAAATAAATTTTAAAAAAATATATTAGAGTTATTATAATTTTAGATTTATTGCTATTTTTAAGAAATAAAAAAAATATTTTTTTTAATAAAAGATCAGTCCGGTCCAATCTAGTTTCCTTTAGAACCGGGAACCGGACCAAAAATCACCGATTCTATTTTTATAGAATCAGGAATCGAACCAAATCAATCGGTCCAGTCCAGTCCAGACAGTCCGATATGCTCACTCCTAATCAATATCTTGAATCCACCCATCGCGGGTCTTCGTTAGGAAAATGCAATATAGTATACAATATAGTATACGACTTGCTTGACAGATTTGTTTCATGAAAAAAAAATTAAAAATATTTTCCTTCGTTTTTTTAAGAAAATAAATTAACAAAAAATATTTTCCAAATCAATGAAAAATGTTATCTTATTAAAGCTTAAGTTCAAAAAAACGATTTCCCCTTTGAAAGAATCAGAAAATGTTTTATGAATATATTGGCTAACGAAACAATTGTTTTTATAAAGATATATTTTTAAAATTCGAATTTTAATTTTTTTCTTTTTTTCTTTTCTTCTTTTTTCTTCTTCTTCTCAGTCCATTGCCAGCAAGCATCGAGCCTTGCCATCAAGTGAGCTCATGCCATCTAGTGGCGAGCCAACGAGGCTCGAGCTTCGCCGCCAGAGGGCTGCGACCTCACCAGGGCTGACTAGGCCAGCCCTTGCCAGAATTTGGAGCAGTCATAAGTGCCAAGAAGTGAAGAACACACTATCGAGTCAAACTGACATATATTTTAGGCAAGCAGGTATAGTCAAAACTACTAAATTAAGATTCACCATGACAAACCTCTAATTAGCTTGCGGAGTAGCTATATATCTCCAAGACCAAAGAGCAGAGACTGAAGTCGAGGAAGCACGTCCCCCTGAGGCCTAATCACAAGCAGAACGCCAACATGTGTAAAGATCTCATTAAGTTTCCGCAGATTATTCCCGATACTCAGATTGTTCCATTATTTTCCACCAAAAAGTTGTTTGTATTTTACTGATCGACATTATATGGGTGCTTCCTTCAAGGAATCTAGAGCAGTCACGGAAATGCAAAATTCTCACTTCACATGAAATTATTGGCCTCCCCTTCCATTCTCCATAGGAAAAAAAAAACCTAAAAAAAAAAAGAAGAAGAAGAAGAAGCACAATCTGAGACCACAGCAGTGCGACTTTTTTTTTCCTTTATTAACAGAAAAGTGGTAAAAAAAAAGAGAACATAGAGTATACCTGAGCAGAGAATTTCACGCCCCCACCGCTTCCCAAACACCACAAGATGAAAAAGAAACAGACAAAAAGTGGGGTTGTTTTTTCTTTTAAAAATGCAATCTTTGCATGGAGAGAGGAGTGGGATTTCCTGAAAAACCCAAACCCCAAGAAACAAAATATTAAGAGCCTCTATGCCATTAAGGACGACTCTTTTTCCTCCTGCCCACAAGAAAACAAGCCAAAATCACAAATGGGTTTTCTTTGAATTATACAAACACTCAAACTCAGATAGCCCCTTAAAAAGGAAGAAAAGGAGTGTCAAAAAGTCCAAAGGCAGACTTCTGCACCGCACCGGGGTTGAATGAACTGGACCCATTTACTAAACACACTCTCACGGGGACTGGAGAGAGAGAGATTTTACTATGTGGTTGCAGTATGCACCCATATGTGTTACAGGCTTTGGACGGCCGCGAAAATATTAGGTGCATTTAATACGTCACGTGGGATGATCCGATAAATTATACACGGATCGTGATAAATCCGGGCCCATCAGTTGAACCATCAAAATTTCTGCCATGGCTCGAGCTCGAGTCGGCTCATGGCTGCTTTAGGTCGAGGAGGGACGGCACGCCGCCGGATGCGACGATGAGGGGTGATTCGGCGGGAGGTCGAGTGGTTGAGGAGCGTGGAGACTGCGTCGAGCTTCGTTTGCGGTGAGATGGCTTGAGGCCACTCGAGCGGCCAAGGCTACCCCAAGCTCCGTGTTTGAGGTCAAGCTTCATGGCCAAAGCGGCCATGGATGAGGGTCGTCCATGGCTGGCCGCGAGCGTCGTCCATGGATGACGCCGACGACGGCCATGGATGAGCGTCGGCGTGCTCGTAAGCATGTCGTCCATAGCTGGTCCGTGACATTGCAATCCACGGCGCAAGCGTCGTCCATGGCCTCAAAAGGCAAAAGGAAAAAGAAGTAAATGGTGAGAGAGGGAGCTGCGTCCAGCGTGGGACGGAGCTTAACGGGAAGAGAGAGGGTCGTTTAGAAATTTTGAATAGTCAATATGTGGGCCCGGCTCAACACATGTCAATCTCTGAGTGGTTTCCTGCGTACCATATTAAATGCACCCAATATTTTCTTCCGGCCATAACTGTGTCCTCGTTTGGGAATCGGACACAAACCTCCGTTCCTCGAGACATGGTCGGAGGAACGCGTTAATTCAAAACATGTTATAGTACAGCAAACTAAGCTATTCAAGCCTAGTCTAAAACTTTGGGTTCTATCAGCTATTTGAGAAACTGATGCAGTCTAGAACTTTTTTCTTTCGGCGAATGCATTTAGTTGCTATCACGGCCTTGCTCTGATCAACTTTGTCCTCCTCGCGACCCTCCACCATCTGCCGCATCATGTCTCTCTCTCCTCTCTCCTCTTGCAATCATCGCAGTCTGGATTCTCCCGGTTCCAACTCCTGTTCATGCCAGGTCCTCTGAGCATCACCCACCATCCCTCTCCATCTCTCTGTTTTTAACCCTCCTCGGAGATGAAAAGGACAGTCCTTTGCTTTTTTAGCCATTTTCGACTACAAAGCCAATGCTGATGAGAAAGGTGAGGGAATGGGGTAACGAAAGTCTCGTGCTTTCTCCTCTGAATCCGACAGCCAAACCCATCAAAAGCAAGGAAAGAATAAAACAAAAACAGAAGCAGAAAAAGCAAGACACCCTCCAAAGGAAAAAGAGAATAATAAAAAAAAGGGGAAAATATCACAAATAGTCCCTATATTTTCACTCAATGTCCAATTTCGTCTCTGAACTTTCGATTGGCTCAATTTGGTCCTTGAACTATTGATAAAATGTCCGATCTAGTCCCTAAACTTTCGAATGGCTCAATTTGATCCCTGAACTATTAATAAAATATCCGATCTAGTCCCTGAACTTTCGATCGGCTCAAGTTGGTCCATGAACTATGATGAAATGTCCGATCTAATCCTTCGTTACTATTTTTCTTTTTCTTTTTCCTTTTTTTTCCTTTTCTTTTTTCCTTTTTTTCCTTTTTTTTTTCCTTTTTTTTTTTCGCTTTCCCTTTGCCGAAACTGGCGGAGGGCCGGCGTCCGGCGAGGGCCCCTCGCCGACATCCCTCGCAAGCGCGCGAGGGGCTCCCTCGCCGATCTTGCAAGGGAGCCCCTCGCCCGACGCCGGTGAGGGGCTCTCCCTCGCAAATGCCAGCGAGGACGGCCCCTCGCAAGATCTGCGAGGGGCCGTCCTCGCCGGCGTCTACGCGGGGCTCTCCCTCGCCAGATCTGTGAGGGAGAGCCCCTCGCCCGCTTGCGAGGGACGCCGGCGAGGGCCCCTCACCGGCGTCAGGTGGGGGGCCCTCGCCCTCGCCCTCGCCCAACGCCGGCGAGGGGCTCTCCCTCGCAAACGCCAGTGAGGACGGCCCCTGGCCAGATCTGCGAGGGAGAGCCCCTCGCCAGCGTCGGGCGAGGGAGACGCTAGCTAGGGGCTCTCCCTCGCAGATCTAGCCAGGGGCCGTCCTCGCCGGCGTCTGCGTGGGGCTCTCCCTCGCCGGCGTCGGCGAGGGGCTCTCCCTCGCAGACGCCGGCGAGGATGACCCCTCGCCAGATCTGCGAGGGAGAGCCCCTTGCCCGCTTGCGAGGGACGCCGGCGAGGGAGCCCCTCGCCCTCGCCCGACGCCAACGAGGGGCCCTCGCCGATCTGGCGAGGGGCTCCCTCGCCGGACGCCAGCCCTCCGCCGGCTCCGGCAGAGGGAAAGCAAAAAAAAAAAAAAAAAAAAAAGGAAAAAAAAAAAGGGAAAAAAGGAAAAAAGAAAAAGAAAAATAGTAACGAAGGACTAGATTGAACATTTCATCATAGTTCAGGGACCAACTTGAGCCGATCGAAAGTTCAGGGACTAGATCGAACATTTTATTAATAGTTCAGGAACCAAATTGAGCCATTAGAAAGTTCAGGGACTAGATCGGACATTTTATCAATAGTTCAGGGACCAAATTGAGCCGATCGAAAGTTCATTGACGAAATTGGACATTGAGTGAAAATATATGGACTATTTGTGACATTTTCCTAAAAAAAAAAAGGAGGAAAACTCTGTAGCTTCAGTAGCTGTACTTTTTTGAGAGATATGCAGTGATATAATAAAAGAATTTAAAAAAATTTAAAGAAATTTAAGAAATCTAAGAATTCTATCAAACGTATTTTTATCCCGAAAATAGAAATTTAGAAAAATTATCAAACGCACTCTTTTATTCAGAAATTGTTCCCAATGACATAATAAGAAAAAAATCATTTTTCATAAAAAAAAAATGTTCCCCATAACAGAATAATTACCAAACGCGCCCTTAGAGGAAATAAATGAAGATTTCTCATATAATTAATTTCATCGGAAACCAAAATCTTTTCTCATTAACGTAAGTTTATCTATAATATAAGGGAAGACTATACTAACTTGAATTAAATGGATTATGTAATTAGAGACATCACTCATAAATTTCTTCTAGGTTGTTTAGAATGAACAACAGAGTCTTCAATAGATCAAGTAAGAAAACAATTTCATAATTGTATTGATTTTTGTCTAAACAATTATCTGACTGCATTGAAAATAACAGTAACCCATTAAGCACATCCATTTTTTTTTAATAAACAGTTATAAAAGTTAACTTTTATTTCAATGATCTTATTCGGAGTTTTTTCAGTCACATTTAGATTGGATTAACTTGATTTTACCTATTTACCCAATTATACGATCATGTTTTGATAAATATTACATATATAAGTTGTGCTCGGGTCGAATTTTTTGACACAGTTATTAAATGGATCGTGATTGGATAGATTTAGTTAATCTGATAGCTTTAAATTGGCATGACATGCGTGACTCATGACCACGAACAAGGTACGTGAAGTTTTAGTCAAATTTCACATTAACTCAACATGTAGTGCCTTCTGTCATTGGCGGCGATGTGTACAATATGGAAATAAAAAGCTGATTCTCCATATCAATATACACGATGAAGTGCCAAAAAAAAAAAAAAAAAAGATCTATTTCCCCCTAGGACTTAAGAATTAAGAAATAAATAAAAAAATTTGTACAATATGGACCGATAAATTTGAAAATAATCCAAACAGATTTGTATTTGCAAATTTAATAATCTCATACACAATGAGTGTATTTAACTAATGAACGAAGAACTTGCACATTGCACGATTAAAACTTTATATCACGTAACCGATAAATTAAAACATAGTAATTAAATAAAAGCTTTTCAGAATTATCACTTTTCTTATAGTTGAAAATATCTATTTCGTGGGAAGACCTCTATAATTTTAGTACTTTGAATATCAGTAAATACAAAATACGTTACAACAGGCCCACGCATGATGGGCCTTGTTCAACCAAAAGCCCACAGAAGACCAGTCTGTGTGAACATTTTCCAGCATTTGATGAAGGATGAACATTAGAGAGCAAATTTTTACCGAAAAAAAAAACATTAGAGAGCAAACGACCGAGTTTCTTTTCTTCCGTTCTTCTTTTTTTTCCGGCAAAACCTATCCCACGACGCATTATACAGTTTCGCGAGCCGGTGAATTCTTCCAAGACACGCGGGTCACCTCGTCCCGACGCAAGAGAGATTGGGGGACTGAGTGAATGTGAAGGATTGAAGCCTGCATCGTTTGATTGTTGAGAACATTGATCTCTCGTCATTATATTGTTTGCCCTTCAAACAACATTGAGAGTTACTTTTAGGGTCCGCTTGTTTTTTCTAAAAAAATTATGATAATTGAAAATATTTTCCATGAAAGTCATTTTCAAGGGAAAATTCTTAGTTTTCATTTGTTTAATGGTTTAGAAAAATCAATTTCCTCCTCGTCAAAAGGAGAAGTCATTTTCCCTTGTTGTATTCATGCATGGAAAATGTTTTCTATAAGTATATCAGTTTTCCGTCGTCCAAACACTGGAAAATCATAAAACAATGTCCAAAAAACGATTTTTCTTCAAACAACGGGCCTTAAATTTCATTAGAGAAGCCGAAGGTCCATGATCCATTAGCATTCATGTATAAGCGATACATAAAGCTGTCAAACATGTATTCTATGGTGTCATCCACTGGTGTAAGCATGGATAATAGCAAGATGGACAGAGATTCGTTCTACGTCAACTGGTAAGTTGAAAAAAGGGGCGGAAACTGCCGTAGAAAAAGTGGTGATTTTGGGTTTGGCTGAAGGAGGAAGATGGGCACCATAAATGGAATGGTTGCCCCCCATCACGCTCACAAGTTGCGTCCACTTTGACGTTGAAAAAGGCGTTTGCATCCAATTACCCATTTCCTACACACTCTCTCTCTCTCTCTAGATCCATATTAATCTCTCACTTGGAAAAATATATAAGTTGGTGCATTTGCTTCACACAAAAGTCAATGATATAGGAAAATACTTTCCCATAAAATATTTTTTAATAATACAGTTAGTTTTTCTTGATATAGTAATATATGATCAAAAAGTTCAAATATTTTTTAAAAATTCTAATTTTTAATTTAATTTATTTTTCTCCTTTTTATTTTCACTTTATTTTTTTAAAAATCAATTTTTATTTTTTCTAATTTTCTTTTCTCTCTTTTTTTTTTTTTTTCCTCCACTCCTCTTCGCTACCGACTAGTGATGGTTATAGGTAAGCTTTGCCTTGCCGAGATCAGGTGAGCTGCAAGCTCACTAGCCTTAGCAGAGTACAAGCTCCTCAAAATCGATCAAGCTAGGAGCTCGCCAATCTCAATAAAGCCGAGCTCGTCGGCCTTGACGGAGCTCAAGTTGTCAATCTCGAGCTTGCTTGGATTGGTTGAGCATCGAGCTCATCTGTTCTTATCTTGGCTGCTCATTGGGCTGCCAGTAGTTGTCAACAGTGGAGGAAGAAGGGGAAAGAAGGAGAAAGGAAATAGAAAAGAAGAAAAAAAAAGGAAAAAAAAAAAAAGAGAAGAAATAATAATAAAGATTCAAATTTTTTAAAAATAATAAAATTTGATTTTTTTTGGAAAAATTATTGTATAAGAATAAAAAAATTTCAACCAAGTACCCTAGGACTAATAAAACATTTTGGAAAATGCTTTCAAGTTCTTTTAAAGGGGAAATTGTTTTCCTAAATTTAAGCCTTCATAGAAAACATTTTACGTTAACTTTTTCCTAAGCGAATCAAAAGCTAGAAAATGAGATGTTTTTCTCGAAAAAGGTTTTCCACAAAATAAATGCACCTTACCCACGACAATCCATTTCCAATTTTATTTGTCACATCGTGCATTGGTTCTATGTCTACCAGAAATGGCCTTTCATTTTCTAAATTTTGGACCACATGATTTCTTTAATATACGCAAACCTCTGACAAAATACATATAGTAGAACTATTCATGATGAATTATTGTATTAATGTATTGTGGGGAGTAATGACAATGGGTGCATATCTGTTGCTATTTTTTTTTTTTTTTTGCATGAATGATAACTATTTTGCCTAGAAATTAATTTTTGAAGCATAAATAGATTTTTTATATTTCTACTTCTAAATGAGTTTATGGAGAAAAAATACAAGTTTCATAATAACACAATTTTTTTTTTCCGAGATAGAAATTCATTTGATAAGGGTACAAAATTTTTGTTTCGGAAATAAAAATTTGTTTGATAAAGACACAAAATATCTCCGTCCCAAGCAGTGACAAGAGATGTATTACTTTAATACATTTCCAATTTTATTTGTTACATCATGCATTGGTTCTATGTCTACTAGAAATGGCCTTTCATTTTCTAAATTTTGGACAACATGATTTCTTTAATATACACAAACCTCTGACAAAATACATATAGTAGAACTATTCATGATGAATTATTGTATTAATGTATTGTGGGGAGTATTTTACCAAAAAAAAAAAAAATGTATTGTGGGGAGTAATGACAATGGGTGTGTATCCCGTTGCTATTTTTTTTTTTTTTGCATGAATGATAACTATTTTGCCTAGAAATTAATTTTTGAAGCAGAAATAGATTTTTCTATTTCTACTTCTAAATGAGTTTCTGGAGAAAAAATATGCATTTAATAATAACACAATTTTTTTTCCGAGATAGAAATTCATTTGATAATGATACAAAATTTTTGTTTCGAAAATAAAAATTTTTTTTTTGATAAAGACACAAAATCTCTCTGTCCCAAGCAGTGACAGGAGATGGTGGCCACTAGTGGGTTGGCAATCGGCAAGCAAAGAGGATGAGTGATAAAAAAAGAGTTTTTATCTCTCATTTTTATTCAAAAAATAAAGAAATCGAAAATTTTTACTTCTTATTTCTGTTCCAAATTTTAATTTGGACAAAAAATTTGTTCCAGATAAAGAAAAATATAATTGTGTTACCGAATAGATTTATATTCCAAATCTGTTTTTGGAACATAAATAAAATGATTATCATATGTGTTCTTCATTTTTTATTGGGTTAATACCCTGAAAAACTTCAAACTGATATATCTGTAACAAATTTACTCCAAATTATTTTTTTGACCACCAAAAACCTAACAAATTTACCCAAAACTGATATACTTGTGACAAATTTACCCTATGTTAGTTTTTATTAAATTTTATTGTCGAATTATTAAGTTAAATGACACGTGACAATTGACTGGTATACCAATTTGGGATTTTACACTTCGTTTATTACAGTTTACAATTTTTGTGATTTTTTTGAGGTATTAATCCAATTTAGTGGAGGGTATATTTGTCACAAATTTATTAGTTTGAGATTTTTTCCGGTTGAATAAATTAGTTTGGGGTAAATTTATCATAAATGTACCGGTTTAAGGTTTTTTTATGGTCAGTTGGGGTAAATTTGTCACAGGTGTACTAGTTTGGGGTTTTTCATGGTAAAAAAAATAGTTTTTAGTAAATTTGTCACATGTGTATCAGTTTTTTATAAAAAGACTTATGATTAGGGGATGGCTTTAGGTGAAATTATGATGAGTGCCATCGCAGGAAGTTTCTAAAAACTCTATGAAGATTATCACAATTAACTATGTTACTAAATTTGATTGTCCGCATTTACATCTTTACATTTTTGGAAATGTAAAAAAAATGTCATAAACCAATTGTATTTATAACAATTCAGCTTTAAATATATTAATTAGATCAATATAATCATAAACCTTTTCGCATCGGTACTGATAAAGTCCATCTGACTAAATTATATAGGAAATTATTGACATGAACACTAGTTATCCTATATGGCATGATCGGCGTTGACGTGGATATTTTTATAATATTTAATCATTTTTTTCGAATTTTTCCTTTTCTTTTCTTCCTTCTTTTTCCCTTCTTTTCTTTTTCTTTCCTTTTTTTTTTCCCATTCTTTTTTTCGTCCACTAGCCTCCGCAATGGTCAACAAAGGTTGCTGGCTACGGGCAAGGCTAGGGACACCATGGTCGGTGGAGGTTGTTGGTTGCCGACGATGGCTGGGCGGCCCTCATTGGCCTTTGGCGCAAGGCTGCCCCTTACCAGATCTAATGAGGGGACCTTTGCCCAATTGGTCAAATTGAAATATTTAAAATTAAATCGATATCAATACAATAGATTTATGACTTGTTTTGTACTTTTTCCCATTTTTTGGATGCCTTGCAAATGTTTATATATATAACAAGAAAGACGGTGAAAGCAAGCATGCATGCACATGGCACGTGCTTGAAATCTAATTCTAATTTAAATGGAACATTTATTCCACCTTTTAGCCTAAAGATTTCCTGGCTATCCAAAATCAAGAATTATTAATCATTAATATCATGGAAATGATTATATTTTTATAACTAAGAATGCCTAAGTTTGTTACTTACTCCATGATTGACAAAAGAAAAATCAGAATCATTATTTAAGTAGTCATAGTTGTTTATGTTAAAATACAAAATTATTTATCTCTAAACAAATTTTTACATATTGTGATTAGATACTATAATAGCAAATTAGAGACTTCACTTATATGTGTATGTTTACGTCTACCTAAATAATTAGAATCCATAATACGAAATGACAATCATGTTCACAGTTTATAATCTATAAAGAATAAGTTATAAAATATTATGACAATGAGGGATTTCAATGTTCTACAAGGTAATCATTGCTATTATTTATTAGGGATAAGTATATTATAAATCCTAAAATTTGTCTCAAAGGTGCAATGCGATCCTATAACTTATAAAAAGTACAATCACATCCTAAAATTTGCCAAATTGGTGTAATCGAGGCCTTCCGTAATCTCTATCCAATTAAACTAATGAAAAATGCTGACATGAATGCAATCCTATAACTTATAAAAAGTACACTCACATCCTAAAATTTGTCAAATTGATGCAATCGAGTCATTATGTAATCTCCATCCAATTAAACTAATGAAAAATGCTGACATGAATATCCTATAACTTATAAAAAGTACAATCACATCCTAAATTTTGTCAAATTGGTGCAATCGAGTCATTTTGTAATCTCCATCCAATTAAACTAGTGAAAAATGCTGACATGATTTCTTTTAATACTCTCTCTCTCTCTCTCTCTCTCTCTCTCTCTCTCTCTCTCTCTCTCTCTCATGACATTACCATACTAAAACGTGAAATATAAAACTAAAACATCATTTTAACCTAAATCCAAAATTTTTAATTGAAATCTTAATTAAATTAGATTAAAAAATCCAAAAAAGGAAGAGGTATTTGTTTGTCAATCACAAATGATGAATTTCCTAAGTTTGTACCTCACGTGTGTTGCGACCTACCCCCGATAAGGAGGGAAACATAGGTTTAGGGATATTACCTAAAGGACAGACTTACGGCCTATAATTTAGATGCAAGCTCTCTCAAGCCTATATCTTGCACAACATTAGGCGTTCAAATTGGCAGCATGAAAATTTTCTAAAAAATGAGTCGTTACTAGCCTATTAGGATTGGTTAAAAACCAAGTTAAGTGTGGAAACATACTTCACTTCCCATGCAATCAGAGAATCTAAGGTCGAGAAATTAATGCTATTTCAGTACCTAATTTTGTTCATTTTAAAACAAAAAGATTTTTATTAGGTGGTTTGGATTGATTTTATACCTATCAACTAACGTATAAAATGATCATGCAAGTGCGTGATTACTAGAATAGCAATTAGCAAGCAAGTAAGCATTATCCAAGTTGTAGGGAAAACAAGCATCTAGTGTTAAGAAATAAGTAATTGTCAATCCTAATTAGTCTAAAGGGTAGCCATAGTCATCATACTGAAAGTGCGCAACCAATTAATAAATCATTTCAAAAAGGAAACATTAAAACCTTAAGAGTTTGTTTGATTTTGACCTCGATTTTTTTATCAATGATTTCCTCACATTTTGAGACCGCTATCAATTGTTTTAAAGATTAAGCTTTTAAAATAACTTGGCAATAGTTTCACCAAATCTCATATGATATCAAAACTAGAGGTCCTGAGTTCAAATCTTTTCAGGTCTCATTTGCTTTTCTAATTATATATATCCACACTTAGTACTAGGCAAAAAGATTAGAATAAGATATGGTGATCTCACTAAATCTCACATGGTTCACACCCTTTATTTCCTTTTCCTTCATTCCTTTATGTCCCTTTAGATCCTCCGTCTCAGGCTCACGACAAAAAAGAAAATTGAAATATCCCCAATTCAGATTCCTTGGGCGAGGCAAACATCCGATAGATTCAACAAATTGTTTTTTTTTTTTTTTGGGGGGGGGGGGGGTGGGGGGAGGTGTTTGAGAGAGAAAGGGCCTAGACGATACTTGAAACTTCTATCGGATGTTCACGTTCATATGGGAAGGCGGACCTGCTGGTGAAGATGATGAGATCGTGGTAGAGGTGAGGGAGGAGGTCGAGGTGCAGAGGGAGGGAGGGAACTGTTTAGAGTTTTAGGTTTCCTTTCCTATTTATATTTAATATGTTCGCAAGTCGATTCAAATTGGCTATTTTTGACATCCTTAATCAATATTCTTAATATGTCCAATCCAAAAACTTAATATGCGTGCCCCACGGACCAGATCATCAGCACCGGCATCGGTACTGGCTTCAGTCCATCCTCCATGGTCAATGCTCTTCTTTATAGTCCTGGCTTTTCAGCTCGCGTATCGTCTCCCCATTATAAGCACAGTACTCCATATTTAAAATAAGATTTGTGTACTTTGGATTGATTCGCGGTTCTTGTTGAACGCTTCATCTTTTACGTCGGGTGTGTCAACAAAGGTGGACCACCATATAGCTGTTAGACATAAAAAAATAAATGCAAAAATATAGGATCATATGTAAACAGATCTCCAACCATTATTTAAATTTGCGTTCGTCGGAAATTCATGGAGATTTGATGAAATCATGGGCTATGTAGTATTAATATGGACGCACGACATGCCGACACGTCATTTCTCAAAAATAGAGAATTTCGACATGTTATAAATTAAATATATTTTTATATATAAATACATCAATAAATAAATAAATAATAAAAGCCTATAATTAATTTACACCAAAAACATTATTCAACATTTATTAATAGCATTCATTATTTTAATTTGACAAATTTAACTACATTCTATTACAATAATACATAAAACTTAGAGGAAAAAATATTATTTTAAAGGAAAATGCTGAAGTGATATTTTTAAATTTATTTATTTATCCCATATGGAATTTTTTAATACTTTTTCATAGTATAAAACTTTTTAAAAAGCTAAAACAATTCTAAAACAACAAAACTAAAAAAAAAAAAAAAGGAAAGAGAGGCACAGTCATGGCTAGGCACGTCATTGCCACTACCACTACCTCAGTTAGCAGCATGCCCAACCACCATTGGAGGGGGCCAGTGACCTTGCCGACCCTAGGTGGCGAAGTGGGGGCAACCCTCGCCGACCTAGGCGAGGCTCGAGCGAGCCTTGCCAACCTTTGTCCAGCTCGAGCTAGCTAGGGCCACCCCCTTTGCCACTCACCGGCCCCCTCCGACGGTGGCAACAACAATAGCGCCCAACCATCAGCCCTATCTCTCTTCTTTTTTTTTTTTTTTCTTTTTTGTATATTTATATTTTGTCCATTCAAGTATTGAAAATATTTAAAATTGACCTCATGCGTGTCAAAATTCCGGACTCGTGTATCGGAGAGAGTTGACTGTGTGTCGGATTTTTTTACACTCATTAACTGTAAGTCAGAACATGTCAGACACATGTCGGAATATCGAACATGATACAAAAGCTCACCAAGAGTGTCAATACTTCTTAGATTATGGGCATGCTCTACTAATTCAATCCCCTTGCGTACTAATGGCGTATTGCAAAATAAGAAGGTTTATGTTATATGTTGTGATTACACTAAAGAAATGAATGGTTGTTATTTTTATATACCGTTTCACATCAAATCGATTACCAAATGAGTGATTGTCACGAAGAGGTACGAAATGTGGAAAAAATGCATGTGGAATAACTGCTTCTTAAAGAGAAAAAGTGGATCACAAAATGTGGGATCACATTTTATGTATTATATATATATGGTAGGAGCGGGTACTTCGTCTTTCCTTATAGCATGGTCAATGTTCATTTATCCCAATTAAAGAAGAATTAACTTATTCCACACTTTATAGTTTTCACCATTCAACATGGGAACGTTACGCTTGAATTCAGACAAATCCATGGGTTGCCAAACTGCATATCAAACAATCATGCTTATATTACAAAATTTAAGGCAAGATATAGGTAAATATTATTTTACCAATGTAAACATGTCATAAATATGAATCGCATGATATAAAAATAGCTTGTGGGCTAAGTTTTTAATTTAAATAGATTCATAATTACATCATGAAGAAATTACCATATTATATTCCTTTTCTTAATTCATGTGCATAAATTAGGAAAAATAATATGATATTTCATCATAATTAATCATATTAATATAATAAAAACTCCTATGTGATAAGATTCATCATATTAATATAATTAATTACAATTAATGTCCATTTCTAAATATAATTTGGAGGCTCGTAATATATAATTTAATTAGTTAAAGATGCAGTGGTTACTCTCTAATTAATTAAAAACATATGGATCATTGGACATTTAATTTCAAGCATAAAATATTCACAAAAATGCATGAAAGGGCAAAATAGTAAATAAATGCACGAAGGGGCAAAATAGTGAATTAATTCGGCCAAGGACAGAATCGGAATAACATGAAAAGAGAAGGGCAAAAGTGTAAACTGAAGTGGCGTTGCAGGTCCACTGGAGCGTGCACGTCACTCGCTTGCCTTTTGCGTCGACGCATGGCGCGCGCACACCTATCCACCATATAGGCCCGTGCAAGCGCATGCAACACACGCGCTTGCAACTGACTAAGGTAGTTCTGCAGGCGTGGATCCCATGCGCTTGTGGTTCCGCACGCGTGGCCCCACACGCTTTTTCCTCCAAGCGAACAAAAGGCTTTTTCTCTTTTTTCTTTTGTCGTTCCGCCACAATTCTGCCGTCCGTTACTTCTCCGGCAGCCCATCTCAAACCAAAATAAATGATGGGCTTTAAAGACCACACCGGCACGACCACATAGGTCCAGGTCTCAACAAAAATGACTAAGGAATTGGCCCTGAATCGAATAAAATAAAATAAAAAACCAACGCAAACCCTTAACCATCTCAACTTCTGCCATCTAATTAGGCTCCGACGAACATCGATATGCCAAAATACTTTATAGCTATTCTTCCTCATGGCAGTGTGACTATGCCGGTCCGAGGTCAAGTGGTGGGTCGCTAGAATTTGCCCAGAATCGGAGATTTTCCTCTTGACCCAACAATGGCTGAATAATTGTTTATTTAAAAAAAAACCCACGAAAATACACCAAAATTTCAACAAAAACAAGGCAGAGGCACTGAATAGGCTCTAATACCAAACATTAGATATTAAATAACAAAAGTGGAACATGATCAAATGTAAACAAACCTCCAGCCATTATTCAAATTTGCATTCATCGAAAATTCATGGAGATTCGATGAAATTACGGGCACACTCTATTAATCCAATTCCCTCGCGTACTGATGGCGTATTGCAAAATGAAAAGGTTTGCGTTAGACCTTATAATTATAATTAAAAAATGAACGATTGTTCTTTTTATATACTGTCTCCCATCAAGGTGATTACCAAATAGGTGGTTGTTACGAAAAGATAAGAAGCGTGGAAAAAACTACACGTGGAATAATCGCTACTTAAATAGAAAACACGGGTGCCAAAATGTAGGATCACATTATATGTATAACAATAGCACTTGAGTGCTTATGCAGCTATCAACTAATCATCATGAGGTGGCATGCCTACTTCGAATGGCCTAGACCACCCTCTCATTCTTGTTCTTGTTGTTGTTGTTGTTTTTTTTTTTTTTTTTAAATTTAAACCGAGTAATTTGCATAATCCAAAAAGTTATTTTAAAAGATCTTGCTCGAATTGTCCAAAGGAGTGAGGAGCTGGAGAGGTTTATCAGGTCGTGCAGACAACACGGAAATAGATGTTTAAGAGCAAATTGAGTCGATGACGATGCTGCTGCTACAAAAGGGAAGTCGCCCGTTCCCTCCCTCAGAAAATCTTGAAGAGCAGACCCCCACCGTGAGTAGTAAAGAAGGGAGCAAACACGAGCGACTCGACTGCCATTAGCTGGATGAGGATGTTGAGTGGTGGGCCTGAAGTGTCCTTCAATGGATTGCCAATGGGATCTCCCTCATCAGCTGCCCTGCGAGTCTTCATTTCAGGGTGGGTCTTTAAGTACTCGGAAACACCAGCCTGGAAGCAAATTCAGGAAATTAAGGAAAAAAATATGTTAAGTCAGACTAGTTTTCTTAGCAGGTCACTGAACCACCACAGACAAATATCATCGACAAAAACTAGCTTTTCAGCAGTTGGGAGCAGCAGCATACCCTAATGTACTTCTTCGCTTTCTCCCATGCTCCACCAGTGTTGGATGCCGAAATTGCAATCTGTTGAAACCAAGCCCAACAAAAAATATGCATTAGTAGATTAGTCATGCATAGATATGATGATATGAACATTAATCATCAGTTCGCCAACCTACACAAATTTTGTTCAACAATGAAGAAACTACAATATCTCAACCCCGTTTAACCAGCATTCCATACATCTTGAGCAACAAAAACCATCAAAATAGATTGACATGGATTACTTTGGTAAAGATTACCCGAACAACAGAACCAAGAGAGCCAGCCAAGACACCAGACAGCGTCTCTACTCCAAAGAAGGTCCCGACGATAAGTGGTGTAAGCATGACAAGGGCACCAGGTCGAATCATCCCCTCGAAGGATGCATCAGTTGAAATTTTTAAGCATCTAGCATAGTGAGGGTTCTCATGATACCGGTGTTTCCCTGATGGATGTTGGTTAAACGTCTGGGGGGCCACCTTAAATATCTTCAATGCTGCAGGTCCCACTCTTTTCATGGTCATAGCAGAGAACCAGTTAGGAAGCATGGCACCCACAATCGAACCCACGAACACTTTTGGTGTTAGGACATCGACTGGAGAAATTGCTGCACGACTCACAAATGCACCAAACAAAGCGATAGACACCAGGGAAGCTGATTCAATGGCAAATTCCTACATACCAGATAAGTAACAAAAAAAGGTCCATCTCATATTAGATTTATACAATAGGAAAGTAGAATTTGCCAATAGAGCTATTTAAGTAATATCAATACTGACATGTGACACGACACGATATACCAACACGTCATTTATAAAAAAAAAATAGAGAATCTCGACACGTTGTATATTAAATGTATATTTTTATGTATAAATGATAAATTATCATTTTTATGATTATTTTAATCAAATTAATTTAATTCAAATTTACAAATAAATAAATAAATAAAAGAGCCTAGAATAAATTTATACTAAAAATATTAATCCACCATTTGTTAATAGCATTCATTATTTTAATTTGACAAATTCAACTCCATAAAACTTAGAGAAAAAAAATAAGTAATCCATATTCTAGACTCGCATGTCAAAGCGTGTTAGAAAAGAACAGAAAGAAAAAACAAATTTGGGAGTGAATTGTTTGTTATGGGAATTGAGAGTAAGAGGAGAATAGAATATTGAATTTTTCTTCTTTCCTCATCTATTATGTTTATTAGTTATTATTTATTTTATATATTTACATTTTGATCTATCATTTATTGTAAACTTTTAAAATTGACCTTATACATGTCGGAATTCCGAACTTGCATGTTAGAATTATAAACTCGCGTGTTAGAGAATGTTGGAGAGTTGATTAGGTATCAGAAAATCCAATACCTTTTGACCGGGCATCGAAGAGTGTCAGAGTGTTCGACACAAGACAAAAACTCTCGAAAAGTGTTGATGCTTCTTAGGCTAATATTAAGAAAGATAGATAAAAGGCAGCACCTAAAGGAAAGAAAAGTGATTATAGCCAAACATCATGCCACACCAGCAAGAATTTAAAAAGACTTATGCAACTAACGTCATGTTAGTCATTTATGGTGAAAAAGAAAATAATCGGATAATGTGTGTAAAATCTAGATGACATGAACGTAATTTCATGAAAAGTTCCTACGCAGAGACCCTCTTCTCTGCTATGTTACGGACTTAAAATAAGATACTAAAAGGACGACAGTACAGTGTTGATACTATATTCACATCCAAGGATTGCCTTTACCTTTCCAATGGCGGCTGTAGTATTGCATGACGACAGTATGTCGTCAAAGGCTCTCCCGTCAACCAGCTTAGCAATTCGTTTAGCATTGTCGCTGATAGGGCTGTAAGCATCTATGGCCAATCGAGTGGCAATGGTACTTAGCATCCCAATGGCAGCCACAGTAATTCCATACACGGAAGCAATACTATAACTCAACAAAATGCTAATGGCAGCTAAAATTGGGATATTGACAAGGGCAAGGCCAAAACCAACACTGTCGGCGCCAAAATCTTGGAGAAGGCTGCAGAAAAAAGGATCATTAAGTGGTCAGCCCTTAGCCATCAATAGTCGTAAAGATTCATATCGTTCATTTACTTCAGCAATTTTAACACCTGATGTCATCGTTGGTGTATGATTTAGTGATAAACCCAATGATTAGTCCATCCCAAAGACCAACACCAGCACAGAGGCACAGCTGCCTGCAAGATCGTATCAATAATTAGCGACTACATTTGCTCAACGTTTTGACTCAATCCAGTAAAAGTCCGCAGACATTAAAGCATTGTCACATGACCAACATCAGAAGAAAGCAGCAATTAGGATGGGAAAAAGATAAGAATCTTCAAAGAGTTTACCAGTTCTTCACAACTTTCTGCGACCCAAAGTTGAAAACTGTAAATGATGAGGGCAGAGCAATCCAGCTAACAATAACAATTCCAAAAGTCATTAGAATTGTGGAAATAATAAGTTGCTTCCTCAATGCAGGCTTGATTTCCTTCACTTCCTTGATTTTTGAGAAGTTGGCCGTAAAGAGAGTTGTCATCAAACAAACAAGAATACCCATAGAGCTGATAAGCAGGGGATAACACATAGCAGAGTAGTTGTGATCTTTTCCGAAAGAAGAGATGGAAGCAACAACAAGGGCAGCGCAGGATGATTCGGCATAGGAGCCAAAAATATCAGTCCCCGTACCAGCAATATCCCCGACGATATCACCAACATAGTCATAAATCACCTGAAAGATTAAGGTCAACCTCATTTACTACAAGTGAGTGATAAACTTAGGAGATAGAGCTACAGTAAGAGAGTCCATACAGTTGGGAATCCACGATCTACTAGGGTAATTGGCCAAGTCTCTTTAACCAGATGAACACTAACATCAGTTGCCTTGGCATAAATTCCACCAGCGGCTCTTCCCAAGAGAGCCATGGAAGATCCACCAAGACCATAACCGGCAATAGCCTCGAAAAGACCTTCCCAGTCATTGCCATAGTACAGCTTGAACAGATTGATTGCAATATAGAGCACGAGAAGACCGTTAGCGGCAAGAAGAAATCCCATCACTGCACCAGACCTGAAAGCAGAAAAGAAAGCTTTTCCAACACCACCCTTCCTCTCTTCCAAGGCAGTCCTGGCATTAGCATAGATAGCGATTTGCATGCCAAGGAAACCAGAGAGGACTGATGTGAGAGCACCAAGTAGGAATGAAACAGCACTGAAAACGGCAGTGGCAAGTGCAGGCTTGCACATGTTTGAAGGATCCAACTTGCAAGGCTGGCTTTGGGTGCTGAAGCTCTCAACAGAGCCAAGGCAGAGGAAGATTATGATCGCAAAAGCAACCATGAAAATCCCGCCATACCGGTACTCCATTAACAGAAAACCTTCCACACCTGTTCAATCACAAACGATGACTCAGGCTCTTTAAGTCTCTATCAAGCAAACAAAGCAACAATCTGATTCTTGACATTCTACTTATGGGTGATGAAAGAAGGTATAATTCAGTCAAATCCAGTTAATTCATTCCGTTGCCTAGTTTTGCGCAACCTAGTTCCAAGGAAAAGAAAGGCCTGACCTACAGCTCCTCCGAAAGAGTAACTTAGGATGATATGGCGTCTATTACAATTCACGTTTGGCAAGCTGGACAGTTCAAGTGTCAAATCCCACTGGCGGAAGAGTGACAAGAACATATTGAGTAGGACAAGAAGGGAAAAGGGATGAAAGAAAGTACACGGTTCTGCAAAGTACTTAATGAAATACAAAGAACTGAAGATTGAGGACAACGTCCCAGAAACAGAATACTGTTGTAAATACATCTAAACATTACTTTAAAATTAAAGCATTACAAACAAACAAAAAAACCTAGAAACGTGCTATGACCTACAACAAACAATAGGTGAGAACCAAAGATTGAATCGAGAGTATGGAAAAATATCAGAACTAAAGTTAGAACTGAACTTATATGTTAGAACTAGAAGCAGAGAACGGTGAACTACTATAGAACTGATGATGCTCTAGTTTGAAAGATTATTCAAATCAGAGTGATAAGTAATAGGTATGAAACATTGTCACATATAAGGACTTTAGTTAGGAGAAGCAATAAATTAACACAAAAGAGAACTTTAGATAAACAGGTTCCTTACCTATGTATTCTTAACTAATATTATAGAAAGAGTGTTTTGTCACAAGTATGAAAAATCAAGAATGACAATCTCACGAAAATGAGAAATGTTCTGCACCAAATCACAACGTATGATGATAAATCCCTTTAAAACATTCACTGATGTAGTGAAGAAATACATTAAAAATCGAAGGTTGTACATCCTCAGCAATTCACCTTTTTAATACAATATGCTTCTACTAAAGCCAATTGCATAGAAAAAAATTACTATCCTAGTTTTTATCAACTTTACGTTGTGTCAATAGTTGCGTAACCAAGCTTCCTATAAGTTATAACAGCCAAAAACCAAAAGGAAGAAAGAAATTAACCTAGGCCCTGTTTGTTTCGCAAATGATTTGACATTTCTAAAAATTATGTTCACGTGAGATTTTTCTGGAAAATGACAACATTTCTCAGTGTTCAGCTGGAATTTGTATATAAATTGGAAATTATTTTCTGTCTTTTAGAAAGAAAAAAATTTGCTTTTATTTTTTTGAAAAGATGTGCACTATTTGTGCGATATAAGAGTTGCACATGCTATATTATCAATTGGGATAAGGGCATTGGAAGTCCTAAAATTTGTTACAAAAGTGCAATCTACTCTTAAAATTTTTAGAAAATGCAATTAAGTCCTAAAACTTATCACGAAAGTACAAATAAATCCTAAAACTTTGAAAAAGTGCAATAATATCAATCAAATCCTTCAACTATTTGAATTTTTGAAAATTTTAGAGCTCGATTGTACATTTGTGACAAGTTTTGGGATTAATTGCATTTTTTTTTTGTAAGTATTAGGACTCGATTGCATTTTTGTGATAAGTTTTAGGACTTAATTACACTTTCATGACAAGTTTTAGGACTTCAAATGCACTTATCCCAAATAAAAATTTATTTAATCAAATTTTCATAAATATATACTTCTCTAAATCATAAAAGAATTATTTTTTTCCTCTTATGAATACAGCCTCAAGTGCTTAGGCCCTAGGCCTTGCCTTGGGTAATTTAGCTCAACTATCGAGGCTAGCCACAGGGCTGAGCTCTGCAATCAAAGTCTCGAGGACTTGGGCACAACCAGCAAAGACCTAGGCACGAGCATCAAGGTCATGGGCTCAGCCTCAAGGGAACAAGGCTGCTAAGAACTCAGGCACGGGCATTTGGGTCCTTGCGCCCAAATGCCGAGATCTCTAATTCAAACATCGATGTCTAGTTGTATTTGAGAAAATGATTTCTAACTTTTAAAAATGAAAATCGTATTCCTGAATTTAAGCATAGATTTTCCGTTGTCTATGAAAATATTTTATATTTATTCATTTCCTAAGTGATCCAATCGCTAGAAATTGAGACAAATATTTTTGGATAAAAAATTTTCTGCAAAACAAACGGTCTCAATCTATCATATAGTTAATTGGAAATGAATCAAATGTACAAAGAAAATTCTGTTTGTACTCATAAGGAGGATATGAAAGATTGGGCCTATTAGACTTTACGCGTTGGTTTAATGGAAAACTTTACGTTAGAGGAAAGTGATTGATTTTCCCTTGTTTGGTGGAGGCATGAAAACAAGAGGGAAGTAATTTTCTGGTGTTTGGATTTTGCTTCTAGAAATGTTTTCCTTAAGGATAGATTATGTAATGCCATTAAACTATATGAAAGAAAATGTAAATTATAAAATGAAAATGCTATTAAAGCCAAAAGGACAAGAGCTACACCACTCAACCCTCTGCCCAACAACCATCTTCGTGAGAAGAGATTTGCATGAGTAAATATTATGGTGCGTTTGTTTGTGTTTCTGTTCAAAAATTGTTCTAGGGAACAGAAATAGAAAAAACTATTTATGTTCCGGGGAACAATTTTTGACCAAAAAAACGCGTTTGGTAAACTTATTCCTGAAACAAATAAAAAAAAGAACCAAAACACGTTTGGTAAATTTATGTTCTTTCTTTTTTGTTTCTTTTAATTTTTAAATATTTTTATTTTATTTTTCCCTTTTTTCTTTCTTTTTTTCTTCTTTTGGCTAGTCATCGCCCTCAGCCATGACCGGCGACCGGCCGACAAGGGCCGACAGCCTTGCCCAGATCTGGCGAGGCCGAGCTTGCCGAGCCTCGTCGGTGGCTGGGCGAGCTCAACCTCGTTGGATCTGGGCGAGCTTGAGCTCTCCAGCCAAGGCGAGGCCGAGCCTCAGCAGGGGCCGGCGACGCTTCGGCAAGGTCACCGGCCCTCAACAGCGTCGCCTGCCATGGCCGAGGCCGGCGACCGGCCAAAGAAAAAAGAAGAAGAAATAAGAAGAAGAAAAAGATAGGGGAGAGAAAATTTATTCTTAAAAATTGTTCTAGAAACAAGAAACAAGTTTTTTTTGTTTCTTGTTTCTGTTCCAAATGTGTTTCCAGAAACAAAAAAATAGAATTTTTGTTCATAAACAGAAAAAAAAAAAAAAAAAAAAAAAAAAAAACAACCATGCACGCCCTATGCTGCTGTACTCAGATGCATCGCTCAAAGCCCTAGCAGCTGTTACAAACCCTAAAAATGAGTCGTGCCACAAGCAGCAGAAGCTCGTGACTTCGCTGAGCTATCATCAGATTACAAGACTCGAATCTGTCGCTATTGCTCAGGCAGATGTGAGACTGACCCGGAAAAAAAATCTGTTAATGAACAGTTTTATAAGGCAGAGAAGTTGTGAAGCTATAGGATCTTCACGAAGTCACCTTTAGAGACGTCCCTCGTGATCTTGTCACACTCGGCCTTAACGCTGGTCAAGTCCTGCTCTTCGTCCTCGAGGTGGTGGCATTTGCGCGACTCGAGGAACCACTGCACCAGGGAGTAGGAGTACGCGATCCCGACCATGGCGCAAACTGGGATCGCAATCTCTGACGTGAGAGCTGAGAGCAATGCCATCCTGCTGGAACTCTAGACTACGTCGCTGGAATTGCGGAACTCAACGCCTATTAGGGAGAGCCAGACAAAGAGACACAGGGAGGGGAATGACCTAGGCCACTGATGTCAAAAGCGAGTGGACATAGTCTCGCCGCGTATTTTGACGCGTCAATATCTTGACTCCACCCACCGCAGGTCTTCGCGCGGAGAGAATACGGTATGGTATACGACTTGCGTGACGCATTTATTCACCAAAAATATTCCTCACTTTTCAGCCTTTGATTCGCTTAAAAAAATAAGTTAATGAACAATATTTTCCTAATCAACGGAAAATATCTTCTTACCAAAGTTTAAATTTAAGTAAACAATTTTTCCTTTAAAAGGATCTGAAAACATTTTCTGAATATATTGGCTAATGAAACAATTGTTTTTATAAAGATATATTTTAAAAATTCGAATTTTAATTTTTTTAATTTTTTAAAAATCGATTTTATTTTAATTTTTTTTCTTTTCTTCCTTTTTTTCTTCTTTTCAGCTTATCGCTGACGAGCTCGACTCACCAGATCAGGCAAGTTGTGGCCTTTGCCAATGAGATCAAGCCTTGCCACCAGAGGCCATGACCTCACTCGAGACCGGTGAGCCTTGAGTCTCATTGAATCGGGCTAGTTCACAGCCTTGGATGGTGAGGCTTGAGCTCACCTTAGGCTGGTGAGCTCGCAGCCCCTAGCGGCAAGTCTCAAGCCTTGCTAGATTGGGTGAGCCTCGCCCCTTGCCAATGCCAAACGCTAGCAAGGCCAGCCCACGGCAGAATTTTGAGCAGTCATAAGTGCCAAGAAGTGAAGAACACACTATCAAGTCAAACCGACATATATTTTAAGCAAGCAGGTATAGTCAAAACTACTAAATTAAGATTCACCATGACAAACCTCCAATTAGCTTGCAGAGTAGCTATATCTCCAAAACCAAAGAGCAGAGAATGAAGTTGAGGATGCATGTCCCCTATGAGGCCTAATTACAAGCAAAACGCCAACATGTGTAAAGATCTAATTAAGTTTCCGCAGATAATTCCCGATACTCAGCTTGTGTCAGTATTTCCCACCAAAATGTTGTTTGTATTCTACTGATCGACATTATATGGATGCTTCCTTCATGGAATCTTAAACAATCACAGAAATGCAAAATCCTCACTACTTCACATGAAATTGTTGGCCTCCCCTTCCTTTCTCCATAGGAAGAGGGAGAGAGAGAGAGAGAGAGAGAGAGAGAGAGAGAGAGAGAGAGGACAATCTGAGACCGCATGCAGTGCAAGTGCAACTTTTTTTTTTCCTTTATTGGCAAAACAGTGGTAAAAAAGAGATCATAGATTGTACCAGAGCAGAGAATTTCACATCCCCGCTACAACACCACAAGATGAAAAAGAAACATAAAAAAAGAGGGGTTGTTTTTCCTTTTAAAAATGCAGTCTTTGCATCGAGAGAGAAGTAGGATTTCCTGAAAAGCCCAAACCCCAAGAACAAAAGATGGAGAGCCTCCATGCCATGAAGGATGGCTCTTTTTCCTCCTGCCCAAAAGAATACAAGCCAAAAGCACAAATGGGTTTTCTTTCAATTATACAAACACTCAATCTCAGATAGCCCCTTAAAGAGGAAGACAAGCAGGAGGAGAAAAGGCGCGAGAACTCCCGAGAAATTTGTTCTCCTTTGAATTGACTTTGGGAGCGAGCAGAAAGCAATGCGAAGCTTTTTCTTTTTTATGTTTTATATTTACATTATTATAATTAGGGGGATGGCTTTTGGTGAAATTACGATGAGTGCCATTGCAGGAAGTTTCAAAAATATTCTATGAAGATTATCACAGTTGGATATATAACTCAATTTGATTGTTCACATTTACATCTTCACATTTTTTGGGGAAAAAGTACAAGAAAAATCCTAAACCTATCGCATTGATATCTATTCAGTTTAAAACATTTTAATTAGACCAATTTAGTCTTAAACATTTTCGTATCGGTACTAATTTAGTCCATCTAGCTCATTTATGCCGAAAATTACCAATATAGACACCAGTTGTCTTACATGACACGACTGGCATTAACATTAATATTTTTTATATAATATTTAATTATTTTTTCGAATTTTTTGAATTTTTTAAAGATTTTTTCCTTTTCCTTTTTTTTTGTTGCTTCTCTTTTCCTTCTTTTCTTTTCTTTCCTTTATTTTTTTCCCCTTTCTTCTTTATTTTCCTCCATTGGCCTCCATGATGGCCGGCGGAAGTCGCTCACTGCTGATAAGGGCGAGGGTCAAGATGCCCTCATTGGCAACAGACGATACCGACACTCATTGGCCTTTGGTGAGGGTCAGTGATGATTAGGCAAAGGTCCCCTCGCCAGATTGGCAAGGTCGCCCCACGCCAAATTTGGCGAGATGACCCTTGCCCAACCCTCGTCAACCTTTGGCATTGGCAAGGGGCCTTGTCCAGGTGAGACTAGCCCTCATCCTCATCGACCATGATGGAGGCTGGTGGAGGAAAAATAAGGAAGAAAGGGAAAAAAAAAATGAAAGAAGGAAAAAGAGAAGAAATGTAGAAAAAAGGAAAAAATCAATAAAAATTTAAAAAATAATCCAAAAATAATTAAATATTAAATAAAAATATCCACTCGGCACTGGGTGTGTCATGTAAGACAGTCGAGATCCAAGTCAGTAATTTCTGGCATAAAATAGTCGATAGACTTAATTAGTACCAATGTGAAAAGATTTAGGATTCAATAATCTAGTTTTAATTTAAATGGAATTGTTATTCCACCTTTTAGCCTAAACATTTTCCGTCTATCCAAAATCAAGTATTATTAATTATTGATCTCATGAAAATAATTATTTTTATGTAACGAAGATTACTTGAATTTGTTACACCATGATTGACAAAAGAAAAATCAGAATTATTATTTAAGTAGTCATAGTTGTTTATATCAAACCATGAAATTATTTATCTCCAAACAAGTTTTTACATATTATAATTAAACATTGTACTAGCAAATCGAGACTTCACGGAAAATTGTCCAAAAAGTCCTAAACCTATTGCACTTTTGTCAATTCAGTCCTAACCATTATAACTTTGCCAATTAAGTCATAAACATTTTCACTTCTTGCCGATTCAATCCATCTGACCAATTTTGGCCGGAAAATGCTGATGTGGACACCGACGATGCCACGTTGACCGGCGGCACCGATGTGAACAATTTTTAATAATATTTTAATATATTTTTTATTTTATTTTTAATTTTTTTTCTATTTTTTTTTTTTTTTTTGGCTTTTTCTTGGCATTTTCTAGTGGCTGGCCACTGGCCAGCTGGCCTCACCCGCCACAAGCGAGGCCCGGCCGAGTGAGGAGGAGCACCATCGAGGGGAGCCCTCGCCCAGGCGCGGCCCGAAGGGTTGCGCCGGGCGAGGCCGACCCTCCTCCAGGCCAAGGCGGCCTCGCCAAGCGTCGGCCGGGCGACTACAAGGCCGCCTTGGCCCTGTCGCGACCTACCCTAGTGTGGAGGGAACAGATTTAGGGGTATTGCCTAAAGGACGGACCTAAGGCCCATGATTAGGCATGGGCTCTCTCAAGTCCATATCCCGCGTGACATTGGGATATTCTTTAGGAATTTTTGTATAAAAGGAGTCGCCACTAGCTAATTGGGGTCGGCTAGAAACCAAGTCAGATATAGGAGTATACCTCACTTCCTACGCAACCAGAGAACCTAGGGTCGGGGACTTGATTACACTAATTGACCAATTAGTGCCATTTCAATACCTAATCTTGTTCATTTTAACAAAATGATTTATTTTTTTGGCAAGCAATTTGGATTGATTTTATATTTATCTACTAACATTTGGGGTGATCATGTGGGTGCGCAATCATTAAAGTAACAATTATTGCTACCAAGATCCTAGTTGCAGTAAAATTAACATAAGTAACTAAATAATTGCAAACATAGTTAAACATGTAGATTAAACATACAATATAGTCAATATACGAGCAATGAAAGGACTAATTACACTAACAATGCAATACATAGCAATTCCTAATCAAACCCCGCAATTTTTAGTTTTTGAATTTTATTTTTTTTGAATTTTTTTTTTTTTTTTTCTAATTTTTTAAATTTTTTAAATTTTTTAAATTTATTTGTTACATTTTTTAAATTTTTTTAAATTTTTAAATTTTTTAAATTAATTAATTTGTATTTTTTTTTTAAAAGAGTCAAATTTTTTTTAATGTTTTCTAAGTCTTTTGAATTTTCAGAAAAAGTTCTTGAACTTTTATTATTTTTCGAAATTTTTGATTTTTTTTTCAATTTTGAATATTTAATATTATTATATTTCACGAAAATGGGTTCGAACCGGGTAAACCCAATCCGGCCATGGACCCAACCCAAACCCGGATCCAACACTTTTGGGTTTTTTTTTCTTTTTTTTAAAAATCATTTTCGATTTTAAAAAATAATTAAAAAAATTCCTTTCATTTGTCTTTTCTCACTGCACACTCCCCCTCCTGCGATTCCTCCTTCCTGATACTAGCTTTTTCCTTTCTTTTTCAATATTTTGTTTTACTTTTTCACTTTTTCCATACTTTTCTTTTTCTCTTGTTTTTTTTTTTTTTTTTTTTTCTTTTGGTCTTCTTCTCCTTCGTGCTTGCCCCCCTACATGCCTTCAACCCTCCCGAAGGTTGTCTTCTCCTTTCTCGCGACATTCCTCACCAAAATTTGTTTCTTTACCAAGACTAATTTGAACAATAATAATAACCGAAGCACCTAGCATCCCTTCTAACACCAAACCACCTCGACTGGCGCAACTCAATGCCGGCCATCTAACTCCGACGGCTGCTAAACCATTTTTGGATGCAAACATCCCCCGACTCAAACACACATGATTACTTCACGAAAAAAGCATGACATTGCGATGAAAACATAAAAGACAGGCATGGTCCAACATATATATGAACAAGCGCAAATCAAACTGAGTTTGAACGCAGGTTGCTTCTCGGTTCTCTTTGAGACATTTTGTCACACATTGGGTGTGCAGCAGCTAAAAGGGGCGTACGGGCTCACTCGACACTCGGATTCAAGTAAAGACCAATATAATATGCATAAGCAACACTCCAGATCCACTAAGGGACATATGTTACACTCGAATAGATGTGAACACAGTAAGTATCTTCAACCACAACATACTCACAGACTCGAATCTCTTTTAGGCATTTCATCAACCGGTTAACACACACAAATGAACCAAAGGATTTTCGGCTTGATATGGACTCAACACAAACCTAGACATCTATCAACATATACTAAGACATTGAAAAGCTTTCATAGAAGACCAATGGGGCCGGAGCTCGCGTGAACTGGTCGACCGTGAGCTCCGACCCGAGACCTCAAAAAGAAGCACAAGGCTTAGAGAAGCCTACCTTGTTCGAATGGCAAGCAACAAGCGCACTTCAGGCGACGGCGAAACGCTCTCTTAGTCTCACTCTCTCCCATTGGCTCGCCCTTTACTCTCTCTGCTCTCTCTCGACCCCAAAGACCAGCCGAGAACCCCTTCATCCTCTCTTTCTTCCTTTTAAGCTAGGCCAACGACAGGCACATATGGCTTCTGCCACCGCCAGCCTGTTGCGGTCGCTTGATCTCCCACCCTGGGATCACGCGGTCCTCTGCCTTCACTATCCTCTGCTCCTCTGTTTGTACTCTCCTCTTTTCTCCTTTTTTGCAGAAGTGTGGATGTTGTGAGGGGAGGAAGATGATCTGCGCACGGGCTGAGTTGAAATAAAAGGAGATGGGCCAGCCCAAGTGCAAAAAAAGAAAAGGAAAGGATATGTGGGTGAGCCCATGCACCAAGAAAGACCCATATACTCGGCCTCATTCGATTTTTATACCTTTTAATGAATCTTTTTTTTTAAAAAAAAAATTTTATTTGACAATTCTGGAAAAATAAAGACCATTCAATATGGCATGCCATAATGAAAACACAATACATTTTAATGATTTTTTTTTTACTTTTCTTTCTTCTTTCTTTTTATTTTCCTTTTTCTTTTTCTTTTTTTATTATTATTTTTTAAATTTTCGAAATTTTTTATTTAAATTTTTTGTAATAATTTTTTTGATAAATTTTAAAACTAGTGACGCAAATGCTCCTAATGTCTATATGTGATGCAATTTTAGTGAAAACTTTTTGTTAAGGGGTTAGAACTTAGAAATTAATCCCTAATTTTCCAATGCAATTAATAAACACTTAAACAAATTACAAAAAATTTAGGTGTTAACAGCTGCCCTTCTTTGAATGGGAGCTCAAAGAGATTCCTTTTAAAGACGAGAGACACATAAATTTTGTCCATGGACGATGACGATCAGGGGCCGCCGATGAGAAAAGGGGATAAAAGGACGACGTTACTTTGTAAGAAAATAGCCTTCGACTGAGATGGGAAAATCTCATTATGTGGTAACTAGTTCTGACTGGAAGGGAGGTCTCATCGTGTAAAAACGGGTATCGACCGAAAGCGAACAAGTGTGGTTTTCGGATGAACCCACAAGCCGTGTGGTTTAGGAAAAACCACCAACCCCGTGGTCTAAGGATAAACTCACCAACATTGTGGATTAATGATAAACCCACGAACCGTGTGGTTTAGGAAAAGCCATCAACCCCGTGGTTTAAGGATAAACTCACCAACCTCGTGGTTCAAGGATAGACCCACGAACCGTGTGGTTTAGGAAAGCCACCAACCCCGTGGTTTAAAGATAAACCCACCAATTGTATGGTTTAAGGATAGACTCGCGAACCATGTGGTTTAGGAAAGCCACCAACCCCGTGGTTTAAGAATAAACCCACCAACCTTGTGGTTTAAGAATAACCCATGAACCGTGTGGTTTAAGGATAAACCCACGAATCTTGTGATTTAAGGATAGACCCACAAATCTTGTAGTTTAAGGATAGACCCACAAACTTTATAGTTTAAGGATAAACCCACAAACCGTATGGTTTAAGGATAGACCCACAAACCTTGTGGTTTAAGGATAAACCCATGAACCTTGTGGTTTAAGGATAGACCCACGAACCGTGTGGTTTAAGGATCCACGAATCTTGTGGTTTAAGGATAGACCCACGAACCGTGTGGTTTAAGGACCCATGAACTGTGTGGTTTAAGGATAGACCCACGAACTGTGTGGTTTAAGGATAGACCCACGAACCTTGTGGTTTAAGGATAGACCCACGAACCTTGTGGTTTTTAGGGAATCACTCACTAACCCCTTGAAAACTGCATGTCTTCACTAAGGAATCCTGTCAAACTCAACTTGAGCTAATGTCATTAGAGACGTCATCAAAAGATGCATTGGCAATATTGTAGCATTAATTGAACAAGCTAATCAAGCTAAGTCCGACTGCTTTTAAAAAAAAACATCTAATGTCAATCAGCATCATGTGGCCCAAAATTGTCATCTTGTTCGGGAATGTATCATTAATCATCAAATTCTCTGAAAGTCAAGTTATTGTCAAAACGGCTACAACTCGTGAAAAATGCTCATTAAGCATGCCAAATTAGAGCTTCTTAGTCAGAAAGGGCTTCTCACACACTCTCGATAAAATGGATGCTTGATCTCATCTATTCACGTGGGAAATAACTAACTGCTGAGGGTATCTCACATAACCCATGTCAAAAGCCTTCAGAAACATTCACGATGAGCATAATCTGATTGATCAAAATGGTCTTTTGAAATGACCGCAATATAGGCTCGATTAGGGCTTACACAAAGGAATTATCGCTTTGAGGCCAATAAATGAACATATGTCGCGATCTTCATCGGATTTACGAGTCGAGAACTTGGAAGATAAGACAAGATAGAATTACTTCCACTCCTTCAAGCAATAGCTTCCTTGTGGTATTCTCATTTTCACTCAAACCATCCCAATCAGAAGAGACCTCGGAAAAGGGTTGTAATGTTGGTTCAAGAGAGGCTTGAAAGGCTTAAAATTTTCAAGAGAGTTTTTAAGAGTCAGAGATCATCATGGCATCGTGACCAAGTCACTCGATCTTTCAAAATCATTTGATTTTTGAAACACAGCGTATCTCGAAAGTCCATTGACTAATCATTTCCATATGAGAGCTTTGCTCTTTTCTCTAATTTCTTTTGCCATTGCGATGATTTTTTTTACGCTGGCACTTGGACTTTTTTTTTTTTTTTTTTTTTTTTTTTTTTTTTTTTTTTTTTTTTTTTTTACATAAGATGCAGCATTTTGGCTCTTTTTCTTGACAAGCATTGTTTTTCATGTCCCCAAGTTTGTCGAACTTTTTGCTCCTTGAACTTTTGTAGCACTTATGACTTTCGAGATGTTTTTCATATTTTCTCGTGATTGTCAATTGTATTTGGCCAATTCTTATGCCTTGCCCTAGTGAAGGGAGATTATCACTGCTCGAGATTTAGAAATAAATAATCAAGCCCAAATTGGTTAAAACAATGGATATTAGTATTTGGGTAGAGAAGGAAATGCTCTTCTTCACATTAGGATGAGTTGAGCTCTGATGAGAATTCACTTGAAGCTATCACCAGAAGATTGATGTAAGTGAAAGTAATAGAATCATTCTCAATCCTTCACTCTACAACATGACTGTAACCTCCTATGCTGCCCCAATGTAGGATCGTTATAGACAGGGGTATTTTGAAAGATCATCTATATTCAACCGAAAGGGCTAGCAAGAGATCAGTACAGTGCTTGAGATTGATGAAAGAAACGCCTTTATCATTTTGATATTTGCGCTCAATGCGAATGAATCATTCGTCCTAAGAGAATGTCATTTTTCACTCAACTCTCAAAAGTGTTTGAAGTACGTGTTTGGAAATAGCTTGCCTTTCTTCATCCTAAGCACTTCTTGTTTGGCATGATTAACGTCTCGATTTCACTCTATCGAGATCATCTGAGTAGATCAATCTCCATAGGAAAATTTGATTCAAAATGAATAATCCACAAAACGAGAAAACAATTTTGAGATAAAAAGGATGTTAAAAAAGTTTGTAGAAATTTTTTTTCTCAATTATTCATTTTGTGCTTCTCTAGGAAAGCACCAAAGGTTCTTTTTTGTAATGGAAATTCTCCGTTTTTCTTTTTTCTTTTTTCTTCATTTTTTTTAAAGAAAAAAACGAGAAGAAGGGTACTTACTTGCAGCATGTGACTCGGTAACCCTGTAAAGAATGTGAAAGAATATGTTAGTGCAAAAATCTTTAGGGATTGAAATGTTGGAAACAATACATTATTACCCTTCATTCGCTTTCATCCTTTGGGCACTAACATCTCTTGGATTCACCTTCGTGGATATTTGGTAACTCGACAATACCCTTCCCTTGCATTCTCCTTTAAATGTTTGATGTTTTCCTGATTCCTTGGTAGAAGGCGCCACTTCTATGGTCGAGGTGCAACTTTTTCCATTTATCACCATTTGTTATGTTCGAATCTATCCTATATCAAAGAAAAGGACATGTCATTTTTTTTTATGTTGAATAGAATCAAGTTTAGGAACGAGATACATCCTTTTCAAAATCGGGCAATAAACATCTCAAGGTATCTCTCATGGAGGAATGGATAATATTGCCCATCTGTTTCATTTGAATCTTTCTTTGTTTAAGATGAACATGACTTAAAAATGCTCCATTGCATACAAAACTTGGCACTCTTGATGTCTTCTTGACAATGAAAAGAAAATCATGTCAAAAACGGTATTAGAAATAGATAACTGGAATCGATACAGTTTACTCTTCATTCGAATTTGTCTTTTTGGATGCTCGGCAACTCCCTTAATTTGTCTCATCAGATGTCATGTTTAATTAGCGAACGAGATAGATAGGCTATTTTGGCACGTAAGGCATCTCCAAATAAAGAAACTTCCCAGAACGGGATTCAATTTCGTTTCGCCTCTATTGGAAGATTGGCACTGACGAAGCCTCAATAGATGCTTGCTCCTCAAGTTCCATAAGCTTGAGAAAGCGACCACATGAAGAGAGGACATTAAGCAAAGTTTTCTTGAAATTCATTTTGGAAGGTAAACGTATATGTTCATTTAAAACACTTTTGAATTTGCTCTTTTTTTTTGTGTTTTTGTTTTTTTTTTAAACGATGATTTTCATGAAGCTGAATTCCATCATTAAAAATTTGTGTCGCACGATTTACAAAAGCAACAATTGGATTCACAGTCAAAACTCAAAATGAAAAACATGATTCTTAACAAGAATAAAAACATTGATAAAATACAAGAAACTCTTGTATAAATAAGAGTAAAAATCAACTCTTGTCCTAATGTCAAGGAGCACCACGCATAACCTACAAAAAGATGATAATGTTAGTACGTCAATGATAAAAAAAGATATCTCAATGAGGTCACTTCTTACAATAAAATCGAGGTGACGGTACATGCCCCATGGTCATTATTATGGGGTTTTAGTATTTTGCCAAGATTTTATCATAAGAGAAGACATCATTAAAATAATCAATCAATGGCCATCAATCGAATGTCCACCTTTATTCCAAAAGTTTCGTATGCAAAAGGGTTATTGATTTTTGAAAGATTGATTTGTGATTTTACTCCTAGAAAAATGAAGTGACTTCTATTTTGAGAAATTTGTACACAAAATGATTTGCATTTTAGTCTAAAAATGTGAGGATGAAAGAATTTGATAAAAAAAAAAATGTAATTTCAATTTTTGTGCCCCAATATAAAATCACAACTTGAAAGTTTTTTTTTTTTTTTCAAATTGATTTCGAGCCCATAACTAGAAATTTAAACAAAACCATGTGTTCAACAGAGCCAAATCAAAGTGTTTAAAACTTGCATTCAATGTTCACTTGTGAAAAGTGATTGCCAATTTTTTCAATTATAAGCCTACAACACCAAGGGCATTCGATTAATTTCCGCAAATTTTAAAATGAAAATGCAATACGAAATGAGTAAATAAAAAGGAAAATGATACTTACAATGGGTGCCGAACTTTGTCTTTTTTTTTTTTTTTTTTACATAGACATGCACATGAGATGTGGTTCGATTTCTACTTTATACGGCTCAAAATGAAGCCATGGGATCATAGGACTAAACCAACAAGCTCGTGACTAGGTCGTGTTACCCATGACGCTGGCTTTGTCAAAGAATCGACCCGTGTTGCGTGCTCGCGGATCAAGGTGGGGACCTCTGACATCAAGAAAGAAATTTCGGTGTTGAGATGGGCGACTCGTACTACATGCTTGTAGTCGGAGTGGCATCCACCTCAACACCATCCTAAGTGATCCTATGCGGCCCAGGTCTGGCGGTAGGTAGTGTATGCTATAGTGTAGTGCAATGCAGGGGACTCATGCATAACAATTTAAAAACAATCAGCACTTCAAACATAAATAAACCATTCACTCTTACACCCCCTACAAAACAAAGGTTAGAAATCACCACCCTTTATAACTCCCATAAGCATTCAACATTCGACATGTTATGGATGCACATGATATCTTCGCTACTAAGCAAAAATATTTTCGAACAAAATTAATTTTGGCATAAGACCTTTAAGGTTTAAAACCAAGTTCCCCAGCAGAGTTGCCAAGCTGTCGCGACCTACCATCGGGTGGAGGGAACAGGTTTAGGGGTATTGCCTAAAAGATGGGCCTAAGACCCATGATTAGGCGTGGGCTCTCTCAAGCCCATACCCCGCGTGACATTGGGATATTCTTTAAGAATTTTTGTACAAAAGGAGTCGCCACTAGCTTCTTGGGGTCGGCTAGAAACCAAGTAAGACATTGGAGTGTACCTCACTTCCTACGCAATTAGAGAACCTAGAGTCGGGGATTTGATTATACTAATTAACCAATTAGTGTCCTTTCGATGCCCAATATTGTTCATTTTAACAATATAATTTTTTTTTGCAATCAATTTGGATTAATTTTATACCTATCTACTAACATGTGGGGTGATCATGAGGGTGCACAATCATTAAAGTAACAGTCATTGCTACCAAGATCCTAATTGCAGTAAAATTAATATAAGCTACTAAATAATTGCAAACATAGTTAACCATGTAGATTAAACATACAATATAGTCAATATAGGGATAAGTACACTAATGGTGCCATATGTTGTGTACAACGCTCACTTTGGTGCCAAAAGTTTCCATCGGATCACTTAAGTGCCAAAAAATTTGAAAAACGCTCACTTTGGTGCCAACGCCAATCTGAACTGCCGGAAATGCGACATAGCCTTTTTTTTTTTATTAATTTCTTATACTTATGTGGCTCGCCGGAGAGTCCAGTCAGCGTGTAAACCACCAAACGACATCGTTTGGCGTCTTAAACCCCAAGTCGAAATCCTAAATCCCCAAATCGAGAGAGAGAGAGAGAGAGAGAGGCCATGGCGGCGTTGTCTTCTTCCCCGAAGAACAACACCAGCAGAGAGAGAGAGAAGCCATGGCGGCATCGTCTTCTTCTCCGAAGAACAACATCAACAGAGAGAGAGAGAAGCCATGGCGATGTCATCTTCTTCCCCGAAGAACAACCCAACAGAGAGAAAGAGAAGCCATGGCGGCGGCGTCTTCTTCCCCGAAGAGCAACACTAGCACCAGCCACTCTTTAAACAAAGCCCAATCCACCATCTCCATCTGCGCTCTCCTTGTTTTCCTCGCATCCTCGTCTTCTCTCTCTCTCTGCACCTTCAATCCCCCTTCTTCCTCCTCTTCCTCCGCCCTCACCTCCTATTTTCCCATCACTTCTTGGTCGAGCGATGGTGGCCGAGCACGATGGCCGAGCGACGGTGGCCGAGCAAGCTAGGTCGGCGAGGATGAACAAAAAAAAACCTTAATTTCAATCACAAAAGAGTTATACGACATTGTTTTTCCTAAGCCATCCACATAGGACGGCAAAACGATGTCGTTCTCTTAAGTATGACAGCAAACGACGTCGTTTAAAGGGTTTATCGAATTTTTTTTTTAAATATAAAGCCACGTAATCATTTTGGCTGGAATTTCTCAGCGGTGGCACCAAAGTAATCTTTTTTTCTCCGATTTGGCACTTAAGTGATCCGGCGGAAACTTTTGGCATCAAAGTGAGTGCCGTACACAACTTATGGCATCATTAGTGTACTTATCCCGTCAATATACGAGCAATTAAATGACTAATTACACTAAAAATGCAATACATAGCAATTCCTAATCAAACCCCACAATTTTTAGTTTTTCAATTTTTTTAATTTTTAATTTTAATTTTTTTAGTTTTTCAATTTTTTAAAATTTTGTTATTTTATTTGTTATTTTTTAAAATTATAAATTAATTAATTTTTATTTATTTTTGAAAAAAAGAGTCAAATTTTTTAATGTTTTCTGAGTTTTTTGAATTTTCGGAAAATTTTTTGAATTTTTACTATTTTTCAAAATTTTTGATTGTTTTTTCAATTTTTATTTTTTTTTTTCAATTTTGAATACTTAATATTATTATATTTCACGAAAATGGGTTCGGACTGGGTAAACCCAATCCGGCCCATGGACCCAACCCAAACTCGGATCCAACACTTTTGGATTTTTTTTCTTTTTATAAAAATCATTTTCGATTTTAAAAAAATAATTAAAAAAAATTCCTTTCATTTGTCTTTTCTCACTGTGCACTCCCCCTCCTACAATTCCTCATTCCCGATACCAACTTTTTCCTTTCTTTTTCAATATTTTGTTTTACTTTTTCTCTTGTTTTTTCTTTTATTTTATTTTTCTTTTGGTCTTCTTCTCCTTCATGCTGGCCCCCCTGCATGCCTTCAACCCTCCCGAAGGCTGTCTTCTCCTTCCTCGCGACATTCCTCACCAAAATTTGTTTCTTACCAAAACTAATTCGAACAGTAACAATAACCGAAGCACCTGGCATCCATTCTAACACCAAACTACCCCGACTGGTGCAACTCAACGCCGGCCATCTAACTCCGATGGCTACTAAAATCATTTTTGGATGCAAACATCCCCCGACTCAAACACACATGATTACTTCACGAAAAAAGCATGAAATCGCAATGAAAACATAAAAGACAAGCATGGTCCAACATATATATGAACAAGCGCAAATCAGACCGAGTTTGAATGCAGGTTGCTTCTCGGTTCTCTTTGAGATATTTTGTCAAACATTGGGTGTGTAGTAGCTAAAAGGGGCGTACGGGCTCACTCAACGCTCGGATTTGAGTAAAGATCAACATAATATGCACAAGCAACACTTAAGATCCACTAAGGGACATATATTATGTTGGCCACTGAGGCGACTTCCCAGGATCGACGTAGCTAGAAAATCGAACATGTAGGAGCAGAATACGAAGATTTGTGTACCTTATTAGCAATCCATCGTTCTTTATGCGGAATGACGATGATCCAATAGCAATCCGAGCCTTTAACGCTAAAGATCTTCTCCTCTATGACCCTCGGTTCCTGGCTCGATGAGACCACCACTCACAGTTTGCCTTATATGAGGTGAGAGAGACTTCAGGGAAGAATGAGGGCTAGAGGAGGGACCTTAGTGCTACTTATAGAGTTTTGAATGGGCCCTCTCATCACGGATTGGGCCCAACTCAGCCCACACAATGCCAGGCCCATATTCGACCATTAAGAAAACCTTATGTCTTACTTTATCAGACCAATTTTGTAAAACGGTAATTACAATCTCAATTAATGTAGTTCACATAAGGAAAACTCTTACATTCTCCCACTTAAACTATATTAATTGAGATTGTACTTTATGTGAGCACATTTATGTTGGTCTAGTGGCAATTCTTAATAGTCAATCCTATCCCATAAAGTCTCCAATACTGAATCATGGTGATAACTGCATATATTCATACAGAGCATTTCATGGTCACAAATGCTTTCAACTTTATTGATATGGATTCAATATGGTTGTGTGGCAAACGGATAATACCTCATCAAAAGTTTTACCTTTTGTGTTATCTCCCTTGTTAGTCACTATTCTCTTACCTTAAGTGTCACAGAAAACCGAATGTGCCACTAGAGAATATCCTTATGGTTCTAATGAACCCATATATTTCTTATCTTTATGGTTAACATTTCTTTATTTGTAATCAAGACATATGTTCCAGGCTGATAACTAGATGCCCCAACCTTCACCCAAGGCTTACACAATACCTTTAGATTTTTATTACATATAATCAATTCAATATGGTGACTACATATTCATGAACACTTTATTGAATGTGCAACATATATAAGCTTTATTAGAGCAAAATCAAAACAGCTCCCACTAAATAACAGCATCCAATGATGCTCCTTAACCCATGTCACGACATGTCGTTCAAGTATATAAGGGCGAAAATCTTTAATTAATGGGTCTACAACCATATCATCTGTGGAAATTTGCTCTACTGTAGTGTCACAATTTTGTATTGTTTCTTTATGGTCAGAAACCTGATCATCATATATCTAGACCCCTCGCAACCCTTCTTGTTGTTGACAAACAACACTAAGGAGTTATTGTCTTGATATAGTCGTATGGGTCTGTTCATAATATCAAATATAATCAACTCCTTAATGAGGTTTCGAAGTCAAATATCTTGAGTAGCAGCTAAAAGGCATACTATAAACTTCGTTTATACGATAGAGGATAACATAAATTTCTGTTAATACTTTGTCATAACACTGCACATTTTGCTAATACAAAGATATATTATGTTACCAACTTCTTGTCATCCTTATAGATAGTAAAATTTGCATTCGAATACCCTACTAGCTCTAGATCCTGAACATATTTGTCAACATGTAGTTATCTTGTCTTTTTTAGGATCTCAAAACATCATTGGCAGCAATCCAATGATCATGTTTTAAACTTGACTATATCTGTCTAAAAATTTGTTGTAAAAGCAACATCTAGCCTAATGCAAATTTAAGCATGTATGACACTTATGAGTGCACTAGCATGAAGTATATTCTTTATTTGGGTTTTCTCAAAATTTGAATAAAGACAATACTAGATATTCAATCTATCAACCTTAACAATAGTAGCAACTCTAGGCTTATTGAATATTTTCAAAATACAATCCACATATGCAATTTGAGATAAATTTAACATATGTCAAGAACGATTTCTATAGATTTCAATACCAAGGACAAAAGGTACTTGACCAGGGTTTTTCAAGTAAAAAATCCTCGACAATATTCATTTTATCTTATGCGGTAATCCATTGTTACTATCGCAAGTAAGTTATCACTTACATGGAATCTGATAAAACTAAATTTTCTCCCGCTGACCTCGTAGTATATACACCAGTTTACTTTATTTTCAGCAAAACTGAATGAAGTGATAACATTATAAAATTTCAAGCATCGTTTGATCTACAGTCTCTCTTAAGGCCATAAATAAGGATTTTCAGTTTACTCACAAGCTTACCTGAATCATCCACTGCAAAACTTTTGGGTTATTCCACATAGATTTCTTTATCAAGGTATTCATTGAGAAACACAATAACAATCATATATCTAATGTAACTCCATATAAAAATGAGTCAGTAATACCATATTCACTTTGAAATAATCTTTAGAAAAGACTAAACTTTTCTCTGAGTGAAACATTTTATTAGTGATTTTAGTTTAAACTTCTCAATGTTTTCCTTGAAATTACTCTTAGTCTCATATACCCATTTGCAGCAGATGAGCTTGTGACCCTAAACCAATTCAATAGGCTCCCAAACACTATCACATTTTATAAATTGTATCTCATCTTTTCATTATGTCTAACCACAGATCAGACTGAGGATAAGAAACAACAGTTGCACATACAAGTCACTAGTTCGACCACATAGCAGAAATGGTAATTATGCTTTTACAAATATACTATATAGTATGGTGGTATAACTGAATATCTTTTCATAACAAATCTCTTGAGTGGAGCTACTATAATTTTATCTAGCACTTGAGAGGCTTGAAAAACTTCATTATAAATCGTATCAATAACAATATCCTAAACCTCACAAGCTTAATATATAGTGTAAAAGACTCCATAATTATCTATATAGGGAAAGACAAAACCAAAGACACAATGGTCCCCACCATACTATTATCTTTAATAGTCTAAGAGCAACTATCCTCTACATTTTTGTCGAACTCTAGATACTTTACTGTTTG
The DNA here is from genome assembly GCA_017140255.1 of Eucalyptus paniculata subsp. matutina. NCBI lineage: Eukaryota > Viridiplantae > Streptophyta > Magnoliopsida > Myrtales > Myrtaceae > Eucalyptus > Eucalyptus paniculata. Next base: position 54,009,962 of record CM029437.1, on the reverse strand, counting down.
TGATTCCACAATTCTTATACCTCTATTGGGATAATAAAACCTGATATCCATTCAAATGATCTGGGTATGATACCGAGTGGTTCTAGATTTCAACTTATTTAATGTTGGATTATATAACCAAACTTTTGCAGGACGCTCCAAACCTTAAGATGATTTGAGTCAAGTTTACGTCTGATCCAAAACTCAAAAGGGAGCGAATGAAACACCTTTGGTAGTAACACGGTTTAATGCATATTGGGTTGTTTCGCCCCATAGAAAACCTGATAATTAGTCCAAGTAATCATACTTATTGTCATGTTCATCATGGTGGAATTATGTCTTTCGATCACACCAATTTATTCCGAGATTTTTGGGTATAGCAAACTAAGTTACCATCCCAGAATCTTTGAAGTATCTAACAAATGGCCCTTTAAGCTATCCAACATTGCCATATTTGTCAAAATACTCACCATTGTGGTCATATCTGACAATCTTTAAGACTCACCACAACTGTTTCTTGGCTTTAGTCCAAAAGAACTTGAATCTATCCAAGGATTCAGACTTTTCTTTAATCAAGTATAGTCATCAATAACTGCGTTAAAATGAAAATTTCTATACGTTACTATATATATGGTCATTAACATCAATGTCAAAGACCTCTAACAAATTAGGACTTCAGACTGCAGTCTTCTTCTTTATCTTAATCATCTTACTTCTTCAATAATCTACTCAAATCTTTAGGTAACATTTAAGAGTAGACTAAATATCAATATTATCAGCCTTTTTTCTTTTTCTTTAGACATATAATTAAGACATTCATGTTACAATGCAAAAGCTATTTTTAAGGTAAATTTTTATTGGAAACAACATTTTCAATTGTAAAATGACATACATATTCTTGGGAGGTAAACACAATTGGTACAATTGATTTGACCCATTGTAGCATCCAACTTCATTTGACTTATAAAACATTGAAACAACGTTGTTCTTTATCTCAAAAGAATAATCATACACTTCCAAATATGATACAGATACTAGGTTCCATCTAAATGAATGTACATAAAAGTATTTTTTAATGTCAAATGCTAACTGGTATCCATGGTAAAAAACATCTCCCACTAAATGACGTTAAATATTGTTTCTCGTGATGAGTTATGATTCATTATGATTTGACTTCCTTAGATTTATGAATCTCTTTATGATAAACAACATAATTTGTTGTACCGCTATCTAGCCACCAAGAACCAAATGAGGCTTTTGATAGGAATTGAATTCATAAATGAATGCCAATAAATCATCAATTCTAGACTTACACTTGGACAATTAAGCCTTATATCATTATGATGTCTTTATGTCTCATTTCTTTCTACAAGAGTAGTAAATGATACAATTTCTTTCAAAATATGTTATCTTAAGATTAGATTGTCAGAATGACCGATAATTTTATGAATACCCTTATGAGTATGATTATGGACTTCAAATTTACCATCCTTAGGACGTAATACTTAATCTCATCAGAACCATCATACCTTATGTTGAAGAGTCCTTACATTTATACTAATCTCGGTAATAGACGAGACACAATTTCAAGTCACCAAGGCTTTTATCATCCTTCTAATAAAGCAACCAGCTGGTAAACTATTTTCAAGTGTTCCTCAATGGAATGCCTTATGGATGATGAACAAATTCAATTTCCATTTCTTAAGCAGCAAGGAATACATTCTAATTTCATATCACTAATAGTGAAATTGTTAGCTTTATTCAAAGTAAGTATAATATCAACATTTACCAGCATCCGTACGTGATAAAAATTCCTCTTCACTATTTAAAATTTAACCAATAGGAACCTCAATAACAATGGAGTTGTCATTACAGATAATGTAACTTAATAACAAGTAGCATATAATTGGCACCATGTGAGTACTATGTAACTTGAAAACCTTATAAGTACACGTTCTGAGAGTTACACGCATTATCATATTAACACCTTTGGGAAGAATATATGACATGCAATTGCATATGCTCCACATAACAACGGTCATGAGAATATATTATGATCTTTTGCAAATTCACCACCTTTGGGTGTATGAACCACTAAGGTCAGTCACTCATCAACCATATGTTGTACATGCACCCCTCCATGAACTAACACACAATTACCTCCTTTGGGAGTATAAACATGCATCAGAACAAGAGACATCCCATTACGATATGAGACCGATGTTTCTCAAATCCAATCAAGTGTGCCACTTTGGCGGTCATAACCCAACTGAATCATCGAAATTCTCTTATATCAGGGATATAACTTTATGACTCACATTCACCTCTCACATGTGATTTTAGACTTGATGATAGAGGTAATTCGTCACTAAAATCACACGTCATGCCAATCACATTAATCCATTCATCAATACATGTTAAACCTTATACATGTTATCAATGATTCAATGCTCTACACATTTCTTATGTGATAATATATATGTGATCTTGTAATATATTTCCAAAATCATAGAGAAATACATGAAAAATACGCAAAAAAATACCCTGAAAACACGTACCTTAGGGTTTCACATGCATTTTCACATTCATAAAATGATCAAAAATAACACATCTACACATAATAGTGTAGAGAACATTCATACGAGCACAACGGTCCAAACCACGCTCCAATCAGAGCTTACACGCGCCCTCACGCTCTGCTAGAGTGTGCGATACGTGAGCCGCACGTGCTGCACGAAAACTAGCTCGAAGCCGGTCCGACCGGTCAAGGGTCGAACGGTTCGGGTCAACCCAATCATCCCGAGTCGGTCAATGGTGATGTCATCAATGACGTCACATGCCACATGGCGGTGATGTCATTATCGACACCTGTCGATGGCGTGGTGAGTCGACGGGATGACGTCATAGATGACGTCATCATCGCCGAGGTGGTCCACGCGCATGAAGTAGCGTGGCGGTCCACGCGTCGGCGCGTGAGAGCCATGCATCAACACGCGCGCGCGTGCGTCGGACCGCGTGGCGACACGTGTCATCGCCTCCGAGCTCCATCTCAGCGCGTGGAGGCGCATGCGGCCGTTTCTGGCATCTTTTGAAGACGTTCCACCCACCAAAATGCTCGTATGGACAAGGAGAAGCCATATATGCAATAAAAAATTACTTTCATCATACCAAAATTCATGAAAACGGGCAAAACGTCACAAGGGTAGGCGAAATCTGAACTTCTCATCGCCGACGCATTTGGGCTTCACCAGAGGCGTGCTACACACCGAAACGCTCAGCTTGACGAGAAGAATTCATATTTGTTTTTAAAATCAAGTTTCAATGCGCAAATTTTCTGAAAACGGGCCAGAAGCAACAGTTCGGGTTCTAGTTTACGAGGCTCTGATACCAAATGTTGACCACCAAGGCGACTTCCCAGGATCGATGTAGCTAGAAAACCGAACATGTAGGAGCAGAATACGAAGATTTGTGTACCTTATTAGGAATCCATCGTTCTTTATACGGAATGATGATGATGATTCAACAGCAATCCGAGCCTTTAACGTTGAAGATCTTCTCCTCTATGACCCTCGGTTCCTGGCTCGATGAGACCACCATTCACGGTTTGCCTTATGTAAGGTGAGAGAGACTTTAGGGAAGAATGAGGGCTAAAGGAGGGACCTTAGCACTACTTATAGAGTTTTGGATAGGCCCTCTCATCACGGGTCGGGCCCAACTCGGTTCACACAATGCCAGGCCCATATTCGACCATTAAGAAAACCTTATGCCTTACCTTATCAGACCAACTCTGTAAAACGGTAATTACAATCTCAATTAATGTAGTCCACATAAGGAAAACTCTTACATATTACACTTGAACAGATGTGAACACAGTAAGTATCTTCAGCCACAACAAAGTCACAGACTCGAATCTCTTTCAGGCATTTCATCAACCGGTTAGCACACACAAATGAACCAAAGGATTTTCGGCTTGATATGGACTCGACACAAACCTAGACATCTATCAACATATACTAAGACATTGAAAAGCTTTCATAGAAGACCAATGAGGCCGGAGCTCGCGCGAACTGGTTGGCCGTGAGCTCTGGCCTGAGACCTCGAAAAGAAGCACAAGGCTTAGAGAAGCCTACTTGGCTCGGACGGCGAGCAACGAGTGCACTTTAGGCAATGGCGAAACGCTCTCTTAGTCTCACTCTCTCCCTTTGGCTCACCCCTTACTCTCTCTGCTCTCTCTCGACCCCAAAGACCAGCCGAGAACCCCCTCATCCTCTCTTTGCTCTCTTCCTTTTAAGCTCGGCCAACGACAGGCGCACATGGCTTCTGCCACCGCTAGCCCTGTCGCAGTCGCTTGATCTCCGACCCTGGGATCACGCTGTCCTCTGCCTTCACGATCCTCTGGCCTCGCGATCCTCTGCTCCTCTGTTTGTACCCTCCTCTTTTCTCTTTTTTTGCAAAAGCGTGGATGTTGTGAGGGGAGGAAGATGATCTGCGCACGGACTGGGTTGAAATAAAAGGAGATGGGCCAGCCCAAGTGTGAAAAAAGAAAAGGAAAAGATATGTGGGCGAGCCCATGCACGAAGAAAGACCCATATACTCGGCCTCATTCGATTTTTATACATTTCAATGAATCTTTTTTTTTTTTTTAACTTTTTTTATATGACAATTTTGGAAAAATAAAGACCATTCAATATGTCGTGCCATAATAAAAACACGATACCTTTTAATGATTTTTTTATTTCTTTCTTCTTTCTTTTTTTCCTTTTTCTTTTTCTTTTTTTATTATTTTTTTTTTAAATTTTCCAAATTTTTATTTAAATTTTTTGTAATAATTTTTTTATAAATTTTAAAACTAGTGACGAAAATGCTCCTAATGTCTATATGTGATGCAATTTTAGTGAAAACTTTTTGTTAAGGGATTAGAAATTAATCCCTAATTTTTCAATGCAATTAATAAACACTTAAACATATTTCAAAAAATTCAGGTGTCAACAGGCCCTGGCAATAGCCAACCTCGCCGAGGCTCACCCTCGCCTAGGCGAGCGTCGGTCTCGCCCCTGGCCAGGCAAGCGACGGCCAGCTACCGGCCAAAGGCCGGCACCCGCCCGACCAAGGGCGATGGCCAGCCTCGCCAGATCTAGTATGGGCAAGGCCAACGCTCGCTCAGGCTAGGGCGAGCCCCGGCGAGGGCTACCCTTGCCAGATCTAGGGAGGCTGGCCCTCACTGGGGCCAGGTTAGCCTTGCCCAGCGAGGCCGCCTTGACCTAGGGAGGGTCGGCCTCGCCCAAGCGACCCTTGTTAGGCCGCGCCTGAGCGAGGGCTCCCCTCACTAGTGCTCCTCCTCTCTTAGGCCAGGGCTCGCCTGTGGCAAGGAAGGCCAGCCAGCCAGCTGTGGCCAGTGGCTGGTTGTTGCCTATGGCCGGTCACCAAAAAAAGCCAAAAAAAAAAAAAAAAAAAAAAAAAAATATTAAAATATCAGTAAAAAATTGTCAACGTCAGCGCTAGCAGTCCTACATGGCACCGCCAGCGTCCACGTCAACATTTTCCGGCCAAAATTGGCCGAATGGACTGAATCGGCAAGAAGTGAAAAGGTTTAGGACTCAATTAGCAAAATTAAAATATTTAGGACTGAATTGACAAAAGTGCAATAGGTTTAGGATTTTTTGGACAATTTTCCCGAGACTTCACTTATATGTTTATGTTAACGTCTACCTAAATAACTAGAATCCAAAACATGAAATGACAATCATGTTCACAATTTGTATTCTATAAAGATTAAGCTAAATAATATCGTGAGGATAAGGGATTCCAATGTTACTATAGAAGAATGGACAAGGTGATCATTGTTGTTATTTATTAGGGATAAGTACATTAGAAGTCTTAAAACTTGTCACAAAAGTGTAATGCAGTCCTATAACTAACTTATAAAAAGTACAATCACGTCCTAAAATTTGTCAAATTGGTGCAATCGAGTCATTCTGTTAACTCCATCCAATTAGACTAATGAAAAATGCTAACATGATTTCTTTTAATATTTCCTCTCTCCCATGTGACATTACCTTACTAAAACGTGAAATATAAAACTAAAATGTCATTTTGACCTGAATTTGAAATCTTAATTTAGAAGGGAAGAGGTATTTGTTTGTCAATCATAAATGTTGATTTTCCTAAGTTCGTACCTCATGTGTGTCGCGACCTACCCCTCGGTATAAAGGGAAATATAAGTTTAGAGGTATTGCCTAAAGGACAGGCTTACAACCCATGATTTAGACGTGGGCTCTCCCAAGCCTATACGTTGCATTACATCAGGTATATAAATTGATGGTTTGGAAATTTTCTAAAAAATGAGTAGCTATTAGCCTATTGGGGTCGGCTTGAAATCAAGTAAAGTGTGAGAGCATATTCACTTCCTACGCAATCAAAAAATCTAGAATCGAAGACTTGATTACACTAATTAACTAATTAGTGCATTTTCATTACCTAATCCTATTCACTTTTTGTCAAGCAGTCCATATTGATTTTATATCTATCCACTAACATATGAGATGATTATGCAGGCACACAATCACTAAATTAGGAATCAGCAAGCAAGTAAGCATTAGATAAGTTGCGGAGAAAGACAAGCATTTAATGCTAAGAAATAAGTAATTGCCAATCCTAACTAGTCTAAAGGGTAGCCATAGTCATCATATTGAAAGCACGCAACCAATTGATAAATTGTCTCAAAAAGGAAACATTAAAACCATATCATAAAGCCTTAGGAGTTTGTTCGATTTTGAGCTCGATCTTTTTATCAATGGTTTCCCCACACTTTTAGAGAAAACTACCCCAAAATATATATCAGATTTTAGAAAAGAAAAAATTCTCGGAAATGTTTTTAATTTTTAAAAAATTAAAATTAAAATTTTTTTAACAAAAATGTTTTAAAAAAATTTTCGAAAATGAGATTTGGGTAAGGTCTCTGGATCTAATCCGGGACCGACTTGAATCCGTTGGGTCACGCATCCCAGGCCCTCACACGAACTGGGCTCATTATATTGAGCCCAGTCCGTCCCCAACTTAATAATAAAAAATGAAAGAATAAACTAGTCCAAATGGCGGAAACCAGACCAAGCCGGGATTCTTCTAACTCACATCAAGTCCAAGCCTACTCAAATATAGCCCCTCAAGCCCGACACAATTCAGAACAAAACAGAAGCCGAAAACCGAATGAGGCCAAAGCAGATCTGGTTCGGGCATTATGCCAAACGCCTAGTAGGTGTCAACCAAGGGGGCGCATCCGGAGACGTCCGAGATAAAAGCCCAAGCCAAAATCATCATATAGCAAACAAACAATGCCCAAGGTAGACTCCGAAACGATCCCTTCACGTTAACACAAGCATATATGGTGAACGACAAGCCTTGGGTCAGTCAAGTTGAGACAAACCGAGGGCATTGTCACTGGAGATGGCCCTACCCGACTCGACGACGGCTATTGGATGGCAAACTGGAAATATGTCGGCCTTAGTCCGGCTGCCTCGCACGTCTCAGAGCTAGGATCATCGGGAGAATCGATTTGAAACAAACAGAACATGGGCTTACCGAGAGTATGGGCGCTGAAAAAGGAAACCACGAGCGTTGCCGTTCGTTGGGGGCAAGCCTCTCCGATGGCACGAATTTCAGTCCTTCGCTTAGCTCCCCCACTCCCCATCTCACTTGCTCTCTCTCGGTTGTTCTCGCGCCCTCTTGCTCGAATCTCGCTCTTCCGGTTGCCCCCTCGCTCTCCCCCTCTAGCCGAAGAAGAAGCCCCCAAAACCGACTAACCCCCCTCGTTGGCCGCTCTCCTCCCTCGCTTTCAAGCCGCAAAGCCAGCTATTGCCAGACCGATCATATCGTCCTTGCCTCATCCTTCTCTGTCCTTTTCGTCATTTGTCAGCAAGCCAACGTCCAACAGTAGAGAAGGAGAAGAGAATAAGATAGGGCCGGGCCGGGGAAAAAGGAAAAGAAGAAGTGGGCTGGATCGGCCCAGGCGGGGAAAAAGAAAAGGGCAAAGGAAGGGCCGGGCTAAGAAGGCTGGCCCTACCCCGGCCTGGCTCCGTTTTAAAAAAAAAAAAAAAAAAATTAATACTAATAATGCAAATGTTCTTAATGTCCATATGTGATGCACTTTAATAAAATCGCAATGCACTTTAATGAAAATGATTTAATTTACAATTACTTTTTTAGAGACTAATTATGCAATTAAGTTTTAGATAAAAAGACAAAATTTAGATGTTAATAGTGTGATATTGGTTTTTTCATCTATCAAAATTTGAAAGTGGTATAATCCGGACCGTTTAAGTCTGGGCTAGGTTAAAAATTTGGACCGGCCCGCAGGGCCCGATTCAGAAACACCTCATACATATTGGCCTATATTCTCAATCTAGACCGAACTTATTGTATTCATCCTACATTTTTTATTATCTCTTTTCTATCATATCCTCTCTTTTTTTTCACTATTCTTTTTTCTCTTTTTATTTTCCCTTTTCTTTTATTTTTTCTTTTTTATTTACTAAGACTTCATCAAGACTTCACCAAATACAAATGGCGTTTGGCTATGTTGTTTACTCACTTTGGGGAGATGCAATTGCATCTCTAAGGCTCTCCAAAGGACTTTATCTAAATACAAGGTTAGAAGTGTCTTGAAAAGTTGCATTTTTGGAATGTTGAGCTTGATTTAATGAAAAGATTTTCTCCCGTAGGAGTGTTGAGTAGTGCCAATTGAAGCTCTTCCTACATGAAGACAGTCATTAAGAGTGTGTTTGTTTGTGTTTTCGTTCAAAAGTGTTCGGGAAGAAATAAATAAAAAACTAAGTTTTATTTCGAGAATAATTTTTACCAGAAAAACGCATTTGGTAAACTTGTTCCGGGAATTAAAAAAAAAAGAATAAAAACATGTTTGGTAAATTTATGTTCTTTTTTTATTTCTTTTAATTTTTTAATATTTTTATTTTATTTTTCCTTTTTTTCTTCTTTTGGCCGGTCATGGCCTCGGCCATGGCCGGCGACCGGCCGACGAGGGCCGGTGGCGTCGCCATGGCGCGATCGGCCGATGAGGGTCGACGGCCTCGCCTAGCCACGGCGAGGCTCGCCCAGCCACGGCGACGCTTCGGCGAGGTCGCCGGCCCTCGACGGCCAGTCGCCGACCATGGCCAAGGCCGACGACCGGCCAAAGAAAAAAGAAGAAGAAAAAAAAAGAAAAGAAAAGAAAAGAAAGGAGAGAGAAAATTTGTTCTTAAAAATTGTTCTAGAAACAAGAAATAATTTTTTTTTTGTTTATTGTTTCTGTTCCAATTTCGTTCTCGAACAAAAAAATAGATTTAGAACAAAAACACAAATAAACGCGTTTACTCTTTTTTTTTGTTCCTAAAACAAAAAAAAAAAAAAAAAAAACCCGTTCTTGAACTGAAAAAAAAAAAAAAAAAAAAAAAAAAAAAAAGGTTCAACCATGCTGGCCCTAAGTAAAGAAGGCAAGACTAGATCCCATCACTAGTTTCTCACAATAATTTACTTGATATTTGACACGACGTAAAGAGTGAAAATGAGCATATGTCCTACCATCTACCTAGATCCGTTAAACGGGTGGGTCGGATCGGGTTTGGGTCGGGTCATAAATGGTCCGACCCAAATCGACCCATTTAACCCGTTTATTGCAATACAAAAATTTTGACACATACCCGACCCTACTCATATTCAACTCATACCCAACTCATTTAACTAAACTTAATTTATTATATATATTTTAAAAAAATGGTATTGCTAAAATAATTTTATACAACACAAATTTAATGGACAATTTTTATAATTTTTAAAATAATTATTTTAAAAAATCGAATTTTAATTATTTTTATTTTTTAAAAATAAATTTTTAATTATTTTTATTTTTTAAATATAACTTTTCTTTTTTTTTTTTTTTTTTATTTTTCTTCTTCTTCTTTGGCCGGCCACAGGCGAGCCTCGAGCTCGCCCAGCTCACTAACGCCGGCAAGCTCGAGCTCGCCCGACGCCGGCAAGCTCAAGTCTCGCCAGATCGGTGAGGCTCAAGCCTCACCGGACGTCGGCAAGGCCTCCACCTCACCAGATCTGGCGAGCTCGAGGCTCACCGGTGTCAGGCGAGCCTCGAGCTCACAGGTGTCGGGCGAGCCTCGAGCGAGCCTCGAGCGAGCCGGGTGTCGGTGGCCTCGCCAGATCCAGCAAGCTCGAGCTTGCCTTGTCGGTCGCCGGAAGAAAGAAAAAAAAAAGAAAGAAAAATAAAAAATAATTATAATTTCGATTTAAAAAAATGTAAAGTTAAAGAGAGAAGAGAAAGATTGTGAGGTTTTGGCTTTGGGTAAAAATAAATGAGTTGATAAATGGGTCTTAAATGGGTGCAGAGCTGACCCATTTAAAACTCATATATCTCACTCTCTTTAATTTTAAAACCCATTATGGGTGCTTTAGAAAATAAGGCTCGACTCATTAATGACCCATTTAAACATAAATTGGTCCATAAATGGGTCAATGACCCATTTTAACACCTCTACATCTACCTTATCAAATACTGAGAAGAATCACCAGCTACTGGCACATAAAAGTAGATATGAACCGTGTAACAGATATCTGCCACTGATATGTAATTTGTATTTAGTTCAAACTACATTGTGAATTAGGCCATCGTCAATAATCGAGCTGCTCAATTTCTCGAAAAGCTCGTACAGCGCTTCGACTTCATTACTTGTAATTGCAACCCACGAAGTCAAAGCAGAAAACAAAAGTGAAGATCCTCTCCTAAACCTTGGACGACAAAAACGCCATAAGCTTCCAAACGACCAAAACCAACCAAATGCATTGCAATCTCGAGAAGTCGTGAAGCCTTCAAAAACATTAACGACTCTCATTTTCTGGATTGTTCAACGCAAAATTTCGAATTTTCCAGCAAAATCAATCGGATCATTCCGTGCCCCTGCAAGCTCCAATAGCATTCTCTCCATTTACTAGAACGAAGAGGTATGACTATCCATTCACACCGAATTCTCTCCGTCCAGCTTTAACAACAAACACGGCAACAAAAGGCACTCACATCTCGTCTCGCTGGGGAGGCGGCTGACGTCGTCGAACCGGTAGTGACCACCCTTCTTGCCGCGCCTCGCCCGGTTGTTGCAGCAACTGCTGATGGCGAAAGTGAGGATCTCGGCTATCGACGGGAGCGGTATGCAAGTGGCGCAGATCCGATACCGCTTGCTGATCGTCTTGCTAACAAACACGAGCGTCTTGCTAACAAAGCAAGCGAGTCCTTGATTTAATCCAATAATTGACTTATGCATCTTTAAGTGGCTTTATACGTTTCTAAACCTCTAATTTGCCCAACTCCTTTCAAAGGGAAAAAATTAACCTTCCGAGCCTTTATTTTGACTCTTTTCTAATCAAATTCCTTCACTTTTAGTTCGTCTTCAATTCTTTCATCTAGTCCTTTCAACACTAAATTTAGCCAAATTCAATTGGCATGGATGTTGGACGACTTTATCATGTTACATGGATAAATTTTATCCATGTCACATTCTAATAATGTCTAAATTGGCTAAATTTCTCCATATACGTTCATACGGTTGTCCAACCATCCTATCCGCACAATATTTTGGCATCACCCGACAGCCATATCAACTAAATTTGGTCAGATTTGGTGTGGGGCGAGTTGATTAAAAATTTCATCAAAATAAAAGGATTTGAGTAGACAAAATTAAATGTATAGGAGACTTGATTAGGGAAAGTCCGAAAGTTCAGGGAAAAAAAAAAGTAGAAATTTTGTGTTCCGTTCTTTTTCTGTCTTTTTTAAAGGCAGTCATTGACCAAAGCCAGCTAAGCCAAACCTGCTTGTTTTGTCCAGAGATATCGCAAGAATAATGAATTAGCAATGATCTGCACGTTAATGTATTACTAACACGAAGATAATTAGACCGCATGTGGAAGCAAGGAGGGGGTTTTGTCTGCGGCTCCATTTGATAACGAATTCTAGGGCGACTAAACCGACATGGGTTTCCTTGAATTTGGTACGCTTATCTATTAGCTGGTATCCCCAAAAAATAAATAATTTTAAAAATATTTTATAAAATAATTGTTACATGTCACTTAAAATAATTAATTAATAAAAATATTTTCATTATCGATAATGATTGATATCTAAACATTATTTATTCGTATATTTTCATCAACAATGCAAACGATCATTTTTAAGAAAATATTTATTAAGTAAATGAATACACCCAAATGTTTGATTAATTGATTGGCCTTTTAGGGTGCCTTTGATAACGTCTCTGTTCAAAAATTGTTTTGGGGAAAAAAAAAAAAAATAAATATTTCTATTCAAGAACAATTTTTGAACAGAAGAACACGTTTGGTAAACTTCCTGGAATTGAAAAAGAACAAGAACACGTTTGGTAAACTTGTATAATTTTTTTGTTTCTTTTAATTTTTTAAAATTTTTATTTATTTTTCCTTTTTTATTTTCCTTCCTTTTGGCCGGTCGTCGGCCTTGGCCATGGCCAACGACCAGCCGATGAGGGCCGGCGGCCTTGCCTTGGCTGGGCGAGTTAGGGCTCGCCAGATCTGGGCGAGCCCGAGCTCGCCCAGCCAAGGCGAGGCCGAGCCTCGCCGGCCGGCGCGAGGTTGATCCTTGCCAGGGGCCAGCGACGCTCGGCCTCGCCGAGGGCTAGCAACGCTTCGACGAGGTCGCTAGCCCTTGACAACCGGTCGCCGCCATGGCCAAGGCTAGCAACCGACCAAAGAAAAAAGAAGAAGATAGAAAGAGAAGAAAAATAGAAGAGAAATAAAATCTGTTTCTTGAGAGTGTTCCAAAACAAGTTTTTCTTTGTTTATTTGTTTACGCTCCAAATTTGTTCTAACAAAAAATATATTTTTAACCAAAAACGCAAACAAACACGCGTTTCGTTCCCAGAACAAAAAAGGATTTTTGTTCATAAACAAAAAAAAAAAAAAGAATACAAACAAACACCCCCTTAGTCAACATCGTAGGAAGAACAAAACTTGAACGACGTCATGCCTACGAGGCATGTTGGACCTTTCTTATCATCTCGTTCCTTTGAGGTGAAGTGTCGGATTCGGATTTAGAGGGGGTCCTCGGGAGGACGAATCTTGCCCTCATGCCAACACCCAAACTCAAAAAGACGCTCGTGGGTGCGCTTTCTCCATACATTACTGACGAGAAAGTGGAGCTTTATATCTTTTTGAGGCTATTGCGGAATCTTATATGCACCAGTCATCTAATTAAAGGCTTAAGATTATCGAGCTGTTGTCGCCAAAATTGTTCCTGTGATGGAAATATGTTTAACCGAAAGTCATTCTTCGACTTTTATTAAAAGGAATTAGGGTCCTGCGTGAACTCCGAATGGAAGATATCTCATACAAGAAATGATCAAACTTTGTTAATCCAAATGATACTATACAATCCCCAACCAAGTCAGAATTTAATCAACGACAAGACCCAAGAGTTATAAAGTCGGTATCGAACTATGTCCGAACTTAATCAACAACATAGCTTGAGAATATAAATATGTGATATTGGAATTTAACCGATGGTGTGACATCCTAAATTTTGATCCCGTCTTCAATAAATGAAATGAGCATTTCGTCGGCACGCCTATGATCATTTTTCTCTAAGCTAATCACTCACAAGTTAACTAATCTATTGGGTGAAGCCGTTAAGGGATATAGCCACGGGAAAATCTCTAAAAGCTACCTAGTAGGTTAGATTGGACTAAAATCGCGTTCGATCGATTTTAGCCATGAAATTGAATTCGGTTTCAGAAATCGGACGTTCGAGCATGTTGCAATGCAATCATAAGACATCGTCTCATCTTTCGGATAAATTTTTTCGAGTTTGGGATTTTTACGGAAAATCACTTCAGATGAGTCAGAAAATAACGGAAATTCAGATTGGCCAAATTGAATGGATTTTTGGCCTCCTTACCGAATCATTTGGTGACAGGGACTTGTAGAAATTGTGTGGGCTTTTTCTTCAACAAAATTGGACATCAAATTGAGGAAATCTGAGAAGAAATTGAAGTCCAAAATTAAGTAAATTCGGACTAGGCATGGGGTGCAACATTTGGCTTCAAATTGGAATTTTTGTGGATTAATTTGCAAGATTTAATTGGGGGACATAAGAGGATAATTATGTGGACTTTTGGGGCTAAGATATGATGAAATTATGGGATATTTATCTTGACTTTTCCTTCCCCCATCCGTGGCTTCCTCCTCACGCCGAGCACGCCAGCTTCATTCCCTTCGGTTCTGTTTCTCTTGCATTTTTTTTCCTGGCAGCTTCATCGTTTGTTCATTTTCCATCGAAGAAGACGTCCACCTCCTTCACTTTTCCTCTGCCAGCCGTCCCTCACGAAGACAGAAGCTGCTCCATCACCATCTCTCTTCTCCTTCGCACGCTCGGTCAATTCCCCCAGTAGAAGCCCCAAGTGTTGACCGCCTCAGCTGCCCGATCTTCTTCGCTGCTGCTCCTCTGCCACGAAGACAAGCAGCGACCAAGCTGCCGCGTCCCAGGGTCCCTCTTCCCCAGCGAGTCAAGCCACCGAAGCAGCTCCACCGAAGTCAACTCCCAGCTCTCTGTCGCACGACCGAAGCAGCTCTCTCTTCCTCGCCTTCATCCGCGGCCTCTTCTTACGCCGTTCGGCCCATTTGTAATCGAGCCCAGCAGCCACGAAGCCAACAGCCACGCAATTTTCAGCCTTTGGTCCGGCCACTTGAAGTCCACAAATCAAGCCTACGGCCCACATCTTCGGCCCATCAATTCAACCCAGCATCTCCGCAAATTTTCAACGTCTTCGGCCCATCTTTAATTCGCAAGCCCAGCCCATTTGAAGCCCGTGAATTTCAGCCACTGCAGCCCGCAAAATCAGCCCAGCCCATGCGTGTCAGCCCATCACTTAAAGCTCAGCCAAGCCTAGCAATTGCTGTGGGCCTTGCAAGGCTTGTTTGGCCCAGCCCAAGCTTCCCTTGGTGCCGCCAAAAGTTCGGGTTTCGGCCACCGTCACGCTGCTGTTGCGGTGAACCGGTTTCCGCGTTAAACCGGTGAGTTTATGCGCTAAAATCTTCTTAGTAGGCTAAGGACGTTTAAGGGGTGTTTAGTTAGATTATATTAGTGATTTAATTAGGGCATGTTTGGCAACGTGTCAAACAATGCCTAATTCTGATTTTTTTTCCCAGAATTAGTTTGGGACGAGAATCGCGTTTGGTAAAATTTTCGTTCCCGGGAACAGATTGGGAAGAGAATTGAGAATAAAACAAAAAAATGATTCTTCGTCCGAGAATCAAAATAGTAAAACTCTCATTCTTCCCTTCCGTCATCCCACGATTGTCGTCCGCCATCGCCCGCCACTGCCCGTTGCCGCCGCACGTCGCCGATATGGCGAGCTTGCCGAAGGCTCGCCAGGCTAGGGCGAGGTCTGACGAGCTCACCAGAGGCAAGCCTAGCCACCGGCGAGGCTCGCCCAGCCTCGCTAGTGGCCAGGCTGGCCTCGCCCAGCCCCGGCGAGGCCAACCTGGCCACCATCGGGGATAGGCGAGCCTCGCCGGTGGCCAGGCGAGCCTCGTCAGATCGGGCGAGGTCGAGCCTTGCCGGTGGCTGGGCAAGCCTCGCCCAGCTGCCGGCGAGGCTCGCCTGGCCACCGGCAAGGCTCGGCCTATGAGGGCCGACCTCGCCGAGGCCAGCGACACTCCGATGAAAAAATTATTTAAAAATCAAAAGAAATCTATTTGGAACATAATCAATTAGCACGGTATCAAACACAATTCTATTCCAGAATAAAAAAAAATTTGGACTGTTACCAAACACATTTTTTTATTCAGAATCAGTTCCCGAGAACAGAATAAAAAATAATCATTTCTAATCAGAATCAGCTCCCGGGAACAGAAACGTTGCCAAACACGCCTTTAGTTTATTGTGCATGTTAGGTGGTTAGATTAAATTAATCAAGGCCTAGATAGGATGTGCTATTTATCTAGAATGGTTCGGAAATTTTCTAGGCTCGTATCGATACTTAATTTAGCCATTTTTGGCCTAGGTTGGTATTTTTAGAAATTAAATTGAATTATTTAATTATTTTTAGAAATTAATTAATTATTAATTATTTTAAAAAAAAATTAGATCAGAATAGCCGATGATCGGAATTTCGTGCTGATTGTAATGGTGTGGTTAATTTCTGCAATTGACTGTGAATTGTACAAATTGAGTGGAAACTATAATTTTAGGTATTTATCCTAAAATTAAGTAATTTCAATAATTAATTAGAAATTACCGGGGCGTCGGTTTACAACACCAAAAATGTTTTGAGACACTGTATAAATAGTGGGATTTTCTAAAGTAAAGATATGAAAATTTTGGCTCAGGCCGACCGTGTACCCACACATGATTATTTTATCGGGTATTATCAACATGATGAAAATAGGCCATGACATTATTTTTAATTGAGGAATTTAAGTACGAAGCATAATGTCATTGGCCGGGAGTGGATAATCGTGTACTGGTTAAGAGAATTCATCATCCACTATGTGTCGAGTGAACAATGCTTTCATATGGAAAGCCGTCTTGGGGTATATCTTATCGTGCTCGATGGGCTGAGACGATGCTTAGCTATGTAATGGATAAATCTGCTATGTGACGGATAGATCTGATGTATGTCAGATAGATCCGCTGTATGACGGATAAATCCGCTATGTGACGGATAGATCTGCTATGTGATGGATAGATCCGCTATGTAATGGATAATTTCCACTATTTGTTAGTTAGATTCACCGTGATGACGGTTAGGTTGTGCTCGTGTGACTGTAATTACTTGAAATGCATAATTGATTGGGGTGTGGTGATTGGTGGAGATGTGATTTATGAGACATTCCAATTGGTATATGAATTTACTATCTACACATGAGTAATTGAGTTGATGAGATATTTCAATTGTTATATGCATTGTGATATGAACTGTGCTGACATGCAGAAAGGAACTAAGGCAGGGTAAGTTCTCTGCTCTAATTGTGCGGTTGTGTGATTAAGGTGCTTTAGGCGTATTACCCTCCTAATCGGGGTTTAGAGCGTAAACTTACTGAGACATTATCTCATTGGTTATTGTATAACCATTTTCAGGTTCTTAGTTAGTGGTCTTGGAGGACCGAAGCCTTGGAGTTTGTGGAGGTGGAGTCTGAAGGATCGGCATCTGTGTCCTACTAGTATGTTGTAAGATAGCTTCTTTTGAGAGTCGATTATTTTGTAGACTCCTATCTAGACTCTTTTTGTATATAAACCCAGTTGTTTATAAAAGTGCGATTTTATGAAATGTTGCTTTGCTTTTTTATCCCGAGATAATTACTGTCAGGAGATTTGTTAATCGCTTCCGCATGTTCAATAAAAAGAAAGGGTCGATGACTTGTCTTGGGAAGTCGCAAATTTTTATCGACCACCGAGGGATGGGCACGCACTCGAGGATTAGGGCGTGAGAAATGGTGCGGTATCGAGAAAATACACACGCCATAATCTAATCGACCATGCGAATCTAAAAGCTACCGCTAAAGAAATTTAAAGTACAGTACAAGAAATGTAAAGATAATTGAAAGATAACATTTTGCTTAATTTATGCGAGAGTCCTTTGTTGGATAATTGGTGGTGTTTATAATGAAGGTGTGGTAATCATTCCTTGACGATGTTCGGCAATTGTGTTTCTTCAAGTAACTTCCATACCTATCCTCATTATGTGTTGATAGTTAACCATCGATGATGTTCCATGACTTGCGAATAGGAAGCTCTCCCCCCACATCGTGCATCCTCAGTACTAACTGTCTTGATGATATCAAGTTATGAATGGTATCTGAAATACTTTTAACCGCCAACTATCTATTATCGTATTTCAATAATTGGACACGTGATATTAAAGAGTATCATCATCGATCGTCATGTGTTAGTTCATGTGCGCATCAATAGATTAATACTACAAGATGGTGCTCATGTGCTATACACGTGACTGTTTTTGTCTCTTCTCAAATGCCACGTGTTTTCTCACTCTCATGCCAGGCACATGCGCATTGATGACCAGATTATTTTTTTATATCAACACAATTTTAGAAGTGTCAATAGGTCAGTTCGATTTGGTTTTAACACAAACGATATATAGTTTTTTATGACATGAACCATACAAAACCTAACTGAAATGATGGTTCAGGTATGTTTGTTTTGGGTCTCAGCTTGTAAGATTTTATTAAATTACTACCAATTATTCTAAAAACTTAAAACAGTTAACAGTGTTTGCATCAAATCTCACATAATATCAAAATTAGGAGTCTTGAGTTCGAATCTTTCCAGATCTCATTTATCTTCCCAATTAAATATATCCACGCTTAGTATTAGGCAAAAAAAAACCAAACTAAGCATGGGGAAATGTCAGAATATTTAAATAATAAATCACGCATTTATCTAACTTTTAAAACAGTTGGTACGGATTTTACCAAATTTCATGCCGCTCACATCCTTTTTTGCCTTTCCTTCCTTTATGTCCCTTTAGATCCTCCGTCACAGGCTCACGACAAAACAGAAAATTGAAACATTCCCAGTTCAGATCTTGTGCGAGGCAAACATCCGTTGGATTCAACAAAATGAAGGGGGGGGGGGAGGTGCTTGGGGTGGCTGAAGAAGAAACGGCCTACACGATGCTCGAAACTTCTATTGGATTTTCACGTTGATGTGGAGGAAGCGGAACTGCTGGTGAAGATGAGGGAGGGAACAGTTTAGTGTTTCAGGGTTTCCTTTTCTATTTATATTTAATATGTTTGCAGGTCGATTCGAGTGGGGTATTTTTGACGCCCTTAATCAATATTCTTAGTATTTCCAACCGAAAAACTTGATTTGCGTGCTTCATGGACTGGATCACCAGCACCGGCATCGACATTGGCTTCAGTCCTTGCTCCACGATGGATGCTCTTCTTTATGGCCCTGGCTTTTCGGCTCGCACATCGTCTCTCCAGTATTAGCACACTGCTCCATATTTAAAGTAAGGTTTGTGTACTTCGGATTGATTCGCGGTCTTTGTTGAACGCTGCTTCATCTTTTATGTTGGGTGTGTTAGCGAAGATGGAGCACCATATAGCACCCGAGTGTTTACGCAGCCTTTGACTAATCATCATGAGGTTGCATTCCTGCTTCGAATGGCCAAGACCACGCCTCTCATTCTTGTTCTCGATATTGTTTTTTTTTTTCAAATTTAAACCGAGTATTTTGCATAATCCAAAAACTTACTTCAAAAGATCTTGCTCGAATTGTCCGAAGCAGTGGAGGAGCTAGAGAGGTTGCAAACAACACGGAAATAGATGTTTAAGGGCAAATTGCGTCGATGACATGCTGCTGCTGCTGTTGCTACAAAAGGGAAGTCGCCCGTTCCCTCCCTTGGAAAATCTTGAAGAGCAGACCTCCGTGACTGGTAAAGAAGGGAGCAAACACGAGCGACTCAACCACCATTAGCTGGATGAGGATGTTTAGTGGCGGGCCTGAAGTGTCCTTCAATGGATTGCCAATGGTATCTCCCTTATCAACGGCCCTGTGAATTTCTTTAGGGTAATGGGTCTTTGCGTACTCGGTCTTTGCGTACTCAGAAGCACCAGCCTGGAAGCAAATTCAGGATATTAAGTAAAAAAAATATGTTAAGTCAGTCTAGTTTTCTTAGCAGGTCACTGAACCACCACAGACGAGTATCATCAACAAAAACTAGCTTTCGAGAAGTTGGGAGCAGCTGCATACCCTAATATACTTCTTCGTTTTCTCCCATGCTCCACCAGTGTTGGATGCCGAAATTGCAATCTGTTGAAACCAAGCCCAACAAAAAATATGCATCAGGAGATTAATTATGCATAGATATGATGATAAGAGCATTAATCATCAGTTCACCAACCTACACAAATTTTGTTCAACAATGAAGAAACTACAATATCTCAACCCCGTTTAACCAGCATTCTATCGAGAGATGCACCTTGAGCAACATAAACCACCAAAATAGATTGACATGGATTACTTTGGGAAAGATTACCTGAACAACGGAACCAATAGAGCCAGCCAAAACACCAGCCAGCATCTCTACTCCAAAGAAGGTCCCAACGATAAGTGGTGTAAGCATGACAAGGGCACCAGGTCGAATCATCCCCCTGAAAGATGCATCAGTTGAAATTTCGAGGCATCCACTCATGTAAGGGGACCTATAAAGCCTGCAGTGCACTCTTAGCTGATGCATCCTGAGGTCCGCCTTAACCATCTTCAATGCGACAGGTCCCACTCTTTTCATGGTCATAGCAGAGAACCAGTTAGGAAGCATGGTGCCCACGATCAAACCCATGAAAACTTTGGGTGACGGGATATCAACAGGAGAAATTGCTGCACGACTCACAAATGCACCAAACAGAGCGATAGACACCAGGGAAGCTGATTCAATGATGAATCCCTACATACCATATAAGTGACGGAAAACGGTCCATCTGATATTAGATTTAAATTACAGGAAAGTAGAATTTGCGTTATCTAAATAGCACCGACATCAATATACAACACGACACGACACGACACGCCGACATATTGTTTCTTAAAAAATAGAAAATCCTTGCATGTTGTATATTATATATTATATATATTTATATATATGTGATAAATTATCATTTTTATGGTTATTTTAATCAAATTAATTTGATTCAAATTCACAAATAAATAAATAATAAAAAAGGCATAGAATGAATTTACACTAAAAGCATTAATCCACAATTTATTAATATCATTCATTATTTCAATTCGACAAATTCAACTTCATTCCAATAATTCATAAAATTTGAAGAAAAAGCAATCCATTTTCATGACTTGTGTGTCAGCGCATCTGAAAAGAAGAAAAACAAACTTAAAAAGTGAATTGTGTGTTACGGGAAGTGAGAGTCGGAAGAGAAGAGAAAACTAAATTTTTTCCCAATTTATTTTTTTATTATTTTTTTCATATTTATATTTTGATGACTCATTAATTGAATTTTTAAAATTGACACCATATGTGCCGGAATTCCAAACTTGCATGTTAGAATTCTAAACTGGTGTGTTGAAAAGGGTCAAAAGTTGACCATATGTCGGATTTTCCAACAATAGATAACCGAGTGTCGAAGTGTCTAAACGGAAGAAATGTGATTATAGCCAAACACCATACCACACCAGCAAGAATTTAAAAAGACTTGCACAACTAACATCATATTTAGTCATTTATGGTGAAAAACAAAATAATTGGATAATGGTGTTAAGTCTAGATGACATGAACATAATTTCATGAAAAGTTCCTACGCGCAGACACCCTCTACTCTGCTATGTTACGGACTTTATTAAAATAAACTACTAAAAAGACAACAGTACAGTGTCAATACTATATTCACATGCAAGGATTGGCCTTACCTTCAAAATGGCAGCTCTATTATTGCTTAACGGAAGTCTACCGTTAAGGGTTCGCCGGTCAAAGTAGACAACCTTAGCAATTCGTTTAGCATTGTCGCTGATGGGACTGTGAGCACCTATGGCCAATTGAGTGGCAATGGTACTTAGCATCCCAACGGCAGCCACAGCAATTCCATACATGGAAGCAATCCTATAACTCAACAAAATGCTAATGGCAGCAAAAATTGGGATTTTGACAAAGGCAAGGCCAAAACCAACAATCGCGGTGGCAAAATCTTGGAAAGAGCTGCAGAAGAAAGGATCATTAAGTGGTCAGCACATAACCATCAACAGTAGTAAAGATTCATATCATTCATTTACTTGGCAATTTTAACACCTGACGTCATCGTTGGTGTATAATTTAGCGAATAACACAGTGACTAGCCCAGCCCAAAGACCAACACCAGCACAGAAGCACAGCTGCCTGCAAGATCGTATCAATAATTAGCGACTACATTTGCTCAACGTTTTAACCCAATCCAGTAAAAGTCCGCTGACATTAAAGCATGTCATAAGACCAACATTAGAAGGAAGCAGCATTTAGGATCAGAAAAATATAACTATAATCGAAGAGTTTACCAGTTCTTCACAACTTTCAGCAACCCAAAGTTGTAAACTGTAAATGATGGGGGCAGAGCAATCCAGCTAACAATAACAATTCCAAAAGTCATTAGAATTGTAGAAATAATAAGTTGCTTCCTCACTGCAGGGTTGATTTCCTTCACTTCCTTGATTTTTGAGAAGTTAGCCGTAAAGAGAGTCGTCATCAAACAAACAAGAATACCCATAGAGCTGATCAGCAGAGGATAACACATAGCAGTGAAGTCGTGATCGTTTCCGAAAGAAGAGATGGAAGCAACAACAAGGGCAGCACAGGATGATTCAGCATAAGAGCCAAAAAGATCAGACCCCGTACCAGCAATATCCCCGACAATATCACCAACAAAATAAGCAATCACCTGAATGATTAAGGTCAACCTCATTTATGACTAAAGGTGAGTGATAAACTTAGGAGATAGAGCTACAGTAAGAGAGTCCATACATCTGGGTCTCGTCGATCTTCTCGGAAATCTGGCTCAGGCTGAGTTTCTTCAAGCAGATGAACACAAACATCAGCAGCCTTGGCATAAATTCCACCAGCGGCTCTTCCAAAGAGAGCCATAAAAGATCCACCCAGACCATAACCGGCAATAGCCTCAAAAAGGCCTTCCCAGTCATTGCCATAGTACAGCTTTAACAGATTGATTGCAATATAGAGCACGAGAAGACCGCTAGCAGCAAGAAGAAATCCCAACACTGCACCAGTCCTGAAAGCAGAAAAGAAACCTTTTCCAACGCCCTTACTCTCTTCCAAGGCAGTCGTGGCATTAGCAGAGATAGCAATTTGCATGCCAAGGAAATTAGAGAGGACCGATGTGAAAGCACCAAGTAGGAATGAAACAGCACTGAAAACGGCAGTGGCAAGTGCAGGCTTGCACACGTTTGAAGGATTAAACCTGCAAGGCCGGCTTTGGGTGCTGAAGCTCTCAACAGAGCCGAGGCAGAGGAAGATTAGGATCGCAAAAGCAACCATGAAAACCCCACCATACCGGTACTCCGTCAACAGAAAAGCTTTCGCAACTGTTCAATCACAAATGATAACTTAGCCTCTCTGAGTCTCTATCAAGCAAATAAAGCAACAATCTGATTCTTGACATTCTACTTATGTGTGACGAAAGAAGGTATAATTCAGTTAAATCCAGTTACTTCATTCCGTTGCCTAGTTTTGTGCAAGCTAGTGTCAAGAAATAAGAAAGCCTAACCTGCAGCGCCTCCAAAAGAGTAACTTAAAATATGATACGGTGTCTATTACAATTCACATTTGGCAAGTTGGACAGTGCAAGTGTCAAAACCCACTGGCGGAAGAGTGACAAGAACATAGTGAGGAGGACAAGATGGGAAAAGGGATGACAGACAGTACCCAGTTCTGCAAAGTACTTGATGAAAGGCAAAGAATTAACTACAACGTCCTAGACCCAGAATATTGTTGTAAACACATCTAAACATTACTTTAAAATTAAAGCCTTACAAACAAACAAGAAACTAGAAACATATTATGACCTACAATAAACAGTAGGTTAGAACCAAAAATTAGACCGAGATTATGGAAAAACATCGGAACTAAAGTTAGAACTAAACCTATATGTTAGAACTAGAAGAGAATGGTAAACTACCATAGAACTGATAATGCTCTAGTTCTAAAGATTCTTCAAATCAAAGTGATAAGTAATGGGTATGAAACATCGTCACATGAAATGACTGATGAGGAAATTTCTCAAATTGATTTTGAAGATTGATAAAATTTATCCGACGTAAAGACTTTGACTATGATGACAAGTATTTTTCAGATAGAAAATTTGGTGGAATTGATCAGACGATATTAATCTAAACTAGAGTCATGGCTTAATTATTTCCTTCCTTATGTATTCTATCAAACGGCTAAGAAGAAGATAATATCGTCGTGCAATGGCTACTGGCAATTAGTTGGATTTCTTACCTTATATATGAGAAGTTTCAAAAGGAAAGTTTTCCAAATATCTCTCGGAGATTCAACTTTCCTAGAACTATACTTAAGGCGAAACATTCTTTTCAAGTTGAAGCACTCGACTCATGGAAAGCAGTTTACAAACTGTTGTATGAGCAGTAGAATCTACGGGAAGCTTTACTCTTAGCGTCCTTAAAACGATCAGATGTTCTAAGATTGGCTGGATAATGCTCCAAAGATATATCCAACAGTCAACTTGGATGGGAATGAGTATAAAAGGAGGTCTCGATGCTAAAGGGAGTGAGAGCACAGGAGAATTGAAGCTTATAATTCCAAAGTCTGAAGACTATTTCCAATCAAATACATTCGTCTTTGTGAGCAATATTATATAATCACTTAGAAGTTGAGAGCGTGTAAGGAGTTATTCGCATGAATTTGAGTATTCACTGCTCAAATCTTGTAATATCTTATTGGTTCTTAATAGTGGAATCCAGCTAATAGGCTGTCGCGCAAAAGAGCGGACGTAGACTTATCATAAGCTAAACCACTATAATTGTTGTGTGTAATTTTCT
Source organism: Eucalyptus paniculata subsp. matutina (assembly GCA_017140255.1). Taxonomy (NCBI): domain Eukaryota; kingdom Viridiplantae; phylum Streptophyta; class Magnoliopsida; order Myrtales; family Myrtaceae; genus Eucalyptus; species Eucalyptus paniculata. The sequence continues at coordinate 53,985,379 of CM029437.1, read as the reverse complement.
CTATTCTTTAATCTTTCATTTATTTTGTTCATTGCACACTATAAGTCCGTCATTGCATAGTTCTTCATCAGACATTGCAGAAGTTGCAGAAAATTTGATCACTACAAAGTTTTTCATCGGACTTTGCTCTTTCATGATATTGAACTTGGTTATTTTAAATTCCACTTTAATTGTTAATAATCACCCATTTACCCCCCTCTAGGTGAAAGTTAGGAGAAGCAAGAATTTAACACAAAAGATAACCTTAGAAAAATAGGTTGGTTACCAATGTATTCTTAACTAACATTATAGAATAAGTGTTTTGTCAAAAGTATGACTAATTAAGAATGACAGTCTCACGAAAATGAGAAATGTTCTATGCCAAATCACAACGTGTGATGATAAATCCTTTTAAAACATTCATAGATGAAGTGAACAAATACATTAAAAATTTATGGTTGTACATCCTCAGCAATTCACCTTTCTAATACAATATGCTTCTACTAAAGCCAATTACATAGAAAAAAAAAATTATCCTAATTTTAATTAACTTTACCATGTGTCAATAGTTACACATACCAAGCTTCCTATAAAAAAACAAAAAAACAAATGGAAGAAAGAAATTTACTAAAGCCCCATTTGTTTCATAGATAATTTGATTTTTCTAAAAATTGTGTTTGAATAAGATTTTTTTTGGAAAATGACAATATTTCTCAACGTTTGGCTAGAATTCGAACATAAATTGGAAATTATTTTCCATCATTAGAAAAAAGAACTTGCTTTTATTTTTCTAAAAAGATATGCACTATTTGTGTGACACGAGTTGCACACGCTATATTATCAATTGAGATAAGTGCATTGGAAGTCCTAAAATTTGTCATAAAGATACAACCAAGTCTTAAAACTTTCAAAAAGTGCATTGAAAGTACTAAAAACTTGTTATGAAAGTATAATTAAGTTCTAAAACTTTAAAAAAGTGCAATCATAACCAAAAACTTTTTAGATTAATCCAATCAAATCCTTTAGTTATTTGAATTTTTTGAAAATTTTAAGACTCAATTGCATGTTTGTGATAATTTTTAGAACTTAGTTACATTTTTTTTGAAAATTTTAGAGTTTGATTGCACTTTTGTGACACGTTTTATAACTCAATTGTATTTTCGTGACAAATTTTAGACTTGCAATGCAATCAACCAAATAAAATTTTATTGAATCAAATTTTCATAAATAGATACTTCTATAAATCATAAACCAATATTTTTTTCTTCTCTTATGGAATCCGACCTTCGATGCTTAGGCCCCAAGACTAGCCTGGGGTACTTTAGCTTAGCTACTGAGGTCCTCCACCTAGCCACAAGGCCGAGCTTCACAATCAAAGTCTCGGGGACTTGGGCACAACTAGCAAAGGCCTTGGCATAAGCATCAAGGTCTTGGGCTCAGCCTTAAGGGACCAAGGCTGTTAAGAACTCAGGCACAAACATCTCACCCTGTGCCTAAGGGCTAAGATCTCTAGTTCAAACATCAATATCTAGTCATAGTTTAGAAAATGATTTCCGACTTTTAAAAGCGGAAATCATATTCCTAAAATTGGGCATAGATTTTATGTTGATTATAAAAATATTTTCTATCTATTCATTTCCTAAGCTATCTAAATGCCAAAAAATGAGACAAATATTGTTTGATAAAAAAAAATTCCGCAAAACAAACAGGATCTTAAGCTATCACATAGATAATTGGAAATGAATCAAATGTACAAAGAAAAATCCTATGTATGTACTCATAAAGAGGATATGAAAGATTGGGCTTATTAGACCTAGAATGCGTTGGTTTAATGGAAAACTTTTTTGGTGGAAAGCATGGAAACGAGAGGGAAGTAATTTTTCTGGTGTTTGGATTTTACTTCCAAAAATGTTTTCCTTAAGGATAGATTATGTAATAATATTAAACTATATGAAGGAAACTGAAAATTACAAAATGAAAATGCTATCAAAGCCAAAAGGACAAGAGCTACACCGGTCAATATTATGCTACTGTACTCAGATACATCGCTCAAAGCCCTAGTAGCTGTTACAAACCCTAAAAATGAGTCGCCCCACAAGACTCGAATCTGTCACCATTGCTCAGGCAGATGCGAGATTGACCCAAAAACAAATCTGTTAATGAACAGTTTTATAAAGCAGACAAGTAGTGAAGCTACAGGATCTTTACAAAGTCACCTCCAGAGATCTCCCCGTTATCAGATCAGACATCATCCTATCCGCGCATAAGCACTGCTCTTCGTCGTCGAGGTAGTTGCTATCGCGCGACTTGAGGAACCACCGCGCCAGGGAGTAGGAGTACGCGATCCCAACGACGGCGCAAACCAGGATGGCGATCTCTGTCTCAAGAGCTGAGAGCAATGCCATCCTCGCCGGAACTCTAGACTTCGTCGCTGGAGTCACTGGACTCGATGCCTATTAGAGAGAGAGAGAGGGGTGGGGAGGGGGGGGGGGGGGGATGTCAAAAACGAGGGGGGGAGGGGGAATGACCTAGGCCATTGATGTCAAAAGCGAGGAGAAAATATTAGGTATGTTAAAGGATCACATCATCCTTACTCTGCACCATTCGCACATCGACATATGTCCTAGGACCTTCCACGTCAGCCACTTTGCACACTCTACTCTCTCTCCTCCCTATCCTGTGCACGCTCTCTCTCCCCTCCTAGCCTACATGCCGAGTGGATAAATCTTGTCGTGTACTTTTGATGCCTCAATAGCGCGCCTGACACGTCAATAGCGTGTCGTGTACTTTTTGATTGACGCATCAATAGCGCGTGTACCTATTGGCTAACAAAACTAGTTTGCTTAAAAAAAAAAATTAACGAAAAAAGTTTTTCTATCAAAATTCAAATTTAGAAAAATGATTTTCTTTTGAAACAATTGGAAAACGTTTTCTGAATATATTGGTTAACAAAACACTTGTTTTTTAAAAGATATATCTTTAAAAATTCGGATTTTTAAATTTTTATTTTTATTTTTTCTTTCTTATTTTCTTCTTAGCCCGTCGCCAGCTACGATGACAGCTGGCAAGCTCTGGGCTTGCCATCAAGCAAGCTCGTGGCCTCTGGAAACGAGCCTCGCTAGTTTGGGTGAGCTCACGGTGTCCGGCAGCAATGCTCTTGAGGCCAGCAAGCTTGCAGCCCCTAACAGAGAGTCTCAAGTCTCGCCAGATCCGGCGAGCTCGTGGCCTTGAGCGGCGAGACTCAAGCTCACCCCTCGCCAAGGAGAGGCCAGCCCTCACCAGAATTTGGAGCAGTCATAAGTGCCAAGAAGTGAAAAACACACTATCAAGTCAAACTGACATATATTTTAAGCAAGCAGGTGTAGTCAAAACTACTAAATTAAGTATCACCGTGACAAACCTCCAATTGACTTGCGGAGTAGCTATATCTCCATGACCAAAGAGCAGAGACTGAAGTTGAGGATGCATGGCCCCCTCAGACCTAATCACAAGGGAACGCCAACATGTGTAAAGATCTCATTAAGTTTCCGTAGATAATTCCCGATACTCAACTTGTACCAGTATCTCCCACCAAAAAGTTGTTTGTATTTTACTGATCGACATTATATGGGTGCTTCCTTCATGGAATCTAAAACAGTCACAGCAATGCAAAATTCTCACTACTTCACGTGAAATATTGGCCTCCCCTTCCTTTCTCTATAGGGGAAAAAAAAAAAAAAAAAAGAAGCACAATCTGAGACCACAGGCAGTGCAACTTTTTTTTTCCTTTATTAACAGAAAAGTGTTAAAAAAGAGATGGAGAGAGATGGTGGGTTGCTGGGTCAATCTCTTGCGATGACGTCCGACGATATCACTGGGCATTAGAGGGCGGTGTGACCCTGTAAAGATCTCTGATAGTTTCTCGGTCACCAAAAAGAAAAAAAAAACCCCATGCTGACGAGAAAGGTGAGGGAATGTGGTAACGAAAGTCTCGTGCTTTCTCCTCTGAATCCAACAGCCAAACCCATCAAAAGCAAAGAAAGAATAAAACAAAAACAGAAGCAGAAAAAGCAAGACACCCTCCATGTGAAGAATATGAACTGAACAAAGAACACAGAAGAATAAGAAGAAGAAGACTGAATGAATCGAGTAATTCCTCTGTATTTCATGAACAAAACAAGCAATACATTTCTCTGAGAGCTTGACTTCACGACTTCCTTTTTTTCTCTATCTTCTTTTATACATCGTATCAAGAGTAAAAAGGAAGAAGAAAATGACGAAAACAGAATTTTAACAGATTCTGTTATACTTATAAAACTGAATAACTATTCTTTAATAATAAAGCACGTGCACGTGGACACATGGGGCTCTGAGTTGTGTTTTCGATAGAGGCCAGGGTCGAGCTTCTGACTTCACTAATTCTGTTCTTCGCAACAGCTCCATATTCACATATAGACGACGTAGCTATCATCACACTTGCAGCAACACAATCTTCAACCTTTGGTTCCTCATCCTTCTTCACTTCCACAAACTCTGTCTCGAGATCGGTTTCATTATGCAGCTCTGTTTCAGTATGCTTCTGTTCCTTAACACTCCAAAGGAGAAAGAGAATAATTGAAAAAGGAGGAAGACTCTGTAGCCTCAGCAGCTGTACTTTTTGGAGAGATATGCAGTGATAGAGATGGATCAGAGAAAGATGATGATGATGCAGGCAAAGGATAGAAAGGATGGTGGTGAGAGAAAATCTCTGGCGAGAAGAGCATTGACGAACTTATTTGGGCCCGCGGGGGGTGGGGGGAGCAATTGACGTGCTCCGCCCAACTTCTGCATGGGACAATTTTTTCACCACTGAAAAACTCTCGAGTGTGCATTCATTGCTTCGAGCGTTATCATACGCACTTGTGAGAACTAACTCGGATTTTCGTCATGATGATGGAAATAGTTATGTCGGGTTTCAGAAGATTTTCGGTTCTGTCCACGTCCTATGTTTCTTTTTAATAAATAAAGGGTGCTGAAATAAATATCTGAGACGCTCTTTTCAAGAATGTCTTTGAGACTTTTAGAGGAAATAGATGGAGATTTCTCATAATTAATTTCATCGAAAACCAAAATCTTTTCTCATTAACGTAAGTTTATTTATAACATAAGGGAAGACTACACTAAATTGAATTAAATTGGCTATATTTTTCTACTTCTTACTTGTAATTAGAGACATCACTTATAAATTTCTTCTAGGTTGTTTAGAATGAACAACGGATTCTTCAATGGATTAAGTAAGAAAACAGTTTTTGTCTAAACAATTATCTGATTGCATTGAAAATAACATTAAGCTATTAAAGCATGTCAATTTTGCAGAAAGAGTTATGAAAGTTAACTTCTATTTCAATGATCTTATTCGGAGATTTTTCAATTACGTTTAGATTGGGTTGAACTGATTTGACCTATTTACTCAATTATACGATCATGTTTTAATACCTATTGCATATATAAGTTGTGCTAGGGTTGAATTTTCTGACATGATTATTAAATGGATTGTGTTCAAATAGATTTAGTTAATGTTATAGCTTTAAGTTGGCATGACATGCACGACTCATGAACACAAACAAGTGACGTGAAGGTTTAGTCAAATTTCATATTAACTCAACATGTAGTACTTTTTGTCATTGGCGGCGATGTGAAGGAATATGCTAAGAAGCAGAATCTCCACATCAATATACACGATGAAGTGCAAAAAATATATAATATAATAATAATAATAATAATAATAATAATAATAATAATAATAATAATAATAATAATAATAATAATAATAATAATAATAATAATAATCTATTTACCCCTAGCACTTAAGATTAAGAATTAAGAAATCAAAGAAAAATAAATTTGTACAACATGGACCGGTAAATTTGAAAATAATCCAAACAAATTGATATTTGCAAATTTAATAATCTCATACATAATGAGTATATTTAACTAATGAATGAAGAACTTGCATATTGCATGATTACTTTTTCAGAATTATCACTTTTCAGAATTATCACTTTTTCTTATGGTTGCAAATATCTATATTGTGGGAAGACCTTCATAATTTTAGTACTTCGAGGGTCCATTCATTTCACGGAAAATATCATGTTTCCGGAAAATATTTTCCTGGAAGTCATTTTTCAGGAAAATGACTCTATTTTCCGATATTCAGTCAAAACCTAAACTTTTTAGTGGAAAATATTTTCCACCGTTCGTTAGCTAATTTAATTGTTTGAGAAAAATTATCAAAAATTGAATTTTAATATTTTTAATTGACCAAAAAAATATTTTTATTTTTATATTTTTTTAAAAATGAATTTTTAATTATTTGTATTTTTAAAAAATTGAAATTGTTATTATTTTTTTCTTTTTTCTTTTTTCTTTTTTTTCTTTTCCTTCCTCCTTCTTCCACCGCCGCCTCCTTCCTCCTCCTTCTTCCTCCTCCTTCCTCCACCGCTGCATGCCTAACGATGGCCGGCTGCCCAGCGGCCGACCAAGACTTGGTCGCCAGATCTGGCGAGCTTGAGGCTCGAGCGATCTTGCCCGAGCTCGCCAGAGTTTCGCCAGGCTTTGGCGAGCCGCGAGCTCGCCGAATTTGGCAACGAAGCTCAGGCTCACCTGGATCGAGAGCCCGAACTCCGCCGCCAAATCCAGTGAGCTCGCAGCTTGCCAGAGCTCAACGAAACTCTAGCAAGCCGAGCGAGGCCCAAGCCCCACCTAGCTCACCGGATTGACAAGCTACGAGCTCCGCCTCGCCCGATCTGGCGAGGCCCGAGCTCGGCTTCGCTAGATCGGGCTAGGCGGAGCCTCGTTAGCCTGGGACGAGGCTCGAGCTGGTTTGTGGCCGGTCGCCGGCCGTTGCCAAAGAAGAAGATGAAAAGAAAGGAAAGGAAAGGAAAAAAAAATTAAAAACTTGATTTAAAAAAAAAAAAAAAAGAAAGCATAAAAATAAAACGAAAATGTATTGGTCAAAAGAAGTAAGATGGAAGAAGTTATGGAAAATGTTTTCCACTTCTCAGAAGTTATGGAAAATGTTTTCCACTTCTTAGAAGTGGAAAACATTTTCCTCACTTTTAAAAGTTGTTTTTTCCAATGATGGAAAACATTTTCTTAACTAGTTCATTTTCTGTGAAACGAACGCTAGAAAATCCGGAAAATGTTTTCCCGAAAGTCATTTTCAGCGAAACGAACAGACCTTGAATATCAGTAAATACAAGATATGTTACAAATAAAAAATTTGGCACTTTAGACTCTATTGTTATGCGAATTTCCCTCTTTCATGCAAGTGTGCATTTTTTTTTCCTTTTGACCTGACCCAGTGGATCTCATTGGGCGCTCGGTCCATATGAATCAACAATTGTGCTCTCGGCCCAATTCCTGACCCGACAACCGGCCCAGGAATGATGGGCCTTGTTCAACCAAAAGCCCACGGAAGACTAGTCTTTGTGAACATTTTCCAGCATTTGATAAAGGATGAACATTAGAGAGCAGCGGCCAAGTTCCATTTCTTACGTTCATTTTTTTTTTCCCGGGGAAACGTATCCCACGACGCAGTATACAGGTTCGCAAGGTGGCGAGCTCTTCCAAGACACGCGGGTCTCCCCGTCCCGAAGCAGGAGAGATCAGGGGACCAAGTGAGTGTGAAAGATCGAAGCCTGTATCGTTTGACCATCGGGAACACTAATCTCTCACCATTACATTGCCTACCCCTTGATGACACTGGCTTTTCCATTGGCAGTCAAACAACACTAGAGTTACTTTTAGGGTACGCTTGCTTTCCTAAAAATTTTATGATAATTGAAAATATTTTCCATGAAAGTCATTTTCCAGAGAAAATTGTTAGTTTTCATTTGTTTAATGCTTAGAAAAATCAATTTCTTCCTCGTTAAAAGGAGAAGTCATTTTCCCTTGTTCCAACCTTGTTGTATTCATGCATGGAAAACGTTTTCCATAAGTATATCAATTTTCTGTCGTCCAAACACTGAAATGTCAGAAAACAATGTCCGAAAAACGATTTTTCTTCAAACAAACAGACCTTAAATTTCATTAGAGAAGCCGAAGGTCTATGATCCATTAGCATTCATGTATAAGCGATACATACGGCTGTCAAACATGCATTCTGTGGTGTCATCCACTAGTGTAAGCATGGATAATAGCAAGATGGACCGAGATTCGTTCTACGTCAACTGGTAAGTTGAAAAAAGGGGCGGAAACTGCCGTAGAAAAAGTGGTGATTTTGGGTTTGGCCGAAGGAGGAAGATGGGCACAATAAATGGAATGGTTCCCCCCATCACGCTCACAAGTTGCGTCCACTTTGACGTTGACCAATTGCCCATTTCCTACTCTCTCTCTCTCTCTCTCTCTCTCTCTAGATCCATATTAATCTCTCACTTGGAAAAATATATATGACTTGGTACATTTGCTTCACAGAAAAGTCAATGATATAGGAAAATACTTTCCCATAAAATATTTTCCAACAATACAATTAGTTTTTCTTGATATAGTAATATATGATCAAAAATGTTTTCTGATGTTTGAATACTATTGGAAAATGATTTCAATATCACAACTTTATTCCAAGCCAAAAAAAAAAAAAAAAAAAAAATTCAATTTTAAAAAATAAAAAAAAATCTAATTATTTATTTATTTTATTTTTCTCCTTTTTTTCATTTTTTTAAATCAATTTTCTTTTTCTTTTTTATTTTTATTTTTATTTTTATTTTCTTTCCTTTTATTTTTCTCCCTCCTCTTCGCTACCGACCAGTGATGGTTATAGGCAAGCTCTACCTTGCCAAGATCGAGCGAGCTACAAGCTCACCAACCTTGGTAGAGTACGAGCTCCTCATAGTTGATCGAGCTAGGAGCTCGCTAGCCTCGACGAAGCCTAAGCTCATCAACCTTGATGGAGCTCAAGTTGTCAACCTCGAGTTCGTTAAATCGGCTAAGCCTCAAGCTCATCCGTTTGCATCTTGGCTGCTCATCAGGCTGCCAATAGTTGTCAATAGCGGAGGAAGAAGGGGAAAGAAGGAGAAAGGAAAAAGAAAAGAATTAAAAAAAAAAAAAAAAAAGAGAGAGAGAAGAAATAATAATGATAATAATAATTCAAAATTTTTAAAAATAATTAAAATTCAATTTTTTTGGAAAAAATATTTTATAAGAATAAAATTTTTATCAACCAAGTAACCTAGGACTAATAAAACACTTTGGAAAATGCTTTGAAGTTATTTTAAAGGGGAAATTGTTTTCCTAAATAAGCCTTCATAGGAAACATTTTCCGTTAACTTTTTTCCTAAGCGAATCAAAAGCTAGAAAATGAGATGTTTTTCCCATAAAAGGTTTTGCACAAAACAAATGGACCTTATCCACGACAAATCCATTTCCAATTTTATTTGTCACATCGTGCATTGGTTCTATGTCTGTTAGGGAAATCCCTTATGATGTTTTGAAGATGACAAAATAAATCAAAGGCTACTAACATGTTTGATGGTTGAGTAATAGACCATGCAGATGATAGAACATGTAAATGATATTGTCAAAGTGCGAAGACGACCAGAAGACTGAATGTAACTCATGTCCAAAGTATATTCTGAAGATTTCCAGACTTCTGTGTCAAAGTCTGAAGATTGCCAGGCTCAAGACTCAAAGTCTGAAGACTGCCAGACTCAAGACTCAAAGTCTGAAGACCGCGTTTTAGTGTTAAAGTCTGTTCTACATCGAAGTTTGTCAACTCGACTAATTTCGATCGAACGTGAATGATAAACCAAAAGACAGACTCTATGCTTTCAAGTCGAACCGGGTATAGACCTTAAAGCTAAATCGTCGTAAGCAGATATGTTCGCACCCGATTGTAAAGTCTACATACTCAGATTGTAAAGTCTACGACTCATATTGTAAAGTCTACGACTCGGACTTTACATCCAGTTTCGATGAATCGTAACTCAAGCCCAATCATACAACGGCTAGTGATCTGGTTTGGATTCCACATCAAGATTGATTTGATTGATTCAATCTAATTGATTGACGATTGGATCTTGAAGACAAGAACTTTCTATACGAAGAAGCTTTACTTATGGAAACCAAGATTTCGTTTGTATGGGCGATCGGAATCAATTTGGGATTTTACCTTTGTCACTCAACGGCTACCAAATCTTCTAGATACAGAGCTGTCCAATGGGTATATTGGAAGACGATTCTCCGGGATGCTGTCCAACGGCTAGTTTGGAAGTGGAGGAGTATTTAAGAAGATGAAGGACCGATGAGCAAGTAAGAGACGGAGCGTAGAATTTATAATTCCAAAGTCTGAGCAACTTTTGATCATATACTTGTCTCTCGAGAGCTTAAACGTTTGTAATCATGAGAGAAATACCAAAAGAGTGACTTAGTGAGATAGTGTGATCTACTACTAAGTGTTTGCACTCGAAGTTGTAATCTCTTGTTGATTGCATAGTGGAATCCAGCCAAGAAGGCTGTTATCGTGGGAGAGTGGACGTAGGCTTGGATTAAGCCGAACCACTATAAATCTTGTGTTCTTATTCTCTTCCCTAACTCCTTTATTTTGTTCATACTAGCACTCTCAATTGGTATCAGAGCCAAGTGCTCGGTTTATAAAAGTGTTTTTACTTTTGAGTTAAAGATTCTTTATGGCTAGTATGTTGGCACCAGGACTTATGGAAGGGCAAAGCAACACAAGGCCACCATATTTTGATGGAAAGGAATACGACGTATGGAAGAACAAAATGAAAGCATTCCTAAGATCCAGAGATCTCTTACAATGGGATGTTGTGGAAAGAGGAATCAACCCCATTGCTGCGTCTACATCAAATAAGAATGGCAAAGATAAAGAAACCAAACCCCCCGCTCTTATTTCTCGGACGGAGTTGTCCAAAAGAGAAGCGTTTGATGCAAAAGCTATTTATTCTTTATATTGCGCTTTATCTCCTGCTGAATATAACAGAATCTCTTCATGTGAAACAGCAAAAGAAGTTTGGGATAAACTTCATGTTACATATGAAGGGACCGATCGTGTAAAAGAGACAAAAGTAAACTTCTTGCTTGGCCAATATGAATCATTCAAGATGAAGCAAGGAGAGTCAATTGGAGATATGTTCAGCCGTTTTACAGAAATTGTAAATGGTTTAGCATATCAAGGTCAGCAAATTTCTACCCCGATGAAGGTCAACAAACTCTTGCGAGGTCTCTCAAAAGATTGGAATCATGTCAAGACCTCAATCCGGGAGACTCAGAGGATTATGCCACTCTCCGTTGATGAATTGATTGGCACTCTTCAATCCTATGAAGTGGAACAACTTAATGACGAAGATCCCGAAGGTAAGAAGTCCATTGCTTTAATATCTAATGCTGTTTTTGATGAAACAGACTCAGAAAATGACATGGACGATGAAGAACTTGCCTTTATGGTCAAGAAATTCAAAAAGCTGAGTAGAAAAGGAAGGAACTTCGATGGAAGAAGTCAATACAAGCATAATGGCCATAAAAGAATCATGAAAGAAGATGATGATCAAGAAAATATATGCTTGACGGCACATTCAGAATTTGAGTCTGACTCAGACACAGACTCAGAATCTGATGAAGAAATCGAGGATTGTCCTAAAGTTTGGAGACCTACCAAGAAAAAATGGGTACCAAAGAAAAGATAAGTTAGTTTTGCAGGATATAAAGAAGAAAGAAGAAAGAGGATTTGGTAAGGAATTTTTTATTCTCAATTTGATTTGGGCAATAATTCTCATTATGCTTGAAATTCGATATATCATTGATTGATTGAGATTTTATAATGATCATATTTGCTTTATGAAAGAAAGAATTGTATGATTTGTTTTTGTGATTTGTGAGTTGAGGTTTGATTTAACACGTGTGATTATTTGAAATAATTCAGATTATTTTGTCTAATTTTATACTCTCAGATCTAATCATATTTGGCAAAGTGAAAATCTGTTTTACGTGATGATGCAAGATATTCTTAGATATTCAAAGATTTCATTCTCCCTGATTTTATTGTGCTTTGACTAAGTGAGAATTTATTTTTCTAAATATCATTGTGCATAATATTCTTTCTTTGAATATTTTGTTACGATGAAATAAGAAAGAATATTTGATTATGGAGATTTTCTATTTTACTCTAACGTCAATGAAGGATCCAAATTAATGGATACCAAAAAGAGAAATGAGTTGATTGCAGGAAATTCTTTAAGGGAAGGATGATTGCGAATCTACGCAGATTTTGGTGTAATCAAAAAATATCTCCTGCGACAATTGCAACAATTGTTTCTATTCGCAAATATTGTCATGATCACAGGAGGAGAAATCAAATCCAAAAGAAAAGGGAAAGAATCGCGTTCATCTCAAAAAGGCAACAAATTGAGGGGGAGCTTTGATCAATTTTGGAAAAATCTTTTTGAATCGATCGTGATCTTATTATGGATGGAATGAAAGGTAAATGTGTCAGAATTTGTTCAAAAAATCCGGTTAATGCATCTTTTATTACCTTTTGTCATTAACAAATCTCTTACTGATATTATCATTTTATTATGACAAAAATGGTACGTGCAAGTTATTATGCATCCGTGATTTTTATTGAATATTTGCTGATATATATAATCGAAGTGAGCTATATTGCATATCTTTAATAGTCGATAAAAAAAAAAAAAAAGCTGATTTTTGGAAATTGTGATTCATGCAAAATATTTGTTATCATTCTCTACGTGAATCCATTATTATCGCTTTTTGATTATGACAAAAAGGGGGAGAATATATGAATATGCATATGTGCTGATTGGTTAATATTATTTATTGCATAATATTGAGCTGCGATTATTTTTCTATATATTGTTATGCTCAATCTATTTGTTATCTTCTGATATCCTTTGATTTAAAAGTATGTTTACAAATCTGCATATTCAGATATTGTTTTGTCATCATCAAAAAGGGGGAGATTGTTAGGGAAATCCCTTATGATGTTTTGAAGATGACAAAATAAATCAAAGGCTACTAACATGTTTGATGGTTGAGTAATAGACCATGCAGATGATAGAACATGTAAATGATATTGTCAAAGTGCAAAGACGACCAGAAGACTGAATGTAACTCATGTCCAAAGTATATTCTGAAGATTTCCAGACTTCTGTGTCAAAGTCTGAAGATTGCCAGGCTCAAGACTCAAAGTCTGAAGACTGCCAGACTCAAGACTCAAAGTCTGAAGACTGCCAGACTTTAGTGTTAAAGTCTGTTCTACATCAGAAGTTTGTCAACTCTGACTAATTTCAGACTGAACGTGAATGATAAACCAGAAGACAGACTCTATGCTGAAGCTGAACTGGGTACAGACCTTAAAGCTAAATCTGTTCAGAAGCAGATATGTTCAGACCCAGATTGTAAAGTCTACATACTCAGATTGTAAAGTCTACAGACTCATATTGTAAAGTCTACAGACTCAGACTTTACATCCAGATTCGATGAATCGTAACTCAAGCCCAATCATACAACGGCTAGTGATCTGGTTTGGATTCCACATCAAGATTGATTTGATTGATTCAATCTAATTGATTGACGATTGGATCTTGAAGACAAGAACTTTCTATACGAAGAAGCTTTACTTATGGAAACCAAGATTTCGTTTGTATGGGCGATCGGAATCAATTTGGGATTTTACCTTTGTCACTCAACGGCTACCAAATCTTCTAGATACAGAGCTGTCCAATGGGTATATTGGAAGAAGATTCTCCGGGATGCTGTCCAACGGCTAGTTTGGAAGTGGAGGAGTATTTAAGAAGATGAAGAACCGATGAGCAAATAAGAGACGGAGCGTAGAATTTATAATTCCAAAGTCTGAGCGACTTTTGATCATATACTTGTCTCTCGAGAGCTTAAACGTTTGTAATCATGAGAGAAATACCAAAAGAGTGACTTAGTGAGATAGTGTGATCTACTACTAAGTGTTTGCACTCGAAGTTGTAATCTCTTGTTGATTGCATAGTGGAATCCAGCCAAGAAGGCTGTTATCGTGGGAGAGTGGACATAGGCTTGGATTAAGCCGAACCACTATAAATCTTGTGTTCTTATTCTCTTCCCTAACTCTTTTATTTTGTTCATACTAGCACTCTCAATGTCAACCGGAAATGGCCTTTCATTTTCTAAATTTTGGACAACATGATTTCTTTAATATTCGCAAACCTCAGACAAAATACATATAGTAGAACTATTCATGATGAAATATTGTATTAATGTATTGCGGGGAGTAATGACAATGGGTGCAAATATATTGCTCTATTTTTTTTTTGCTCGAATGATAACCATTTTGCCTAGAAATTAATTTTTGAAATAGAAATCCAGATGAGTCTCTGGAAAAAAAAAATACGCGTTTAATAAAGACACAAAATTTCTATTTCGGAATTAAAAATTCGTTTGATAAAGATACAAAATTTCTCCCTTCCAAACAATGATAGGAGTGGTGGCCATTGGTGGGTTAGCAATCAGCTAGCAAAGAGGACAAGTGATAAAAAGAGTTTTTATCTCTCATTTTTATTCCAAAAATAAAGAAATAAAAAAAATTATTTCTTACTTTTGTTCCAAATTTTAATTTAGACAAAAATTTGTTCCAGAAAAGAAAAATAAAATTATGTTACCAAATAGATTTATACTCCAAATCTGTTTTTGGAACGGAAAGAAAATAGTTATCATGTGCGCTCTTCCTTTTTTATTCATTTCCATTGTGAAACATAAAAAATAAAATTTAAGTTTTCTGGTTTTTATAATTAAAAGCAAAGGTGTAGGAACTCCCGAGAAATTTGTTCTCCTTTGAATCGACTTTAGGAGCGAGCAGAAAGCAATGCGAAGCTTTTCTTTTTTTATGTTTTATATGTACATTATTATGATTAGGGGGATGGCTTTAGGTGAAATTAGGATGAGTGCCATCGCAGGAAGTTTCTAAAAAACTCTATGACGATTATCACAGTTAAATATGTTACTAAATTTGATTGTCCGCATTTACATCTTTACATTTTTTGAAATACAAAAAAAGTCATAAACATATTGTATTGATAATAATTCAGTTTTAATTATATTAATTAGGTTAATTTAATCATAAACATTCTTACATTGGGATTGATAAAGTCCATCTGACTAATTTATGCTGGAAATTATGGACATGAATACCAGTTGTATTATGTGGCACAATCAACATTGACGTGGATATTTATATAATATTTAATTATTTTTTCGAATTTTTTAAATATTTTTTCCTTTTCCTTTTCCTTTTCCTTTTCATTTTCTTTTTTTCCTTCTCTTTCCGTTCTTTTTTTTTTCTTTCCTTTTTTCTCTTTTTTTTTTTTCCATTCTTTATGTTCCTCCACC
Organism: Eucalyptus paniculata subsp. matutina; assembly: GCA_017140255.1. Classification (NCBI taxonomy): domain Eukaryota; kingdom Viridiplantae; phylum Streptophyta; class Magnoliopsida; order Myrtales; family Myrtaceae; genus Eucalyptus; species Eucalyptus paniculata. The sequence continues at coordinate 53,970,031 of CM029437.1, read as the reverse complement.
AGCCTCCCTGATGGTCAACAAAGGTTGCTGGCTGCTAACAAGGGCAAGGCCCAGGACACCATGGTCAGTGGAGGTTGCTGGTTGTTGACGAGGGCTGGGCGGCCCTTGTTGGCAATAAGCAAAATCAACCCTCGTTGGTCTTTGGTGAGGGCCGATGATGGCTAGGCAAGGCCACCCCTCACTGGGTCTAATGAGGGGACCTTTGCCCAATGGGTCAAATTAAAATGTTTAAAGTTGAATTGATATTGATGCAATAGATTTATGACTTGTTTTGTACTTTTTCCCATTTTTTGGATGCCTTGCAAATATATATATATATAACAAGAAAGACGGTGAAAGCAAGCATGCACGCACATGGCACATGCTCAAAATCTAATTCTAATTTAAATGGAATAGTTATTCCACCTTTCAGCCTAAAGATTTCTTGGCTATCCAAAATCAAGAATTATTAATCATTGATCTCATGGAAATAATTATTTTTATATAACTCAGAATGCTTAAGTTTGTTACTTACTCCATGATTGACAAAAGAAAAATCAAAATTATTATTTAAGTAGTCATAGTTGTTTATATCAAACTACAAAATTATTTATCTCTAAACAAATGTTTACATATTGTGATTAAATACTATAATAGCAAATCAGAGACTTCACTTATATGTGTATGTTTACATCTGCCTAAATAATTAGAATCCATAACACAAAATGATAATCATGTTCATAGTTTATAATCTATAAACAATAAGTCAAAAAATATAATGACAATGAGGGATTTCAATGTTCTACAAGGTGATCATTGCTATTATTTATTAGGGATAAGTAGATTATAAGTCCTAAAACTTGTCTCAAAGGTGCAATGCAATCCTATAACTTATAAAAAGTACAATCACATCATAAAACTTGTCAAATTGGTGCAATCAAGTCATTCCGTAATCTCCGTCCAATTAAACTAATGAAAAATGCTGACATGATTTCTTTTAATATTTTCTCTCTCTCTCTCTCTCTCTCTCTCGTGTGGCATTACCATACTAAAACGTGAAATATAAAACTAAAACGTCATTTTGATCTAAATCCAAAATTTTTAATCGAAATCTTAATTAAATTAGATTATAAAATCCAAAAAGGAAGAGGCATTTGTTTGTCAATCACAAATGATGAATTTCCTAAGTTTGTACTTCACGTGTGTTGCGACCTACCCCTGATACGGAAGGAAACATAAGATTAGGGATATTGCCTAAAGGATGGACCTACGGCCTACGATTTAGACGTGGGCTCTCTCAAGCCTATACCTTGCGCAACATCAGGCATTCAAATTGGCGACATTAATTTTTCTTAAAAAAGAGTTGTCACTAGCCTATTAGGATTAGCTACAGACCAAGTTAAGTGTGGGAGCGCATTTCACTTCTCATGTAATCAGATAATATAGGGTCAATAAATTAATGCTATTTCAATACCTAATTTTGTTAATTTTAAAACAAAAGATTTTTTTTTAGGCGGTCTAAATTGATTTTATATCTATCAACTAACATATAAGATGATCATGCAGATGCGTCATTACTAGAATAGCAATCAGCAAGCAAGTAAGCATTATCCAAGTTGTAGGGAAAACAAGCATCTAGTGTTAAAAAATAAGTAATTGTCAAACCTAACTAGTCTAAAGGGTAGCCATAGTCATCATATTGAAAGTGTGCAACCAATTTATTAATGGTTTCAAAAAGGAAACATTAAAACCTTAAGAGTTTGTTTGATTTTGAGCTCGATTTTTTTATCAATGATTTCCCCACACTTTAAGAGAAAATACCCCCCAAAAAAAACTATTTTTTAAAGCTTTTTCTGATTTCAGAAAAGAATAAAAAATTATTGGCATTTTTAAAATTTTTTTAAAAAAATATGTAATAAAGACATTTTTAAAAAATTTCCTAAATGAGATTCGGGTCAGGTCTCTGGATCTAATCCGTGTCGGCACGACCCGAATCCGCTGGCCTAGGTCGCACATCCCAGCCCTCACACGAACTGGGCTCATTATATTGAGCCCAGTCCGTTTCCAACTTAATAACATAAAACAAAAGAACAAACTAGTCCAAATGGCGCAAACCAGACCAACCCCTGATTCTTTTAACTCACATCAAGCCCAAGCCTACTCAAATATAAACCCCCCAAGCTCGACACAATTACATTAGAAATGAATTTAACCAAGCTCACCTGACAAACTAATTTTCCTTTTCCGCTTCTTCTGTGTCTTCCACGTCCAGTTCACATTCCCAGAACCCGACTTCTTCACAGCATCAATTTCCGTATATCAAACTCTCAAGTTCTCTCCTCTCTCTTTTCTTTTAAATTTATCTCGACGTTAAGGCTTACAAAGAAAGCACCAAACGAGAACCTCGCTTGCTGAAAAACGCACGTTCGAAAACCATCACACTACGCTGGCCGATAAGCACGCAATGCCCCAAAAGGAAAGACGCCTCTAACAACGAAACAACAATTAAAAATTCAGCAGAATCACGTTCAATGACTAAAACACAGTTCTAAACAAAACAGAAGCCGAAAACTGAACGATGCCAAAGTGAATCTGGTTCCGGCATTATGCCTAACGCCTAGTGGGTAAGGGTGCCAAAAACTGAACCGAAAAATTCAGCTTTTTTCAGTTTGGTTCTCATTAAAAACTAATTCTTTTTTATCGGTTCGGTTTTTATTGATTCGGTTAACTGAATTAAACCAATAAAATCTAAAATTTTTCCTTTTTTATTTTATGAAAATTTTTTGTTGATTTGTTTATCTTTTCCTTTTCTTTTTCTTTTTTTCTTTTGCCAGTTGCTAACCATGGTGGCAGCCGGCAACCGGCCAATGAAGAAGAAAAAGAAGAAAAAGCAACAAAAAGAAAGAGAAAGAAAAGGAAAATAAGAAAAATTAAAAATAGATTATTTTAAAATTAATATATATATATATATAGCAAAAAAAACAAACATAAAAGTAAAAACTGAAAAACCGAACCGAACTGGGATTTCGGTCTGGTTCGGTTTTGATTTGAATCGGATTTCGATTCAACATAATAAATTTCCTTATCGGTTCAGTTCGGTTTGATTCAATTCAGTTTTTTTGAAAAATCGAACCGAATCATTTACACCTCTACTAGTAGGTGTCAACCAAGGTGACGCATCCGGAGACATCCAAGACAAGAACCCAACTCGAAATGATCATATATAGCTAACAAACAAAACTCAAGTTAGACTCCAAAATGATCCCTTCACATTAACGCGAGCATAATTTGGCGAACGACAAGCTCAAGTCGAGACAAACCGAGGGCATTATCACCGGAGATGGCCCTACTTGGCTCGACGACGGCAAATGGATGGCAAACTGGAGATATGTCGGGCTTAGTCTAGTCACCTCGCACGTCTCGGAGCCGGGATCATCGGGAGAATCGATTTAAAACGAACATAACATGGGCTAACCAAGAGTACGGGCGCCTAAAAAGGGAACCGCAAGCGTCTGCGTTCGTTGGGAGCAAGCCTCTCTGGTGGCACTAAGCTCACGTATTTCACTTCTTGGCTCAGCTCCCACTCTCCAACTCACTCGCTCTCACTTCCTGGCTTAGCTCCCACTCCCCATATCACTCGCTCCCTCTCGGTCGTTCTCGCTCCCCCTTGCTCGAATCTCACTCTCTCGGTTGCCCCCCTGCTCTCTCCCTCTCGCTGAAGAAGAAGCCCTCAAAACCCGACTAACCCCCCTCGTTGGCTGCTCTCTCCTCATTCCCTTTCAAGCCGCGCGCCAGCTGTTACTAGACCGATCGTACCGTCCTCGGGTCGTTCTTCTTTGTCCTTTTTGTCGTTCGTTGGGAAGTAAGCGTCCAGCGACAGGGAAGGAGAAGAGAAGAAGATAGGGCCGGGGAAAAAAGGAAAAGAAGAAGTGGGCGGGGCCAGCCCAAGCGGGAAAAGGAAAAGGTAAAAGAAGGAAGGGACGGGCTAAAGGTGGCCCTAGCCCAGTCCGGCTACGGTTTTTTTTTTTAATTTTTAATACTAATAATGCAAATGTTCCTATTGTCTATAGCAATGCATTTAAATGAAAATTATTTACTCTTTTTTTATATTTTTTTTAAGACTAACTAAGCGAGTAAGTCCTAAATAAAAAGGACAAAATTTAGGTGTCATTAGCATGATATTGGTTTTTTCATTTTGAGTTCAGGTTAACCTTATCAAAATTTTACATGAGGAGTTGTCATTAGCTTATTGGGCCGATTAAAACTAAATAAGACATGGGAGGATATCTCACTTTCATCGAAAATCGTTCTCTAACTTTTCTTAAAAGGGTTCAGGATTTTATGCCAATTCTGAATAGAGGATATCTCATGCAAGAAAGGATCAAATTTCTTTAATCCAAATGATATTGTAATATCCCAAACCAAGTCATAATTTAATTGGTGACAAGGCACAAGGGGAGAAAAGTACCAAAAAAGTTTCAAATTTATTATATTGAAATCAATTCAGTTCTGTACCTTTTTATATTGATACAAATTTAGTCTATCCAGTCAGTTTTGGCCAGCCAATGCTAATGTGAACATCGGTCGGTGGTTAATGATAACATGGTAATTTTTAAATTTTTTTAATTTTTAATTAATTTTTTCTTTTTCTTTTTCTTTTTGCTCTTCTTCCTCCTTCGATCCTTGCGGTGGCTATGACCCCTACCGAAGCCTTGCTAGCCACTGCACGGATCCAAGGAGGAAATAGAGAGAAAAAGAAGAGGAAAAAGTAAAGAAAAAGGAAAAAGAAAAAGAAAAAAAATTGCCACATTAATGCAAGTAGGGGCAAATTTTGACGGATGGACTGAATTGGTATCAATATGAAAATTTTTAAAATTGAATTAATCTGATTGAAAGATTTAAGGCTGAATTTATACCAAAGCAACAGATTTATGAATTTTTTGGTACTTTTCCCAGCACTAGGGTTACAAAAGGTGTGGATGATAACTATTCTGGTAAGAAATTGATTTTTGAAAGTTAAATAGTTTTTATTTTTATTTCTAATTCTGGATGATTTTCTGAGCAAAATCGTATTTGATAACAATGCAAAATTTATCTTTCAGAAATAGAATTTCACAAAATTTATCCTTTTTGGGGGACGATGGATGGCGATGGTAGCAGGTAGCAGACGGCAATTGGTAATGGCAGCAATCCAACGACAGTGACATAGGATGGTAGTCGGCAGACGGTGATCAATGATTGCCAGCAGTAGATGGTGGTAGTGGATGACGACAGCTAGTGAGTGGCTGACTAGTAGAGAGAATGAGTGATAAGAAAAGTTTTTATTTCTCATTTCTATTCGAAATATAGAGACGTAAAAAAATTTTACTTCACATTTTTACTCCAAACCTAATTCTAGACTATGAATTTGTTTTTAAAAAAAAATGAAATTGCATGATCAAGCAAATTTTTGAAACGGAAATAGAGTGATTGTCATGCGCACCCAAAGTTAGCATTGAATTGTGCCGGAAACTTAATCAACGAACGCGGTACCGAGATAGAGATACGCACCAAAATCTAATTGACGACATGAATATGAAAACTACCACTAAAAAAATGTAAAGTACATTATAGGAAAAGTAAATATAATTGCAAGATAACTTTTTGATTTATTACTCAAACCCAACCCCTTAAAGACTTGAAACCCACACTGAAATGACACTTGACCTCCAAGGGTCCATTTGGCAATGTTCTGATTTCTTTATTTTTCTGTCATTTTGTTCCCTACAACAAAAAGTAAATAGAAATCTATTTGGTAATATTAACTAATTTTTCTAATCTCAAAATAGAAATGTGGTTGGGGAATATATTTGAAATAGAAATAAATAAATAAAAAGACAAAAGTAACTTCTTATTCTCGGGAATAATTTCTAGAAATGAGTTAATTTTTAATTTTTCTTTTCTTCTTCCTTACCGCCCACCCCCTCGCTACCCCCTACTATCTGGCAAGGAAGAATAAGAACAGAAAAAAAAATCTTAAAAATTTATTAAAAATTAAAAGAAATTTTACGTTACAAAAAAAAAAAAATTGCGAATTGTACCAAACATATTTTTATTTTCTTTCCATTCCAAGAATATAATTTTATGTAGTTACCAAACGCGTTTTTTTACTCAAATTATTCTGGGAATGGAAATAGAAAAAAATTATTTTCGAAAAGAAATTGCTCCTCAAAACAAAAGTATTATCAAACGGACTTAAAGTAGGCTTTTTTTGTTCTCAAAACAATTTCAAAAAATAAGTCATTTTCTTTCTTCTTTTTTCCTTCTTATTTGTTACTATCCCTCACACCCCCTGCCATCCACCCTCCCCCCACCGGCCACCACCGGTAGCAGTTGCTCGCCGCCAGTCTCAAGAAGTAAAAAGGAAAAGAGAAAAATCTAAAAAAATTATTAAATTAAAAGAAATTATAAATTACAAAAAAAAAAAAAAATAGGTCGTATCAAATGTATTCCTACTCTTTTTCCATTTCGAGAATAGAAATTTTACGTAGTTATTAAACGCATTCTTTTATTCAGAAATTGCTCAAGGGAATAGAAAAAAAAAAGACTATTTCTGAAAAAAAAATTATTACCAAGAATATAAGTGATGCCAAACAGACCGCAAGTGGTCAAACAATGAAGCTTTTTCTTTGTTAATAAAGTTAGAAAATAAACATTTGAAAGAGGACGCAAAAGTACAAATGTCATACATTTCAAAACTCGTCCAGTTACCTATCCTTTGAAAATGTTTTTTGTGATCAATATGTATGATTATCTAACTAAATAGAAGGTAGTTAAAATACATATACTTTTGGACATGTGCATACGTGTACGTATATTCATAGTTAAGATGGGATTGTGTGGGATTATTAGTTGCACGCTTGTATGTATATTTAATGTTTCATGCTCTCAAGACTAACGAAAAAAATGATTAATTATTTTATTTGGTGCTCAATTTAGAGGGAGGCGCATCTTGGCCGGTACTTCATTCAGAAGGAGATAAAACTTATTTTAAGAATATTTCTAAAGATTTCCCATTTAATCTGGCCAGCCATCAGTCATGCGACCAGATGATGCCCGGCGACCGACCAGAGAAGGAAGAATGGAAGAAAAAAAATACTATAAAAATTATCCACATCATTGCCGATTGCCAATTGTGTTATGTAAAACGGATATAATTTGAGGTTTTTTGTGTCAAAAAAAAATTGAGATAAATGTGTGACGCAAGTATAATATATATTGTATCACAAAAAATATAATTAGTAAATATATCATACGGGTATAAGTTTAGGGTTTTTGTGTCATAAAAAAAAAAAAATAAAGGTAGACGTGTTATGGTAAGTATAATTTAAGGTTCTTTGTCTCTCTTTCCCTATGTTGCTTGAGAATTGAATTCAAGCCATTTCGTTCTATGGCCGGGAGAAATAAAACAAAGACAACCAATTCTATTCAACCAGCTAACTCATTTTTAAGGAAAAATTATATTTTCCACTGCATATATTTTCATGCATTTTCTTATCTAATCCCTATACTTTTAATCGGTCTAATTAAATTCTTATAGTTTCACAAATTATCTCATCATGTCTCCTCAACACTTAATTTGGCCAAATCTAAGTGGTGTGACTATTAGACAACGTCGTTGTGTGATGTTGATAATATCTTCCTAAATTGGGTATCTGCATTGGTTAAATTCTATAAATGTAACACTACAACATTATCTACATTGCCTAAATTTTTCCTTACACATCCCTAATACTTTGTAATTATAATTTATAAAAGTAAAATTATTTAATTAGACAAATTAAAAATACATGAATTTATTTTTGTTTTAGGACCATGCAAAGAACAACGTGAAACTCGTCGATTTTCCCAGCTTTCCACGATCAGATATCTTTGGTTTTCTTTTCTCTTTTTCGTCGATTGACATCATTCTCCCTAATGAAAGTGTTAATCAAACTTGTGGATTGATATAGTGGATGGGCTTGGGCTTGGCCTCGGCCATGGACTTAGGCTTTTTTCCGAGATTCGTTTCAATCAACCAAATTGATATTCTTCAACAACTCATGCATTAAATAATTAGTAAGGTTTAGACTTCATTTGTTGCACAAAAAATAAATAATTAAATCTTCATGTAACACCGACCAAAAAAAATCTTCATATAAAAAATTTAGATAAAGATTTTGGGCACCCTCAATGCGTAAGTACATTTTTCGAGCACCTTCCTATTTGATTAGTTTCGATTCTTTTTGAAATTTGACTTTGAGTAATCCTCATCATTATATCAGATCATACTGATTTTGTTGCGATAACACGAGTAACTTTTCTGAAATGGTTCGAGAGTGAATAATTCTTGACTTAAGATCGACGCTCACAAGTTGGAGACAGTTGTTGCAGATGAAATCAAAACCGAAAGATGGATTTAGTGCCAGAAGAACTTTGCTTAATTACAACTAGATAACTACACGTTATGGTCAATCATTGTGCATGAGCGCTTGCTAGCACAATTCTAGAGGAACTCGAACACATACATCCTTGTCTCGAGGCAGATCGAATTATACAATTACACATGGGATCACACCGGTCCATCATCAACTCAACGTGTGACTTAGGTGACCCTAATCGAAGAGGCTTGATCCAACTGATGATTCGGGGAGGCGAGTGTCAGCTCCAAGTTAGGATTCGAAGCCTGACGCCCGCTCACAGACGAAGCATGGTTAGCGAGATTTGAACTCGGGATCTCGCGATCACCGAACGAACATGTACGAGGAGAGGCTAGGAGTACCATTCTTGCTCTGCTATCTCGCCCGGTCGAGCCAAATTGGGGCGAGAACAGACATATTGGGGTGAAAGATTCACTTGGCTTGGGGATTTGTCCATGATGATGAGCCCTGCGTCTTTCCATCCCCACCTGGGGCAAAAAACACATGGATTAGTGCGCCAACAAGCGGATTACTATATTCCAAAACAATGAATAAACAAAAGTGGTGCATAAAATAATTAATTAGTGGCGGAAATCGCAAGACTTTGGGCATGAGAAATCGCTAATCGCTATTAATTATATCAAAAGGACTTGACTTGTGGCTAATTTAGCTTTTCTTCTAACTTGGAAAGAGCTTGAGGGGGATCGAGATGAGTTACATCGAAGAGGCTGGGACGACGCTTGTTCCGTCTGGGGAGGAGGCTGTTCTGGCGGAGGAAATACTTCTGAGCGTGGCTAGCGACCTGGGTGGGCGTCCTGGTGCCGACGAACTTCTTGGAGATGCCTCTCCAATCCCCCTTCCCGAGCGTCTCCAGCCCCACCAGGAACGTCCGATGCTCCTCCTCCGTCCAAGGCAGGCCTGTCCCATCACACATCACTTGATTACATCAGAACATCAGTCTAGAAACCCTAATCATCCTGCTCTTCAAGATTCGTTAGAGATTGATGGTGGGAGTGAAAACCCAACCAGAAACTTCACGACTTTGCCTGATGAGATGGATCTGCAAAGCTGAGATGCTACGACTCTTTGCCCCCCGTGAAAATACGAGACAGGTCAGCGAGAGACAGACAGACAGACCGACAAAAGCTGACCTTTTTTCCTCTCTTGGGCTCGCCGAAGAAAGCCATCTGAGGCGTACCCATCATTACTGGTGCTGTTAGCCACTTTGTTGGGACTCTCGTCTCGAAGAAGACGATCTCCGACGTCACAGGCAGCGGGCAGAGAGAGAGAAGAATTGGTCGCGGAAGAAGGCAGCGAAGACGACGTGAGGACGCGCACGGACGGCATCAGGCAGTCCATGCTCAAGCTCTTCTTCAGTGCGAGACGCGACGGGACGCCACAAGGGTAAGCGGCCTCCAGTTGCACCCCGAACAGCTTGACTCTCCCGCCGCCGCCGAAGCTCGCGTCCCTCCTCCGGATCGACGCGCAAGTTCTTGAATTGTGACCCATGAATCCACAGTGCGAGCATTTCCTTCCCATTCTGTCTCTCCCTCTCTCGCGTCCACACAGGCAGAAAGAGACGAATCAGTATTTAGAGAGAGTGCAACGAGCTTGTCGTTATATATAATTACAACATTAACGGCATAAACGAGGAGTGAGAAAGCAAGCAAGATTTCCATAAGCGTACTAAATATGTTCATACACCAACCATTTTGCAGCAGCAGCAGGACAGCAAAACAGTATGCGGGTTGTCCTACCCGATGCTTTGTAAGGAACTTTCCGTAGAATCTATTTGAATATTAGGATACTGGTCATTATTTACCGGGTCCCACGGCGTTTTATAAGACATGCTTGGTACGAGATGTTAGTTGATCGCACATGATATGAAAAAAAAGTCATTGTATCGAAAACCGTAGCCCCAGTAAAAAAAAAAAAAAAACCGTAGAAAAAAAAATATTTAAATCAGTTTCTTAGTAAGTGCGCAATTGGATGTAAAGTTCGAATGTCAATTTTGGTGACATGACATGAACACGAGAGGGAATTGGTAATATCGCCTATAAGAAAATATTTTTTTATCAACGGTGAATAATATTGATTATTCTTGCACTTTCGCTGGAAGTTCTAAAATGTTCCTCTACTCTTCTTCTTCTTCTTCTTCTTTTTCTATTTTCAGAAACACTCCTTAATATTGGTCACGATTTCATATTATTCAAAAAGCGACCTCTCGGGAGTTATTCCCGATCTCCTAATTCCAGGGTGCACATGCAAATTAATAGACATGTACAAAACGTCCATAAAACAACGCCATAGTATTCCACACGACTCGGATTCACCACTGAACCCTATCCCCAACAATAACTTCATGCACGTGGTCCTTCAATTTATTTCGCTGCGGTCCCGATCGTGCACGGGTACAAGATAGCCCGCCCGAACCCAAAGGTCACCGCCTCTCGATCTTCACCATCGCGACGTGGCGTTAGCGATGGAGAAGGCCTTTGCCTCCATCCGATTCGACGGTGCATGCCAGCCGGGCTCACATAATTCGAATGCACTCGGAGACTTTTGCCAAGGGCGATGACGTCGACCTTTTGAATCTGCGAGCTATGCGTGACGTAGATTTCCGAGGATGTGGCCTCGTGTGATCCATGAGTGTTGCTTCAGTCAAGCTTTTTGTCTTGACTCTTTTGCTTGCTGAAACAGAAAGCTGCTCTCTCTGCTTTTCACTGCCTTCTGTCGTAGCCCTAGACAAAATGCCAGTCGCCCCATGCCAAAACCTAAAGCGCCAGGGACGACATATAAAAACAGAAATTTGAATGCCAGAAGCAAGTAATTTCTCCGGCGGATTTTCCTAATCTTATGTACCGATAACACTATCGAAACGAAGAGGCAAACTTTATTCGACGCGATCGACCGTCGGCGCCGCTCTTCCGCTGCATTTCTATAAGTGCGGTTGTATCTAACTTTGGTTATATTAATGGACGTGTGTACTATAGACATCGCAAGAAGTTAAATTTCCCAATAAAAAGAAAGAGAGTGAAAAACAAGACCGACGTTCGATTCTAGCCAAAATATTTTAATGCTTTTTTTGTCTACTCATCGAAGCTGTCCGGTGGACCTAACAGGGGTCCTTTAAATCCCCCACCCTCTGGATGGTCCTCCTCTCATGGTGTCAACTTCTTTTTAAGATTTCTAGGGACAAATGGACCACCACGTTTTCTTCCTGACCAGGGACTATGCTTGTCCTGTTCGTTGTTTCTAATGATCCTTTCAGATAGATCCTCAGTTCCCCGATGATTATGGAACAAAAGAAAAATTGGGTAAATCTTGTCAGCAAATCATGTAACTTTTTGCATCTTGTGAGTTACGACATTTTGTATAACAATTATGTAGATTTGTAGGGAGTTACGACTCATTACGCCTCAAGAATCCATCTCTAGGTATAACGTAGAACTGCCTATGCCAAAATTCTCCCTGAAACAATAACATTCTACAATTAATGGTTGGCTTGTCTTTGATTGTACATGAAGAATATTCAATTCTCTTAGAAATTTTACTCAAGTTTATTTAATGAATTATGCTGTAAAAATTGGATGAGTCGATGAAGGATTGGCATTATTTTCTGTAAATCTTGTTGAGAGCAATTTTCTAACCCGGTTGACTTTATATTTCATGCGTATCATACCTAACACGATCAAATCACCTACCGGCTAATTTAGAAAGTTATCCCTTTTAATTGGTTCTTTCTTCACTTGCTTTTGTCTTGTTAAGCGGCATTATATCTTTTACAAAGTGCCTTATGACATTTGATACGCTTCTTGATAACCAAATTACAAATAAACATGTTGAGAAAATTCAAGGATAACTTTGCATCTTAAACATAAGTTCAACAACTAATATCAATTACTATATATAAGTACATTATATTATATATCCTTAATTCTTTTATGTTGAAGAAAAGTTTTAATTTGATAGTTTGGAAGTGCCCAATCAGATAAACCATTTCTCTGTCTTTTTGCTTTTTATTAATTTACTTTGTCAAAGGTTTTTCATGTGCAAACATATTAGGAAAATGCCAGACTTAATTAAAAAAAAAAAAAAAAAAAAAAAACCGGTTTACAAAATTGATTTACTAAACGATATGTCAAGCCGTTGTTGGTTCTTGAATATGACTCACTTGTTCACTCGTAGTCCAGCCCACACATCCGTAAACCGGTCTTGGTAAGTATGAAATCGGTAAACATATGTATTTTCTAGGCGTAGATTGTTCCTAGGGTTTTCTCCCAATTTTTATAGGGTTACAGCAAACATTTCATTGTCACCGAATTTGGTGGAACGATGGGAGAGTGGTTGGTGAGGAAGAAATCAACTGATGAAGCAGTTCAAGAGGAACTACAACAGGTCAAGGAAGGCCAAAGACGACCCAACCGCATCGCTCCTTTTCTTTAATCTTAGCAAACCCTAAATAGCCAATCAAGAGCACGAATCGTGACCATTAGCACATCTTAAGAAAAGAACCCACGTGAAAATGGAACGAATGGATAATTGGACTTTTTAGGGGTTTGCGGGGTTTGGTGCTGCAACTTTTATTATTCTTTAATCGCAAGTAGGTGAACCACAACCGGCAGTGGGGAAGATGTGATTAGTGGGGGGGCTCCTGGTTTTGGTAGCGAAAGAGGACGAAATACTACTAATCCTTAGGCTTCTTGTCTCATTCGATTTCTCATGATTTTCTTTTGCTGTTTACATCTCTCTCGAAGCTGAGGTTTCCTCCGCTTTCGATGTGCCGTCTTTACCTTCCATGAAAAGCCTCGGCCTTTTTGGAAATCATGTACGACGATGCGCCAAAGGGACTTATTAAACGGGAGAAATAAATGGACTTAGTACGAATCTTAAAGACTGATTTAACACAATAGGTTTGCAATGCGACGTTTTCAATTGCGAATAATCCTTCAAATAAGTGGGTCATGGTCAAGAGTAGATGATGATTTGACACGTCATTTGGTAAATTAATCTTGTGAATCCCGTCTTAATGAGTCTAACATTTTCCACGTGTTCATTATATGCAATAGACATGACTGTCTACAAGATTTATGGGATTGATGAGCAGGTAAAATTTAGTGTTTTCCGGTAAAATTACTTTGCGAATTTGATGCCACGAATTTTTGTTTATTGTGTAGACATTTTAATACTTATTTTCTGTTCATCGCATCATTTTGGACTCTATTGATCTAATAGATACTTAGAGGCTACGAAGGGACCAAAACTGTTGCAATTTTTTGATCACATCTCTCAAGCATCTTTACACTAATAACATAATCGTTTATGCTTGTCATGATCAGATTCTATTATTTTGTCAAATCATGTCATTATGCAAAACGATGTATTTTCATCAATTATACTCTAAAGCTCATATATATGTTGAATTCGTGTCAACTCTATAAATTACGTATTTGCATTGCAATCGTATCTAGTCGTGATAATTCATATTCAAAATTGTCGGCCCAGCATAGATGTGGTTGATATTCCAAGCATTCTCACTTTGTCAATATATAATAATAGAAGCACTTATTTTTGCCTATGTCCTGTAATTTGTTCTTAATTAAATTAAACGCAGCCCATTGGTTTCCATTTTCAACCAGAGAATGATGTCAAGAACTGTCCTTGTTCGACAATGTCGTCACTCACAATAAAAAATTAAACTAATATTTTTCCCATTAACGGGGAAAGTAATATTATAATATATATCATTACATTCTCTTCTAAAAGCAAAAATAAAAAAATAAAAAATCAAGACTATTTCTACATTGCATTAACTTATAAATGAGCTTTGCTAACATAATAGTCATTTGGGTGTTATAAAAATAACAGTTTATTATGAGTCATAAATTCTTGAAGAAATTGGTCTTATAATTATTTATGATTTGATTTTTTCTTATTCAGAAGAAATTATTATTCTTATAATATATTAAAAACTGTTACACAACCTTTACCAAAAAAAAAAACTGTTACACAACCATTTCTCCTTATAAATTCCCTCTTGACTTTTACTCATCGATCTGTGTGCTATTTTGCAATATAATAATATTCTACCTTATAGATAAGATCATTTTAACGAAAATTAAAATAGCAATAAAAAAGACACATTAGCTTTAAGACGCATTAAAACCGCAACGTAGGATTCATGCATGTGCCTCCCACCTTTTAAATCTGGAATTATAATAATGGTTCTTCATGGTACGATCCGATACTATATTTCGTGAAAATGACGTGAGCTTAGCTGAACCAGAGAGCACTAGGCTACCTCACCATCCACTCTGTTTACTCTTTGAAGATCGCTTGTTTTCTAGGTGACGACTGGTAATTGAAATGTATTTCTGCGTGGCGTTTTCAATTTTTCATGTTAATTTATGAGCTTGGAAGTACGACTTCTATTTTTGAACTGATTTTTTGGGAGATAAATAAGAGGTGATGTGACCCTCCTAACATACAAGTTCCTTGAGTTACGTCACGAAATTAGTAACAAAGAAATTACAAAAATAATCTTAAATTTATTGTACTATATTAATTCAATTCTAAACATTTTAATTATGTCAATTTAATTAAATATGCTATTCATGTTTTTCTATTCGATTTCATATAGCCAATTTTGACAAGAAATCGATATAGTAATCGTTGATGATCTTATATAACACGACCGAATAGGACGACCAACATTGGCGTTAATATTTTCAAATCATTTTTTAATAATCTTTTGAAGTTTTCTAACAATTTTTTGGTCTTTTCTTTTTTCTTAGTTACTTTCTTTTTCCTAAGGGCCGGCAAGAGCTACTAGCTAATTCTCACTGGCCACAGGCGAGGCCCAGCGACCCTTGCTCAATGCCTCGCCTAGATATGGCAAAGGCCACAACACCCAAATCCAATTAGAGCATCTCAACTTTAAGGCCAAAAAAAAAGGAAAAGCTAAAAAAATTGTTAAAATATTATAGAAAATTTTCACATCAATGCCAGTCGTGCCACATAGAACCGCCGGTAACCATGCCATCAATTTTTGGCTAAAATTAACCAAATAGACTCAATTGAAAAAAATCTAAAAAGGTTTACAATTGAATTTGTATAAGTATAATAGATTTAGAACTTTTTTTATCATCTTCCTAACTAGCAACAGTATGTCTTGCAATTGATCTCTAGCTCATCTAGATTATTGCATAATGAGCAATAGTATTGATGAGTTTAACCTGTATGTAATTACTTGTTCCACGATTCTAAAACGGCCTTCCCAAAACTGACATGCTCAAAATAGAATGCTAGCTTGTTTCGTGTGGCTCAACCAAACTTTCCATTGATGAGACAATGATCGCAACGATCCTTTTGTTGTAGATATTTCTTGTCAATAGAGTTATTAAGTAAGGTAATGGCCAAAGTTTAGTTAAAAGTTCAAACGCTTCTTTAGCAAGAAAATTTTTCGTGATGATTATTATGAGTTAATCACGTCGTTAATATAATAATCAAAACGAATTTGGGAACAGAAAAACCCTAAGGGCCTCGATTGGTTGGGCCAACTCATGAAAACACTAACCCCTTGGACGAAAGATGGGCTTGCAGTGGGTCTAACATTGGGTTCTGGAGGGCCCATCTTCTAGGGAGATCCACAAAGTCATTATGCTTCAATAACCCAAAAAAAAAAATGCATGAGAAATATTAACAAAATATAGATATTAATGCAAATTTACTTTGTTCTAATGAAGGAACTTGCATACGAGCAAAAGCGTAATTACAGATAAAATATAGAAAATAATAATGAATGCATTAAGGAAGAAAAGATAGATGGTTGGAGATTTGGTCTCTTTAAGAGAAAAAAAAACTCTTGTCACATAAGGACTTAAATTCCAAGTTTGGAAAATATGAGAAATTTTTAAGAATCAAATCATAGTTGTCTTGATTAGTTTCCAATTATACATGATTCCGTTCCATGTTTGATAGCGTTGCATCATTACAGTTCATCATTTGCACAAGTTTCATTAATTCTTTTCGAAATTTTAAGAGTCAAATTGGCCTTCGAATTTGCTTTATATCATGATACATTGAATATAGCACTTGAATGCTAATAAAAGCTTTTGAAGAGAGGCTTCCTTTGTTACTATCTTGATGCAAATATTTGTTTCATTGTCGATACTATTATACAATATTGGCATGTCACGCAATATAAGTATTGTACGAGAAGATTTTACTTTGTGAAGCAATGACCGTCCATTTGCAACGTAGCTATCTTAATTCTCTCCCTAGTTCTATTCTCTTGATCATTAGGTGAACTCCTCAAGTTGGTAGTCGGTTGGAGTGTCTAAAACATTTATGGTTCAAGAACTTGAGGTCATAGCCCATTCAAATCTCACCAATCATCTGTAAGATGTTCTGACTCAGAATCACATGCATTTGTTAATCAGCCTTAACTAGCTCGTGACACATACGGTTGCTGTATGGGATAGCAAGCCTATATGTTCATGCCGCTAGAAATAAGAAGAATTCTTTTAGATATATGGTATACATGTGCGAAAGGGCAAGAAAAGCCTCAAGAAAAAGTAAGATAGGAATTATTTTTTTTTTTTTTTAGTGCCATAACTCCTCTAGTCTACAAGAATGAAGAACGACACATGAAATCATAGAATGGAAAATAAGATAATTTGCATGGAGAAATTTTTTTTGTTCCATATAATGAATGTTGAGATGTGATTCATACTCCTTATTGACAGGATGGCATAGGGGATCTAATTATTAGATAGATATGATCTTTTTTCTCTTATAATTGATAGATGTAACGTAAAAGTGCGATATGCTAATTATAATGGAATCCTCTGTTGGATGTAATCCTAGTTTAAGGATGCACTAGTATAAAACTTTGTGTCTGCAATACTCTTTCTCACTTATATTCTCTATTTCATTATGATTGTACGCCGAATCTTAACAATGAAGACTTTGTTGAATATTTGAGCTGGCAACGGCACCGCCATTAATCGATGTAAGCGTTTCAAAACTTCGATAAAGTTTTTCGGGAGAAGGGAAGTCCGAGACCACCCAGTGGATGAAAAGCCAAGGCGAGGCCCCGATTCACCTCCATCGCGCTAAATCATGTGTACTTCTCATGCGAAACTCATCATGATCTATCCGTGTGCATGGCCCCAGGCGTGCGCACGAGGAGAGGAGGACGGCGTGGGGGTGGGGGGGGGGGGCCGTGTGCGGAAGCGAAAAGTAGTGGATGGTATGGGAGCGACGAGACATCGCACGCACGAGAGTTGGTTGGGCCTCTCACATGATCCACGAATACCGCAGCTAATTTTTTCCTCCTTCCAACTCTTCAACGACGGCGACAACTCTCTCTCTCTCTCTCTCTCTCGGTCTTCCTTCTTCTGGATTCTTCCCTCTTTGTACTACCATCTTATCCCTCCTCCACATCAAGAAACACCCGCAAACACGCTCTCTTTTTCCATCTCCGAACTTCATTAATCCTATCTAAAATTCACGGATTGTATATGTAGTTTTTTCGTCGATGTATGATGCGCTTTAAGAAATATCATACAATGTGGATGTTGTGTATTGCATATCTTATCTTCATTGAACCTGTGATAAGCAAGAATCAAACCTCTTCATTGTACATGCAACCTCAAACTTTTTGTAAAGGTGTCGACTCGATACAGAGAATCATCTTGGATGGAAGGAGGGTTGTTGAGATATTTTCACTGGAAGAATAGTAAATACCTTAGAATGATGTGTTGATAACATTATATAAGTCGAGTACCACAATCTAGGGTTTCCTACTTTTTGCCAGGAAAATCAATTATATCTTCCGTGCATCTGATGTCTTTCATTGTTTTTATCATGCCAAATAGTCCACACTTAGATTTAAATATTGATGATGCTATTGATGATGCTCAAAAGACACACACACACACAACATGGTAGGTCATCGTGGTCATCGCCAACAGCTTGTCTGATATCATGGCTCAGTTTATTTTATAAATCTCTGAGACTCTCTCTCTCTCTCTCTCTATTTTTGTATAATATAATATATATTATCCAATCTCAGTGAGGTTATATAAGGCTGATGATGGGTCATTATTGGTCAACGGACGTGAACTGTCACCATCTCACTTCCTTCGATGAATAAAATACTTGCGACAGTGCGACTCTTCAAATTTATCACCCTAAAGTAAGGCAGCAGCGCCTCGGGGCCCCAAGCTGGCTAAAAATATGGCCCGACGCGTCTATAATTGAACGATTCCCATTTGTCGTGTTCCGAAAGCAAACCATATAATAACCAAAATATGCCGCATCGGGCAGGCAAATTTCCTGTTATAGTTATGTCTGCGGCCCAAACCCGCCAATCATATTCCATCGTTTTAAAAATAGTAAAAATTAATTTCAGGTCCGGTTTCCTAAGCGCAAAAAGAGAGGGAAAGGAGACGACAAACCGGCTGACGAGTTTGTAAATAAATGCGGTCCACGGGCGTATCTATCTGTCCGAAAGAAACAGCCCTAACCATCTCCGCCATAAAGGGCTTCGTCTTCCTTCCTCTCCGGCGTCGACTTCTTCCTCTTCCTTCGTCCGCTCCTCTATTCTTGCGCGCTAAGTCTTCTTTTGCTCCGATCTCTCGCCGGCGAGTGGAGGGAGTGAGGAGAAGGAGGGATAGAGATTGGAAGATGGAGCCGAACCGGAGCAGGAGCCCGAGCCCGCCTCAAGGACTGACCCCGGAGGAGCTCGCGGAGCTCGACTCCGTTATCCGGACCTACCACAGGTTCGAGCCCTCGCCCAACACGTGCACGTCCCTCATCACGCAGAAGATCGAGGCCCCCGCCCGGCACGTCTGGCCCCTGGTCCGCAGCTTCGACAACCCGCAGCGGTACAAGCACTTCATCAAGAGCTGCCACATGCGGGGCGACGGCGGCGGCGGCGACGGCTCGGTGCGCGTCGGGTGCGTGAGGGACGTCACGGTCGTGTCGGGCCTCCCGGCCTCGACGAGCACCGAGCGGCTCGAGATCCTGGACGACGAGCGGCACGTCCTGAGCTTCCGGGTCGTCGGGGGCGAGCACCGGCTGAAGAACTACCGGTCGGTGACGTCGGTGAACGAGTTCGAGAGGGAAGGGAAGGTGTACACGGTGGTGTTGGAGTCGTACGTCGTGGACATCCCCGAGGGCAACACCGGCGAAGATGCGAAGATGTTCGCCGAGACCGTCATAAAGCTGAATCTCCAGAAGCTCGCGGTTGTGTCCGTGGCGTCCATGCATGGAGGGCACGGTTGATATGGTCGTCGAACGATCGATTCATTAGGTGAAATTCTTGTCTAGACCCGATTCCGCCCCGAGTGGAGGGGGCCGATCGCTAATAGGGATTTTCTTTTTCCCTTTTTTATCGGGTTCGTGGCGTATTGAGGTTTACTTTGCTTGCATGAGAGATATAAATGTTTGCTTGAGAAGGAGAGACCTAAGTTAAGTATGCTAGTAGTGATCAATGCTTCTTTTTTCTTCTTGGGTTTCTATGAAATGTTGAAAGATAGCTCATTTCTGCAACAAATCTGACTTATCTTGCCCTTATTTTCAAATGCTAAAGATCTCTCTGTCTCTGTCTCTCTCTCTCTCTCTGTGACTTGCAGTAGCTGCTCCATCCATTTTGTGCCTTGTAGTCTCAATTTCCACCTCAGTTTCCGTGCACTCAAGTTTGAAAAGAGAGTGTGCAATGAGGTCAAAAGCTTCAGCCTTTGCTTTGTGCTTTTTTTGGGTTTGTTTACGTGAATCCGACGTTCCTGATTGCATCGGATTCTTCCATTTTGGGTCGAGGTAAGAATATTCCCTTAACATAACATTACATTTCTCGATCTCGAACTAGAATTGCATTTTCCTCCGTCGCCTGAGCTGTCACTGGAACCAGACTTTTGGACATTTGCGTTACACACATGGATATTGCCCGCATTTGCTTTGAAATGAATTTTAGGCTTGGATGGTGTTCATATACATGACCCGCAAATTAAAGAGTCCATTGGAAGGAAAAACATAACCCTTTGAGCAATTCTTGCATAATATGGATACAAACAAGGGGTCCAACACCATCTGGCATCGATATTTACTGGGTCCATGTGCTTCAAAAGTGTACGGAATGCTTTTCATCCCGATTCCAAAAGAAAGAACTATCGATACCGAAGCCAAAACCAATACAAACATATAAAGTCTTACGTGTTTTGCCAAGTGAGAGATTAATATGGATCTAGAGAGAGACACAGAGAGAGTAGGAGATGGGGCAATTGGATGTAAACACCTTTTTCAAAGTCGAAGTGGACGGGTCTCCACTGGGAAACTTGTGAGCGTGATGGAGAGAACATGTGACATTGAAGCTTGATCGTATCTAGTGCCTACCTTTTGCAGCACGTCAACTTATCT
This sequence comes from Eucalyptus paniculata subsp. matutina, assembly GCA_017140255.1. NCBI lineage: Eukaryota > Viridiplantae > Streptophyta > Magnoliopsida > Myrtales > Myrtaceae > Eucalyptus > Eucalyptus paniculata. The sequence goes on along the minus strand of CM029437.1, from coordinate 53,949,191 downwards.
TATCCACTTTTCACATTCAAAAAGACTTTAAAGCTGCTGCGCCTCCCCTGTCCTCCATTTATTGTCCCCATCTTCTTCCTTCGGGCGAACCCCAAATCGCCACTTTTTCTACGGCGGTTTCCGCCCATTTTTTCAGCTTACCACGGGACGAAATCTATCTACCTTGCTATTGTCCATCCTTGCTGTATGTATCGCTCATGCATGAATGCCAGTGGATCGCAAACCTTCCGACTTCTTCAATGAAATTGAGGGTCCATTTATTTGAAAAAAAAAAAAATCGTTTTTGGGGAGTCATTTAAGCATTTGGACGACGGAAAACTGATCAACTTATGAAAAATGTTTTCCATGCACTGAATGCAACAAGGTTGGAACAAGGGAAAATGACTTTCCCTTCTCGCGAGGAGGAAATTGATTTCCCTAAACCACCAAACAAACGAAAACTAACCATTTTCCCTTTAAACGATTTTCATGGAATATATTTTCAATTATCATAAAGTTTTTAGTGAAACAAATGCACCCTAAAAGTAACTATACGTGTTGTTTGACTGCCACTGGAAAAATCAGTGCCATCAAGGTATAGGCAATGTAACGTCCAAAAATCGGTGTTCATGACGGTCAAACGATGTGAGCTTTGATTCTTCACGCTCATTACACCCCTTGATTTCTACTGCATCGGGATGGGGTGACCCGTGCGTCTTGGAAGATTTCGTCGGCTCGTGAACCTGTACAATGCGCCACGGGAAAAAATAGAACGGAAGAAGAGAGACTTGGTCGTTGCTTTCAAATGTTCATCCTTCGTCAAATGATGGAAAATGTTCACAAAGACTGGTCTTCAATGGTCTGACCACCAAAAAAAAAAAAAAAGTCTTCTATGGGCTTTTGGTTGACCAAGGCCCATGCGTGCGTGGGCCTATTATCGGGTCAGAATTGGCCGAGGTCGCACGGGATGATTTATATGGACCGGTGCCCAATGAGATCCACCGGGTCGGATCAAAAAAATTCACATAACAATAGGACTCTAGGGTGCCGAATTTATAATTGTAATAACTTCAATTATATTTTGTATTTACTGTTATTTGAAGCATTGAAATTATAAAGGTCTTCCAACGATATAGATTGAGGATTTAACATTTTGATTTTTTTTTTTTCAATTATAAGAAAAAGTGATGATTCTGAAATGTTTTTATCTAATTACTATGCTTTAATTTATTAGTTACGTGATTTAAAGTTATGAATTGCGCAATGTGCAAGTTCTACATTCATTAGTTAGATATATTAATTGTGTGTATTAAGTTTGCAATTATAAATTTGTTTAGTCCGGATTATTTTCAATTTTATTAGTCCATCCTGTACAAATTTATTTTTCTCTGATTTATTGATTCTTAAGTGCTAGGGAAAATGGTTTTTCATCTTGTACTTGATCGTGCATACTGATGTGGAGATTCGGTTTCTCAGTGTACTACTGCGCATCGCCAATGACAAAAGGCACCACGCGTGAAAGTTACTGTGTTATTTTACTAAACCTTCACTTCGCTTTGTTCGTGTTCATAAGTCGCATGTGGCGTGTCAAATTAAAATTACAACATTAACTAAATCTATCCTAACACGATCCATTTAATGATCGTGTTAGAAAATTCAATCAGAACGTGACTTATATATGAAATCGATATCAAAACTCGATCGAACAAAGTGGGTAAATGGGTCAACCCAATCCAAATGCAGTTAAAGAAAACTCCAAATAAGATCTTTGTAATAAAAGTTATCTTTTATAACTTTGTTCATGAATGCATACTTAATGCGTTAATTTTATTCTCAACGCAATCGGATAATGTTTAGACAAAAATCAATACAATTATGAACTATTTTCTTACTTAACCCATAGAAAAATACGTTACCCATTCTAAACAACCTAAAAGAAATTAATAAGCGATGTCTCTATTCACTTATATTATAGTCACTCCAATTTAAATCAAATTAGTATAGTCTTCCCTAATATTATAGAAAAATCTATGTTGATGAGAAAAGAATTTTATTTTTTCGATGAAATTAATTATCTGAGAAATATCCATCCTTTTTCTCTTAATTACATAAGATGGGTTTATGTATTTCCTCTAAAAATCTTAGACTTTGTTTGATAACCAACTAAATAATGACTATTTCTATTCTTTTGTTTATTGGAACAAAAAAAAAAAATCCATTTTGTGACATTTTTGTTCATGGGAATTAATTAGAAACATGATGAAAAAGTTAAAAAAAAAAAAAGTTGTTTATTTGTTCTTGAAAATAACTAAAGAATGAAGTATTTTTCTTTGTTCTTTTTTTTCTTATTTGTTTTTCTTCTTCTTCCAACCAGTTACTAACCTCAATGATGGCGGCAATCCATCGGATGCCAAAAACCTCACCATGATTGAGCAAGACTCTACCTCGCTGAGGTCGAGGGCTAGTGAGGCTCTGTTAAGGTCGTCGTCTCTCATATCTAATCGAGGTTGGCAATCTAGAAGAGGAGCAAGAAGAAAAAGAAAAGGAAAAAAGAGAAAAATGTAAATACATTTCTATATAAATTTTATATTGTTATTAGACACTTTTGAATGTTCAAAAATCGTCTAAAATTAATAAAAAATTATTTTCGAGTAAAAATTATTTGTAAGAACAAGAATAGGTACTAGACACATCTCCAAAAGATAATCTCATAAAGAGTGTTTTGGATTTTTTTTTACACCACCGTTTATTTATTAATAAGAAACATAGGACACGGACAGAACCCAAAATGTTCTGAAGCCTGACATAACCATTTCCTTCATCATGAGGAAAATCTGAGTTAGTCCTCATAATTGCGTATGATAACACTCGAAGCAAATGAATGCACACTCGAGAGTTTTTCAGGGGTGAAAAAATTGTCCCATGCAGAAGTTGGGTGGAGCACGTTAATTGCTATCCCCCGTAAGTTCGTCAAAGATCTTCTCACCAGAGATTTTCTCTCACCATCATCCTTTCTATCCTTTGCTTGCATCATCATCATCATCATCTGTCTCTGATCCATTTCTCTCACTGCATACCTCTCCAAAAAGTACAGCTGCTGAAGCTACAGAGCTTTCCCTCTTCTTTTTTTTAATTCGTTTTTGTTTACTTTGGGGTGGGGAGTGGGGGTGTTTTGCTTTTTCCGCTTCTGTTTTTGTTTTGTTTTTTTCTTGCGTCTGATGGGTTTGGCTGTTGGATTCAGAGGAGAAAGCACGAGACTTTCGTTACCCCATTCCCTCACCTTTCTCATCAGCATTGGGTTTGTTGTCGAAAATGGCTAAAAAAGCAAAGGACTTTCTTTTTCATCTCTGAGGAGGGGTTAAAAACAGAGAGATGGGAGAGGGGATGGTGGGTGATGCTGAGAGGACCTGCCATGAACAGGAGTTGGAACAGAGAGAATCCAGATATTTTGATTGCGATGATTGCAGGAGGAGAGAGAAGAGAGAGAGACATGATGCAGCAGATGGTGAAGGGTTGTGAGGAGGACAAAGTTGATCAGAGCAAGGCTGTGATAGCAAATGGGCCCTCCAAAGCCTGTGACACATATGAGTGCCTACTGCAACCAACAGTGATCTCTCTCTCTCTCCAGTCTCTGTGAGAGTGTGTTTAGTAAATGGGTCCAGTTCATTCAACCCTGGTGCAGAAGCCTGCTTTTGGACTTTTTGACACTCCTTTTCTTCCTTTTTAAGGGGTTATCTGAGATTGAGTGTTTGTATAATTCAAAGAAAACCCATTTGTGCTTTTGGCTTGTTTTCTTGTGGGCAGGAGGAAAAAGAGTCGTCCTTAATGGCATAGAGGCTCTCAATCTTTTGTTTCTTGGGGCTTGGGTTTTTCAGGAAATCCTACTTCTCTCTCCATGCAAAGATTGCATTTTTAAAAGGATAAACAGCCCCACTTTTTGTATGTTTCTTTTTCATCTTGAGGTGTTTGAGAAGTGGTGGGGGTGTGAAATTCTCTGCCCAGGTACAATCTATGTTCTCTTTTTTACCACTTTTCTGTTAATAAAGGAAAATAAAGTTGCACTGCCTGTGGTCTCAGATTGTGCTTTTTTTTGTCTTTTTTTTTTTTTAACTATGGAGAAAGGAAGGGGGGGCCAATAATTTCATGTGAAGGAGTGAGAATTTTGCATTGCTGTGACTGTTTTAGATTCCATGAAGGAAGCACCCATACAATGTCGATCAGTAAAATACAAACAACTTTTTGGTGGGATATACTGGTACAATCTGAGTATCGGGAATTATCTGTGGAAACTTAATGAGATCTTTACACATGTTGGTGTTCTCCTTGTGATTAGGCCTCGGGGACATGCATTCTCAACTTCATTCTCTGCTTTTTTGGTCAAGGAAATAGCTACTCTGCAAGCAAATCAGAGGTTTGTCATGGTGAAGCTTAATTTAGTAGTTTTGACTATACCTGCTTCCTGAAAATATTTGTCGGTTTGACTCGATAGTGTGTTCTTCACTTCTTGGCACTTATGGCTGCTCCAAATTCTGGTTTCTGCTTCCTGCATTTTCTTCAATTTACCGTAATAGTAGGAGAGGAAAACCTAGAAGAGAGATAAAAGATCAGTCTTGTTTGACTGTTTCTCACTTGCTTTACATGAAAGGCACTTTCTCACTCCATTTCTTGGTTTTTAGAGGGGATGTGATTGATGAAGTGCTCGGCATAAGTTTCTAACTTTGAATTGGAAGAGCGTCGAATGGGATATTTGAGTGTGCGATGATCTCTCTACAACCAGAATATGTGATCTGCACAGTTCCATCTGATGGGTTGAATGGTTATGATGTCATGTTGCATCCTCCACATTATTGTGTAACCGAAGTGACTTTGATGTTTTTCAGGGAAATGAACTTTGAGATAAGATGAAATATCTTCATGAGCCAAGTTTTCGCATAAAGAAAAGGGTTTCGACAGGGTTGGGACCTAGCTCATCTTCATGAGCCAAGTTACTTGAGATCCTAGGATTGAAGATTTCCAACTGACCTTGTCAGAACTGTGATGTGTTGATGTTGCAATGGAGCATAATTTGTTTGATGTTTCGGTAGATATGTCGAACCGAGCCTCTTTTTTGCTGGATGGTGTTTCGGCACACGCATCTGCAAGCTCCTTCCTGCAGTCAGATATACTCAACAAGAATAACTCAGACCACACAGTCGGGTATCCAATACATTCGAACATTCAAGGGGAATCGATCAGTGATCTACAAGCTGGAATAACCGGTTCACAGTTTATTTCCGATTCGTCGGTTCCCTTTCATGGGATCGATGCCATTCGGAATGCTCCTGACTTCAATGGAGCAATGCCAATTTCTCCTGCTTCTTTTCCTGCAATTTTGGCCTCAAGAAGGGACCTCCAAGAAAATATAAATGGCTTGCCAATTTCATTGCCATCAATCGATCTGTTAGAAGTTGGGAATATACCAAATGATGGCGCTAATGCTTCGCATATGTCATTTGGAACTTGCAGCTACGATGAACCGGCTGGCACATGTAAGGGGAATGCTAACAGGTTTCAATCAAGAACTGTCTGTCCACCTTATCCTGTTGCCCGAAATACAAATACTGTTGGATGGATATCATCCGGGAACCTAAATATACATATGGGTTGTGCTTATTTTCCCCCTAATTCCAGTAATGAGCTCTCACTCAGCCTTGCCTCACCAAAGTCTTCGATAATTAATTTGCCGAATATCTCTGATCAGTGCTCAGAGATAAGCAATGCCGGTGCGAGTCACCATTTTTCAAATGGAAGAAGAGCATACAAATCAGGACTGAATTCCTGCAACAATAAGGAGCTTTCTCTATGTTCTGCTTCTTACGGGGCACCTCAGTTGTCACAACTCATAGCAGGATCCAAGTACTTGAGTGGAATTCAGGAAATTCTTGCTCAGATAGCAAGCTATTCACTGGAAAATCTAAACAAGGTCAGTTATGTAAGTAGCGGGCTCGGGAGTGGGACTAGCAAGTCGCAATTCTCATCAGACTGTCGTGTCGATGAAGGACAAGAACTTGAAGTTTTTGGCCAGCGACAAGAAGTTGAAGCTAAGAAAGCCCAGTTGTTGACTCTGCTACAAGTGGTATGTTGATCTAACTTGGTCTATGATTAGGTTTTCAGGGATGACACTTGCAGGATATATCATACACGTTAGAGTACTTGGCAGGAGATCGCATAAATCCATAAAACAAGAGATGAAAATGATGCTCTTGAAATTGCATTCTAGCTCAATAATTTAAAGGTAGGTTCAGGTACAATTTATATCATGCTGATTTACGCCTTTACAAATAGATGTCACTGGCTATTGTAATGTAACCATCTGATCACAGATCTCCGTTTCTGTGAATTTATGCCATTCCGACAAGAATTTGACACTCCATCTCTTTAAGCCGTTAGTACAATACACCACAAGTGATTCAGCATAGCATCTCTAGACATCAACTGCTATGTTAGTTAAGTATGGACTTTGACTGTGATGTTGCCTCAGGTCGATGACCGATACAACCAATGCTTGGACGAGATCCACACAGTGATATCTGCATTTCACGCAGCGACTGAACTGGACCCAAAGATACACACCCGCTTCGCACTTCACACCATCTCGATTCTGTACAAGAACCTCAGAGAGAGGATCAGCAACTATATCCTTGCAATGGGGGAGGATTTCGGCCACTCAAGCACGGGAGATCGGGCAAGATCTTTTGAGGCTTCATTCATACAAAGGCAGTGGGCACTCCAGCAGCTCAAAAGGAAAGACCAACAGTTATGGAGACCCCAGAGAGGCCTACCGGAAAAGTCCGTCTCAGTGCTACGGGCTTGGATGTTTCAAAACTTTCTTCACCCGTGAGTCCTCTCTTCACAGTACCTTTTTTATTGTTCTGACTGGAATTCACGGAATGTTAGGTAAATGGGAATTTTTGTTTGTCTGTGGAGATTTTGCTAAGCACTCAACAAAATTCAGGTATCCCAAGGATGCCGAGAAGCATCTACTGGCACTCAAAAGCGGACTGACAAGAAGCCAAGTAGTCTTTCTTCCTCACTTTCTTAATTGAAGTCATGCTGGAATCTGCTGGCTCTTTGTTCCAGCGGATTTGAAGTAGCGTCTGCTTTGATCTCCCTCTTTCCCTGAATGTCGATGCTTTATTCGGGTTATGAACAGGTATCCAATTGGTTTATAAACGCACGTGTCCGTCTTTGGAAACCAATGATTGAGGAAATGTACTCCGAGATGAATCGAAGGAAGGCTCATCACAATGAGGATGGAAGCAGTGGTGCTAACCAAATCCAGAGGAGCATCAACATCCAAAAGTTTCGCATGAATTAATTTGGAGACACAAGGCAAGTGAGCGAATCAAGTATTTACAGACTATTTTGCAATGAAAACATATCGTCAACAAGTTTTTGGTCGTGTATCCTCTATGCCTTCAAAGTTACCTCAGGCAATTGTACTGTGTTTGCTTATCCGTTGTGTTGGCTTGTTGCAGGACAATTAGAGGGATGCTTCTCGACACCTTCTAATTGAAAACGCTCTGGTTCGGCAGTTCTGCTGTCTGAAGGAGTGATTGCATTTGCTTAAGTGGTTATCGATCATAAAGAACACCTTTTGGATTTAGTCATGTATCAATGCAGCAATGTATAGAAGGTATAGGCCAGCGCATGACATGTGGAAGAGATCTCAACCCAAGACCTTGTCAACTTGAAAGGTGTATACCTTAGGCATCCGACCGGGAAGAGAATGCTCAAGTCGGGAATTTCCATGGCTTTGCAACTTCTCCTCCGATCACATGCGAGGATGCAAATCCCCTTACTCTATTGGTACTTATTTTTGAATCCCCAAGTGCATGGACTGTTCAAGTGATATACAACGTGAGAACGCTATGAATTGATGCCTTTTTGGAATGGTGGGATGATTAGAGAATCCTATGAATTTGATCAGAAGAGAAAAGAGGCCTCTCCTTCCTCTTGTAGCCTTGTTAAATTTGTAGGATACGACGTATGAAAATAGACAGTACGGTGATGGTCCCTCAACGAGAAATGGTGCAAATGAGCCGGCCATCTTTGTTGTGTTTCCTATGGAAAAAAGAAAAAGGAAGGCTATTCACTTTGGTCAATGGTCTTAGTCATTCATTCATGGTCTCAATAAAAAAATTAGGCGTGTCCAGATAACGCCGAGAGCAAATAGAAAAACTTCTTGGAACCATTGAGAACTGTTCGTGCAACAGATTTGATAGAAGACGAATCCGACCCCCCTAAAACACGACAAATTGAAATGGACGAACCAAGAAAAGATGAAAACTCGAACTCGATCGTTATGTGGCCATCCATATCGAATGTGGCGGTCCTTCATATTCTTGATTATTGACCTTAACGATCGATAAGTTCCACTGATCGAGTCATTGTCCCGTTGAAGGAATCCGAAGGGCAACGTTCCCATCTCATATATCGACCAAGGGCCCCACTACAGGGCATTATTTTCATTTGAGATGACTTCTGAACAGCAATATACTAAAGAATGTCCATAGTTTATACAAAACGTAAGCAAAGCTTAGCGTATAGAGAAATACCGCTTCACCATGACAAATCACTGACGGTACGACATAGCGTAATACCAGCAATCTCAGATGATGCCATCTTTGATTTTGCCGTCCTTTCTTTTTCTTCTTTCTCATTTAGCCTCAATGCTAAACGACACCACAAATATCATTTGCTTTCTGAGAAAACGGGACATATGCTTAACTCGCCTATCAAAAAAAATATGGAACTTTCAAAACCCAAACATCTCAGGATTTTAATGCCGTAAGTGACGAAAAAAATCAGTTCCACGAGCAAAGTTCAGACGGCAAAGGGCTTTCATCGAGCAAATTCATGCCGTTGTGCATATTAGTATATAGATTCTACAGCTGCTTGTGCGAAAAGTTACAGTGTCTGCAATATAAATCCTTCAAACTCTCATGTTCTATCAACAAAACATAACCTTTCAACAAGAAAAGTGTAGGATCCAATGAGAACCCATGTAAAAACTCGTTATGAAGAACCAGTTATTTGCAATTTATTTGCTTTTGCCAAGATCCAGATAAGTGATTATTCCAGAGATTTACAGATCCTGAACCCCTCCTCAACTATCGTTTACGCTTACAAATGAAAGAATCGACTTTGTTCTTTCTTGCAAAATTTGCCTCCTGACTCTCTCTTCTTTCTCTTTATCTACACTCTAGATCCTATACCATTACAGTCCAATTCAAAGGAAAATGGGTACCCTTGAAGTATGTAAATTACAAAAAAAGAAAAAAGAAAAAAGGCAAGACAGCACCTTCCACTCCCATCTCCTTTCAGACTTCCAGAGAGATCCGTGTTTTGATTGGTTTCAATTTCAAGCCCATGCTCTCAGGGGATAGGAGATCCGGAGAAATGCATGACGGACTCAAAGGGCTCCTCGGACTGACGCTTACTTTTGAAGCCTTGTACAGGCCATATCCCATGAGAAAATACTCGAGCGGTATTAACATGGCATGAGGCTGCTCCTCAGTTACCATCGTTCCACATGCCTGAACCTGTAAATCCCAGAAAGTTGGAAACACATCAAGTTTTAATCAAGATCATTTTCAATCAATCCACCAGGCTGGGTCCCAAGATAAGAGAGCCATTACATACCTCTACTAACGCGCTATATCTTCTATCCATCTTCGAAGTCATGTGAACTGCCTCCGAATGGAACGGAGAGTGCTCACCTATGAAGATAAGCGAGCGACATTGCAATTTTCTTAACCCTTCACTTATGTCTGGCCTCCTGCAAGACAACATTACAACTTTAGACCCAATCAAAATGAACAAGGTAAGAGTTCACGTCAAACCATGCTTTAGGCTTATTTAGTTTCAAAAGAAAATTTCACTTGTTTTTCATTGATATAAAGGTGATTAGCGCTTTTAGTCAATGTAGTCAAATTTCTCGACAACGTGTGGTACAATAAAATGAATTTTATTTTTTTAAGGGTAAATATTGTTATCAAATACTTGTTTTCTAGCCAAACTATAAGATAGGTCATACTCTAATCCTCCATCTTTTAACTGTAAATGAAAACGCTGCATTCACCAACACCAAAAAGTTACAATCACTTCATAGCTTTAATTTTGACAAAACTTCCAAACTTTCGTTCTCCAACTATGCCAAATGCATTAATAAGACTGTTTTCATTTAAAATGAAAGTGCAAACAGAAAAATTTGAAGAATTCTTGCGAATAAATAGGACCCTTTTTTCGTGACAGAATTTGCAAAGATGACATGATTTCACCATAAGAACTGAGCCATGTAGACAATTTTATTCCAGAGGAAGTGACCATATTTTTTCATTATCCTTTAACTTGTGTGTTGACTATTTTCTGGGAAAGGAATATATCTCTTGATGAGAATTATACCCATTAATTGCCTCAAGAAAGCGCCAAACGTTAGAACTCTGTCTCTCGTCCAGCAACTGCAATATGAAACATTGATGCAACTGGTATCAGACGAGCATTACAAGCACAACTATTACAATAAAACAAATCCACACTTCCAAATCAATTGATAGTTTATCATGAACAAAAAAGCGAAAGGCTGGAGAAGGACATACCCTTCTGCAGGCTTGAACTACGTCTGACTCTGGTACTTGGGCACAACCACGCAACTCCTGACTCCAACAGCAAATTCCATCAGCACAGATAAAATAGGGAACCAAAGGACCCAAGGAATGACTATAAAGACCAATATTACCTTGCTAAAATATCTCTTAAGCAGTAATTCTTTGATCACTCCACACATGCCATAGAAATAAAGTAAATTTGACATCACCTAAACAAGTTACAAGTTCCAAGTCAGAGAACCAAAAAAATCAAACACCAATCAAAATTAGTGAACGGATGGAAAACAAGACCTTATTTAACAACCATTCTGTCCATGATGGTGCTGTGCATAGAGGAGAAACAAGTATAAGACCAATAACCCGGTGCTTGTATTTCATCTGTCAATTTGAGGACACCATTCAGGTTGAATATTAAAAACTTGAAAGGGAAAATTTCCATATGCTACCCAAAAAGAAAAAAGAAAGCATGCATCTTACAGCAAAAAGTGTTAGGATGTAAGCTCCAGCTGTAACTCCCATACACATCACAGCTCCAAGCCTGCAAGATAAGCTTTAAAGTTGACTAAGATGGAGCAATAGCTGTAGCCATTTCCTTTGTAAAGCATGCTACCATTGAAAACTCAACAAAGATGTAATTTGTAATTACCCAAAGAAGTTGAGAACCTCAGCAACCTGATCTGCCAAGTCATCAACAGAGGGAACAGGATCATCGGGGCTCATAGTGGCAGCTCCTAACTGCAATGCCTCTTGAAAAATTTCCGAAATAAGAAACGGTGTGAATCATGGCATTCAATGGAACAGAAACTAGAGAAAGCCATGCATAAATTCCATCCAGACAGTGCCAGTGATTTGTCACGCACCTCGTGCCCAGGAGGGCTGATGTGATATATACAAAAGTTGTGAAGCAGTAGAGAATATGCTTCTGGGCAAAAGAATAGTCCTTGGAAACAAGACATATCTGCAAAGAACAGGGAAGAGAACAATGTCCACTTAGCTTTGGATAAGCAACAAAGATGCTAAGCAACAAAAAAATTGGCCAATATGAAGATAGCAAGTACACCATCACAATTCTTCTAATTTCTGACATTTAACTTTGTTGCAAAATTTGAAGAAACGGCAATTGTATCTTTTAGAAAAAGGCTGGATGAGATCATGAAGTACCCCTACATTCCAGGGACTTTGGCTGCGCATGATAAAATTTCCCCGTTTCAAAATCCGTTTGCTTTGATTTCTGTTTTCATTTCATTCCAAAATAGATTTGAAGAAGAAATCTTTTTTAGCAAATTTTCATTTCAGGTCATGCGCACCATTTGCTTTCAAGCTATGTTTTCATGCACAATTCTTTTCATTTTTAGGGACAACTGTGAAGATTTCACAGAGTAATTTGTTTTCTTCTCAAACAAAGCTTTCTATAAAGAGCTTGCCTTGCTAAAAATGCAGAAACAATTTGAGAGAAAAGAGAGTATTTACTCAGACAAGGAAAACGAAAATTCCATTTCACTTACAATTTAGTGCTAAATCAGGATAAGTCACGAGGGCTGGCTTGTCTGGATCTCCAAATACTGCAACCGACACTAGACCTTGGCTGGTTCTTATGAGGTGCTCCTGAACATGAATACACAAGAAATGATGTCAATGAAATAACCATCTTGCAACAAGGCATAAAAAGAATTATATAATAGATGAGAGAACGAAATTCAGCACGATATAAAGAGATCCCAGTGATGAAAGAAAGAGACACCAGGCCCTTGTCTGGAAAACTAGTAACCTATTCCTAAAGCTAGTAGCTTTTGTTTGCAAGCATGCGAAACATGTTCCATTCGAAGAAACTGTAAATACACAGCTCATACTGATCTCGATCATTTATTCTATCAACACCAAAACGGCATAAAGCAACACCAGCTCCTTCCTATAGAGGAATTACACCCCTAAAAAAGGGCAGAGCCACTGTCAATCACACAACAACGCGAACAAAGCCGCAAGTCATCGCTTGAAGGGCATGCTTCGATCAAAGACCCAAGGAAGAGGCCACCATGGGCAACAACTATATTCCTTGCTTCCATCAAAGTAAATCCCCAAAGCCCATAAAAGTCGAAACTAATTCTAGACCCAAATGGCTCCTAATCCCATAAGGGTCAATCCCAGGAAGGAAAAATGCGCATTCTTTGATCATTCCCTCTCAGAAACCAATCCGGAAACTCACATAATGATCTTCAACGGTTTCAGGGGACTCCATAAAAGACGATTCGCAGTGCAAAAAAACCAGAAAATGCCACCCAGAAAAGCAGAGGGCGAAAAAAGAAGAAAAAAACACAACAACAAAAACACGCGAAGCAAACGTAGGAAAACCGAGACCAGCCCAGACTTCCCACATCATCCTCGTCCAAAGCAAATCGCGAAAACCATCCTGCATTATCGGAGCAAACCCAAACCCAGAAATCGCATCCGACGCGCAATGCGCGACAGCAGAGACGGAGGAAATGCGGGCTACCTTTCCTCGCGGGGAGTACGTCTCCATGTCTATCGACACCGAATCGCTCGAATCCGCCATCTCCCTCCTCCCTCTCCCTCCCTCTCCCTCTCTTTCTTGATTCTCTCTCTCTCTATGTGGGTACGTGTATTTCACTCAAATTGAGGACGCATTTGGCGAGGCGTCCATGGATTAAATACCCTGTCCCTTTCCCTTCCCCTCCTCTCTCTCTCTCTCCTGTAAAGGCACTTCCTTCCTGCAGACACCAGCTCCCCCCGACTCGCCGAGTTGACCCGGGCCGAGTCACCGACGCTCGATTTCAGGAAGAGAGAGAAGGAGAGCGAGAGTTGGCCCCGCAGGAAGGAGGATGTTGACCGGCGACCCCCGACCCCTGGTTAGGTTGTCCTAACCGGGGTTAACGGGGCCGACAGCCCCGGCCCCGTATTACGGAAATGCCCCCCGGCCCCCCCCGCCGAGCTGACGTGGATCCGTATGGCGTGTCGGTACGCCTTAAACGGGATTACGAGGGTGAGAGAGGCGCCTTTGGGGAGTCGGTTTATACGGTTAATCGGGTTGACTTTTTGACTTTTTGTTGCTTAGCTGGGGCGTGGAGCCAATCACGGGTCGTCTTGTGGGGCCCATGCGCTTTGAGAAAAAAGGGGGAAAATTTTGTCACGTAAACCTTAAAAGGATTTCAAACATTGAAACCGTGATTAGATTGGGTGTGATTCACATGAGCGGCCACTGGTCCCGATGGCCGTGAGTGGTCCATCCTACTATGTTTCATACCCATTGAACAAGTTTTCTTAGAGCTAGAGGCAACGAATCTTCTTCTTATTTTCTCTTTGTTTTTTTTTTTTGATTTTCTTTCCGTTTGGTAAAACCGGCCTATCATCGAATCATTGTCTAATTTGTCTAATTTGCCGTATTTAAATGGCTCAAAGGCTAGATTGCATCATTGTGACGTTAATAAATCAATATACAATATCGTACTCCAATCTAAGTTTTTCCTTTTTCATTCGATCTTTTTTTAATGAGATTTTAATTTGGTGGGCATCCATAGATTTAGAAGGGTTTAGTTTTGTAAATATTATTTCCATTATTATTATTGTTTTTGAAGATGCCAAGTCTTCCTCGCAGAGCAAGCCGGATCCTTTGGTTGAGACATCATCCATCCGGGTTGGATTCAAGCTTGGGGTCAATTTGAAGGCTAGGGCATCATTTTCATTTGTTTAAGTTGGTATCTGTCATTGCCATTTACCAGACACTTCTCACTCCTCTTAATTAATCCCCATTTTTTCTTTCATTAATCCTGCCTGCACTTTTAATTAAGAGAACACGTGGTTTCAAGCCCTTGGAAAGCAGGCCTTTCAGCAAGATTTGACCTGATTAGCCCACCAAAAGAACAAAAATCTCAAAACCCCAATCAATCTCAGCTCCTTCTTTTTTAAATTCAATTCTTTTGATTTGCGCGCGATCCTAAGTTCTTCTAGTAATCTTCTGAAATTGGGTCGATTGACCCGCAAGATACCAAGTGGTCCTATGGCACCCCCACCATGGATGAAATAGTTAATGTCCCTTCTTAATGAAGAGCGAGAATTTCCCACCCCTCATTATGTCTACATCAATCCTCACTTTTTTTTTTTTACCGATTAATGAAGAATGAGACGCGCGGGCGTGGCTGGTGAAATTTACTTCCTGTTGATCGAGACTTGCTGGAGAAAGGAACGGTAAAGTATAGGTTTTTGGGGAAATGAAGGATTTGACAATGATGACGACAACCATGATGATGATTATGCTAATGGGGCCAATCAAACTTTAAGTTTACCCCACATAAGCCTCGCTTTTTAGGGCAAAAGCGACAAGGTATACGAAAATCGACGACATGCTCACGAGTTCCGAATGATAAATGTCGGTAGCCGTAGATATCTGGATTCATGAAAAACGATCTGGATCCATGAAAAATGTTTACACAATCTGAATTTGATTTTAGGGGACAAATCATCGTTAATGTCAAGCAAATTTCAATTATGATGTTAATGTTTCACAGCATCTTTTAGGTCAATTGGGAAAGTTGTCTAATTTATTACGATAGTAATATATTGATCAAGAAAAGTCAAGTCATGATGGACACTAACTACAATCATTAGCTTTCTAGAATTGTTCACCAAACTTTTTTAGCAAAAGGACCACGTTTTTGGGATGTGGTAACTACCCATTTCATTTATCATGACATAAGTTTCAATGCACATCTCAAAATCAACCCACTACCTACTTGGACAAGAGAAATGATCTCCACTTTTTTTTAACCTAACTCTGCAACCATTGCAAAAGAACTTAGGAAATTAATCGCACTCTTCGTATCTAATCACTTCAAAACACTTTGAAAATTGTGGGATTCATGCTCCCTCAACTTTTTTTGTCCCTAATTTTACTAATCAAGGATGCTAAACATTTCATCTTTTTCTGGGGGGTCAGACTCAAAAAACGACAGACGTTGTAGGGCCGTGTGTTATGGAGGGGACAACATACACGGAATCGATGGCCTTAAATTCAACGAGGTGCACGTGGGAAATCTCATTCCGCAGGAGAAGAGTGAAGAGACTTCCGCGCATCCTCCATCCCCCCGCCCATGTCACCAAACCATGACTGTCCCTTACTGTTGACTCCCATCACCGACACCATGCGCGTACCCCGTTCAGGGTGTTGTCACTCTCCCTCTCTCCCTCCCTCTCCCCATTTTAACTTTAGATTCGATTTCAATGTCCCGAAGCAGAAACCGGCCCGACATATCGCGACGACGATAGGCATTTGTCTATACGCGGCATGCCATGTGTAGTCATTTACGCGTCGTGATGATGAATAGTGCAACACACGCAATGTCGATGCAAGCAGATTGCGTGACTTTCTATATAACAACAACACGAACACATGGACCACCCGTGGCGGTGGCCTCGCTGGTTGAGCGGTACCCCTATCAAAGCTGGGCGTGGAAGTTCGAATCCCCGGATGGTACCCCCAGTTCGTTTGTTAGGCGTGGAAAGTCAATCGCGGAGTCCTCAAGCGTCTTACCCGGAGTCTGTGGTGGTGGGTCCTGCAGCGCTCCCCCAGGCTTTACTAAGCGATATATTTTTATAAAAAAAAACACTAATAATAATAATAAGTTTTTTACTATTCTTAAAATAAGATTTAAAGAAAAAAAAGTAATAAAAAATTACATTGATAAATTAATTAATTTAAACATTTTTATCTAATAAATTATTCATTGTTTTAATTTAAAAGATATATTTTTATATATATCACATTAATAATAGCAATAATATTAATCAAACATTTGTTAAAATTATTGGAATTTAAAAAACAACTATATCACATTGCAATAATCCATAAAAAAAAAAAACAAGTAATCAATATTCTACTATCAAATTTAGGGATATGTACACTACAAATCCTAAAACTTATCGCGAAAGTGCAATTAAGTCCTAAAACTTATTAAATTTATGCAATCGAGTCATTCCATTAACATTGTCAATTTATTTGATAAAAAATGTTGAAGTAGTCTTTCTAAATTAATTTATTTATCCCATGTGGTAATTTTTTTATTACTTTTTTCTTTATATCTTATTTTAAGAATAGTAAAAAACTTCTAAAAATCTAAAATAATTCTAAAGAAAACTGGAAAAAAAAGGCAGGTTCTAAAAAAAAATAAAAAAGCAAGGGGGTGGGTGGGAATAATTCTAAAAAAAAAAAAAAAGGCAAAGTCATTAAAAAAAAAAAAAAAAAGGTAAGGTCATGGGTGGCTACGCATGCCATAGCCACCATCAGAAGGGGCCAACGACCTAGGCGGCGGAGGGTGGGTGGCCCTCACTAGCCTAAGCAGGCTCGAGTGAGGGTTGCCTAGATTTGGGCTACGTCAGGCCTCACGTATGGCCGACGAGCCCCCCTAGCCCTAGGGAGGCCTCGTCAACCCCAAGTGAGGACCAACGACCCAAGTGAGGGCATGGTGTCACCTAAATCTAGGTAGTCCTCGCCGGCCCTTGCTTGGTCAATGATGGCCTCACCTAGGTCGGCCAAGGCCGGCCCCCTCCGCCAGGTCACCGGCCCCCTCCGACGGTGGCAATAGCACCCAAATCCTTATTTCTTTGGTTAATGTCCACGTAAGATGATTCTATGATTTCCCAAATTAAGTTTGAAACCCAATAAGATATCTATGTTTATCAACTTTTCCCCAGTCATAGAGTCGACTCGGTTTAAGCACCCAATCATATGGTCTTAGGATATCGGATTTTGTCCACCTTTTCCTATGTCGAGAATTCACCTTTTTTTCTTCTTTAATTCGAACCCGTTTCCCATGTAAATTTTCTTTTTGCCTTATCCATCACGGACCTTTCACCTTTTTTTTTTCCGTCTTGTTTCCATTTCGTCCCTTCTCCTTCTGTCCCTCTCAAATGCTTTTTCTCTTATCCGAAGAAAATGGAAAGTGTCGGTCATGTGATTCCCACCTCAAAGAGCCTTATTAGCGAACTCAAGGGTTCAGCCAAACCGTAACCATTTTCACATCCAATCATTACGGTCTCGTCGGGATCGTCGTACTTATATGAATTCTTTCAAGCCGGTTTCGAGATCGAGGACAGGTCCGTAAGGGCGAAGGAGCCGTCGTCTTCGGAAAAGATTAGTTAAGTATTTAGAAAAATCTCGAACCCACTATTATGAAGGAGAAGAAGGGAAAGACAGAGAACGCGAGCCTAGTACATCGAACAAATAGTGGGGAAAACTAAAAATAAAAAAATAAATAACGGAATAAACATTTAAAAAATCATATGTTCATTATATGATGGTCGATTCAACCGTAAATTTTTAGAAATGCAAATTTAGCTCTAATTATTTTTATGATTTGCTAATATAGTCATTTCGATCAATTTTTATCAAAAATCACTATGTAGATGCCGATGCTCATGTAGATATTTTTTTATATATTTTTTAAATTTTATGATTTAATTATTTTTTCTTTTCTTTTTTATTTAATTTTTTACTATTAAGGGTTGATGGGGGGACAAAGGCTTGTGAGCCCTGGCTGAAGCCCTCACCTCGCCGGATTTGACAATGGCATGTAACCCTTGCCAAGGAAAAGGAAAGAAAGGAGTAAAAAAAAAAAGAAAAGGAAAATAAATTTTTTTTGCAAAAGTCGTTGTGTGAGTTGTGCTATTTAGGACAATTAACGTTCACATTAGTAAGTTTCGATAAAATTGATCGAAATAATTATATTAACTAACTTTTAAGGTTAAGTCAGGGATTTGTCAAATAACTTTCCTAGAAATAGCATCCCTCCCTATGACACCAAGAGCAAAACGAGGAGGGCTGTTTCCTTTCTGATCCTTTGTTTCCGGACTATCCTCCTACTTCATTTAAGTGAATTGTCCTTATTGATGGCCTAACGCTTGGACACCTCGCTGCCTCTAAAACCCTCTCCTTATTTTATCAAAGGGAAAGAGAAATACCCAGTCGGCGAGCGAGCGAGAGAGAGAGAGAGAAAGAGGGGAAAGTGTCGGCGGCATTATTTCCACTAATGATAAGTAGAGAGGAACGGTAAAGTCCACTGACCAAAGCAAAATCAGAGGCCGAGATAGATTTTGGTTGAATCCCTTCTCGACCCTTTTTGCTCGGCTTGAAATCCCACATCCAGACAAAGGCTGGTGAGAGATCGCTGTCTTGCCTCTCACGTCACAGCTTAATGGCAGTCACGGCCTGACCGCCACGTGGCGGCCCTTGATGCCAACTGGGCATCCGCCATCTGTTCTTCTTCTTTTTCTATCTTTTTTTGGAGACTCGATATGGAAAATTAAACTAGTCGTCTTCCACGTTGCTTGCGTTACAGGGAATGGTGCGCAATCTGTCTTCCGCTTCGGTGTCCCTCTGCAATACGTTTCCTCCTCTTTCCTGGGTTGACGCAATACTTTAATTTATTGAACCATAATGGAGGAGGGGGGGAACGACAGATTGCCTTCGTTTCTGGACAAGTTCTGGAGCTGTTGGAGAGCTTCGATGAGCTAGATAGGGTGTGACGGGATCTCGGAGAAGGGGATGTGGTTTGGATCTTGCATGTGGGGAGATGCATGATCCATCCGAGAATTTAGTGCATGTTTCGTAAGGGTCATTGGTTTCTGATCTGGTTCCACCTAAAAACCAGGAACAAAAATGGGAGGATCGGTTTCCAATTTTTGGAATCGACCACTTAATAAAAATAATCAAAAAAATACTAAAGTTGATAATATTTTTCTAAAAATAATTAAAAAATACTAGAGTTGATAATATTTTTAGGGTTTATTACTTTTTTAAGAAGTGAAACAATATTTATTTATCCCTATAGTCTGACATGATCACCCTAATGTTTTGAGCTCCTGATCTGCTGACTCCACAGCGATCGGATGACAGTAGACCAGGAGGTCGTGGCAGGATCTGAAGTTTGTCTCGAGCCAGCCATGGCTGAAAAGCTTCAATACCCAACATGTTTTGAATGAGAGGGGCCCGGTCCGCTCTCCTGATTTGGGCCTAAAGGACTTGTTCAAATTCAGTTTTTTTATTTTGGAGGGCCGGAAGTTCACTGATACACTCAGTTATCAGTTTCAACCGTTGCTCCAATAAGGGTCTTTCCACAGTTCCATGACACAGAGAATTGACAATTCAGTAGGGCTACGTTTAGTTTACATTCACAGGGAATCAACTAACTCCTCAACATATGAGAGAGAGAGAGAGAGAGAGAGCGCAAATCTGATTGTGTAAATATGTTCTTGTATTATCTATAGTGTTACAGTAATTCGACTGGAATGGAAGACTGAGATCACATGCTCTCGAAAGGTTTGGATTGCTCCTCCTAGCAACAAAATAGGAGAATTTCTCAATGCACTCATACTATCAGAGATCTATACCATTAACTAATAAGGTCTGCCGAGAAACAAAAGTGCAGCCCGAGAGGAAGTATAGAAATGGCCAATCGACTCAAAGATGGTAAAATGATCACAGAATGCAAATCATATAACCTCTTCGAGCTCAGAAGATAGAACTTTAGAGCCGGAACGAACATAGGTTGAATCAGTGCCACGCTAGGAATATTTCTATGAGCAAGGATAAAACATCTTTTCCGCAGCTGAAGGAAGATGCAGTGGGAGGGCCTAAGCAAGCCTCTCGAGCTTGACCAAAAGAGAAGAATTCCAAACCAAAATTACACATCCTATAGCCTTTGGATGTGTCACGCCTCTTGAACTTAATGTTCCATACGTAATGGATCTTCCTGGAGGATGGGACTATACTCCTCATTCCTACTGCTTAAGCCATTACCAACACATGAGTGAAAGACATTGCATTTTGCTACATTCTCGTGAACATGAGATCTGAGGAATTTAACAGGTATATTCCCTTCTTCCTTCCTCCCATCTTTGCGCTTTCTAGTACCATCACTTGTTAACACTACCGGACAAGTGTAAGCCGTGAAAGTGGCATCCTCAGAATCAACCATATCCAGGTCAGCATCATCAATTGTATCCTCCACTATGCCCTCGTTATATGGGGAGAGGACAAAAGCATCTTCAAAATTGTCATCTCTTAGCTTGAAGACTGGGAGCTCATACTCTATTCTTGACTTGCAAACTACTGCCTTCGCATGAAGCTTCAAAATATCACTGTCAAAGACTCTAATCCCTAGATCCTCTACAATCAGCAGCCACTCTGAAATATGAGAAAATGTTTCAAATCTCTAACTTGTTTTAAGTCCTCTTAATGTTTACAGCTAAAACAGTCATTAATCACGTATGTAGTCAACAAGTAATTCTGCATTAGAAGGACAATCGGACCCCTGTAGCAACTTAGCACATAAAAGGTAGAAGAGCCGTAGCAGATAATGATATCGAAAACAGTATCAAAAGCAAATAAAGATATAAGAGGGACTCACTAATAAGTGCTGCTGGAGTCGATGCCGTTGGTCTGCTGGTTATTCTCCCTGGACCAGTTTGACAAGTCACCCATTTGAGCAATTGGGAAGGTAGGCAGGATTTAGAGACTGCATCCTTATAGGAGTCTACTTTGCTACGGTCACCATTTTCCCTACAGCCAGTTTAACACATCTCTCTCATGTGATGATTAAATAAGCAAGTGTAGTGAAGCAGGAGTGGTATTCATGCTCTCATACCTAATGAATTGCATGGCGCTTTCAGCTACCAACAACAACAAGACAGCCGAGCTCTTCAAAACCTCATCACGAAGCTTTCTCCCATTTTGAGGGCTCAGAAATGGATAATCCACCATTATCAGGGCATCATATAGGACTTCTCGTAAGAGAATTTCATCCTTGAATTTCTGCAGAGAGAAAAATTACCAAGCGTATATAAGAAGAGTTGGACATTGACTACGTCTCCATTAGCAAGAGCAACAGGATTTCTTCAGGCATATTGCAAATCCAAAAGTACCACAACAAGGTTATCTAGAGTTTTAACTTTAGACTGGTATAGCAAATATGAGACAACAGCTTATGAAGGGGTCCTTTACAATCCAGTATCCTCAAATGTCATCCAAATAACCAGATTCTCCCACATAATCTGGTTCACACCATGAAGTGTAAAAGTGAATGCAGTTCACCTAGGAAATCGGCAAATCAAAAGCATGAACATTATAGTTAACTCTCATAGATTGAGCCTCTGATCCTTTTAACTCATGATACAAGTATCTTTGTCCAAAGTAGATCAACTGAGCAGGCATTAAAAGTCATTTGTCTAAAGAAGTGCATGAGTTCTTTTAATTTTGCATAAAAGTCTTAGTGCAAGCTAATCTGCACACATGACTGTCTTTTGCTCTGGAGCCAGCTCCATGAAGATAAAAACATAAAGTATTTATCTCTTTCATGCAACTCAAAGGAAGACAAAAGGTCTGTATGACATGACTTGTGTTTTACCATCCTGATCAAGTGTTGTGTCTCCATTGGGATTTTATGAGACTTGATTTAGCTTGAAAAGGTACATTAAAAGCTTCATGCCTCCTAACTTTTAAGGTTAAGGGGGAAAAAACACTAAATGCACTTACTAGCAGCAATGTCACGGGTGTAACTGGATCCAAGAGCATGCTAAGAAGAGTACCTGACATCAAATCAAACAATGGTGGTATTGAATTAAGCAGGACAAATAATAGTGTATTAATTTGACAAAAATTAATGGTTGATTGAAAAGGGACAAATACAGTATTCAACACAATCGAGTAGCCAGTGGATGCCAGAACCGGAGCCTCAGACTAGTTCACGACGCATTAAATCAATGTTCTGTCGATAATAGGAATCCTGCATGCACTATGGAACTCCGTTGAACGCTAATCACCTCAGGAATAACGTTCGGTCATAAACATATACAAATCTGAAAATGGTCAGACACATTACACCGACAGAGTGACGAGGCACTTTAATATTGCAAATGGAACTACAAGCCTGAAGAAAATCCAAAAACAAGCGAACCCGAAAACGTGTTTCTCACCGAAAAAGCAAAAGTTCCTAAATCCAGCAATGGTCTGGACGGCCCAGCTATGCATATCCCTCTCCAACTCGGCGCGCAGTGTCTGGGCATCCAACTTCAAGCACAACCTCAACAAGAACACCTCGGCCATAACAACCCCAGCCAAGCGCCCCATGCCGGTGCCGCAATCCTTACAAACCCCCATGCGAACGTCATCGCTGACGACCGGAAAGAACGATTTCGCGTCCTTCTTCGGCTTATCGACCATCCAGACGCGAATCAAATCCAAAAAGCACGGACTCAAGGGCTCCAACTCATCCTCTTCCTCAAACTCCCCGCCGCTGCAGATGCTAATGTAACTAACCACGACCTCCAGCAAGTCCTCCACCTCTTTCTTCAAGCTCCGCCGCTCGACCACCAGGGAGTACAGCTCGTACACCACCGGGGCGAGCACGGCCACCTTCTTGACCGCATTGCACGAGCTGGAGCACGTCACCAGCAGCTGGAACAGGTCCTTGACCCTCGACACCTGCTCGGAGGCGTCGCCAGCGCCGCCTCCGCCTCGGCCGGCCGCGGCCGACTTCGCGGCGTGGTGGGTCAGCGCGGCGTAGAACCAGACGGTCTCCAGGGGCGGGTCGGGGAGGCTGTGGAGCAGGCGGGAGAAGATGGAGGTGAAGGCGGAGAAGTCCGGCGATCCGCCCCGGTACTCCAGCAGGAAGCGGTCGACCGACTCCTTCAGCATGGGGTGGAGAGGATCGCGAGGGCTTCGGCCGGTCGATGTCGCCGGATCCATGTCGAGTCGGAATTCCGGCGGGATTCGAGCGAATTGGGGACGGATTTTGGGAGGCGATTTGCTCGGTTTGGAAACCCTAATTTTGCGGGGCCTGCGCAGGGGAGGAAGGAAGAAGAAGAAGAAGAAAGGGGGGGAAGGGAAGGTGGGGGCAGAGTTCGGTAACGGGCAAAATTTTTTGAATTTGGGCTTAAATAGAGAATGGCGTGTATTTTCTTTTTTTTTTTTTTTTCTATGAGAGGGAGGAGAAAAATTAATTCGAGATCAATTTATAATAAATTAAATAATGGACTAACGTGCCCATGTACGTTTTCCGAAAGGACTATTATTATGAGGATTATTTTCACAGAGATTATTATCTCAAAAGATAATGTCGAACTTTTTTCTTTTTTTTGGTTGGAAAAATCATAAAGCTTTGAAAGTACCACACAAAAAGATAACGGTTTCCTATGTTAAATCATTTTCTGCAAAATTGATTTTACTGCAAGACGCCATGTGTTGCGTTTCTATTGGCTGGCGTCTCCAAGATGATGTGATGGAGAATATTATTGTACACCATCCCTTGTAATCGTGGCCACGACTCGGTACCTTCAAGATACGAAATGCACGAACGAACTTAATTAACTTGATTTGTTTTACCAAAAAAATAAAAAAAAATAAAAATCGATTTTTTTTTAAATAATCATTTCTCAGAAATGATAATATTTTTAGATATTTTGCAGAAATTTGAAGGTGAACTGAGAATTATGTTTTCATTTTTCCAAAGAGACGTCTATTATCCATGCATTATATAAGTTATACATGCATTATATTTTTTTATTGATAGATGGTTGAAATACATATTCAATGACATTCTAGGGAAAATATAATGAAGGGATAATTTGAAGTGAAAAGTTGTCAATGTTCAACTTCTTTTTTATGTAAAATCGTCGATGTTTTATGAGGAAGAAAAACATATATAGACAATGAGGGAGTGCAGATACTAGCATGTTGGAGTAAAAAAACGCAATTTTGCTAGGCGCCCCGCTAGAGAACTACCAAGGACAGTCTTCACAAGTGGCAACACCCCTCTCCTTCTCGCCACAAGCCTACAAAACCAACTTGGGAAAGCAGAGGCCCCTTGGTTATTATCCCTACATCATGATACATGCATTATATTCTTTTATCGATAAGTGGTTGAAATAAGCACCCTAAAAGAATAAATAAATTTTTTCTGACAAAAAAAGAATAAAGAATTTTTTTTCCTTTTATATATTGAAGCCAACTTTGCCTGTTCTTTGTTTAACAACTCAAAATATAATAAAACGAGACCTGAAAAATATCGGTATATTAGAGCACGCCCACTGAGCAGCAAGAAAAAATTGAACCCAATGTAAAAAGTGTTTTTTTTTTTTGAACAGCTTTGGTAAAAAGGAATAAAAATGTACTTGAAAGAGGGACATAAATTTGTATAATTTTTTTATTTCTTTTATTTTTAAATATTTTTTATATTTTCTTTCTTATTTTCTTATTTATTTTTTTTTTTCTTATTTTTGTTTTTAAATCTTTGACTTTAAATACACCAAACATCGACAAGTTGGTGGCCCGGTGGTGGTGGTTGGCCCGGGGTGAGCTCGGCCTCGCCGAATCTGGTGAAATCGATTCCTCTCACGAAAGGTCGCCGGGCGGTGATGCTCGGCCTCGCCGGGGGCCGGCGATGCTCCGGCAAGGTCACCGGCCCTCACCGGCTCTCGACGTCGGTCGGTTGCCGGCTCGCTTGCCCTAGTTGAGGCGGCAACCGACCAAAAAAAAAAAGAAAAAAAAAAAGAGAAGAAAATGGAAAGTATTTTTAAATTTTCTTCAAGAAACAAAAAATAATTTTTTTTGTTTCTTTTTTTTGTTATAGATGTGTTTTACGGAAAAAAAAATAATTTTGAAAACAAAAATGCAAACAAACGCGTTTACGTTTTTTTTTTTTTTTCAGGAAAAAAAAACAGAAAAAGTGTTTAGAAACAGCAAAAAGAAATAAAAACAAACATAACTAAAGGAACGCAATGTACCTTTTTTTTTTTTTGAACAGCTAGAAAGGAACCCAATGTACTTGAAAGAGGGACATAAGTAGGTGATTTGACTGCGAAGTGTTCGTTTTTTTTGTTTTTTTAATCTTTGACTTTAAAGACAGAAACTATTCCAAGTTCATCTCTTGCCAAAGGACATCCACATGCTCTAACACCCGATTTGAAACCTCTTGAAAGCCTCATGAGTTTAGATGCCACGACGGACTCGATCTTGGTTGTCAAGGTCTTGATGATTTAGGCACGACCTCCTTAGATCCTAGCACAAGGGCCAAGGTCTTGGGTCCAATCTCAAGAGACCCAGGCCGCCACCAAGTTCCTAACACAAGTGTCAAAGGACCCTAGCCTGAGCATTCTTTACTAGGTCCCTAGCTTTGAGGGACTCGGGCCTAATTACTAAGGTCCCAAAACCTAGGCATCACATAACCATATTAGGCACTAATGATTTGGGTGCAAGAGTCGGGACTCAATTGCAAGCATGAGTACCAAGGTCTTTGGCTCAACTCCGAAGGACTTGTACCTAGTTTATGAGGACCTATGCTCAAACTCAATGGACTAGTTCCAAAATGCTAGTGATTTGAGTGCGAAAGCTGAGTAATTGCATGTAGCTATCAAGGTCTCATTTGTGATTTATGTAAATCCAAACTCAAAAGTTAGGGTCTTCATTCTAACTATCGAGATTTAGTTATATTTTGAAAATTGATTATTATTTTAGAGAGGAAATCATTTCGTTGAGTTTAAGTTTTCCACTAATTATGCAAATACTTTTCGTTTACTTATTTTTAGCGATCCAAATGTAGGAAAATGACTTTTACAATAAATTTTTGGCAAATCAAACCAACCCTAAAAGTAAAAGCTTAGAAATTGATAAAAGTATATTCCTGATCATTATTCCATTATATTGCCTTTGGCATAAGGGCGGGGATTCTTTTGGTTTGGTTGCTAAAGTATAATGGAATAATGATTATAAATATACTTTTATTTATTTGAACTAATTCATTTAACGCAAGAAATATTCTCATCAGAAACACCCACGAACACTTTTCTAAAACCATAATTATATGATTGACGGAAGTTAGTAATTACGATAAACAACATTAATTGTTTCATTTAATTTTTTTTATATAAATGATTGATATTTAGCATATTGACTATACTATCAAAATTAAAAAAGAGACCGGAACAATTTTTTGAGCCTATGTTTGCGAAAATAATCTTGATACAAAAAACAAATTTTAATCATTACAACTTTGAGAAGCCACTAGTGAATAGGTAACAGACTAACAGTAGAAGTAACGTCTCCACGATAATTGCTAGTCTAGTCTAGTAAATTTGATACTTCTATTAAGTAATTCAAAGGCATAAAACAACATAAAGTGGCGAGGAATAAATATACAATCACATATACCATGAGTCTCAAATGTTCTCACTTGCATTAAGCATTGTCATCATCACACTAGTCAAGACTGCAAAGGATACTCAATCGTTGTGTCAAAAAATCCCATTCCCCCAAAGTGTAAGATTTAAGATCAATAATATAAAGAACAAATCGAACTGACATAGTAAAAGGTTCACAATGACAATGCAAATGTCAGCATCACAGAAATATATCAAACATGTGTTGGTTGAGAGGTCATGAGGGAGTAATTACCAGGCTTCTCAGGCAAGCCCAGTCATCAACAAGAGGTTGTCCTGCAAGTTGAATAGCATTCAGCACCTCTGGACCCTTTTTAATTCCAAACAAGAGCTTTCCAATTAGTTTGACACTGTGATCTATATGCATCCAATGAGACATTTGCCTCAAAAAATTGCTTCTGCGCTTCGAGTTTCCTAGAAGAGCCTTTAGGAGCTTTACAGAACTAAAACAAAGGCAGATGCAAAATCAGATTTGATTACACAAGGTTCACACAACTGTTACATGAGGGCAATTGACAATACCGAATTTATTCTTTATATAGTGAAAGAAGAATAAGAAGATGAGTTGAAAGGAAGAGACGTAAGTTTTCACTTACTTTTATGTCAAAGGTCAAAGCTAATGGCTACACAGTTTGACTTCTCTAGTTAAGGAAGTCCTTTTACTTCTACTAACACTTTCAGCAAAGTAATATGCAGATTTAAGGACCTTCAATTATCAGAAATCCATTGATAGACCTATGGTTCTACAATTCCATTTTTTGCCAGATCAGCCCTCAAGTTTCTTCAAAATGCTATATAGTAATCCCTTTTAGTAGCTCTTCATTCGATTGATCTTGTGATTCTCATTAGGGAAACAATCTAAGAGAGGTTGCAATTGACCAGACCGCTGCATGTGACAAAACCCTCAAGAATCTATCCTTAAACATTTAGCATCTGGTGGTGCCATGACTTAAATCTAAAGCGTGCAGCCTCAAACATGACAAGGGAGAGAGAAACCTTGTGCCAGAAATGAAGCAGATCGGCATCCCGCTGGTCAACAGCTTTTTGAGGAGGCCTTAGGGAGTTGTCATCCATAAAAGGAGAGTTATCATTTGCAGGATTTGTGCCCATGTACAGGAAGAGATTGTCCTTACTTAACCCTATGTCACCAAATTGCATGACGTGGGAACCATATGCAGTGTTGTCATTAGCTGTCCTCTTTTTCACCTGCATATGTCAGCCCAAAGAAATACCATAAGATGAGAAGAAGAAGCACAGAGAGAAAGTGAAAAGCAACTGAAGCAGTCCAGGCAATATAAAAAGTAACTTCTTCCATGTGCTTGCAATGTAGCACTGTATGAATACTTAACCAAGAAATGTACTACAAAATAGTACTCCCTTGCTAAAAGACACTTGGGAACTCAGTTGCCCCTATTTTCAGTCATTTTTTGATGTCTTGCAATGGATTTATCCAAATTAATCTTAGCAACATAGCTTTTTTCTTGGTATATTTGATTTATTTTGGGCTTACTCTTATGAAACAATGAAATATTTAGACTTTGATACATAATCAATTGTCCATAATTTTTTATAGACAAACGAATTGGTTCGATAATTAATATACCTTTTTTCATTAATTCTCAGTAAGAGTTAAATCCTTTTGAATAATCAAAATATCTAAACTCATTTCTCCCCTTCGAATAGATGATATAGCAATTTCTCTTGGATTTATTAGTCTAAGTAGGAGACAATATATTTTGATATTATTGATCATTCTTTGATTTAAAGAATCATCCCATCTCAATTGAAAACGTAAATACCATTTTAGGAAAAAATCAAGCTCTACTTCCGTGTTGCTCTTATATTCTTTTTCTTTTCTACGTTTTTTTCATATCGGAGCTTGCATAATCTTCTCCAATATATTTTTCTTGGTTGGTGGAAGCAAAATTTCTCGACACCAAAAGGTAGAATAAACATTGCTTTCTTCCTAATTGCTCCACACAATGATGGTATCAATGTCCTTACCAGTTGGTATTGCTGGTGCGGAGTTTCGGTTCGCAGGTTGTGCACCTCACTGTTCACAAAGACAAACCAAATAAAAAAGAAAAAGGTTATGATGGGCTTTATAGTTGTTAAACGTAAGCTTTGATTTCTCAAGAGCCAATCAAAACATATGAACCTGATCCAATTATTACAAGGGAACAGAGGCTTGTAAACCAGTACAAGAACAACTGGAATCACATTGAGCATGAATTTAATATGCATATCCCGAGTTGCAACATAAGAAATATTCAATCAAGTTCCATCTGATAATATGGAAGTCATGTCCTTCCTCCTTTCTTCTCTCTTTGTTTTCGGCTATTTAAATTTGCAAACATTGGATCTTCGAGATTCGTAATTGCCAACAGATTAGCAATCTGCAATGGAAATGCTTTTTGATGCGAGTACACAAAAGTGCATGCTTAGAAAAGAGAAAAGCTTCCTCAAAGTCCATATAAGCTAAAAAATTTCAAGAATAAATTATGCGGTACTTATTATGAAATTAGATTAGTAGATAAGTCTATAATCATGGAAAGAAGATACCAATCAGCAAGCCCCAAAAATGTAACATGGGCAAAAAATTACTATTCAGATAAGAGCACACATACTAAAAAGCTAAATAGTGGATGAGTCCTTAAAAACCAAAGAATTCGAATATTCAAAGGATTACTTATATCTAAACCAAAAGCCCAACATCATAAATGTACGAAGATCTTAATAGCATATAATTAGCAACTACAATACATATTAATTACCAAGCATCAAATCAAGGAAATTGCGCATAATTGATTGCCTCTTTAACCAATAAATTGTTGTTGTCTACATTTTCAAAATAATATAAAAGGAGAATGTGCTAATGAAAAATATCTCCGATCTTTCTTTCGATCTTTGCAATTAAACAATGATAAATGGACCCAATCATGGCTTTTCAACTGTGATTTCAATTCCTCCGTTCTCGATTTGCAAGACAAATATTCCAAAATCAGATCATTCAATAAAATTTAAAAAACTGGAAATACATGGATTATGGTCATACACATTGCTACCATTCAACTAATGCACTAAGAGTCGCCCATGATACACCGCAAAATAAAGTATCGATCCCAAATTGGAGAAAAAGTCCCCATTATAACACTGACTTCTAATCTACAAAGAACAAAGTCAAAATGGTATGTGTTTCTCATCTAAAGTCATGAATGAGAAAATAAGGATTTAGGATTTACCTATCTTCCATCCAGGCAACACTATACAAGTCACCAAGACACGTGTTAAATTATGTCTCAAGTTTGAATTTGGATAACGATTTGTTAAACCGAATTTGTGGATAAAATTTCCCAAGTAGAAGAAATATAAAATAAATTGAAGCAAAGTTTTCTTCAATTGCTGCGGAATCCGAATCGTGAAGATGGAGTCCTCTGCATGTACACGAGAATTCAAGCATAGGTGGACCCAGGTGAAGCCAATTTAGTGTCTCTCCCATGTGAAGTCCCTCCGCACGTAATATTGGAAATTGGTGGGGCCCAAGGTCAAACGTTTGACCTTGGGCACACTTATATATATATATGGGGACGATCAATGAGGGTTTCTTCTTTCGGTGTGTTGCTGCCGCACATCCACAATAGAAACGAAGCTTGCCGTGAAAGAGAGAAAAATCCGACAAAGCCGCACACGATTGTTGAAGCCGCTAACCAAGCGAAGCCACATATTGAAGCGTTGTTTACTCCGAGTGCCGTGGGTGTTCTCTGTTTGTGAGAGACGTCCGTAGGCGCTGGGTGCTTGATAGCGGGTCTTCGTGTTTCTCGTGCGGCAAAGCTTATGAGTGATTTACATACAAGAAAGATTGGTGTATTGGGTTAAATTGAGGTTTGGGAAACACCGAAAGAGTGTTTGAGTGAGTTAAGTGTGTAATTTCCTTGTATCGCTTGATCTATAGTGAAATTCACTGCTGCCCCATGGATGTAGGTCTTTACGATTAAACCACGTAAATCTGGTGTTCGATTTATTTTCTTCATCTATCTATATTATTGTTCGATCGCTCGCTTAATCTCAACAAGTTGGTATCAGAGCCAGGTTTGGCTAAGTTGAAGCGAATTGATGGTGATAGAAGAAGTAAAAGTGAGAATTGACAGATTTGATGGGAATGATTTTAGTTTCTAGAAGATGCAGATTAAAGATTATCTTTACAAGATGAAACTGCACTTGCCCTTATCTAGGGAGAAACCAGAGGCGATGAAGCAAACTGATTGGGATTTGCTGGATAGACGAGCTATGAGTGTTATCGGTTGACGTTGGCTTGTAACGTCGCGTTTAACATCTTGAAGAAGAAGACCACTACTGATTTGATGCAAGCCCTATCAGATATGTACGAGAAGCCCTCTACAATTAACAAGGTTTGTTTGATGCGACGTCTGTTTAATTTGAAGATAAGTGAAGGTGCATTAGTTACAGATCATATTAATGAATTCAATGTAATTGTTAGTCAATTGAGTTCAGTTGAGATTGACTTTGAAGATGAGATATGTGTTTTGATTCTGCTATCCTCATTACCAAATAGTTGAAATACTACCGTTACTGTTACTGCTGTTAGTAATTCTTTTAGGTCAACAAGTTTGATGTTTGATGGGGTTCGAAATTTGATTCTGAGCGAGGATATTCGTAGAAGATAATCTGGCGAATCTGTATCTACTGCTTTAGTAGGTGAAAATAGAGGAAGATCTGTAACACGTATGGGTAAAATTAGTACTAATATGAATAGATGTAGTCAATCTAGGACTGCTAATGTTGTCTGTTGGAGCTGTGGCAGATGGGGCATCTTAGAAGGGATTGCCTTAAGTTGAAGAATGAGAATGGTAAGGAAATTATAGTTGATTCTGCAGATAATGTTGCAGCTGTAGCAGATAGTGCCGATTATGTCTTGATTGTCACTAATGATTCATCGCTTGATGGATGGATTTTGGTTTCTGATTGTTCTTTTCATATCACACCAAATAGAAATTGGTTTATCACTTATCAATGCACAGGTAATGGTAAAGTCCAATTAGGGAACAATGCTGAATGCGATGTTGTGAGTGTTGGTAATGTTAAAATCAAAATGCATGATGGCATTGTGGGGATATTAAGTAAGACACGTTCCAGAATTGAAAAAGAACTTAATTTCCTTGGGTGCCCTAGATTCAGCTGGTTGCATGTATTCTTCAAAATGTGGAGTTCTAAAGGTTGTTCGAGGTACCTTGGTGATAATGAAAGGAATCAAGCATGGAGGCCTATATAAACTTCAAGGTGAGACAATGATAGATTTCACCCCGGAGATGTTGGATGCATATGTTCAAGAGTCTATTGACTGCTCAAGTAAGACTTGGGTATTTGTACCAATGCACAAGTTTGATGCTGGTGTCGGGATCACGTGGTTGAGAGTTTTGATCGAGACGGAAACTAGTAAGTCGATCAAGCATGTGCGGACTGACAATAGCATGGAGTTCTGCTCGGAGTTGGCAAATAAATTCTACATGAAAGAGGATATAGTGAAACACCGCACTAGTGCTAATAAATCACAACAATTTACAGAATTGATGAGTTGAACATTACTAGAAACGGCCCGAAAAATTATCTCTAGTGCTGGTATTGCTAGGAGAATCTTAGCTGAAGTGTTTAGTACGATAAACTGATTGGTGAATAGATCCCCATCAACTGCTATTGAATGGTGGACTGTTGAAGAAGTGTGGTTAGGTAACGTTATTGATTATTCTATTCTCAGAATGTTTGGTTGTCTGTGTTATTTTCGAGTGAGTGATGGTAAGCTCGATGGGAGGGTAATATGCATATTCCATAGCTATGCACAAGGTGAGCGGAGCGATCAATTGTGGTGCCCGATATAAATTCACCTGTTGATAGTAAATAAGTTACCCTTGACAAGTCTCCGATACTTCTAGCTTGGAGTGTTTATGGTAGTGTTAATACAGATTTGGATAGTATTAAGCTTGAGGTGGAGTTGCGACCAAAAATTCCTGAGATAGTGAGTATGAGTACTAGCAAAGTAATTGACACATATGGTGCTCATAGCGAGGTGGAGCCTATAGAGCCAATGGTTACTGTAATTGCTGAAATTAACAAGGTAGGTATTCGATTTCCTAATAGATGTAACAATGGTTTTGCTTTATCTACGGTTAAGGAGGTTGCGTCAAAAAATTATTGCGGAGCAATTAAAGGTGCATATGGAGTTGGTATTCTGATGAGGTCCTCGATTATGGCGAAATTCAAGCAAGGCTTGGACTTGGATAATATCTGTGGCGGTTGAGCCCATCGTGGGCTATGGAAAGTAGCGGTAGAGTTTGAATTTTTGCAAAGCGATTGCGACTTAGCTCAAATATCGAGCCAATGTGGATAATTATTAAATTATATCTCGAGTTTGAATTCGGATAACGATTTGTTAAACCAAATTTGTTAATAAAATTTCCAAAGTAGAAGAAATATAAAATAAATTGAAGCAAAGTTTTCTTCAATTGCTGCGGAATCCGAATCGTGCAGATGGAGTCCTCTGCACGTATGCGAGAATTCGAGCGTAGGTGGACCCAAGTGAAGCCAATTCAGTGTCTCCCCACGTGAAGTTCCTCCGCACGTCATATTGGAAATTGGCGGGGCCTAAGGTCAAACTTATATATATAAATGCGGACGATCAATGAGGGTTTCTTTTTTCGGTGTGTTGTTGCCGCACGTCCACGAAAGAAATGAAGCTTGCTGTGAAAGAGAGAAAAATCCTACGAAGCCGCACACGATTGTTGAAGCCGCTAGCCAAGCGAAGCCACATATTGAAGTGTCGTTTACTCTAAGTGTCGTGGGTGTTCTTTGTTTGTGAGAGACGTCCGTAGGCAATGGGTGCTTGATAGTGGGTCTTCGTATTTCTTGTGCGGCAAACTTATTTGTGATTTACATTCAAGAAAGATTGGTGTATTGAGTTAAATTGAGGTTTGGGAAATACCGAGAGAGTGTTTGAATGACTTGAGTGTGTAATCTCCTTGTATCGCTTGATCTATAGTGAAATTCGCTATTACTCTCCTTGTGGACGTATGTCTTTACGATTGAACCACGTAAATTTAGTGTTCGATTTATTTTCTCCATCTATTTATATTATTGTTCGATTACTTGCTTAATCTCAACAACATGTCTCCTATTCTACTGAAGGGCTAGGATACTCTCCAGGGCAATAGGTGCCCCAACTGCTCTCTTCTGCATTAGATGCTGTTGTTGCATATATGTTCAAACCTTCTGGAAGAAGGCCCTCAAAAATACTTCCCAATTCACAAGCTCCAAGGTAGAATACTTGTGTTTATAAGACAAAGGGAACAAAATGAAAAGTTTTAGACAACGTCTTGTATAAAGTGAACTGCTTTAGTGAACTTAAAATTACCAAGCTTTTATAGTTCCCAGACACATGCTTCTTTTTCAAGACATCTATCGGATGGTCAGCATATAGGAAATGGCTGGTGGGTATTCCTATTAAAGATCAATGTTAACCGTGAGATTCTGATATGAAGACAATTGGATAAATCATCTCTAAATTGGGGAAGGGATGCAAATGAGATATGGAACCCAATCCAACTTCTATGACTTTATTACAGATATTTCAGTTCAACTCAACATGTGCCATATAAACACACAAAAGACAATCTACAACCAATGGAGGTCATCTTGTGCAACTATCAAGTACTAACCAAGCACACCAGGGCCACCATGATCAGTATAGTAGATGAATATAGTATCATCCGGACCACTCTCCACAACCTTTCCACTACCTCCTGTGAGAGCAGTCTTGTTTCCAAGGATAACAGAGAAAAAGTTGTTAACGTTGACATCCTCTCCAGTGTAATCCTGCCAACAGAAAAGTGACTAGTGACTCAACATCTGATAATAGACCTCTAGAGAACAATTTTTCACCCTGAATCAATGACTAAGCCTTTGAAAACAAACTTTCAACAAATCTAAACAAAATTTCATCCTAAATTAGTGACTAAGCATTGGAAAACAGATCTTTGGAACTCCTTCATAAACATCATCTCCATTTGGACTGTTAATAACAATTCCAGGCTGAGGGTTCTCTTCATTGTTAGCAATGTCATCATACATAAAAACAATGATATTTTCATCTTTCAACCCTCCTTTCTTCAAGAGCTGATATGCATGGCAAACATCGGCTTGAAAGCAAAGTGCACGAATGGAGCACAGTATCAACAACAGTAAAAAATCCCAACGTAGGACAAATAAAATAAGCAAAGGTAGATATGAATCCAATTTTGTTTCTAATGGCATTGAAATGCTTTAGCTGTTACCCAAAATGTAAAGCACTCAATTCATTTTTCTTATTGTTGAAGCAATTTATATTCGAGGGTTAGAAGAATTGTAAAAATTTCTCATTCACTTTAAGTCTCATGGAAGAGGAAAACACCATAAAATTCTACCTCTCTTTGGCAGATTCATACAAAAGGAAACTAAACTAGCATCCCCTTTGGGACTATGTTTATTGGCCTATGAAAGTACAGGGAAAGTAGAGAAACAGAAACATATCACCGAAGACTCACTTATAAAGTAGAAAGGTTGTGGATCAGAAAATACAATATCACTTCTGCTTCCCTCACTCCTACTTAATAATTAGATATAAAAATCCAATTTCCTTTCTTTTCTTTTGTATTCTCATCCCCTAGAAAAATCTTCTTTTTTTCCCATTAATTTAATCTGCCAAATACAACGCCCAGCAAATTCAGATACTCACGTGTAGACCAAACTAATATGAGGAATTAGTACTACTCTTTGTCCATTAAGTAATGGCAGAGCAAGGAAATGAACAAAAATAGCCCATATGCAATTGTTTTGGCAACATCGATGAGCTAAGTTACAAGAGGCGATATCATTGAAAATCTCCCTCCTTGGCCCCCAAACATAGTAGGAGTCTAAGTAATTTCATACGGATTGCAGAGTTCAAATTTGAGATTCGCCGGCAATTGTAGACAAAAATATACATAAATAGACCACAAGACTTTCTATTCAAATCATTATTCGATTTGCAAGGGTTATCATTACAATAGTAAATGCGTCAGTTTTGCTTCCGATCCAAATTCCAAAGTTTTGAAATCGAAATACGTCGGAATCAGAATTTAAGAAAGATTCTTCACTAGTTGTTGATTTAGAAACCATCAAACACAAACAATTGAGATTGGGTCAATTCTAGTGATATTACCTACAAAATCACTCATCGTAAGATCATACACAAAACTCTTAGAAAAATAACACCAAAACGAAACTTCAAAGGAAGAGAGTGATGGTAAAGTTGTAACAAATCCGATTTCAGGTAAAATCGAAAACCCTAACACTATAACTCGTGAAATTAAATGTTTTAAGTATTTGGACATGGGTCATATGACAAATCAATGTCCTAATAGAAGGGTAATGATCATGACTAGACATGGTGATGTTGAGTCCGAAAGTGAGAGGGAAGAAGATGATGATGAGATGCCACCATTGGAGGATTGTATTGATGGATAAGTGGCTATAAAAGGATTGTATGTTGCAAGGATTGTATT
Organism: Eucalyptus paniculata subsp. matutina; assembly: GCA_017140255.1. Taxonomy (NCBI): domain Eukaryota; kingdom Viridiplantae; phylum Streptophyta; class Magnoliopsida; order Myrtales; family Myrtaceae; genus Eucalyptus; species Eucalyptus paniculata. The sequence goes on along the minus strand of CM029437.1, from coordinate 53,912,755 downwards.
TCACTTGAATATCACCAATAAAGAGATAACTTATTTCATCAATTATCATGGTGAATGGTAAAATCTATATCATGATAATTGATGGAGGTAGTTATGCGAATGTGACAAGTTGTACTATGGTGAATAAGTTGGGTTTGAAAATGACAAAGCACCCTAGGCCTTGTAGACTTCAATGGTTAAATGATAGTGGTGAGGTGAAAGTATCAAAGCAAGTTCGAATTTCATTTGAGATAGGGAAATACAATGACGGGTAGAGTGTGATGTTGTACCTATGCAATCAAATCATATTTTACTTGGAAGACCATGGCAATATGATCGAAAGGTACATCATGATGGGTATACTAATCATTATTTATTGGTGATGAATCAAAAGACTTAAACTTTGGTACCAATGACACCTAGTAAGGTGTATTAAGATCGATTGAAGTTACAACGAGAAGCCGAGAGAGAGAGAGAGAGAGAGAGAGAGAGAGAGAGAGAGAGAGAGATGTGTCTCGAGACGCAAGGAAAAGGTGAGAAATTTGAGGGCTTGAAGAATTTTTATGGTGTGTGGAGAATTAGTGAAAGAAAAGGTGACTCTTTTACAAAAACGCATTGACAAAAATCGAGGTTGAGAGGAAAATTGTGGTAAAAACCGAGAAAAAAGAAGAGAGGAAAGAAAATAAGTAGAAGAATTTTTATGCAAAATCGAGTGATGTGAGGAAAACTTTAGTTATAGACCGACCAATGCTTGTACTTTTGTACAATGAGGTTTTGTTTTTTACAAATGATCTTGACCCAAGTTTGCCTAATCTTATTGTGTCTTTATTGCAAGAATTTAAAGATGTCTTTCTTGATGAACTTCCTAAAGGGATACCATCGATTCGAGGCATTGAACATCAAATCGACTTGATTCCTAGTGCGCCATTACCTAATCAACCCGCATATCGAAGCAATCCCGAGGAGACAAAGGAACTTCAGCGGCAAGTTAGCGAACTATTGGAGTGAGGGCATTTGAGAGAGAGTCTTAGCCAGTGTGCTGTTTCTGTTTTGTTGGTGCCAAAGAAGGATGGAACTTGGCGAATGTGTGTTGATTGCCGAGCAATTAATAACATTACGTTAAAATATCGACATCCTATTCCTAGGTTAGGTGACATGTTGGATGAGTTGCATGGTTCTTGCATTTTCACTAAGATCGATTTGAAAAGTGGCTATCATCAAATTAGGATGAGAGAAGGTGATGAATGTAAAACTGCATTTAAGACCAAGTATGAATTGTATGAGTGGTTAGTCATGCCATTTGGATTAACTAATGCACCGAGCATATTTATGTGACTTATGAATCATGTTTTGCATGCTTTTATTGGTCGATTTATGGTTGTCTATTTTAATGACATCTTGATATATAGCCAAAGTCCTGATGATCATATTGAGCATGTCCAAGTTGTCTTGCAGGTTTTAAAGGCCAAGCAATTGTACGCTAATCTAAAGAAGTGCTCTTTTGTTACTAACAAATTAATAGTTCTAAGATTTGTCATTAGTGTTGATGGTATACAGATTGATGAAGAAAATGTCAAAGCAATCCGTGAATGGTCAACGCCTAAGACTGTAGGAGAGGTGCGTAGATTTCATGGATTGGTGAGTTTTTATCGGCGATTTGTGAGAGATTTTAGCACCATCGCCGCACCTTTGACCAAGGTTATCAAGAAGCACGTGGGTTTCATGTGGGGAGAAGAGCAAGAAAAAGCATTTAATCTACTAAAAGATAAGTTGACTAATGCTCCTTTATTATCTTTGCTGAATTTTAGTGCTACTTTTGAGATAGAGTGCAATGCTTCCGGTACAGGAATTGGAGCCGTGTTGATGCAAGGAGGGCATCCCATAGTTTATTTCAGCGAGAAATTGAATGGAGCAACATTGAATTATCCTACCTATGATAAGGAGATGTATGCTTTAGTGCGAGCTTAGGAGACTTGGGAACATTATTTATGGCCGAAGGAGTTTGTGATCCACACTGACCATGAGACCTTGAAGTACTTGAAAGTGCAGCAAGAGTTGAATAAAAGACATGCCAAATGGATGGAATTCATCGAGACTTTTCCATATGTGATCAAATACAAGAAAGGTAAGGAGAATGTGGTAGTTGATGCACTTTCTCGAAGGTATGCGATTTTAATTATTTTAGAAGCAAAGTGTTTAGGTTTTGAGCATATCAAGGGCTTATATGCTAATGATGATGACTTTGGGAGAGTGTTTGAAGCATGTGAACATGCTGCATTTGATAAATTCTATAAACATGAAGGTTATCTTTTCCGTAAAAACAAACTATGTTATCTTGGCGTAATCCTTGGCGTGGAGATGACCTTGGATTGAATCTTGAAAAATTTTGGAAATCTTAGCGCAATTTGATTATATGGTCACCAAATATTTGACCAAGTCAAAAAGTCAAATAACATAAAATAAATATCTTCTCGTTTAGATATATTTTAGAATATGACGCATTAGATTTTTAGGGTTAGTTTTAGGGTTTGTGTGGCGGCTAAAAAGCCTATATTAAGGACTAGCTGAATTTTTTTGAGATACAAATATATTTTATTTTTGAGGATAAGAATTGAGAGGTTATCTTCTATTGTTCTTTTGAGGACTTGACCTTATCAAGATTCTTTTGTGGTGATTGATTTGACTTATCGAGCAAGATAGCGAATTCTTTCTCTCGTGGCGTCTATAACGTTGATTGGTTGACACGCGTTTATCAACATGTCACGTTCATATCGAGATTGCCAATCACAGGTTCGATTGGAGGTCGAGATTCGTAATTCGCATCATCTGGGCCTTCATAAAACGATCTTTCCACAACAATTCACATCACATCATCTCTAACTAGACTATTAATAATAATTCTAGGCCTGGGGTTCTCTTCATTGTAAATGTCATCACACATATAAACAACGGTATTTTCATCCTTCAGCCCTCCTTTCTTCAAAAGTTGATACAAACGGCAAACATCGGCCTGAAAGGAAAATGCACGAAGAGTGCACAATATCAACAACTGTTAAAAAAGAAAAAGAAAAAAAAAGCAGACAAATGAAACAACGAAGGCGGAATGGAATCCAAATTTATTTTTGGACGACATTAAAAAAAGATTAGCTGTTGCCCAGAAGTTAAAGCACTCCGTTCCTTTCTTTATTGTTGAAGCAATTTCAATTTGAGGGTATGAGAATATGAAGGTCCAACCACAAGAAGAAAATGAAATGGAAATATACCATATGAAAAAGTAGGGATGAAAATTGATTTTGAAGGTGGGCCTTTCCTCATCATCATCGACACCTCCATACAAACATAATTTATTTATAATAATAAAAAAAAATCTTTCCGACCGCAAGGTCAAGCCCATTTTTATCTTGAAATCCAAGACCACTTATAACGTTGATCCCCTCTTTTTCTGTCCAAATGCATCCCCTTAAAACCGAAGAGAGAAAGGATAAAAGGGCCGCCTTAAGCAATTCAAGATCCCATAAAAGATGTCGCTTTAAGAAAAGAACAAAAATCATCAACATATCAAACGTTGGATCTGCACACCACCAAACATGTCGAGGCCTCAAACAATGACTAAAACGCCAATCCACCACACAATACCCATATGCCTTTTTCAACTACTTGCGCCTCTTGATTTGGCCTATTTACGAGGATCTACATGACGTTCTTGCCTGGTGGCCTATATAGATTCTCTCTCTCTGTCTCGATCTCTCAAACAGAAAATGTAATCATGGAGGAAATGATTAGAGCTGTTAAATGGGTGGGTCGCGTTGGGTTTGGGTCGGGTCATTAATGGTTCGACCCAAATTGACCCATTAACCCATTTATGACTCATTTATGTTTAATATAGATTTTCCGATCCATACCCGACCCAACACATACCCGAACCCTACCCATATTAACAAAATATTTTCATATTTAACCAAATTTAGAAAAACTTATTCCTATGTTTTTTTTTAAAGATTATATTACTAAAAATACTTCTAAGCTTTATTTATATTATTTTTTTAAAAAAAATGTATTGCAAAAATAGTTTTATACAACACAAATTTAATGGACAATTTTTATAATTTTTAAAATAATTATTTTAAAATTTGAATTTTAATTATTTTTAATTTTTTAAAAATTAAAATTTTTATTACTTTTATTTTTATTTTTTAAATATAATTTTTCTTTTTCTTTTTTGTTCTTCTTCTTCTTGGTTGGCTGCTGGCCACGATGACAGCCGGCAACCGGCCACGGGCAAGCCTCGAGCTCGCCCGACTCACTGACGTCGGCAAGCTCAAGGCTCGCCAAATCCAGTGAGCTTGAGCTCGCTTGACGCCAGCGAGCTTGAGCTCGCTTGACGCCGACAAGCTTGAGGCTTGCTAGATCTGGCGAGCTCGAGCCTCGCTCGACGCCGGCGAGCTCGAGGCTCGCCTGACGCAGGCGAGCTCGAGCTCGCCCCTCGCCCGACGCTAGCGAGTTCGAGTCTTGTCGAGCATTGGTGAGGTGCCAGATCCGGCGAGCTCGAGGCTTGCTTGGCCAATCGCCGACCATCGCCATGCCAACCGCCGGAGAAAGAAGAAAGAGAAAAAAAGGAAAAGAAAAGAAAAATAAAAAATCATTATAATTTTACCACCTCTAATAGGGTAGACTAAATAGTGGTTATTTTTAATGGGTACAGAATAGACCCATTTAAGACCCATATATTTTAGTCATTTTATTTAAAAACCCATCATGGGTGTCTTGAGAAATAAGGCCGTTAACACCCATTTAAGTAAACATGGGTCCATAAATGGGTTGCATAACCCATTTAACACTTCTAATCTTCATATAATAAGAAGAAGGGCTTGTAATGAACATTTAATTCCACATAATTAATGCACGAAAACCCTTCTTTTATTTATGAGACAAGATCATGGTTGCATAAATGAAAAATGAAATCTAATCGACAAAATAGAGGGAATGTGATGTTTTGATTATCTATTTCAATATTTTTGCCTCGTCTTTGTCTTAATCAAACAATAAATATATTTAGAAAATTAGTTCATTTTGTCAACTTTAAAATTGTCACCGCGATTAAAAGAAGTTAAGAAGAAAAATAAAGTTTCGTGAAAGAAATAATTGAGAGATTTTGACCATTCAACAAGGCGCACCGCCTCTGCCGACCATCGTCCCTTCTCCTTGTCGATCAGCCTCAAGGGTCCAACACGCCCCCTCGAGCCCCCACCATCTATCTCTCCACCGGCCACTAATCAGATCCAAGCTCGGGACGTTGGACGCCGAGCCCAGATCCGGCAAGGTTGGGCCTTGGGTGAGCCGGTTGTAGCGTTGACCAAGGCCGGCGAGCCATTCGTGGTTTTTCCAAAGTTCTCGATCGGCACGGCTAAAGAGAACACAGAGGGATAGAGACGCGTGCATGTCATGGACGTGACAAACGGCGACGTGCGACAGCTTGAGGACGACGCGAGATGTGAGGCGACATCGACGGTGCTACATTGTGGAGCGGTCGCAACCTGCGACGGTTTACGGGTGGGAGAGACTAAAATGAGAAAAAGGAAGGTTGCGTGATGCACAAGCATACGGCGAGAAATATCAAATAAACGGGCGACACTTGGAGAGTAGCAGTTAATTCTTATCTAAATATCATGTGATATTGAATTTCGAGAACATACTAATTTACTACTCCTACTACAAAAATAAAAATAAAAATGGAGGATGCTTGGATGACCGCACTGTTACTTTTGATAAGTAATGGTGCAACCTAAGCCATCCATTTTATCTTATCTACTATGGGCAATCGGAGCAGCAAATCATGATTTTGCGTTTGTGTAAGAAACAAATCTAATAACATTATTAAGGAAAGGAAATCTAAGAGCTAGTTAGACTACAAATTTTTGATGGTGAAATATTGTCTGAAATAAAATAAACGACATTTGAGAATTCATAAATGAAGAATACTCTTCTTCTTCTTTTAAGGTTTATTTCCTTTTCTAAATGGTTAGCCATGAACTCGATTTTTCTTCAGTGTCACTTCATTATCGTGATATGGCTGTCATGAAATATTTGCATTATTGCAAACTTAAAGGAAATTAGTGATAGAAATACACCAGATATTTTAAGATTCAAGCTCATAGCCATGGCTGCTTAGTTTGAGTTTGCAACAATCATGGGTTCAAGTCATGAAGCTTGAAGCTATTGTGTCCAATAGATCTTTTTGAGTCACGAAGCTTGAGGTCATGGTTGGTCAATTTGAGCTCTTGATCATAGTTACTCAATTGGTGATGGCGTGAATAATTATGAATTATAAAATTTATATTGTTATAGGTATCTTATCGGTTTTATTCACATTAATCCCTTTCCTTATTTTATTTTAATCTTATAAGGAATGTCACTATCATCTTATGAAGGATATCTTCCTTCCTAATCTTTGAAGGAAACCGACTAAGCAATTCATCTGGTATCTTTGGAAAATTGCTTGGCTGGGAAGGTTGCCTGGCTGGGAAGGCATCGTCTCTTTTTTAAGAGGGATGGTGCCATTACCCAAGCAATTCTAAAATAAATAAAAAATAATAATAACCACATATCATCAATCCTCACAATAACATTAATGTTTATAATAATTTAACGACAAAAACTTATTGCAAAAGCTCCCATATAATCAATGCCGCGAACTCACTGTTATGTATGTATGTGATCGATTCTTGATTCGGTCTAGTTCCACTCTAAAATCGAGAACCAGATAAAAATCAGGGACTAGATTGGCTCAATCTAGTTCCCAAGTATCCTAACGGAAGCGGTTTAGTTTAAAGGAGAGAATATGACAATCTCTATAAGAGGTGAAGGGGACTCGGAAAAAGAGAAAAACCAATAGAAAAGAGTATGCATTAGTATTGTGGGGCGAAAGGAAAAGACCAAAAGAGAAGAAGAGGCGTGTGTGAGGCATTTATAAGATAAATAAAATAAAATTGGTTCACGTGATTCAGGATTAGATTGTCCGGACACCAGTTTCATTTTTAGGAATCGAGAACAAACCATCACTCTCAATTTTCGGACCTCATTGAGGCCCAAACCCGATGTCCTCAAAAAAATCCATGGGCGCATCTGACTAACGCCCCCCCACCCGGAATATCTAAAAACTAAGATATAAAATAAAAATACCACTAAAAAGAACGAAAATAGAAAAATAAAAAAATCTCACGGGCGAGATCTACGTACCGTATATAAACCCCCGCACCCCCTTCTCTCTCCTCTCATCTCCGTTTCTAGGGTTTTCTCTCTCCTCCAATCTCCCTCCCCAATGGCGGACGAAGCTCAGTACTCCGATGCGGGCATCAACAAGCGCAAGTACGAGGAGCAGACCGGCCTCTCCCCGCCCCCTCCCCGCCGGCCGACCGGCTTCTCCTCCGGTCCGATCCCCTCCGCCTCGCCGCCCGACTCCGGCGGCGCCCTCCCGACCTCGTACAAGAGCGTCCCCCCTCCCCCCTCCGCCGACGACGTGCAGGCGCAGGTCCAGAACGCGAAGCAGCGCGCCCAGGAGATCGCCTCCCGCCTCCTGTTCAACGCCAGCGCCGGGGCGGCTGCGGCCGCGGCTGCCGCGGCGGCCGGTGGCGGCGGCGGCGGCGGATTCGATGTGAAGCGCTCTAGGGTTGAGAACGGGAGTGGATTTGATTCCATCGAGAAAGGTCTCGCGATTTAAGCTTATTGGAATTTTCTTTTTTCCTGTTATTTTCCCCTTCTGTTGCATTAGGCCTTTGTTTCTAATGCGTCTGGAATCGTATGCACTGTCGATGGAGGACGTCTAGATTTCAGTTGTGCGGTTTGAATGTTGGCTCTCGTTTCGCTGCGTCTCGAGTGTAAAGTTCACTCGATAACGTTTCCAAATGCATGATTTGTCCTCTTTTTTTCTTGACATATTCATATTGGCAGCTTATATCATCCGTTAGAGCATGTGAAATGATGCTTGTGCGGGACATCTATTCACTAGTTGTCTATGCTTCTGGCTTTTGTCTGATAGAAAGCTCGTGCACCATGTGCTGCTTCTGGTGCTTCTTTTCGTTGGTGTAATTTTCGCTGATATGCTCCAACGTTCTATCAATATGTTTGATTCAAACGCTTGTGTGGTAACTTTTTGGCATCTACGACTTGTTTCAGATGGGAAGCCCATGATGAGTACACCATCAGCGATTCCTGTTTCATATAGCTATGGCCAGGGGACAAGCAAAAAGATTGATATTCCTAACGGCAGAGTTGGAGTGATTATTGGTAAAGCTGGTGAGACCATCAAGTATCTTCAGCTCCAGTCTGGGGCTAAAATTCAGGTCACTCGCGACATGGATGCGGATCCCAATTCGCCGACTAGGCCGGTAGAACTAATGGGTACACCTGAACAAATTGCCAAGGCTGAGCAATTGATAAACGATGTTCTTGCTGAGGTGGGTTTTTTTTTTTCTTTTCAGTTTATAACCTGTTTGTTATTTGCTGTTATCGGAGTTGTGCTTGATTGTGACCTGGTACATGTCCACAGGCTGAAGCAGGGGGCTCAGGCATAATCTCTAAAAGAGTAACTGGTCCGACTGGATCTGCTGATCAATTTGTGATGAAGATACCAAATAACAAGGTATATTTAAGTCTTTCGAACATCTAAGTGGTTCATGTATGTACAATTGCCATAGTATTCTATATGCGGCTTGTTCTCAGGTTGGATTAGTTATTGGCAAAGGTGGAGAGACAATTAAAAACATGCAAGCCAGGACTGGTGCTCGTATTCAGGTATAATATAAAATCTACTGCTCTATTCCTACTTAGTTCATCTTTTTTATTTCCTTATTTTATATTCGTTGCTTGTTTGTTAGATGTAAATTTACAGATTTTACCAGAAGTTTTTGCATTAGCTTGTGGTGATAATTTTGTTTCTTTAATGGTGCAATGATTATGAACTTTCAAACTTTTGTTATATTCTATACAGGTTGTACCCTTACACCTTCCACCTGGTGATCCAGCAATTGACAGGAATTTGTATATTGATGGCACAAGTGAACAGATTGAGGCTGCAAAACAATTGGTTAATGAAGTTATTAGTGAGGTATGTGTGGTCTATGATTGTTGCCACGTGGAAAATGTCTTTCTGTCTCTTTATTCGGTCTATTTAGAAAATTTGCCACCCAGATTTGTTGGGCAATTTGGTTGTTGACGTAGACTACTTCCCACCGACAAAAAATAGAGTTCAACTGGGAATGAAAGAGCTGAGGACTTTGTGCCATTTTTTCGTTCTTGCTGTTTAGAAGCTTAGTTATTTGCGCACTCTGAACAAAATTGGCAGCCCCTCTATGTACAATGTTTAATTTTTTCAGTGCCTTAAGTCATTTCATGAAGAACGCCTTCCTATGTTGGACAATCATATTCCATTCTTTTGTCCATTATTGTAAGAGGATAGGATTTTAGCTCTCTTGTTAACCCCACCACAGTTCTTATGAGGATAACAAGAGATAAATAAATAGATAAATATAAATAAAAAAGATGAACAGCAAACAAGTAAGTAAGAAAACTCAAAAAGGAAAGGGAAAAGTGGCACTGCACAATTTCTTCTGTTGATCTGGCCTATTCTGTGGATGGTTCCATTTGTTGCTTTTACTTTATGGTTGCTGTGATATTGATCATTCTGAATGTCAATAGTTCTGTATACGAGTGTGCATGTGTGTGTATGGGTTCTGTGTTTTTTTGGCGATGGTTGAATGGGAAACCCAAGCGGTTGCGGAGGAACCCTGTCTCTATTGGATTCTGAACTATCCCAGTTTTCTGATGGGGCCTTAGACTTTCAGAGCATGCTTCCTACTTTTCACAGGTGAAACTATGTTTTTTTGGCGATGGTTGAATGGGAAACCCAAGCGGTTTGCGGAGGAACCCTGTCTCTATTGGATTCTTAACGGGATTGCAATCTGCTGTCCAATCTGTTGGTATTTTGTAGCAGATGTAAATCTATGCGCTTCCTATTAATTTCATCTCTTAACCGTTGACTCGTGACTTCATGGATCAAGGTTGCCTGTTCTCAGCTGCTTCATATCATTGAGTTATAAGATGGATTGCCGATAGATTATTGATGGACCAGTCTTCAATATTTTTATTGTCATTTATTGATGAAGTGATCATAGAGGACGATTATCAAGATGTCTGAGGATAACTGCTGCTTGGCAGATCAGTTTCTGGGGTAGAGCTTTCATTTGTCTTAGTACTAGGGTTTTGCAGGTTCATGAAGTTCTGCGGATAGTGTAAAGTTATGGTATACACACACGTGAGTCATTAGTTGCTTCCTAGCTCATAATGTTGGGTTGTCATTTCCTAGCGCATGATATTGGGATATTTACCACTTTTAGCCTTGACAGTGCTTAGTAGCTGCACATAATATTTACTGATGATATTCTTGGGAAATATTGTAGGGTTTAGTGTCTTTTCAACTGTTGGTGACACCAACATCGAACTCTATGTTGGTGTTTTTTCAACATTGCTCTGGTATGGTTCCAACCTCATATTTAAGAAGTGCTACTGTGGGGGGAAGGTGCAGAGATCATCTTTTCGGGGATATTTGTCATTGGAGTTGACATCCAACACAATTGGATGATGAATCGTGAGCGTGGTTACCCTTGATGAAGTTGTCATTGGGTTGGGCTATGATATTGCTAGATGCATTGCTTAATTGTGAAGCCGATTGCCTTATAACGCTTGAAGTAGCTATCCTCCTGAATTTAAGTCGCTTTCATTATATTTAGAGATATTCTCAGTATGCTATCGGTTAGTAAGAACAAATTGGAAACTAAAAATGTTATACACATTGTTCATCAATGAGTTGTATTGCATTTATAATGCTGAGAAGTCTTTCTAATTTCCTTGTGTTTATGGTCATTCTGTTTTCCATCAGGTTAGTCCCCGAAACTATTTTCTCCATATCTAGTACTCATTAGTTAATTGTTTAGACCATCGGCTCAGTTTCAAATATCTTAATCCTCTCAGTGGTAACTTTTCCAATGTTTTGGTTAGTTGCTGAGATAATATCCTGAGGTTCTGCATAAATTGTTGTGTCTTACTTATTGGCTTCACAAGTTTTGCCATCAATGTCGGTATTGTAAAGCTGGCATTTTATGGCATGAATTGTGCAAATTATTACTTGTTTATGCTACTTTCTCATAATCCTGTGAAGATGCGTTTTCTTCCTCTGGTAACTACGGTAATCGCTGCATCGAGCACCGTGCCTGCTGGAATGTCCGGTTGCAACACCTGGGTTCCATGGACGCAACAATTCTGCTCGTCTGGCAGAAGTGCAGCGGCACCTACTTGCCTGAATTTGCTCTTACAAATTTTAGCACCCAATGATATATAGCATCGTGATGTATAGGGTGCACTGAATCTTTTATGTCTTGACTGTGGGTTTAGGAATCTTTGATGATCACATTGATTAGAGAATTATACGACCTTGACATTTCTATATTGCTAAGAAGCTTATATATGCCCTTGCCTGTTTATTTTTAGTGGAAGTAGCTTTGTAGTTTTTGCCTTCTGTTTGTACCATTCCCTTTAAAATAGGGTGTGGATGGACTTCTGCTGGAGTAACTCAATAATTACGACCTCCATACGGTATGTAGGTGTCCACAACTCTCTCGATACAAAATGATCTTTAATGCTTTTACATTGTACTTATTGCTTTTGTGTTTTATGCTTATATCTGCTGATTGTTACATTTTCCTCCTTTTTTTTTGTGAATGTTAAGTTGTATATACAATGCCTTTCTTTGCCTTTGCATTCCATGAGGATTGAAAGCATCAACCCTGTTCATATGAAAAATCCTTTTTCTTGCAGAATCGTATGAGAAATTCCTCAATGTCTGGAGGATACCCCCAGCAAGGTTACCAGGCAAGACCTCCTGCAAGCTGGGCTCCCCCTGGGCCTCCACAAATGCAGCAACCTGGTTATGGCTATGCACAACCTGGGATGTATCCAGGTGCTCCACCCCAATATAACATGGCTCAGCCACAATATGGAGGTTATCCTCCACAACCAACTTCTGGTGGATATCCCTCAAGCTGGGATCAGTCTGCAGTCCCACCATCTCAGCAGACTGCACAGGGTGGTGGTTATGATTACTATGGCCAGCAGCCTCCAACACAGCAACAGCAGACCCCAAGTGGTCCTACAGGAGGGGCAGATAACTCGGGTTACAATTACAACCAGCCACCAGCTACTTCCTATCCACAGCAAGGGCAAGGATATGCACAGGATGGATATGGTGGTTATCAGGCACCTCAGCCTGGTTATGGTCAGCCTCCTCCTTATGATCAGCAACAAGGTTACAGCACTGCTGCTGGCTATGGCACAAATCCAGCGCAAGAAGGGCATACTGCTTCCTATGGAGCTCAAGGGGATACTGCTCAGGCACCACCACCGGTCCAGCCTTCAACTGCCGGTCAGCCAGGATACGGTGCTGGTCAGCCACCAAACCCAGCCCTTGCTGGCTATCCTCCCCAGGGAACTGGTCAAGCAGGTTATGGCATGCCCCCAACTTCTCAAGCTGGCTATGGCAACCAATCGGCTGCGTATGCAGCGGGCTATGGACAATCCCAAGCCCAGAAGCCACCTGCTAATGCTCCAGCTTATGGAGGAGCTCAACAGTCTCCAAGCACACCAGGAGGCTATAGTCAGGCCCCTACTGGGCAGCCAGGCTATCCCCAGTCTCAGCCACCATCGTCAGGTTACTCTCAGCCTGATGCTGCTGCTGCCCAACGTGGTCCCCCTTCAGGATATGGAGTCCCACCTTATGGTGCAGCGCCTGCACCTCAGCCGGGCTATGGGCAGCAGCCACCTCCATATAACAGCTACAGTGGTGGTTATCCGCAGCCTCCTGCTTATGCTGCTGATGTTGGTGCTGGGGGTGGTGGTGCGCAGGGTGCTCAACAGAGCTCGTCTGCGAAAACGTCACCCCAGAGTTGATTACAAGTGGAAATGTGGGATGTCATGTTATAGTTTTGTTCCCGTGCTCGCCGTTGTCTAAGATTAGTTAGTCTCATGGTTTTAGAACAACTTATGCTGTAGGATACTTGCTACCCATGTTTTGTGCTTTGTTCATTTTGGATTAGTTGTGTATGATGCCTGCATGTTATGCGTACTCTTTTCATGTTATGAACCTTATGTTTTTTGTGACTGCTCGAAGGTATTTCGGTAACCTATGCCGATGGATGAGACACTGATTGCGTATCATACGAGGATTGGCTTACAAGTGTTTTACGCGGTGAATGGATAAATGTTTTCAAAACCAACGGTCTGGCACGTTCTCATTTCTCGTGAATGGCCGTGGTTTGTAAATTAAAGAAAGTTAATGTGGACGAGTAGAGCTTGCTGTACATGGGGTCTGCCTGGCCCATTTATTTTTTTTTTTCAAAAGGGTTAATGAGAGCATATGTCTTTATTCATGGTAGAAAATATTATACTTTGATCCAAGCGAGTCGCTGTTTAGAGGGTTACTCATTAACCCCAGTGCCTGCCGTTTTGTCCAAAAAGAGCAAAAGAAAGGGAAGAATTTCCTGGCGGCTTCCAAAAGCAAAACATAGAAAAAACAGGAGAAAAAAAACAATTTCAATTGTGACATATATGATTTCGAACGTTGTACAAAATGAACATTGGAAATAACACCGCTTCGACAAAACGACGTCGCTCGGGTCAGGAGAAGCGTGCGGGGGGCGCTTCGCTCCAGATTCACACGCTATAAAAATGGCACCACGAAGCGCTAGGGTTTTCTCAAGCTCCGACCTCTGTCTCTTCTTCTCGTTCGTCGACATCAGCTCCAGGCCGCCGAGCCTGTGGTGCTCGTGGAGATGGCGGTTCAATTACAGGTGAGAAACGCGCGGTCTTGTCGATCGCTCCCTTTAGTAGTAGTAGTAGTAGTAGTAGTTTGCGCTAGTGTTTTCATGGCTCCATAATCCGAGTCAACAGCGGGCACCCGTCCATGGTGGCCTGTCTGCCGCTTGGAGCCGACAGCAAACCTTCGGCCGGTTGAAGATCCTTGGGACTCTTTTACTCCGTAGTCCCACGACACAATACCCGGCCACATCCCCGCTCCGTATTGCACGAGCTCCGGTTCGCGCGTGCACTTGCGTGTCTTGATTCTCGGGGGATCTTTTCTGGGTCTCTTCACACTCGATCTGTTTAATCCCCTCAGATGCGCCGGGCTCGTGCGGATCGGATTCGCGGAGTCACTTTTAGGTCCGCATTCGATGCGTTTTTCGTTTCTCGTTTCCAGTGTAGTGAAAGTGCTTGCTCTTGTGATGTATGCGAATCGGCACTCCAGTCAGACACGGGTGTTTTGTTTGACATTGAGAAGCAGAACACCTTTTGCATGGTGCCTACAGATTGCTGCTTCTCACGATTGAAGGGAAACCAACCCTTACATGGTTCCCTTCAAATTCGAAGTAGCTACATTTTTCTTTTTGTGTTCTTTTTCATCGATTGCTGAAGAATCTAAGTGAACCTGGTACGGTTGCAACAGGCCCCATTTCTGATCTATCAAACTTGCCTTTAACATCATTGAATTCGGAACAAGAACCTTGCAAATTGAGGCTTGAATAGACACCCGGGTCAATCTGATCTTTGCTGCAGGCCACCTCCATGTGAATGATTCAAGATCCCATCCGCAAACCTTGGCATTGGAAAGAGAGCCCGGAGTCATGGACAACTTCACAGGAAAATGATCCTTCAGGATACCACAAAGGTGCCCAAGTATTGAACCATGAAGAGGTTCTTTCCATCCCTAACGACACTTGACATGAGACTAAATTTTTCATATAAAAAATGTTTTCTCCAAATCTAAGAAGAGCTCGCAGCCGCAGGGACCTTGAATGCTCCAAAAGCTTCTGCCTTTGAAACCTATACTGCTTCTTCACGCAGGCAATCGATTAAGGTCACTGAACAGACAAAAGCAGAGCAACGCTTCACAATTCTTTTAATAGTCTTCTCCATGAGAATGAAAGAAACCACACCATTAAGAGACAATGCCATAGATAATCAAATCGATGAGGTGAAGTCTACGAGCATATGTCGATTTCGTTGCACTTGGACTCCGGATTCTGCTACAGAACTTTATTAGATAGGATATTACAGTCCTTATCATAGAGTTTTCCCGAAATAAGGGGTAAACCAATGGTAGTAATTGTACAAGCAAATTCACCAACTTTAGGCTCTCTTAATTGAACCGTCTCCTGTAGTTGAGAGCTCCAGCCACCTGATGCATGATGTCACTCTTTTAGGGGCTCAATTTCAAGTCAGACAATCAGATAAAATGCCTGGAAAATGCCCCATCCCATCAGTTAGCATTAAGATATCATTTGCAATGTAATTAAAGCCCGCCTGTGGTAACCCGTCTCACGTCATCATATTCCCATGATCTCGTGATCTCCCATATATTTTAAAGAATGATATTTGTTTTGCAGGGTAAAATACCTTTAAAAATATGAATGAATCAATATGAATTAATAGAAGTTACAAAAGGTCTTTCGTTGATTGGAATAAAATATAAATGAAAAAAATTGTAAGTACAAATATTGAAAAAAACGGTGGTCTGCAAATGTGAGTTACACTGCAAAAGTATAATAGGTTGAAAGTAAAAATGAAACGATGAGTTATTAGATTGATTGGCGGTCCTTCATGAAAAATTCAAGATAGACATTTATAACTCCAATTGACAATTATACAAACTATTACAAAGAATTTTAAAAATGCCCCATTGGCTACTTTTATTTAGCAACATTTATCTAAGACGGTTACAACATCCAAGGTTATTGACTCCGCTACTTGATTGCTCTTTTCCCTATGGACCGAGTTGGTCCACCTCATTTTTCAACTCTTTGCTCTAGCATATAGTGATGACATATCTCTATCGACTAAAATCGGGTTTTCGCAAATGATTTTTGGCAAATCTTTTGGAGAGCTTTGGGAAGACGTATGCTCTAAAGGTTGGTCTGGAAGTGCTTTAGTTTTGAGTATATTTGGAATGCTAATACATTTTTTTGCCTTCTAATTTTGCTCTCCTTAAACTTTCATAATTCTAGAAATGTCCTCCCTTCATGCTAATACATTTTTTTGTTTAATCTCTTTCATCGGTTTTAATGTAAGTTTTTGCGTGGTGGAGAAAAGGAATTGGATGGTGTCGTCGTCGATGCATGAGTTCTTTCCGGTCGTCTTCAAGTCCGCGAGTTGAGCATTAAGTTCTCTTTTGAGTTCCAACTTTATTGCTTTGCAAAATGGGTATGGACATTTGACCAAGAAAAAAAGGGTATGGCCTATGGGGTTCCACCGATAAAATGGGGGGAAGACCCGCGCACAAACATAGAATCATAGATGCCTTTACGGCAACAATAGTGCACTCGCGTCCTCCTTCCCACGCTTCTAGGACCACGTCGTCATCCCCCTCTCTCCTCTTATCCTGCTACGCCTCCCCTCTCACCTGCCTCCTGCTCTCCTCCTCCTTCCCAGCTTCGTAATTGCTCCAGTAGAATGACGCGGTGTCGTCCACCTTGTCCTCCAGGGAGGCCCTGCAGTGAGGGCGATCGTCCTTATTGTTGGAATATAATACGCGAAAAATGATAGGATCTTGCAATTTATGTCAACGCAAAATCGCCAGAGAAATAAATGAGAAATAATAAGAACACCATAAATTTACGCGGTTCGGTAGTTATGTCCACGTGAAAAGCCAGCAGTAAATAATTCACTATAATCGGAGAATCAAAGTTTACAATTGTTCACACATTCGACTGTTTCCCACATCTAAATTTAAGTACAAACTTTATAACTAAACAACTCATTTGGACATAAACTCATTGCACAAAATTACCACGCGTTCAAGCTCAAAACGAAAATGCTCTATGCATGCCAAAATCAGGAACTCTTCGTGTTTGGTCCGCGTACGTATAGCTTGATCCTGTTCAAGGTTTCATAACACGGCTTCTTTCTAGATGTCTTTCTCATGCGATTTTCAAATCTTGCAACTACTCTTGAAGAATGAAGGCCTTCTGCATTTTATATGTGTGCTCAAGGTAAAAATTTGACCGGAGCCCACCAACTTTAGTTTTCAATGTAGACTAGGTTCTTATTACAGGTAGATGTTTGAAACCCTCCCTTTTTTTTTAAAATTTTTTTAATTTTATATTATTTTCTCTTTTATAAACCTTTATGTAGTTGGACGAAGCTTCTTCTGTTGACCGAGGACATTTAAGACCCAAAAAAAAAAATATTTCCTCTTTTATAAATCTTTATGTAGTTGGACGAAGCTTTTTCTGTTGACCGAGACATTCAAAACCCGAAAAGAATTTCAATTTTTTTTTATTGTGCGTAATCTTGAATATTATCTTTATCAAAAAATATTTTTACGATCAAATTATAAAATTTTTTATCCAAGCAGATCGCGTTTTATAAACGCTCAAACTCGAAATATAATTTAACACTTAGAGGCTGTTTGTTTTAAATTTTTTTTTATTTCTCAAAACACAAATTTTTGTTCTTTTGTTCAGGAATAAAAAAAGAAACATAAATGCGTTTGTTTACACTTTTTGTTTACGGATGGATTTGGAACAAAAATAAAAAATAGAAAAAAACTTGTTTTAGTTACTCTAATAATTCCGAAACACTTTTTTTTTTTTTTTCTTCTTTTTTCTTGTCGCCGCTAACCTCGGCCATGGCTGGCGACTGATCGTCGAGGGCCGACGACCTCGCCCAGATCCAATGAGGCCGAGCCTCACCGAGGGCTAGTGAGCCTCAGTGGCCGGGCGAGCCGTCGGCCAAAAGGAAGAAAGAAAGAAAAAAAGAAAAAAAAATTAAAAATTAAAAATTAAAAGAAAAAAATTATATAAATTTATTAAACGTATTTATGTTCTTTTTCTATTCTAATAAAAATTTTGTGTAATTATTTTGTTAAAAAATTATTCTCTGGAATAAAAATAGTTTTTTTTTATTTCTATTCCTGAAAATAATTTTTGAACAGTACTGACTTGTGCCTTGGGGTTGGTATGGAAGGTGTTGGCAGTGGCCTCGTTGGCCTAGGCGAGGTCTTCCAAATCTGGTTTTCCACGCATAGGGACTTCACCTGCTCCTTCAACGTCCAGTTGAGCTTCTCGATCTTTTGGATGTCCTCCTCCTTGGCTGGAGTAGCAACAAGTGAGGAGAGAGAAGCGAGCGAGGGTCGGAGTAGGGGCGGCTGTAATGTGCTTCATTGGAGATGGCGGGGGAATGGCCACTTGACAAATGCTGGAGCAACAATAAGCATGGAGGAGAGAGAATTTGGGACTCAAAATTTTGAAACCTTCGGACGGAGAAAGAAATGCAGTGGAAGGAACGTCTGCTTCCAGAGGGAAAGAGAAAAGTTTTATTAAATGTATTGCAGACGAGAGAGAGGGTGCAGTCTGGAGGAGAGAGAGTCTGTGCAGTAGAGAGAGCGCTTCGAGAAACTGGTGAGCCAGCAAGAGAGAGAAACGAATATATCTATTTTCCAAAATCAGCCACTCCACGTCAGCGAGATGTAAGACCATTCAGAATTCGACACGTGGCTCCACGTGTAAATGGCGTCAGAAGTCCAAAATTCGCTCGGCGCGCTCTCTGTTGCGGATCTGGCCCACCACTCTGATGCTCTCTCTCTCCTCTGCTCTCCTCTGCGACCTGTCGACTCGTTCTCTCTCTCTCCTTTCTCTCTCCCCGTTCTCCGTTCCGTTACGGGGAGAACAAAAACCGCAGGTGTGCTTCCATTTGCTCTTCCCCTCCTCTGCTCTCTCTCCTCCGCTGGTTGCTTCCATCTCTCCAACCCTAACGCTGACGCTGCCGACGCTCCTCCGCACGACGCCGACGCCTCCGCCTCCACAGGTTGCCGGCGACGCCCCCGACTCCGACGCCCTTTCCAGTGAACCGCGACCCCGACGCCCTCTCTCCAACCCTAACGCCGACGCTGCCGACGCTCCTCCGCACGACGCCGACGCCCCCTCCACCTCCGCCTCCGCCTCCGCCTCCACAGGTTGCCGGCGACGCCCCCGACTCCGACGCCGACGCCCCTCCGCCTCCGCCGCCAACGCTTCTGCCTCCGCCTTCGCCCCCGACGCCGACGCCCCTTCGCCTCCCTCTCGCGACCTCCGCCTTCGTCCGTGTCTATTCTGACAGTGTTATTGCTTACTGATGTGGAGGGAGGAGCATTGTGGGGTGAAATTTTGAAGATTTTGTTGCTTTCTTTTCATTTTGAGAAGAATATAGTTTTTACAACTACATGAGAGGCATCGTTCATACTATTTCAAGTGTTGCAGATTCATTATGCATCTTGATTGCTATTTCACACTTTTTAATGGATTGGATGTTCACTAGCAAATGGTTGTCAACTACTACTTTGTTCCATCGATGCAGAGTGATTAAGGCTGCAAAGAATGTCTCGGGACCAACATTATCTAACCTCCAGCTTGCTGAAGAAGAGATTATTCTTGATATAGATGGCACTGTTCCTCTGCAACCTGTATTGCAGCACATTGGTATCTCAGCTTGGCCTGGTGAGTTCTATCCTGACAATTGAGTTGTGGGAATTTATCTTAGGTTGGGTTCCCTGGTTGATTGTGTGGATCATCATCTGTTAGCTGGTGGGAAATCAATTCCTGGAATGATGATTTGACTGTATCGTAGCTGCTGGAGTTTGATAATCATGGACCTTGTATGTGCAAGATTACTTCTGACTGAAGATTGAATTCTTCAGCCTTGGAAACTTTTGCTTCTCATCCGTAGCTTCCGTTTGTTATGGGCAGAGCAAATTGAATTTGAATTTGCCAAATGAAATATATGTCCCACACACTTCAGCTTTAAGATGATTTCATCCAAATATCTTCTAATTTGCAGCAAAGTCAGGATTTAGGAAATGACAGAGGTAATAAGTGGGCAATTTTTATTTATTTATTTAATTTGGTGATTTTGTTCCCATATAGTAGTTATGGATTTTGAAACACAGGTTAAGGTGCAGCTCTACTGGCAATGTTGCTTCAAACTTCATATGGTGAATTCAAGGTGGGGGCCTAGATTTTAGGGCTGGTTTGCCTTAACTACCACAAACTCTGGCTAAACATCTCATGCACTGTTAGGACAGACACTAGCTCGTCAGTTTTAGAGACATGTCCAAGATTACTGCTCTTAGAAGAATATAATAAAATTCTGATGATAGTTTCACTTGTTAACATTCAATTTTCAAAGCCATATGTGGATTGCCAATATTTGTGTTATGTGTGATTATCTAGGCTGCTTCAAGACTTCTCCACCATGAGTATCAGTTGCTGCATGACCAGCTTGCAAGATACCATACCCATGGACGGATTGCCCAAACTCACTATCTTGATGTCCTGGTGGATGGGCGAACTACCAGAGTGTCATCTATTCATGGAAGTAAGAAGCTGCCTAGTGTTGATGGTGTTCGAGGTCACCGACTGCAAGTATGTCGTGTCTCGCAAGAAGATAGAGAGCGAAACAGTGTTTTATCCCCTCTGAGAGATGATCATTCCCTTCAGCCGAGTCTTTTGTTAACATTCGAATGGATGCTCACCAAGGAAGCCATCCATTTATCGGTCAAGAAGATTCTTCTACCCTGCCTGACAGGACAATTTTGCATCATACTTCTAACCTGTGTGTCAAGAGAAAACGCAAGGTAATTCTGATGCTTCTGAGAGTAGAGTATTGTCATCACTTTTTGATATAGCTTTAGGGTGACCAAAAATGTCATTTTGTTGCAGATTGAAGAGGCCTAGATCGCTAGGGAAGTTGAAGCTAATGAAAACCGAATTCTTAAAGCACTAGAGAAAGAAAATATTTTAGGAGAAAGGTTTTCATTTATCACTTAAGGATATGTGAGCTTTGTGGAGAAAACTTTGGCATGTACTGATATCCCGTATTTTTCTATTGCAGGCTGAGGAACGAATGAGGAAAGAGATGGAAAGATTTGATCGTGAAAGAAGGAAGGAAGAAGAAAGGTTGATGCATGAACATCAAAGAGAGGATGAGAGATTGCTACGTGAGCGAAGGCGAGAATCAGAGCGATGGGAGAAGTATTTATAGAAAGAATCTATTAAGGTAAGTATTTGAGCTTGATATTGCATTTTCACTAGTTAGTTTCTTTTGCTTTATTTGATTGGTTAAGCAGCATCTCTTCTTTTCTCTTTTCTTTACCAACTTCTCTGGTTTTTTGTTTGGAAGGCGGAGAAAAAGAGACAAAAAGAAGAGCTTCGTCGAGAAAAAGAAGCAGAGAGACGAAAAGCTGCAGTGGAGAAGGCCACTGCTCGCAGAATTGCCAAGGAATCCATGGAGCTTATGGAGGATAAACAGCTGGAGCTGATGGAATTGGCCGCTGCAAGCAAGGGGTTGCCTCCAATTGTTAATCTCGATCATGCCACTATTCAGAACCTTGAGTTGTTTCGAGGTAGCTTTTTTATAGCGATTACTGTTAAGACCAGTTTCACTCCATTGATTCATTGATTGTGTGATATTGTTGTTTTAACTAGGATTCTATGGTAGCTAAGACAAGCTTTTAAATTCCTATGCTCTGTTTTTATCGTGTACCTTAAATTCAGTAGAAAGGAAATAGGGGCCGATCCTTTCTAGAAAATTTACTGGTGTTCCATCGTTGTCAAGAATAATTCTAGATATACTAAAGTTATACAATTACCATCATACTAAATGGTGTTAACATTGGATATATGAATAAGTCACCATCTTGTGATTTGAATCTACTCCTGTCATGACCAATTTAATTCATGTCACATAATTTAGTGTACCCATTTTGATACATTCTTGGTATACCTACATCAGTCATCTACCAATTTATGTCAAAGTAAGCTTTGCTTTAACTTAGCTTTGCTTTAACTTGTGCATATATCTTGTGGGATCACTTTAGCTTGCTTATACTGAGTCATTGGTTTAGATGCAATGAAGATTTGGACTTGATATTATGCCTAGATGTTTATCACAAGTTTGCTAGTATCATTGTACAGTTATCATACAGTACTTTAACATCAATACATTTCTTCTCATCTTTATTTAATGTCATGTTTTCTTTAGGCTGAGTTGAAAGAGGACATCACTGCAGAAGAGTCATTTGAAACTAAGAAGTATAAACTTGTGGAACGGGGAATTGCTCTGCTTGCTGACCCAGAGTCTAATATTAAACTGTTAAAAGAAATGCTGCAGATGTGCAATGATCACAATCATGCTATCGTTAAGCTTGGGCTTCTATCTTTGTTAGCTGTGTTCAAAGACATCATTCCTGGGTATGTTGCCGAGTTTATTTTGATGTGATCTTTACAGTTACGTCTACTCTCCATGTGTTCCCTCGGCACTGTTGTGATGTTTTCCTTTGTTGTGATATTATGGCTAACGCATTAGACTTCCTACTGAGAAGGAGCTGGTGATGAAAGTTTCAAAGGATGTCAAGAAGATGCGGTATTATGAATGGACACTTCTGTCTGCATACAAGGTTTTACTTGATTTCTTGTGATTGTTGAATGAAGTGCACTCACCAGAAATGGGACAAAAAACACTACAAATCTTGGTTTACACATTCCTGTTTTAGTTAGTTTAATGTTGATTAAGAATTTGTTTCAATCCAATTTTATCTACTCTGAGCTATGTCAAAATTTATTTAACAGGCCTACCTGCAGAAGTTGATGGTTTTAGAAAAAGTCTCCTTGTATCAACATGCGGTGGTTCGCTGCATCTGTACTTTGCTAGATGCTGTTCCTCATTTCAATTATTGCGAGAGCTTGGTTGAAGTCGTTGTCAGAAACATAAGTTCCTCGGATGAAGTCATAAGGTTTAGCCATATATTTTTAACTTCTCATTATTCTTCTTATGTTAAGAGTTTGCAATAAAAATAAGACCTTTGGTTGACTAGATGAGGAGAATGGTTGAATAATTGAGAACTTCGAAGAATAGTCTTTTGTTAATATGGTCATTTGGGTGCAGAATTCTATTCTCATTTTGTGAATGGCTTGGGTGTTTCTATGGCAGATGAACTCATAAGATCACCAATGTTGTTTTATCTATGAATATAAGTTGTTGCTTGCTTTTGGTTTAAGTTCCCTACCCAAACAAAAGGGAAATAGATGAAGCATCGCTTAGCAATCATTTAGAGATGCAATGGCTTATGTTTGTGGTTATGTAAATCTGTGAGCATGTGTGCATGTGCCCTTGTATGAAGTCACGCATGCAATGAAGTATGATCTTTTTTATTTTAAAGTCTGAAAAATAGTAGATAACATTCTATTTATTGTACCTTTTTACTTTTTGGTACGGAGTTGGGACTACAAGAAAAGGAGCTAGTCCTTAAAGAGTCAAGTGCTACGATGCCACGTGATAGACAATTCTACTTCTAGTTTTCTGGTCATATTCCTTGAGCATTTCTTCGCATGTATATTTTTCCCTTTTCCTCTCTACTCTTCTCTTGAATAAAAGATGTGACTGTATATCATCAGGAAACTTTGTTGTGACACTATTAAGTCACTCTTTACAAATGAGGGTAAACACAGTGGTGAAGTGACTGGAGCAGCTGTTCGATTGATTGCAAATTATGTGAAAGCTCATAATTGTCAGATGCATCCTGACTCGATTCAAGTATGTTCTCTTTTTGGTCAAATATCCACGTATGTTTAATAGGTCACTATTTTGAACTTTTGCGTTTCAATTACTTTGTTATTTTGTTTAACCCCTCCCATCCTCTCTCTGTCTCTCTCTCTCTCTCTCTGTCTCTCTCTCTCTCTCTGTTGTAACTATCAAAATGCTTTTTCAGGTACTTATATCTCTGTCATTTGACGAGGACCTTCATAGATCTGAAGCACCAGATAAGGATAAAAAAGTTAAAAAGAAGAATTATAAGAAAGGAAACCGACCAGAGGAATCAAGCCATCCACAACCGAATGATAGAAAGAAATCTAGGCAAGAAATGATGTCGAAAATGAGGGAAGAGGTAGGGATTCTTATGCAACAACTGCCTTACAACAAGAGTCTAGTACAAAAAAGACTTGTGATGGCAAGTCTTGATTGGCTTTAATTTGATGCAGGAATTTCCGTTGATCAACAAAGAGGAGCTTGTGCTGCTTAATGAACTTGTCGAATCTACAATTGTAGTGGTGGGGGGGGGGGGGGGGGGTGGGGTGGGGTTGTTTATCCATTGTTTTCTTGTTTCTCTTTTCCCCTTTCTTTTGGATATTGAGATTGAGATTTGTTGGCGAACTTCTTTTCGTCGTTTGTGAAATGAGATATCTCAATTCAGTTCATCGCCTTGTCTTCAGTGTGTTTATATATGTTGATTTGGTGTAAATTCTGTACATAAAACAAGAAAACTCTTGGTCTCCCAATGTCATTTAGTGCAGTTTTAGAGCATGCAGTGAATTTTGTGATCCTTATGTAGAAAGAAGTTCGTCCATTCAAGACGTTTGAGTGACTTGCAAGAGAAGCCCTTGCTTGTCTGTCGATAGAAAATGCTTGAAACAGCATGTCAATTTGCAATTCTTTGTAGCATAATAAGAATTGATTTCTACAGAGGTTCAAGTTCCTCCATTTTTGGGTACTCCTGTACTTTGAAAATCTTCCATCTGAATCATCTCTCACAACTTGTAGTGTTCAGTAACATAATCACAAGTTGGCATTGAATATGAAAAGTATTTGCCGACCGCAATCTCGTTCTAAGACCAGAATTCCTCGGGATTTGATGCTAGTGGTCATTGAGACTGTAGCAGAGATATAAAAGTGTTAGTTTAGCAAGAAACTACTCTAGCTATTCAAGTCATTTCTCGCACCCTGTATCTATGCTTGAAAGTATGCATGGCATTTGCCTGTTCCGTGCCAACTTCATATATATATAACCTGAAACCTAATATTGTTGATACGCATGGTACAAGAACTATGAGTGAAATAACAGCCTTACATTCGAATATGGGATGTATCTAAACCAGATTTTAACAACCCAAAGTGAAAAATTACAGATAAAGATAAAGAATGGAGATCTTTCATTCTGTGTAATTTGAAGTATTACAAGGTCTTCTGTGCCACACAATCGAATTCACTATAATTTCACTTCATGGGATTTCTCCAATCCCCTAAACAGAAAAATCTCCTATCATTTTGTTTCTTTTTTTGCCACCATGGGCTCATAATCTTTCTTTCAATGGTATTCTGTAAATTTTCTTATGAATAAATTATTCACCAGAATCCCTTGAGCGGCCTTAAATTCAGCAGCTCAGTGACGCTAATGTAATACCAGCCAGCTTGAGCACTAGGCCAAGGAGCTTTCTGATTTAGCCGTGGCATCTTCGGCTGACAAGATTTCTTGAACCTTGACAGCATGCGTTCATCTCTCTTATGCACCCAAAATTGCATCACGGAGAAAGGAGACACTTCTCCTTTCGGCTGACAAGATTTCTTGAACCTTGACAGCATGCGTTCATCTCTCTTATGCACCCAAAATTGCATCACGGAGAAAGGAGACACTTCTCCTTTTAGCCTTACTTCCTTCTCTTTGTTGATTGGCAAATGCAACCAGGGAGCGGATTTGCATAAAAACTTTCCTCTAGTTTTGGGAATTCCCCGGACTCCCTCAAATACGGAGCTCTTGTTCGATCTCTGTGAAGTTTCTTCACTTTGGAACTGAATTTCTTCCAAGAAATCTTCCCCTCATCTAGTTCATCAACCAATTTAACAAATTCATCCTGCATGCACAAAGATGAGATGCCTGTCGATGATCCATATCAGGACAAAAACAAAACCAAATATCAAAATGGGAGAAAAATAAAACAAGTCGGACAAACTAAAAGAGTAGGGACAGAATAATAGTTACTTGTCTGGATTAATTGTCTTCTTAAAAACCGCCTATGGCCTTGAACTGCTTTCGCCATATTCCCATCATAAGTATAAAGAGACAGGCTGAGCACAAGGAGATACTTCAAAAGCGTGCCTGAACACAGCAATTAGCAAATATTTACCCACCAATTGTTTGACAAAATTTCTCACCAAGAAAATGCTCCTACCAGACCTGCGTGCATCCCAGGCACAACCTCATCCCCAATGAAAACAAACTTACAGAGAACAAAGTTGCAACCGAAACCTAGCACATGGGCATCACACCTGGTTGACCCAAACCCGCCCTCACCCCAATCTCTGCTTGAGACATCAGATATCAATGAGTAACCATACAAAGGGAGGAAGACACTATTGCCAATCTGGTTTGTTCATTATAACAAAGTCACTAAAGCTTGCATGATTTTCTCTGTCATTGCCAAACATCTAGGACTGCGGTTATAAAGAAAATCATGTGAATGAAAGTGCATGAGCAGATGAGTCTAGAAAACCAGCTTGACAGCAAGGATATGATCTCTGCTTCAGACATCAGATATTAATTACAGTTAAAAGTGTTGTGGTCATGAGAAATAGATCACTATTTCATCTCCGAACAAAGTCATCTGCATTTAGAGCTATGATTTATAATAAAATCAGGTAACTGAAAGTGCATGAGCACATGACCTCAAAAAACAAACTTGACAGCAAGGTACTGAGCACCCAACATAGAAGTGCTAACCTTCCAGGCCTGTATTCAAGTATGAGGTTGTATAGCTGAACAAAAAAATCTTGCAAATCAACATTCAAAGCATCGAGATTGTTCCCCATTACTTTAAAAGCAATGATGCAACAGCGAAGTCTTTCCAAGACGGTCATGCATTTTCCTGAACTGTCCAATTTTCCACCAGAACATGCAAGCTTTTTAAGGTAATTCATGAGATCTCTAATATAATCCAAGTCAATCAGGTGAGAAAATTTTCCTAGACCATCCAAACATGGTCCAAGGAGTGGGGGAGCCTCAGTCACATGAGTTGTACCAGTATCTCCATTAGGTCTGTAAAACAAACAGAAAGAATGAAGTGATCACAGTATCCCGTTAGATACCTTATACAAAGACAATTTCTAACTCAACTTTATGCACATTTTTTAGGTTGATTATTGAGAAAGATTAAATCAACACAGCAAATGGACAGCATCACTTATAATTAAGAACCACACCTTAAATTTGTCCTATGAATTTTTTCATGTCAATCTGAAGACCTGACCAATATTGAAACCCTAGTTTCAATGTCTAATAAAACATTTGCTTTGACACGGTACTACGCACCAAGACCAATATGCGCTACCATGTTCGAATATTTCACTATAGTGTCAAAACCATACAAAATGACACATGAAATCACCTGGGCACAATTGATTGCATAGTATGCTTCTGAATACGAAAATATATCTCAAATACCGCAGAAAGTGTCTCTGACTGCATCCTTCGGCACTCCATAATATCTGGATCGAAGCTAGCTACTTTATAATCAGCAGCTATTTTCTTTCTCTAGTGCTTTGCGAATTCGGTTTTCATTAGCTTCAACTTCCCTAGTGATCTGGGCTTCTTCAATCTGCAACAAAATGACATTTTTGGTCACCCTAAAGCTATATCAAAAAGTGATGACAATACTCTGCTCTCAGAAGCATCAGAATTACCTTGCGTTTTCTCTTGACATGCAGGTCAGAAGTATGATGCAAAATTGTCCTGTCAGGCAGGGTAGAAGAATCTTCTTGACCGATAAATGGATGGCTTCCTTGGTGAGCATCCATTTGAATGTTAACAAAAGACTCTTGGCTGAAGGGAATGATCATCTCTCAGAGGGGATAAAACACTGTTTCGCTCTCTATCTTCTTGCGAGACACGGCATACTTGCAGTCGGTGACCTCGAACACCATCAACACTAGGCAGCTTCTTACTTCCATGAATAGGTGACACTCTGGTAGTTCGCCCATCCACCAGGACATCAAGATAGTGAGTTTGGGCAATCCGTCCATGGGTATGGTATCTTGCAGGCTAGTCATGCAACAACTGATACTCATGGTGGAGAAGTCTTGAAGCAGTCTGGATAATCACACATAACACAAATATTGGCAATGCACATATGACTTCGAAAATTGAATGTTAACAAGTGAAACTATCATCAGAATTTTATTAGATTCTTCCAAGAGCAGTAAAAGTTCTTAAAATTAAAAAAGACAATTCCAGTTTTCATACAGAAAGACAAGAAGAACAAACTTGTAAAAGTATCGAGAAAGGACATGTAGGGTGTAAATATATAGGCAACTACCTACATCAACCTCTCAAAAGAAAATTGGCATGAAAAGGTAAGTTTGAATTGAGACTTACATCCCCTCCAATTTTCAACAAAGTATTAGTACCAAACAGTTCTTGATAACTGCACTAAAAGGGACTGAAACTATTCAATATTTTTTCCAAGCAGAACACTCATGTTATCATAAAAATATTTGTGACGACATTTCACAAACATATTCTTAATTCACAAGCATGGAGAAGTATGTTCCTTGTAAACTTCCATTAACCCATGCAAGTGTAATCACAACAGAATATTTGCAATAGTTAACCACAAAACAAGGGGAAAAAAAAAACATCACACAGGCAGAGCAGCGGGTAATACAAAATCCACAGTAAAAGCTAGCCAAGAGCACTAGGACTCATTTTATAGAGATATTGATGCATAAGTACCTTTCCTCTAAGTAAAGTATACACCTGTCTCAGCTAGCCTAGATTCATTTCATGGAACTAACATTTATTGTAATGAGTACCTTAGACTCTTAATGGATTATAACCCTATAACAGTCAGCACAACTCTTCAAAAAGATTGAAACCTTTGGAAGATGACTACATCAAGGAAATAGCAGCAAATAACAAATTAAACGTCACACAATCTCCATATGACAAGTAATGACCAACATACTAGAAGGGGTTCCTCTTTCTGTACAAAATTGCATATGTGTGGCTTTTCTTTTGCAGCCGTTTTGTATAGGGGCAGTACCCCCTTGGTACCTTCTTAATGGAATTTTCTTTATTGTTCAAACAACAACAACAACAACAAAGACATCTCAACAGGGAAAAGAAGCCACTGACTTTATTTGACATGGCATCCCGTCGAACATACACTTTGCCATCATAAGGATTCACAGGTCCTTTCTGCTCCTCATCTGCAACTACACAGATAACATGTTAAAGTCAGATAAGTGATGGAGTAAACATGAAATGAGAACTAAGAAGAGGAAGAACTCAGATAGATAGAGAGAGAGCGACCTTCGTTCAGGAGCAGGGGGCGCTTCGCAGGAGGCGACGGCGTTGGCGCCGTCCGCTTCAGGAGCAGGGGGCGCTTCGCGGAGGAAAGAGAGAGAGAGAGCGACCTTCGTTCGCGGAGAGGGAGGCCAAAACGCGAGCAGGGGTTCGTCGGCGTCGGGGTAGGATAGCAAGGCGCTCCGCAGAGGAAAGAGGGAGAGAGCAGAGCAGAGGTCGTGAGAGGGAGGCGAAAGGGCGTCGGGGGCGGGGCGGAGGCGGAGGAGCGTCGGCGTCGGAGTCGGGGCAACGGAGGCAACCAGCGGAGGGGCGTCGGCGTCGCCGTTCACTGAAAAGGGCGTCGGCGTCGCGGGCAACCTGTGGAGGCAAAGGCGGAGGCAGAGGTGGAGTCGTGCAGAGGAGTGTCGGCGAGAACAGGGAGAGAGAGCAGAGGAGGGGAAGAGCAAATGGAAGGCGAAGGTTCGGTTTTTGTTCTCCCCCGCAACGGAACGGAGAACGGGGAGAGAGAGAGAGGAGAGAGAGGATGAGTGACAGGTCGCAGAGGAGAGCAGAGGAGAGAGAGCGTCAGAGTGGTGGGCCCCAGGAGCGGCGCACGCAAATTTTAAACCTCTGACGCCGTCGCCTACGTGGAGCCACGTGTCGACTCCTAAGTGATCTTTACTACGTGTAGGGTAAAACCCAGCCAATATTTTCTCGCTATTTATAGGCTGCTTTCCCTTCCCCTTTTTGTCGAGAAAACGCTCCTCTCTCTCTACCTAAATCTCAGTCTCCGTTTCCGATCGAAGAAGATGGCGAAGCCGAGCAATTCCGGGAAGGGAACCGCAGGTGAAATCAGAATCCATCCTCGAATTGTTTCGATGCTCTCTCTCTTAGCTTAGCCGATATTGTCTCGTGGAAATCGTTTTGTTTGCCCTTCTTTTCGATGCAATTGTAGTCTGCAAATCGTTTCTTTTGCCCTTCTTTTCGATTCAAGATCCCCATTGCAAATCGCAGGTGAAATCAGAACCCATCCTCCGTTGTGATTTTGGGTTCAACAATGGCTTCGAAATTTTCATGCCTCCGTTCGTCCGTGAAAGATTTTCAATTTTCTTTTTTCTCTCTACAGCCGATTAACTTTCTATTTTCCAAGCAGGAAAACTGACTATGTCTTATAAATCGCCTTCTAAGCGTGAAGGTCCGGGAGCATCGATTTCGTATATTTACGAAAAAAGTAAAAAGGGTACGTATATGAAAGCAGCACATATTCAGGGCAGCTACATCAACCCCCCTGTCAGGGAGGGGCTTAGGGTTTTCAGAATTCGCATGCTAGTTGTGATTTTGGGTTCGACAATGGCTTCGAAATTTTCATTCCTCCGTTCGTACGTGAAAGATTTTCAATTTTCTTTTTTCTCTCTACAGCCGATTAACTTTCTATTTTTCAAGCAGGAATGCTGAGTGTTTCTTCTCACCCGCCTACTAAGCGTGACGGTTGGCTAGCATCGATTTCTGATTCTATCAAAAAAAGTGCTAAGGGTACGTATATGAAAGCAGCACATATTCAGGGCAGCTACATCAACCCCCCTGTCAGGGAGGGGCTTAGGGTTTTCAGAATTCGCATGCTAGTTGTGATTTTGGGTTCGACAATGGCTTCGAAATTTTCATGCCTCCGTCCGTGAAAGATTTTCAATTTTCTTTTTTCTCTCTACAGCTGATTAACTTTCTATTTTTCAAGCAGGAGCCCTGGGGTTATAATTCTGTAGATTGGAAAGCAACAGCTTCTGATCAAGGGCCATCCCACCACTAGAAGGGAAAGAAGAGTTTTATACATTTGTCTGAACTTCTTACAATGAGGATTTGGCGGGGTTGTCTGCTGAATTACATTGTTTTCTTGTTGGATTGAATGGTGTTAAAATTTTTGTTGTGTTTGAAGATTCTGCAGAAGCTATTCATAAGCTTAGTTGGATATCTTTGCAGTTTTTCTCGAGTTTTGCTCCTGCAGTGAGTTTCTGCTTTGTTGGCATAAGTACTTTCGTGGCCCTCTTAGTATTTCATTTTGACTTTTTAAGTTAGGCTTGCTGCAAATCAAACTTTGAGAAAAACTTTGATTTCAATAGCTGTATGTTATTGTGCTCCTCTCTCTCTCTCTCAAGTTTGTGTCTCTGCTAAGGCCCTTGGCTATTGTTGGAATGAACCAATTACCGTAGATTTCGGGACAAGAGCCTATCAAATGCCTTTGGTAGAGGACGAACCTCTTACGTGTTGAGGAGGAACGCCATTCTGATTTTAATAGCTGTTATTGTACTCCTATCAAATCCCTTTGGTCTGCTTTTCACATCATCGATTTGGGCAAGAGCCTCAACTCGAATAGACAGCGGAGCATCTGATCTTGCTGCAGGCCACCTCCATGAATGATTCAAGATCCCATTGACAACCTTGGCATTTGGAAGAGAGCTCAGAGTCATAGAGAACTCTCATGGGAAAATGATCCTTCAGGATTCCACAGGGTGCTGAGGATCAAACAATAAAGCGGTGTTCTTTCCATCCCCAATGACACTTGACATGAGACGTAATGTCTCCTTTCATACAAAAGAGTTTTCTCCATACATAAGAAGAGCTCGCAGCCACAGGGACCTTGATGCTCCAAAGATAAGAAGAGCTTGCAATGTATGATGACATCTCGAGGCCTGGAATTGTTATTAAGAGTCCAGATGGAGACGATGTTTAAGAAGGAGTTCCAAAGGTCTGTTTTCAAATGCTTATTCACTAATTTAGGATGAAAATTTTTGTCCAGATTTGTCGAAAGTTTGTTTTCAAAGGCTTAGTCACTAGTTTAAGATGAAAATTGTTCTCTAAAGGTCTGTTATCAAATGTTCAGTCACTAATTACTTTTCTGGTGGCAGGATTACACTGGAGAGGATGTTAACGTTTACACCTTCTCTTATCCTTGGAAACAAAGACTGCTCTCACAGGGGCAGTGCGAAGGTTGTGGATAGTGGTCTGGATGACTATACTGATCATGGTGGCCTAGGTGTGCTTGGTTAGTACTTGATAGTTCCTCAAGAAGATCTCTATTGGTTGTAGATCGTCTCTCATGGCACATGTTGAGCTGAACTGAGATATTTGTAGTACAGTCATACAAGTTGGATTGGGTTCCATATCTCATTTGCACCCATTCCCCAATTTATAGATGATTTATCTAACTGTGTTCATATCAGAATCTCACAGTTGACATCGATGTATGTTTAACAGGAATTCTCACCAGCCCTTTCCTACCTTTCCTATATGCTGATGATCTGACAGATGTCTTCAAAAAGAAGCATGTGTCTGGGACCTATAAAAGCTTGGTAAGTTTAGGTGCACTAAAGCGGACGTTGTCTAAATTTTTCATTTTGTTCCTTTTGCGTTACGAACACAGGTGTGCTACCTTGAAGCTTGTGAATGGGATGGTATTTTTGAGGGCCTTCTTCCAGAAGGTTTAAACGTCTATGCAACAACAGCAGCTAATGCAGAAGAGCAGCTAATGCAGAAGAGAGCCGTTGGGGCACCTATCTTCCTGGAGAGTATCCTAGCCCTCCAGTAGAATATGAGACATGTCTTGGTGACTTGTATAGTGTTGCCTGGATGGAAGACAGGTAATCTCAAATCCTTATTTTCTCATTCGTAACTTTAGATGAGAAACACATACCATTTTGACTCTGTATTTTCTAGATTAAGAGTCACTGTTTCGATGGAGACTTTTTTTCCAATTTGGGATTGATAATTTATTTTGCAGTGTATGATGGATGGCTGAGCTTGTCCCCGCACTTGCAATCCATCTCTCTTCCTAATGTAAGTGCACTCATCCTTAATCTATGCTGCTCAAAATAAGAATTAGTTTGATATCAGCAGGCTTATACATCTAGGGAAAATTTTCCTCAAGCAGATTAAATGGATCTGTCCAACTGCTCCCACCCGTCCCATGGCTTTGTTAGGCAGATTTCCTTGTACTGCATGTAAGATGATTAATCTATTCCTATCTTTTCTTTTTTCCAATATGATCAATTCATGCATATTGCAATTTAAAAGTATGTTTTGATGCATGTTCCCAGGGCTGATGTTCGAGAGATTTCAGAAGATAGTCCAGATGACTGGGAAGGCTTAGATGCTTCAGCAGCACATATTGCCAATCCTTTGTCAACAAAGCCAGCTGATGGTAATTAAGACCAGGATAAAATTTTGTAGAAGAAGCATTTCTTTAATGTGTGCAATCTTCAACTTTTTCTATTGCGAATTACCTTCTGGAACTAATTTCCAGACTGTAATTGTCAATTAAGCAGAAAGTTGGGATAAGAACTTCACATTTTTGCGACTTTTGAAGTAGGAAAGATACCTGATAGATAGTCCATATACCCAAGGCAATCGCAATCATTTGCAGCACCACTTGTCTTTTGGTCTCATGGTATGCTTAATTGTATGTGCCGTGTGCTTCTCTGATATTTACTAGTAAAAAATTGCTGATCAATCAACAATTCCATCTTGAATTACATTTTGTGATTTAGCAACAGCTTGTCATGTTTTTGCAGTGAAAGTTGGCATTGGAGGCTTCAGTATGGGTGCTGCCACAGCTTTTTACCTGCCAACTTGTTTCACTTTGGGTAAATACGCAATTTGAATCCATACCTATCAACTTAAAGGAAGTTATTGGTTTGAGTGGTTGTTTTCGAGGCTCAAGGTAATTATTCAAAGCATTTTATATTTTCCATGTAAACAGTCAGTTAGAAGAGATTACCCAAACATGTTCTTTCATACAAGGGATCGGAGTTAAATTTTTTGCTTTCTATTCACAGGAGCTTGAGAAACAAAATGGAGGTATCAAATGATGCTGCAAGGCGTGACTCATCCTTGCCTATTTTTCTTTGCCACGACACATGTTAGTAATTCTCGTACATCTTGCTCTGTCAATCTCTCTCGCAAGTCATTCAATTCTAGTGATTCTCGGCTCCTCTAAATGGGAAATAAGGGCATTCTCTATTCTGCCACAGGTGATGATGTAGTTCCTTTCAATTTTGGAGATACATCGTCCCACCATTCTCTATTCTGCCACAGGTGATGATGTAGTTCCTTTCAATTTTGGAGATATGTCGTCCCACTACTCGACCTTAGCAGGATTCTGATACGTTACATTCAAGTCCTATGAGGGATATTTAGCTGATTCCCTTGTATTAGGAAGAAGCATACACTGGACTATCAGACTTACACCTTTATGAATGCTTGTGCTTGAATATGCAGGCTCGGTCACACATGGTCCCTAAAGAGATGGGCGACCTTTTCCAAGGGTTATGGCCCATAAGTGATTCAATGCTGAAGTTGAAACTCATTTGAATTGCTGATAGTCAAGCAACAAAGGATTGATTAATATATACGTGATATCTGATCTATGATTTTCAGTGATGTATCTCTTATGGTTGTTTTCCCCCTCGATTGTTTCACGGAGGATGATGATGTGATCTTTAAAAATCAGCCTGTGGTGAAACAAATCTTCCTAAGCGCTTCTTCAATGACGCCGTCAGGAATGACTTTCACCAAAATTTTTTGCAGACACATGAAGTAGTTGTTTAGAACTAAGAAGCTTCCAGAAAATGAATTTATCTTATTTCTGAAAATTTGCAAATTGCTTGTATTTGGATTATCTTGCGCAAGCAGCAATCTGAAGTCTAATTCTCGTATATGAGTTTTCCTTTCCACTGCACTGGAATGTGTTATTCTTAGTAAATGCATTATATCTTCAGAAGCAAGCTGTGAAATTAGTTTTTTGTTGCCTGAGCGGGAACTGCCTATGGAGAAGACCAATTTGAGAATGTCAAGATGAAACGCATAGATGCCTTTGTTGCTCGGGTGTCGATGATGTGCCTGTTGTTTGCGTCTGGATGTGCTATTTGCTGCTTCTTATTGTGAATGTGGTACTCGGTATGAACGATGGGGGTGTAGGTCATTGTTAGATGACTTAAAAGTGAGAGCCTATAGCTTTTGAAGAGCAGTTTAACTTTGATTTGTTCTGCAATCACTGGACCCATCAAGCCCACTAATTACAACACGTCTCTGTTGGTTTTCTTGACTTTCTACCAAGGCTGCTAAGCAATTAGAGTTGCAAGTCAGAATGGCATTAAGCTTTAAGAAGACGTTGAAGGATACATTAAGTTATCAAGAAGCTCATCGCGGACTCGAAGTGCTGTCGAAGTTTGCTGGCGTGACATGAAAATTGACCTCCCATGAGGTATGCCCAACTTGGCGAAGTTGGTCATCTGAGACAGCTCCTTAAGCGCAGAGTTTCCTTTTTCACCCTCTTTTGTCTCTCTTCCCCTTTTGGCATTTTGATTCAAAATTGAAATTTTCATGGACTTTGATGTGCTCGAATTCCGTGAGCTTAACCTGCAGTCATCAATTTCATCACATGAAAAACCAGTATACAATGTCAGTTTTGCCATTCGACTTTGCCTGAAGAAGCTGATACTTTAAAACTTAATTGGCAAAAACTGCTTGGCAGGCCATTAAAGGATGGTCATAAATATTTACTCCAATTTCCAATATAAGCATCATGATGTCTGGAAAATGGATACAGATTAATGTGCAATCGCATTACAAGTTACAAAAAGCTATGAAAAAAATTACAAAGGACCATCTAAAAGAAGAAAAACAAGCTTTCACCTCAAGACTGATCGCCCGTCAATTACAACTCACAAACAAATGACAATAAATAAACCGTACCGACAGAATTGACGTCTAGATGCAGTATATCCTTTCCTAATAGCTCAATCTCGATACAGAGGCTCCCCACGTGATTGCAAACAAAAATTCAGGCAACGCAGAGTTGGATCAAGTATTCTAGTCATGCTTTTCCTTTGGTTCGTCTAGAACAAATTCAGTGTACAAATCCTTTAGGGCAATCACGGCAATGGTTATGAGAGGGCCCATGGTAGCACCCTGTAAAAATGAGGATTCAACGACATTAATGACAGATAGAATCTATTTTATGAAGAGAGAAATAATTTCACCGTGTGCCTGTTCATTTGAATGTTAACAACAAACTGATGAAGACACCATACCTGCAAGATAACAATTTTTTTTCTCGGAATCAGATTATTGAGATGAAAATAAGTGAAAATACAAGTACGATTAAAGAAATATTTCAATAAAAAAAGTAATGCCCACCAAGATATACATTTTTTTCTTAAAATCAGATTGTTAAGATGAAAATACATACACCATCGCAATCTCTATAGAACTCCTCTCTATATCTCTCCCTTACGAATGCTTGAGAATATACAAGTATGCTCTTCAAGGTTCCCTCCTAATGAATTACAAAACAAACATCTTGAAAACACAATCACTCGCACTTATTCCCTCCTAATTCTACAAAGAATTAAGTCTAGCGTCTTCTTCTCATACAAGCAAAGTTATCAGACCAGCTTTATTCCCTCCTTTCTTTTTCAACCCTCTCTTTTTTCACGTTTGAATAAATGTATACATGGACGGCTTATTCATCATTCATCTAATACATCTCCAACAGATTTACACTCAAGCCATCATCTCACTGGTGTCGACCACCAACCACCATAAGAGTGCACGGAGAACATAGAATAAGGCAAACAATATGTGCTCAGATTCATTCTTAATAGCCATGAAATACATAAAATAATTCACCTAATGGTTAATGCGACAATTGCTAGGGGTAGCATCAATACATATCGGATTTAGCAAGGTCTCATAGGAAATTCATCGAACAGGTTATATGTGTTTTGCTAAAGGGTGAGAAGACACATGGATGAACTTTGGATTTGACACTAATCTCAACTTAAATCCATTCAAGATGTTCAAAATTAACAAAACAAGCTCAACCATCACTTTTTTGCACATTTATTTAAAAACATATACATGGATGACTTATTGTTTTTATTCATCATTCATCTAAGACATCTCAATTCTCTATTTTTGCTCTCTACTCATGCCTCTCAACGACTATTCACTGTTGTTTAAATTCCAAAAACTCCGACATTATCAAGATCAAGCATCTCAAAGCAAAGCCAAGTTGAAACAATGACACCAATTAGCTAATTAAGAGAATACACCACCAGCAAACAAAAATTCTGACAGGGATGGTAGTTCCGATGTGGAAGGTCAGACCTGCCTAATATTTCCTCTGTTTGATGGGACCCCTCTTGATTGGCTCCCCACATTCGGTCGTACCGTCTGTACTCTTGTATCCCGCTGTAGCCAATCACGCCCCCCTCTCTTCATGCAGCAGGGTCGAGTCGAGATGATGCGACATCGAAGCTCGAAATTGACTTTGGCTTGTGCCTTTGGCGTTTGGAAAATGCGCGATTCGAGCCTTGATGGAAAAATCGGATGAATAAGCTCCTCCGGTTTTATGTCACCTTGCTTAGGGCGCGATGGCCCGTGTTCTAAAATTTGTCGTCTTCTTTTTCTTTAAGAGAGAATCCCGAATTCGAGGACCGGCTCGATCTTGTGCTGGGCTGGGCCGAGAACGTCATCTGTTGGGTGTTTGGTGCTAGGCGCGATGGAGTTGGCGAATGAGCCGAAGAGTGCATCGGAAATAACTGGTACTTGGAGAGGAAAAAAAAGAAGATTACCCCCGGGGAGGGGGGGGGGGGGTGGACCACACAAAATTACGATTTTGTGCGGAAATTTCATGCTTCTTTTGGTTGCGTGAACTTTTTCCGGCACTGGCTTTTTCGGCCTTTTCGGCCCTTTTGGATGATGAATTGGGGGAGGGGGAAGGCCGCCGTTGTGGTGAATTTATAACTTTTTTCTTTTCTTTTTTCTCTCTTTTCAATTTTTTTATTTTGTGAGATTTGATAATTTATGACCTAGGGGTTGATGTGAAGCGGGAGCAGTGAACAAAGGGTAGGGGAGGTACATTGAGGGGGGGGGGGGGGGGGGGGCGGCGTTTCCGTCATTGCGGCGCCTTCGCCCCCTCTTTTTGTAGAAAATGAGATGTCGAGAGATCTGGCGAGTCCTCTGTTTTGGCCATTCGCGAAACGACAAGCGTACTTTCATTCGCCAACCCAATTATTTTTAAGACAATGTCGCTGGTTTTGTCCTTGATCTTGCCCGTGGATTTCCTCTATAATTCGTTTTTGATCAGACGGTCGTTAAACTGAATTATTTGACGAGTCCTTTTTGGAAATTGGCCCCAGTTGGGACGAGCGCACGTCCGTGGTGCTGCCGGAGGGCGATATCTTCTGCCTCGTGGCCCTGCTCCGGTACACCCTCCCGTGCCCGGAGGGCCGGTCGGCCGACCGGCTGGCCTCGCAGAACCGCAAGATCCTGCAGACCTCCGACAAGAACGGGATCGACTACAAGCTGCACCTCCCCTCCTTCCAGTCGCAGAAGGAGTGGAAGCGGCACTTCGGAGGGCAGTGGGGAGGTTCGTGGAAAGGAAGACGAGGTTCGACCCGATAGTGGTCCTCGCGCCGGGGCAGAAGATCTTCTCGAGGTCTTTGGTGCCCGGTAAGATCGCGAACGACGGCGCCGCCAGCAGGTTGTGAGGAGGGGGGTGGTCGGCCCCGGTCCAGCCGGCCGTGTCTGCATTAGGCTTTTTTTTTTTTTGGTCTTTCCATCGCAAGATTTGTGCTGAACGATGTTGGGGTGTATTGTAAATGAAATATTATTCGTGATCGAAATCGAAGAATTGCTTCTTGGGTCTTCCTCACCACCCCCACCCTCCATCCGTAGAAAAGACAGACGTGGGTTCTCGCCGATATCAAAGCTGTAAAGCAAAACCGAGGTCACATCGCATACGCCCCGCGCCCTCCCCCAATCGATCTCAGACAGTTCTAATGTGCCGATGTCTCGTCCAAGGAATATCTTTACCTAAGTCTTCAACTTCATGATTAGTTCGGAAAGATCGGTTGACTACGACAAACACCAACTGTCCGTTTCTACGTTGTTTCTCTTTTTCTCATTGGTGAATGATTTGCCGCAACGCGAGAGGATAAGAAAGGAATCCGAACTATACACATGGCCATAGTAGGCATCAAGATTGTCGCACTTCATCTTTTCCTTTCTTTCTTTTTCATGCGAAAACGAAATCAGACGGCCAAAAAGCTGCCCGCTTTCTCTCTTTTTCACGTCGATTAGCGATTAGATCTTGTTTGGGGGTTGGGTTTGCTTGGATCCATGCAAAATCAAATCTTACTCGGGTTTCTCCAATCTGCAGACACTTCTCCTTTTTTCCCCACCTCTCTCTTTTCTTCTTGCCCTAGAAAGCAGAGTCGAAAATGGTCGAGAAATTAGGGTAAGAAACGAGAAACTATTGGCTGCAGCTCTTATTCCACCGGGTCATCATACTAGTCCACTCATCGCGCAACATGCACAGCCCTCTGACACACCCTCTCTCCTCTCGTCTCTCTTCCCACTGCTCTTCTTTTCTTCTTCCCTCTGCTTGCGCTTTCCTCATTTCTTCTTTCTCCTCCGCCTGCCTCATGGTCCTTCTTCGACCTCAGCCCTGCCTCCGGCACGTCACCTCGTCTATACCTCCGCCCGCATGTTCCTTCTTCTTCTTCCCTCCGTCCCGTTTCTCTCCTCCGTTTGAATCTGAACTTTGCGTGCCAAATCTGTCTCCCTCCCTCTTCCGGACAAAAGCGAGGAGACAGAAGCATGACCCAGAAGAGTAAAATCAATAAAGAAACAATCTTTGAAGGAGAGAGAGGGAGGGAGATGGGAGTCGGGGTTGGTGAGGAAGATGGGGGTCTCAATTTGGAGGAGAGGAGAAACATACACGAGAGAATGGACTCCGGTTTCGTGGAGGAGGAAGACGACGACGGCGCCGACATCGGGTCCCGTCATCAACGAGAAATCAAGAGTTTCGATACCCAGATGTGGTGGTGGACAAACTCTGTTGTTGTCCTCGCGAGGCAAGCGGAAGAGAGAGAATGAGGAAAGCGCGAGCAGAGGGGAGAGGAAGAAGAAATGAAGGAAAGAAGAGCAGTGGGAAGAGAGACGAGAGGAGAGGGTGTGTCAGAGCGCTGTGCATGGTGGCACCCGCGCCACACGTGTCGCGCGATGAGTGGACTAGTATGATGACACGGTGGAATAAGAGTGCAGCCAATATTTTCTCGTAAAAAACGGGGGAGATGGGTCCCTTTTTTTTTTTTTTTTTTTTTTTTCAGCTTTCTTTAAGGAGGCAATTTTAAGACTCTGGGGCAAAAAAAAGGGAAAAGGGAGGGGGGCAATTATATGATCATGATTTCTTGTAAGGCGGACCGGCCACTGAGGGGGCGTCGTTTCTATGGTTTTAATCCCATGCAATGCAGAAGCGCACCGTTTTACGTCCCGCTCGGTAAACGCGTCATGCATGGACGTGTCAATCTCCCAGTTCCCACAAAAGGGAAGGAGGGTAAGGGAAAAGCGGGGAGTGGGCCGACGCGCGCCCCAGCACGTGAGAGGAAAGCGCCAAACCCACACCCCCAACCCCGCCCCGCCCCCAACGCTAACCCCAACCCCAACAAAAACACCAACCCCGGGCCACGTCGGACGGTTGCCAAGTTGGACCCTCGGAGGTTCCGACCTTTTCTGCTTTTTACTTTTTCTTGTTCATTGAGAAATCCACCAGTGTTGCCTTTCTTTTTTTGGGGGACATTGTTATTTCAAGATTAAGATATTACTAAGGAAATTCGAGTCATAGAATTATATAAACTTAGATGATGGGAAGAGATTTTATTTTTATTTCACGATTAATACCATTTTTGTACTCATGATTCGTTTTTTTTTCTTTTTTTACTACGATTTGCAGATGAGTTGTACATCTTCAATGTCTTGTCGAAGGGAACTTTCTTTGATTGACTTTTTGATTAGTGAAACTATGAACACCATCCACAGTAATATTTAATTAATTTAGAAGATTGGTGATGGTGATCACTTTTATCCCTACCAATCTTGGAGGAAATGAGTATAGTGCTTTGCGACTAAGAAATCTATCTGTCAAGCTCACTAGATTACAAATAAAATTCGCATGTATTATAAATTAAGTATGCATGGAGTGGTGTCTATATTTCGTGACTCACTAACAAAATGTCTAGTTAGAGAGCTCTCTAGAGTATCAACCTTAATAGAATTCAGAATACGCGTTTTTTAGGAAATGTGTACAGCATGAATCTTGCATATATGATAGAACATGGGCACATTACCTCCAATTAGAAGCATAGTGTCGAATTCATGTGTTCACTAACACCTTTTTTGTTGACAGTATTACGTTGCTCATGACTCGGCACTCACCTCGACTAGTTTTGCTAGGGACAAAACTGCCCAAAAGATCTTGTCTTTAACCTTTGCAATATACACACATCCATCCCGTTTTCAAAAGTTTGCACGCACCATCTTGCCTATCCATGCCTAAAACTGGAAGCACGGGACACATGTTAAGAATGTGCTTCGGCATTTCATTCCATCAGTAGACACGACTTCCCACTTGCTCTTCACACATCGCATAGCCATAAATGACGTGTGTCATTATGTCCTTTTCTTCAAGGGACTGATCTAAACAAAAACTAAGCCTTTCCCATCAAAGACGGTCCACATTTTACAACTGTATATAGTAAACCAAGGCCCACTCAGAAAAAATAATTTTCGGTATGTAAGCACTAAGTTAAATCAAATCCTAATTGGCGTTGCTTGGTAGCGGGTAGAAAAGACAAAGTGATCCAGCTAAGGAAAAGAAAAGGGCCCATGAAAACTTAAGATTTTGTCACAGTGTGCACTTGCTGCTTTGTAAGCTAGAGTAGGGCCCGTTTGTTAAAATTTGTTTATGTTCTCTGGAATAACTTTTTTTTTCTTTTGTTTCGAGGAACGAAAAAGAATAAAAACATATTTGGTAAAATTTTTGTTAAAGGGAACAAACAAACTATATTTTTCTTCCCGGGATTAGATTTTGAATAGAAACAAGAAATAGAAAAAAACAGGTTTAGTTAAAGAATAATTTAAAGAATCTATTTTCTCTCTTTTCTCTCTTCTTCTCTTTCTTTTCTTCTTCCTTTTGGCCAGTCGTTGGCTTTGGCCATGACTGGCATTGGTGACCAGCCAGACGAGGGTTGGCGACCTTGTCGGAGTGTCACCGACTCTTGGAGATGCCGAGACTTGTCGGCTTGAGCCTCGCTGTGATCGCGCGAGGCTCAGCCTTGCATTGGTTGGGCGAGGTCAACCTAGCCCAGATTTGGCGAGGCCGAGCTCGCTTAGCCACTATTGAGGCTTAGCCTTGTCGGGCCACCTCTAGGATGGCGTCACCTGGTGAGGGCGAGGCTGAGGCCAACCTTGTGCTGCTTGAGCAAGACAGAGGCTCGCCATGGTTAGGCTAGCTTTCGGCGAGCTCGACAGACCTCGTCCAGCCGATCACCAACCATGGCGGTGGGCGCGATCGGCCAAAGAGAAAACGAAAAAGGAAAAGGAAAAAAAAGGAAAAAAATACTAAAATAATTTAAAAATTAAAAGAAATAAAAATATCTAAGAATCCTACAAAACGTATTTCTACCTCGAGAGTAGAAATTTTGTGAAGATTATCAAACACGTTAACTTTTACTCGGGAGATTGTTCTCAAGAACATAATCAAAAAAATCATTTCTCATAAAAAATTATTTTCTGAAATAGAATGGTTACTAAACGCACCATTAGAAGCTAAATGACCGACAACACTAGAAAAACAAAGTTACAAAAAAAAAAAAAAATTAATTGAGAAGTTGATGATAGATGAAATCTATCAGAATTTTGATGCCATGGCCAAAGATGGTGCGCCCCACAAAATGTCGACTTTGATAATCTAATGAATGCGACAGAGCATGTTCTTGTCAAATAGTTATGTCATGGGAATTTTGTTCACATTGAAGCTAATCATGGACTTGATGAGTGGGGGATTGGCATGCCAGGCCCTCGTATTTCTTTTTGTTTTTACCTTTTTGTATCGAGCTTTATTTTTCATTTTTTTTTTTATCTATTTAGTCATTAAGGTAGTGATATAAATGGGGACTAACTCTACTCCGAACTCATAGCAGTGGCTAGAAATAAAATACTGTCCCTAGTTCGTAATTTTACCTATATATAAGAAGGTGAAATTTTAATATTTAAACACAACACTCTCCTTCAGAAGTAGATTGGACTTTGGCCAAAACTAAAGTGTAAAAATATACCTAGAGTAGGCACTTATTTCTACTTTGATACAATGAAGGATGTTTCAAGACTCTTGCCAACTATTTTAAGAACATAAATTGTTAGATGAATAAGGCGTTTTACTATTTAAATATAACATTTCATTGACTTTGAGCAAAAAGGTCGGAAAGGTGTAAGTTTCTATGAGGATTGCGATATATCCTTTCTTACTTCCGTGGATTCTTATTCGGTCTGACGACGATGTAAAAGAAGGTTTAGGGTGGACTCTTTTTCTATTTTTCTCCCACTGGTTGGTACGACATCTAGGGGAAATGGCAACTCTCTTTTGACGCTTTCTTGACCAATAAGACCGGTCCCATTCATTCCTAGATTCCCATCACTAAGGATTGATTGTCCCTCTAGTCTCTAAGATTCCATGAAATAGCAGAAAGCGAAAAGGATATGTTATTGTCTATGCCCTAGCCGTTGCTTCCGCTAGATCAATGGAATCCCAATCCCAAAGTCCTTAGTATAGGTTGGAGCTATGAAGTTTACCCCGAGCCAATGTTTGAGTACTAGGCGCTACGGCGTTGAAGTAACCCATGCCACACTCCTAGGAAAAGCTCTTCGAAATGAACTCCATAACAAAAGGATTGGAACTAGCATATACTAGCTAAAGCTCAAAACCCCTCAAAACAATGCAAGTTTCGAAAGCTGTAATTAGAAGATCATAATCAAACGGTTGACTTGAACTCCTAAGTTTGAAACGGATCAGACAATGCGTGTAGTTGTCGGGCGAGTTTGCTGCATGTGGGGAGCCTCATTGTAAAGGCCCAATAGGCATTGGGCCTATCGTTGCTATGGGGCCTTAAAAAATAATTATAATATGGTCTTGGTAGCTAAAATTGGGGAAATGCGCCCTTTTTTTTTTTCTCCTTTATCAAGATTTTGAGAGTAATACAATAACGGTAGGCCTTAAACGTTAACAATGCCGCTCGAGATGGAAATTTGGTGTGCAAAGACGCATTCTCTCACATCTAATCTCAATAACACGCGAGCTAACTATACTAGATTGCTGATCCGTATGTCAACTTCAATCTGAATTAGGTTGTCTAAATCTACGCATATGTATACGGAGATGGCCCAAAACTGCAAAACTTAGGGCTTGAAATGTTCATCAGCTTAGAGCAATTCAACCATGGCGGGAAAGCTATGATTGGGTAGCGTTCGCCAGGCCCAATGGGTCAGAAATTTTGATGGCCGACATCTGAAATCGGTTCCCCACGCTCATGGCTTTGGGTCCCCTAGCAATGCCAAAGTTTCTTTAGGATATAGGGATGGCAACCGGCCGAGGTTACCCAAACCGGTCGAGTTTGGTCAAACCATTCGAGTCGAGTAATTTCGATTGAGAAGGAACTTTACTATAAGGTTTTGA
The DNA here is from genome assembly GCA_017140255.1 of Eucalyptus paniculata subsp. matutina. Classification (NCBI taxonomy): domain Eukaryota; kingdom Viridiplantae; phylum Streptophyta; class Magnoliopsida; order Myrtales; family Myrtaceae; genus Eucalyptus; species Eucalyptus paniculata. The sequence continues at coordinate 53,868,023 of CM029437.1, read as the reverse complement.
TTAGGGCTAGACTACTATGCAAGGGGCAACCATCACTGCTCAAGATTCACTCTCTCATGCTCCACCGATAGACCCACTCTCTGCCCTCCGCGATTTCATGCACAGCCACCTCTCAGTCCCTTTTAAAATTGAGGGTACCAATCTCTAGTCCCAAAGATCCAATCCCCATTTATCAAACGTACATACACAGCAACTCAAATAAGAAAATTGCTTATCCGGTAACGCTTAACAAATCAAATCAAATCGAGGTAAATCGCATAATCTCAATTTAGGCACTTAAGTATTCAAATCAACGTCGATTCCTAAATTTTGACTATTCTATTTTGTCATTTTTTGCATAAGAAAATTAGAGATCTTGTAACATTCTTGATTTCGACCCTTATTTTGGCCCGACTAGTAGGCCAAAATATGCCAATGGCGGGACTAGGCCATGAGCCGGCTTGAGGGTCGGTCATGAGCCGAGTAGCTTGTTCGGGGATCGGCAACCCAATGATTGGTTATAGAGTATTTGACCATGGAAAGGTTGTTCAACCATAAGGATCGGTTGTGAGATGATTCCACACCACCATGAATCGGTGGGTGATCATGGCTCGACCTTGCCTGGTCATTATACCGGTCGAGGGTGATTCCGCCCGGTCGTTGTACCGGTCATGGATGATCATGGACCAATCCAATTCGATCGTGAATTGAGGTGAATCGATTAATCCTACACGATTACATGACAACCGAGAACCCACCATGAATCAAATAAACTCAACGTGGTTTAGTGTCAGATTGACCATAAATTGTGGCGTGGGACCCTGGACTGACTCGTGGACCAACTAGAGGACCGGTCGACCAATCCAAGGCCTAGCCCTTGGACCCTGTTGCGAGCCTTTTCTCGATCGAGGGGAAATCCGAACTTGGTTTCACCGGTTAAGCCCGGTTGCATTTGGCTTTATCCAATCATGGCTTAGGCACAAACCTTAGGCCAAATAAGGTAATTAAGGAAGGGGGAGGTGAGGGGTTCAAATCCCCACCTTTTCAGGGGGGATAGGATGGGGACACGTAAGTTAAGTTTCAGGAGTGGGTTTCGACTCCCACGCCCTGCGAGAGGCGGGGCAAAAGTGTGAGGGTAAGTGTAGAGTAGGAATAGAGTAGGACTGACAAAAAAAAAAAAAATTGATATTTCCCATGATGTATTTATTGTGCTTGGAAGGTAACTTATTAATACATGATGATTAAGTAAGACACTTGGCTCCATTAGCTTTACTCTTGAAATGTAATCATTAAATTTTGGATAGTTATATGTTAAGAGGGGGGTGAGTCATAAGCTCATTAATGGTAGGGAGTGATTCATAGCCTAGAAGAATGATGACAAGGGATCTTGAAGATCAAGTAGGGCGCCACCTCTTCTCCTTAGGCTTGCCACTTAAGGTTCCATAGGTGTTGACTCTTCAGATTCTTGAAATCCCTAGACCTTTGCCATGATCCAATTTTACAGAGCTCTTTGTACTTCGAATTTGGAAAAACTTCCTTCATTAATGTTGTTCAAAACATCTTGATCTATGATGTACTTAAATTTCAGATTTTTCTGAGGTGAAATGATTGGGACGATGTCCCAATCGATTACCGTACAAAACTTGCCCAGCATAGTAAAAACAACGACCTGATTGCCTTCTCGATATTTTATAAAATTTTCCCTTTTGAATTTGAACATGCTTTCTTCACAAAATTTTTAAAGGACATCCATTTCTACAACATATAGAAATTTCAAAGAGTTTTGTGAAGATTTAGATTCAGAAATGAGTCTTTCTCTCCAACTGTTAAATATGCTTGATGGATGAATTTTTGGGCTGTGTTTAGTGATTTACTGCTCTTTTCACAGAACGAATTGGACTTGGCTTTCTCATGAAAAAAGTCATTTGGGGTCTTATCTACAACATATTAAAATTTTATAATTTTTCAAGCCCATTTGATAAGGTAGTGACGTTGATTTTGAAAATTACTCGAAACTGTTTTCACCTGGGATAAGAGGGCCACATGCCGAACTTGGAAGGGGAGGGGGGGCTGCACGCCCAAATTGGATAGCAATTATTGGGGGAGATAAGGAGGATCACTTTTTTTTTCCTAAGAGCCATCAATACAAATCTAGATGGACCAATTAGGAGTTTGCCACTTGGAGCTTAGAAGCCTTTGGAAGAACCTATAGACTTGCCACCTTGCTTTTAGACTTTCCACCTAAGCTATTGACATTAAATGCCTTATCAAGACCATTAATGAAGGGTGTTCTATAATTAGGGGGAAGGCTCACAACTGACCCCTCCATCTTTCTCTCCTCGACTCTCTCTTTAGGTGTCCTTGCCACCGTTTGCCGTCACTTGAGGCCGCCGGTCTAGAAAGTTGTAAGTAGACTTACTAATGTTTGGTTAGGACGTTGTGTTGCGTCGATCAAAGCTTGTAACAAGTCCATGCTTGATTTGTTGTTCCGATTGAGGTTTGATTCATGCTTGCTTGAGTTGATTTTAGATTAATGTTGGACCTTGGTTTAGCCTTTGGCTTGTGAATTTAAAGTGTCCTGGTTCTTGTGCTTGTTCTGCTATGCCTCTATTTTACTTTGGTCCTAATAGTCGAAAGGAATTTGAAATAAACTTGATGTTGTTTTATAAACTATTCTAAATTACTTTTGTAAATGTATGTTGACGACTCGAGTTCTGAATAAGGGTTTTGTTGGCTTTGGATGAACGCAAGACCACAACGGATTGGTCCCTTTCATGGTCTTGGTACGATATTAAGGCGTATCGTTCCCGAGCCAAGTTTGGTACTAAATCGGTTTAGCAAGGGAATCGAACCAAGCCACGAACCCTAATTCATGCTCAGCATACTCAAGGACTTGAAATCGGTAAAACATTTCACACACTTATTCATGGCACGCCTTCAGGCCTTGGACTAAGATGAAGATAAGAATCAGATTATGATGCTTGATGCATGGACACATGAGGGACTAAACTCTAGCTGTCGACGGATGGATTCGGTGACGTTGCCTGATCAAGTTTGAATGCCTGACGGACTCATTGTCGGAGGATAGTCATCATCCTTGGATTAGGGGACGTTGCCTGATGGATTTTGGATGCCTAGTGGATTCCGAAAGAGTCGATGGATTTCGATTATTAGTGAATGAATCTTGCATGCATGAGTTTCTGACATTATGAAATGGATCCTTGGTGCATGCTTGCATTTAAATGTTTGAGGGTTACTCATGACTTAACTAAATGCATGATTGCGTGATTTTTCATCTTGCTATTGATCTGTCAACAACAAGTGTTTGGGATAAGTTATGTGCTTGTGGAAAGATGAGGCATCATCCTACCCGGATTTTAGTAAGTTTTACTTACTGAGTTATACTCACCCGTTGTCCCTTTTTAGACTTATAGGATGGCCACGCTGCCCATGAGGTTCAGCGTCCCCACAAAGATGACTGTGTCAGAAATACTATCGGATGGTCACTATGACCATTTGGGTGGATGAAGGGCTGAATGAACTCGTTCCCCTTGAGTACCGATCTTGGTACGAGTGTTTCGATGGGGATTTTGTTGGTCTGCTTCGTGACTTTGATGGTTTGCCAGGGCTTGATGGAGATGCTCCACCCGGCGGTGCCGTAGATGACTACTAGTTGATTGGTTCTTATAGGGGGAACCGTTTTTGGTTAGAATCTCGTTAGAGGAGATAGGGTTATCCAGAAGTTGATGTACTTTTGGAAATGACCGTATGCTTTTGTAATATAAAGCTTAGCTCAAGTAGAAGGGTTTGTAAAATTAAAAGGGAAGACGTGTAATCATATGTAGTATGCCATGTACATGTAAATATGTGGCTGCACGTGTGTTTTCCTACTACTTTTGATGTTGCAATACTATGGTGATTGGATGTTAATTTATTGCTTTTGTGTGTGCATAACTCAAAAACTTATAAAAAGAAAGAAGTGCAGGTTGGCAACACACTTAGGATGTCGCGAACAATATAACCCATACCGCTCGTAACCCTAGAGATGAGGTCGGGGTCGTTACAAATCTACCCTAATTCTAAACAAAAATACTATTAGTATTCACATTTCGTGCAAGTCATCCATCACATGCAAGTCACACGGTTCTCTCACAATATTATCATGGACCATCATGTGCACAATCAAGAGCTTCTAGAAGCTCGTGGCCGGCTATCTCACGCACATATCCCCACTCCATTTCGTGCCAGTATCTCTTATTTGAAATAAATCTCGTCATTTTCACTAGGATTACAGAGAGGAATTGGAATCTCTGTAATCATTTTCTTTTGGCCAGATTTTGCCCACATTCTTATTTAATTTATTTCATATTTGATGCACGAATTGGAGATGACTCTGATCTTTTGGTCAGACTCTTGACTTGGTTATATATGGATTTGGGCTGGATATTTTTAAAAGGGATTTAGTGAGTTTGAGCCGAAAGAAGTAAGAGGAGTTCTTTTGAATGGGGGGTCGTGAACTAGAGGATCATGAGGTGACCGAGAATAAGGCTGCGTTTGGTAACGTTTTTACTCAAAAATTGTTCTAGAAACTATTTCTGTTCCGGAAACAATTTTTGAATAAAAGGACGCGTTTGAAAATCGCACAAAAATTTTTGTTCGTGGAATAGAAAAAGAATAGAAACACGTTTGGTAAACTTGTATAGTTTTTTTGTTTATTTTAATTTTTTAATATTTTAATTTTAATTTTCTTTTTTCTTTTTTCTTCCTTTTGGCCGGCGGCCTCGCCGTGGATGGGCGAGCTTGAGCTGGCCCGGATCCGGTGAGGCCGAGCTCGCCCAGCCACCGGTGAGGCTCGGCCTCGCCGACCGGCGCGAAGTGAGCCTTGTCGGGGGCCGGCAATGCTTGGCATTGCCAGGGGCCGACGACACTCCAGCGAGGTTGCCGGCCCTTGACGGCCGGTCGCCGGCGTTGCCGGCCCTCGTCGGCGGGTCGCCGGCCATGGCCAAGGCTGGCGACCGGCCAAAGAAAAAAGAAGAAGAAAAGAATAAGAAAAGAAGAAGAAAAGAAAGAGAAGAAAAAAATAGGAGAGAGAAAAATTGTTTCTCGGAAGTGTTCCCGGGAACAAGAAACATTCTTGTTTCTGTTCCAAATTTGCTCCCGGGAACAAAAATGTAAACAAATGCGTTTCTGTTCTTTGTTTTGTTCCCTGGAACAAAAGAACAAAACTTGTGTTTCGGAGAACAGAAACAAAAGCCAAACAAACAAGCCCCAAAAGGGAAGCGTTGGCTTTTGTTCTCTTCCTGCATATATCGCTTGATGAAATTTAAAAGGCAAATGTACTGAGATGAGGTTGGGCGATTCAAATAGAAGTAGAAAGCAGGAGACACGGTCAAAGAGTTGGAGATAAAGATAAGAGCGCCCTTCAGCTAAGTTGGTGGAATTTGATGCTATGAATGAGGACGAAGATGAGAACAACTAACTGACAAAATCTGATTTGAATTTAAAGGGATAATACCCTAAAAAGCCCCAAACTGGTACATTTGTGACAAATTTACCCCCTATTTTTTTTGACCACCAAAAACCCCAAACTGGTATACTTTTGACAAATTTACCCCAAACTGGTATACTTGTGACAAATTTACCCTATGTTAGTTTTCGTTAAATTTTATTATCAAATTATTAAGTTAAATAACACGTGACAATTAACCAGTATACCAATTTAAGATTTTACGTTCCGTTTGTTACAGTTTACAATTTTTATGATTTTTTTGTGGTATTAATCCAATTTAGCATAGGGTATATTTGTCACAAATTTACCAGTTTAGAGTTTTTTGCAGTCAAATAAATTAGTTTGGAGGTAAATATGTCATAAATGTATCGGTTTAGGATTTTTTATAGTTAGTCGGGGTAAATTTGTCACAAGTTTACCAGTTTGGGGTTTTTCATGGTCAAAAAAATAGTTTGGGGTAAATTTGTCACAAGTGTATCAGTTTAGGGTTTTTCAAGGTATTAACCCAATTTTAAAAGAGTAGTTTCAAGGACCGATTCTCAAGGGGATGTCTCTTGCGCATGACTTTTATACATTTAGGCTGCCTTTGGTAGCTAGAATGAAAGTCATTTATCCTATTTTGTGTTTAGTTCCTGGTAAAGATAGGATAAACTCGAATATAATATGATATAGCTCGGATAAAAATATTCCATAGAAGAGGTGGGGAAAAATGGATAAGATTTTAATGTATGTTCTCCATGCGTGATTGATTGAGTAATTTTTGCCCATATTGGAATAGTATGTCTTTGGATATTAACGATGAACTTTATGAAGACTATGTTTGATACCCTCACAAAAATTCTTTGATTGTCATGTTCATATTGCATATCATACACACGTTTAGAAATTAGGTCACATTCATAATTCATACTTTAAGGCATTAATACTTAGGGCAGTGCATGTTAATCTTAAAATGCATAAAGATTTAGAATAAGGCATAGTTTTCATTAAACAAAAACCAAACAAAAATGTTGTTAGGACCATATAGATTGCATGTAGATTTAAAATTACTAAGTCTCGTACCATGAATATCATACAATGCACGTCATTTAGAATTAATTTTTAATAAGCATATTATATAGATAATTTTAGTTATTAATTGCATTATATGCATTATCCACATAGTATATCTTCTTTTTTTGGTCAGAAGTATATAGATTATATAATATAAAAAACTCTACACAAGTTAGCACTGCATCACTTAATTGTTAGTCACATGACAATTTCATGGTAGTCCATATGTAGTCTTAAGTCTTAAATTTACGGTTTTTATATAGTAAAATAAAATAAAAAAATTTCATATAGTTTGCATCATAGAATTAATCCATGGTTAGTTTTATATATGCTAATTGACTTAAAATTGCATATATCATATGTCATACATTTAAAATATGTCATCTTGCACATAGAATTTATCTTGCATTTTTACTAATCTTATGGTACTTTAGGCCGAGCATATTTAATTCATGCAATTTGTGGACTTTTAGGGTCGTTTGTTTTTTTGTTAATTCCTAAAAGGAAAAGAACAAAAAAAAAAAAAATAACTACATCATGTAGATTACATTAGTTAGGAATATCAATTTTAAATTTGTTCATCACTTGTAATTTAGTAGGTCCATGTCATTTAGCATCAATTTTAATTGATATCTGACATGAGTAGAACTTGGAATTAAATTCATGACATGTAACTTAGGATTAATATCTCACAGTGGTTTGTTTTGTTGAGCACTTTACTGAACTTATATTATGTTATGTTCTTTATATTGCTCTCCTTACGATGAACATTGTGTTGGGAGAATAGTAACAATCCCAACAATAACAAATTAACACAACAGAAGAAAATAATCCCTCCTATTGTGTAAATCTAATAGGAATCGATATAATAGAACAAAATAGATACCAAGTATGGAAACACAAGGCAAATTTTTTTACATGGAAAACCTCCTCAATGTGAGAAGAAAAAAAATCATAGGATCGGAGTCCACCAAAAAATCTTTAATATTAACAAAATTTGGTGAGCAAAGTTATTCTTTAGTAAATACTAGAGATACATAGCAATGAAGACCTTAAGAACATTATTCTTGGCGATACGCATAAATTTCAAGAGATCAAGGATAAATCTGGCCAAAAAGCGCAAGTTTTGATCAACTCACGAAAAACCCAATGTACAGAGCTTTAAACGGAAATCAAATAGTTCAGATTCAGGAATAGTGCGCCATGAACATGTTGGTGAGATTTCAGCTCAATCGGATCACGAATTGACCTCCTATGCTAGCTTGATATAAATCAAACTAATCTCTTGATCCCAGATTTTCTGTTTTCACTTTTTTCTTTGTTAATGCATTTCCACTAATTTCTTTGCAACTACCACTTAAAAGATAGTGAGAAATCTTATTTCTCCATTTCAATTATCATATGGGTTCAAGCCTTTTAGGGTTTACTATTCATTGAACTTCCTCCACATAAGAGTAAACTGAGCTAGTAAATCTTTCCCTCATGATGATGTGGAGGGATTCATTATCCTTGCTGTTAATTGGTAATGTTTAAGCTTCTCCCTTGGTAGAGTTTTCTTCATCATATCAAAACTATTATGGGTCGTATGAATTTTCTCAAGTTCCAATAGCTTCTCATTTAGAACATCTCTTATCCAAAGATATCTAACATCAATGTATTTCAATTTAGAACAAAAAGATGAATTCTTACAAGATAAATCACGCTTTGATTGTCACAAAATAACGCATACCTCTTTTGCTTGAATCCGAGTTCTTCCAAGAACTTCTTTAGTTATAGCATCTCTTTACAGACTTTAGTTGTCCCAATAAATCTAGCTTATGTTGTAGAAAGTGCAACACACTTATACAATCTTTACTTCCATGACACAACCTCAACGGTAAAAGAAATCAAATAACCATGAGTAGATTTACAAGTATTAATATCTCATGCTAAGCCGGAATTTGTGTATTTAACTAACTCAAGTTTTCCGGTCTTGAAATTGAGTTTCAAATTAGAAGTTCCTCGAAGATGCCTCATGATTTACTTTACTTCATTCTAGTGCTCTCAACCTAGATTTGACAAATAATGACTAACAACACTAATTGCATGTGCTAAGTTTGGACATATATAGACCATCACATACATCGAGCTTCATACAGCTGAAGCATATATAATATTTTCCATGTCTTTCTTCTCTTGATCAGTTATAAGACTTTGCTTTGCATTTAAATTAAAGTAAGCAGCAAGAGAAATACTAACCACTTTAATCTCGTCCTTGTACAATTTCTGAATAATCTTCTTGATGTATTTCTCTTGCAACAAGAACAACTTCTTAGCATCTCTGTCTTGGGTAATTATAATGTCAAGAGTCTGTTTCGCTGCGCCCAAGTTTTTCATGGCAAAAGACTTGTTTATCTATTTCTTCAACATCAACTTTTTTTTTGGATGAACACACAATTATCCGACGAAGCTTTTTTTATAGCCCCATTCTATCGTATAGACATAAAATTTTTGTACCACTGTCTCAATGCTTGCCTTAGACTATAGAGACTCTTCTTTAGTTTGTACACATAGTCCTCTTTTCCTTTCACTTTGAAACCCTCTAGTTGTTTCATATACATCTTCTTCCAAGTCACCATATAGGAAGATTGTTTTGACATCAATCTACTGAACTTCCAAGTTTAGGCTAGCCAGCAAGCCTAGTACCACCTGTATTAAAGACATTTTCATCTCCAGAAGAAAATATATTATAAAAATCAATACCCTTTTTTTGATTAAATCCCTTAACAACCAATCTGGCTTTGTATCGTGGTTGTGAAGTCTGTTTATCTTGTTTCAACTTGTACACCCACTTATTCTTCAAAACTCTTTTGCCTTTAGGCAACTTCACCAGTTTAAAAGTATGACTATCATAAAGTGATTGAATTTCACTTGTATAACATCAAAGCCATTTACTTTTGCACTAATCTTTCATTGCTTTTGCATGGTACTCTAGTTCACCTACATCAGTCAATAATACATACTTATCTTCAGAATATCATCTAATGGAGCTTCTAGTTCAAGAATGGTATCATTGGTTCCAACATTTTCTGGAACCTATGCATTGTTTGGAACATTAATTCCCGCCACTCCTTATTAACTTGTGCAAGAATATGTGCGAGAGAAACTGGATCCAAGTAAATCAAATCATCACTAACCCGTGGTACTGAAATCATCTTGATTTCTCAATATCCTGCATTGTCTAATCTTCCATAAATACAATGTCTCTATTTCTTACAATTTTCTTCTCAATTGGATCATAAAATTTGTAACCAAACGTATGATCTTCATAACTAATAAATATGCATTGTCATATTTTCACATTAAGTTTAGACCTCTCATCTTTAAGAATATGTACAAATGCCTTGCATCTAAAGACATGTAAATAATCATAAGAAACATCTTTACCTGTCAAAACTCTTGAGGAACACATGGAATAATATTTAATACATGTGCAACTGTGCTTAAAGCCTTACCCCAAAAGGATCCTGGTAACTTTAACTGTGAAAGTATACATCTTACTCTTTCAACTAGTGTCCTATTCATTTTTTTGGCTAAGCCATTTAACTAAGGCGTCTTAAGAGGTGTCTTTTGATGCCAAATATCTTGTTTTTTGCAATATTCATGGAAAGGTCTAGTATACTCTTCCCCCTTATTAGTTTTAATGCATTTCAACTTCTTTCCATATCATCTCTCAACTGAAGCTTGAAACTACTTAAAAGCATCTAACACTTAATCTTTAGTTTTCAAGGTGTAAACCCATATTTTCCTTAAATAATCATCTATGAAAGTAACAAAATAAAGAGAGTCACTAAGTGATTTTGTCTTCATAAGACCACAAACAGCATAATGCACTAAATCAAGTATACTTGATTTTATTGAAGGAGGGAAGTTTTTGAATATAACTCTATTTTCTTTTCTTACTAAACAATAAGCACACTCCTTCAATGCTGAACTTTTCATACCTGAAAGGAGTTTTCTTCTTGACAATATTGACAAGCCCTTCTCATTGATATGACTGAGCTTCTTGTACCATAACTCAACTGTCTCTTCACCGTCAACTGTATTAATTTTGTCTATGAACAACTTTGCATGCATAATGTACAACGAAAAATATTTTTTACTTTTAGCCAAAACCAGAGAACTTTTAGTGAGCCTCCATGTACTATCACTAAAAGTGTTGCAATACCCCTCATCATCCAGCTTGCTTGTGGAGATCAAATTTCAATACTAACCTTGTGCCATTACTTGTTGACACCTAAAATTTGGTTAGGTTTTTAATTAGGCCTTAGTTTTTTTATTTCCTTTTTTTTTTCAGATAATAAATAATAAATAATAACAAAAAAAAAAAAAAAAAAAAACAAAGCGGCCCATCGGGGTTGGGCCTTTGTGCCCAGCCCCCTCTTTTTTCCCAATGCAGGCCCCAGGGCTCGACCCCTTCTCTCTCCTAGGCCCGGCCCCCTTCTCTTGTGCCCCCTTCTCCTGTTTGTCTTCTTCCCCAGGCTATCTTCTTCCTCATTCAGATGAGCAGCATACGCTGGAGGCCGGACGTGTGTGACGCCATAATGGAGAAGGAGACGACGATGTATGATGTAGTAGGCAGTCTTCAATGCGGTAGGCGACCTAGCTACCACCTCGATGGGAAGCTAGTTTGGCTAGTAGGGGCCACTTAAAGCTCAAAGGGCCACCGGTCTGAGCACCTCCGTCAACCAGCCTTCGTGCCTATGAATAGGGTGTCGGAGGAGAAGGTGAGGGGCACGATGCAAAGCAAGATCGAAAGTGTGCGAGCTTTGAAAGCTTCCATCGAGAGATTTCAGGGGAGGCCTGAACGCTCGTAAGCTGAGATCTGAGAATGCTCAGTCGGAGAGGGAAAGGATCGAGTTGAGCGAGCGGGTCGAAGAAAGAGGTTGTCTCGATGCCAAATATGAGGAAAGCAGAGGTTTCGAAGGCCAGATCTAAGGAGGATCTGCGAGGTCAGGCCACCACGGCATGCCGTCGTCCATCACCGTGCTGCTCCCCTTGACGAGCCAGAGCTGGTATCCCCAACGCCCATGAGCATCTCCAAACCCTCCTCCCTGTTTGTTATCTTGTTACTGATTGGGCCAAGCCGGAGCTCACGGCTGTTTGGCTTGCGAGAGCTCCAACCGATGACCGTATTCACTTTGCCATCGCCATTCGAGCTCGTTTGAACCAAGAAAAACCCTCTTTAGTGGCGCCCTCAACCTGCTTGACAGAAGTGTTGAACCAGATCCTTTTTTTTTTTCTCTCTGAGTCCGAACGCTCGGTAGCCGTGACGGGAGAGGCGAGGGCTGACAATGAATGGAAGCGTTCCTAGTGGAGCTTGAGCCCTCGGCTGCTGCTTGGATGCTTTTGCTCTCGCTGTCTCTGTCATAATGCGTCTAAGCAGCTTGGCCACCGCTTGGATGTTCTGCTCTCGCCATCTCCATCGTAACCACGCAGAAGCAAATCGGCCGTTGCTCGGATGCTTCCGTTCTCGTCATCTCTGTTGTAGTCGCACTGAAGCGGGTCGATTGTCGCTTGGGTGCTCCCCCAACTGCCTCCGCCGTAGTCGGACCACAAAGGTAGCTGCGGCTGTGAAGCCGGGTCGATTGGGTTGGGCGCGTGACACGGTCGCCCCCTAGGGTTTAGTTGCGTGGGTTGGGTCGTTGGGTCAGGCGTGGGTTGCAAACCGGGTAGGGTTTCAGTCAGTTTGGGCCAATCGGAGCCGATCGCGTGTGGGCCGTCTCGTGCGAGCTCAAAGATGCGTAGCCCCTTTTTATTTTGGGCTTTGATCGAAAATTTTGGGCCAGGCCCATGCCTTAGGCCCATTTAGGCCAATGGTCAGCCATTCGAGCCGTGAGTTAGCAAATCGGGTCGAACCCAATCCTTGGGTAGTTTCAATGTATTATATTATTATAATATAATAATATAATAATATAAAATAAAATAATGAAAAAATAATTTATTTTTCAGAAAATAAAAAAGATCCAATAAATATCCCATGTTTCCTAATTTTTCTAAAAAAATAAAAAAATATTAGAAAAAGGCTAAAAATGATTAATATTTTCAGAAAGAAAAAAATCCAAAAAAAAAATGCTTTTTATGTTCAAAAAATAGAAAAAGACCAAAAAATGTATTTCTTCCACAAAATGCATTGAAAACCCCTCAAAAATCCAAAAAGCCTTAGGGTTTAAAACAAGGTTAGGTACCGGAAGGGCATTAATGATTAACTAGTGTAATCAAGTCCCCGAAATTAGTTTCTCTGGTTGCACATGAGCAAATATTCCTCCTAATGTTTCGCTAGGATTTCTAATCAACTCACCCCAAATTGATTAGTGACGATGCCTTAACTTATAAGTATAAAATATAAAACCATTAAATCGTGAATTGGTGGGCTTGAGAGAGCTTAGGCTAAACTTAATAGGCTTAGCCGAACCATTAGCCTCTACAAGCGCTCGCCTTAATCGGGCGCCAAAAAAATGGGTCACGACAGCTTGGCGATTCCGTTGGGGAGAATTTTTGAGGACTTAGGCCGTTTTATCTTATTTGAGCACTTTACTGACTTGGGTTTTTTTCCTTTATATGCATGTCAGTAGCTTAAAGGTCTATTCTAATAGAATGCTTTGTGATTACAAACTGCTATGCATGTTTTAATGTTTTAGCACTACACACGGCACACACAGCTTGGTTGCCACAAGATATTTAGGATGGTGTTAAGAAAAATACGACATTGAACGTGAGACTACGATGTAGATGTTGCCTTTATTTTCCCCGAATTTCTTTAGATAGAGTTGAGGTTAAGAGGGTATAATACCAAGCGAGACTGCGATGGGCAGACACCTCTTTAATTTCAACAAGCCTTCTCAGTTAAACATTGAGCCGCACGTACCACGCGCATGTCTTTGTGCTCGCCATTTTCTTTAAAAGCAAAACAATTTCTTTACTTCTTTTACTCAGCTCTTTTTTTATTGGCTCATGGCAATTTAGGTAGGTTTTTTGAGTCCTAGTTTATATGCAATGGGAGGAGACGATATCCAGTTTTGTCCTGCCCTTAAAACAGAGCTCTTTAGATGGTGGGGGTCAATTGGATCAATTTGCGCAAGAGTACGTGAAAGCCAAAGTCGGTCATCTCTTATCATTGCTCCAAATCCCTATCCTACAGGTGATAGTACACTTTTGGTGCCCTAAGATATCTACTTTTATGTTTGGTGGGTCCGAGCTAATCCCAACTCTAAAAGAATACAGCATCATCATAGGAATGCCTCTTGAGAATAAGCTTGTTAGGTCACCAACAGGTATTAACCCGTTACATGGATTGGTACGACTTTTAATAACTGAAATTCATGTTATGAGGCAAATTCTTGAAACCAACCATAATACTTGCCCACTAGCGTTTTTAACTGCTCGTTTTGAAAATCAACCCATAACAAAAAAAGTGAGATTTTTCTCTTAGCCTTTTTTGGGTTCATCATTTCCCCCATCAAAGAGATGCCATAAGCCCCTCGATGGCATGGGTGGTTGATCAGGTTATAAGGGGGCAAAATTATGTCAACATGATTTTAGCCGAAACATTTTTGTCCCTTAATCATTTTAAAGAAAACACGGAAAAAGACATGTGAGGCTCCCCAGAAATTTTGCAGGTCTGGTTCTTTTCTCATCTAAGCGAATTTCGATGCTTCATGCAATCATTTGAAACAAATGAGTTCAAAAATCCATTACAAAAATTTGTGGTCATAGGACTATACATTCCAAATCAAAGCTGTTTCAATTGGATATATTTCCTAAGAGACCTCGCTCTTGAGGCATTCTATTGGTGTGTTGGTTGGTTCCATGAAAAGAGAGCTCACTTTGCTTACAAACATTGCAATCCAATCCCGTTTCTCGGCCTCCACCGGTGCCACTCCCTATTACCCATATAGGGTGGCACGACAGTATGGGGCCCTTCAGGAGATCCTGCCGCATTTTAAGATGAATATCCCTCCACTCCTTTTCACCCATCAAAGCCGTGACTACGCATTCAAGATTGCTATTATCGAGGAAACATGGAGCAAATGCCATCGCAAAAGGATCACGGTACTTGAAGGGCTTGAGGGACAGGAAAATTCCAATCAAGCCTTTGAGTCCTACATCCACAACCATCGTATCCCGATAAGGCTGAGGTCATCAGTCCCTCACCCAATTATTGAGATCAGCCAACATGAGCAAGTAGAGCGTATGCAAAGGGATTTGGGAGTAGACTGGGTACACGTCTTAGAGCCATTCTAAGAAAGCAAACACCTTCATAGGAATAGGGCTCCCCATCGCATATAAAATAGTAGTCATGTGTCCTCTTGTGTCAATATTGTGAAAGTTTCGTCCCATTGTTTAGGGACTTCTGTTTAATACATAGTATTTCATTCCGTCATTTTAATTTCAAGTTAACTTCAAGGTTAGATGTCAGAAGTCTGTGGTCTGTGAAATCCTCTTTTGATAAATAAAAAACAGCTAGACTGTTGCCATAGGTCAATCTTTGTTTACTCTTGTACTCATTCATTGTTTTTGCAGACAGGTAATTATGAATCGCCAACCACCAATTGCCTGTGAATGGCCTCACATAATAGTGCCCGTTCCGAATGATGTACAAAATTGCCTCACTAACATTGAAGACGGCGTATGACAGATGTCCATTGCCCTTTGACAACTCTTGAGGCAAATGGAGTCTACTCAAGCCAAGTCCAACTCAATAGCTGCTCTAAGCATACTCATGACACCTGCGAATTTGCCAAAAGATAATCAACAAGATAGACAGCTTGTAAAGAACATGAAGAAGATGAACCAGTTGCAGGGGCAGGATCCCATTAATCTGTCTAATTATGCCGTCGTTAAAATCCTTGAAGAGCTCAAAGTGCTTGAATGTGAAGGGTCTGCCAATACCTCTCACCCAAAGGCTTATTTACATGCTTACTTGGTCTGAATGATGATTCAATCGTACTAACCAAACCTAACTGGCCCGACCTTGTGGTGGTACATCATAAGGAGGATTAGTCTCTTCAAGACCTGAGGGGAACTAACTGATGCTTTTCACCAAGAATATAATATTGACATCAACACTGATGTCACCCTGCCCTACAAAGAACCAATAGTCGTGGAGTATGAAGAGCCGATGGTCATAGAAACGAGGGGTAATGTGTTTTTAAGAATACATGTCATGTTAGGAAGAAGCTTGATCGCCCAGCCTTAATGTGGCCTTGCATGATAAATGGACGATCGGGTAGTATCCTACTATTGAGAAGTTCCTCACTAGGAAAGGCAAGGAGTCTGCATACGAGGTCAATGCCATAAAACCTATTCAAGACTGGGGCATGATAATGCAGCTTCCCAAACTTACTGTAAGAGCTAGGGTCCAAAGAATACTGACCCCCATCAACCTAAAGAGCGAAGCTCCATCATCTCTTAGTCCCCTTGACAAAGTTTAGCTGGCGAAACGAAGGGCTTTACTCAAAAGGTTTGGACCAAGAGTCAAGAAAAGAAAGTCTCAGTAATTTAAGTCAACGCCTGCCACTGAACGTAGGCAAAACTTGACAATCAATGAGTCGCCGCACCCAGACTTTGAGTATCTCCTAAGGTACAATCTTGAAGGCTACTAGTTCGTAGGGTACAATTCTGAGGGCTACGAGTATTATACAAATGAAAGCAGCCATTCATTATATGACTACCTCCCACCCATATACAAGAACATTCATCTTCATCCGTATG
This sequence comes from Eucalyptus paniculata subsp. matutina, assembly GCA_017140255.1. Taxonomy (NCBI): domain Eukaryota; kingdom Viridiplantae; phylum Streptophyta; class Magnoliopsida; order Myrtales; family Myrtaceae; genus Eucalyptus; species Eucalyptus paniculata. Next base: position 53,851,729 of record CM029437.1, on the reverse strand, counting down.
GCTTGCCTCCTAATGAGCTACTAGATTTGTCACATGACCATGGGGATGACATAAACACGTCATCCTTGGTTGGAGATTTCAACCCGAAAGAAAGTAATAAAATGATCTCGGTAGAGTCCAGCCATCCTACAACAGTAGAATTCACCATTGCAATGAATATGCGATGGGAAAACTAGTGGCTTAACCAAGACTTGGCAGGCCCATCTTGCCTTCATAGAATCAAGACCCCTAGGGAAATGAGGACACCTAATCTCCGCAAGTATAATGGCATGACTAGCCGCGTGGCCTACTTGCAATATTTCCACATTGAAATGAGTCGACACTACAGCCCGACATCATTCATAACTCAAGCCTTCCAAGAAAGTCTTACAGGGCCTGCATTGCAATGGTTCTTCACGGTAAATATCTACCTCATGAGAAATTGGAATGAACCGTCTTTTGCATTCCCGCATCAATACGAAAGCCAGATTGGAACTGAACTGCCTTGCAAGAACTTGGCTTGCTTTAGAAGAAGACCAATGGAGGATTTCCGAGCATATGTAGAAAGGTGGAAGGCTTTTATGATTCAAACCTACCCTCAATTGGCTGAAGAAGAAATGATGAAGTTATTCATAAGAGTTTTACCCCGCAAACATCGCTGTTGGTTGCATGGATTACACTTCGGTAGCTTTAATGAAGTGGTCCTCTCACGCAAATATTTCGAGTTTACTAGAGGTGAAGAACTCAAAGGTGCTTGATTTGAGGACCAGCAGTATCAAAGTGCTCCTATTCATAGGAGTTTTCATGGGTTTTGATTGTTTTTATAATCTCATGTTTTCTATCCTGTCTAGTGTGTTACTGTTGCATTTTCCATTTTAGTAATCTAATGTACAATACTAATATTTTGTTCCGAGAGCATGAGGCGGTATTCCAAACCAACTCGGTGATGCTATCCAACCATGAAAAGAAAATATCATCCAAGGAGAATATTGAGGAATATCATCCCCATCCCCTTTGACTTAGCATGACAAGGGGCATTTGAAGTTGGCGCATCTTGTGAACTTGCCAAATTCAAAGACACTATTTCAAGAAAGTAGGGGCAAACAGAAAGGGTCACTTTGTTTCAGAAAAATGTAAGTTGTATGCCTTAAGCATAATCTTGGAAATGACGTCCCCTCTCTTCTATTTATTGGAAACAAAAGATAAATAGAAATAAAAGATAGGACGTAATAGGCACAGTCATATGGTTGAACTTGAAGCAGGCATACCATGGTAGCTTAAGATAGGGTAACCTCCTCCATGCTACTCTCAGCCTTCCCATTTTGCGAGCCGTCCTTGGAATTCCATGCACTCCACCTTGCGCTTGCCCAACTCCTTCTCAAGTCGGAGCAATATCTTCTCCTCATAACATGCCCAAGTAATTAGATGCTGTGGTTTCATTAATAGGATTTCTAGCTTTGACAAGCCAAGAAACACAGAGAAGGAATTTCTTCTCTTAAATTGGCTACTGTCAATAGGGAGAAAATCCAGACAATTGAAACGATCTCTAGCCCTCTATTTCAGATGATGACGTTAGGGCCTGGAAACCTCACTTCTTGTTCCAGATGCATGCTCTCCTAAGAAGTGATCGCCATTAGAGAATTGGAGGTTTTGATTGTCCATCTCAGATTCCATAGAAGCTTGAGATATATGACTTTGCCTAATGCTGCTAATGATCACATAGTCGAAGGTACAAGAAAAATTCCACAGAAGGAAGGCATTGAAGATGAATCGATGACCATCAATGGTGCACACATTGCCACAAATGAGGAGGGCCAATTAAAAGAGACGCTGAACTGCGTTAAGACAAAAGGCCGTCATCGACATCCCTAGGAGTCAGCAAATAAAAACCAAACTCAATGGTTAATTCGAGCAAATCAATATTGGCTAAACTAGTACGTAAGAGTGACATATATCGAATTCACTCTACCGGGTGCGAAAAGACATGTCATCCATGAGTTAGTTCGGCTAGATAAATAAATGCTCCATGAACACTACTAGCACCGTGGCCTAATGGCATAGGAGATGAAGCAGCCCAGACATGACTAGGGCTCAATCTTCAGAAATGGCCACTAGTTGCCATCTGTAAACACTAATGAAATTTTTGCTTTTATTACGAGTGCAAAAATAGGAGAATAATTGACCTAACAAAACGAAGATGTAGGGCTTCGTGTCATTCTCATATTTCAAGTTTGTCATCCCCAAACCAGTGAAGGGTAATGTTGTATCACTTCTAGTTACTCAACTCCTAAAAAGGTTCGTGACTAACGTCATCCTTTTTATTTGTTATAGGATCACCTAACCGTCAAAAATACAAATAACAAGTCAAAGCAAGACATGTCAGACTCTGACAAGCTCTCCCAAACGAAATGGCGCTCAAATACCACCAAAACAGATGATGGGAATCTTCCAGGCCTTAATTCACATGTGATCTTGGCCCTACTGATCGATCTATTTCCACATCTTCTCTTCTATAGCGGCAAAAGCAGAAAGACCCATCAAATCAATGATCAAATTCCCAACCTCGGTTGATCCTTCTTGTGTCATCTCCCTATTTAATAGGGACAATCCATCGACACCCATTTGTGAATAACTCTTTTGATGTTCAAAATTTAACACATTTGAAAATACTATTTCGATTACCCCTAAAGCTATTAATAGGGTCTTTTTTGAGTAAAAACCATTCATTTGTTTTGAGAGTACAAACTCCATCATATTTTAAAAATGTTGCATGCATTTCCAAATAAATTTGGCATGATGGTTTTGTCTGTCTAAATTACTGATTCCATTAAGGATTATCAGAATAGACAACCAAATGAATAACATAAGATTGATTGGGTATGCTGGATGAAGCGCATCAGGATGATGAAAGGCGAGCCATATCCTACACACAGTCCCCTATCTATACACTTGTAGATGAGTGCAGAAAATTACATGTCCATAGGATAAAGAGTTCTCTCGCGAATGGTATGATAATCAAATAGTGAGGGGCATTTCATTTCTCTACCTTAAACACTACAGGTCATTCATGACTCACCCCCTTTGAGCCCCACCACTTATGGAGTTTCTTTCATACCCTTGTCAAGAACCACCCCACACTGGGGTAGATCGAAGGCAAGGCGACATCACAAGGTGAGAAAGGGGATAAAAATTCTCTCACTCGTACTTGCATCAATCTTTGGGTATCTTTATTTGTATATTAAACGCTCACGATAATTTAAGTGCCCTAGAATGACGAAGATCAATCCTTTATCTACGCACTTTGTTCATTGTATAGCCTAACTAACTTTGTAATTTCACCCTCACATTGAGGCAAAACAAAAGTTATTGCCATTTAAGTAGTGTAACCCGGAGCACCGATTGAAGATTAAGACACAAGAGTCTTATAGCAATGTTGGCTTGAACTTGCCTAGATCAATTCCTCAAGCAATAAGAATAAAAACTAGGGGCATGAAAAAACAGTGTACCTGGTAAAAACAAGGTCAATGCTCATAGATGAGAAAAATGGAATTAAAAACACTAGGGGCATGAAAAAGCAGTGTGCTTGGTAAAAGTAAGGCCAATGCCTCCCCAAACAAAAAATACAACCATTTATATCCCCAAGAAAAGTTGCTGTTGTGGTTCAATTAATGGAGCCTCCATTTGACGGTGAGAAGAAAGACTGGTGACAATGCCAATGCAATCACCAACTCTCACCCTTTTATACATAAGCTAAGCCTACGCTACATCCCTCTTGTAAAAGTCTATTCAGACTATGGTACTTCAATTAACGTAGTATTTCATATGTTTATAAGCATTGCTCGAAGAAGTACAAGCAATATTATTCTATATCTCTTCATAGAGTTCTTGACTTTTGAACCCAGAGATGATCGTGCGGCACTTCTTTCATAAGCCTTGACCTTGATAGTCCCCTTTGATAAGCCGTTGGCCAAGCCTACGTTACAATCCTGGCGAAGACCTCTAATATTGGTAAAATCATATTGCTTGTGAGAATACTCGGACCTCTACTGATATGATGATAGTGAAATAGTATGGTTCTTATAAATCCTACATCAATGGTCAGGATAAAACAACATTTTCTTTGAGAGTGAGTGAAAAGTCATTTTAGACTGAAAGCCCCTTACCTGGCATGTTTAAAACATCTACATTCTGAATGAAGGTTGTCTTTCAAAATTTTCCCTAGTGGAACTCAGATGATGTAAAATTGACAAAGTTATCATGCATAAATCACATTTAAATTCATGAATTTACAACATGTACCATCATTGTGTGCATATTACAAGTTGTTCAATAGCAGACATACTCTCAGAGATAAGAGATATCGCCAGGTAAGTATATCCCTATCTCTATTTCCAAAACTTTGTGTTTGAATTATCTTTGAATACCCACCACTCGCTGGGTACTCCCTCTTATCAACACTTGACCCATTCAGGTTGTCTTCATAGTTTAGATGCTTGTGATTGTCCAAATATCCCCTTGTTTTTGAGTGCCTGCCGCTACTTAGGTGCTCCCTTTTGTCGACGCTCAACCTATTCGAGTTGCAGATCGTATCAATAAATATTTGCGTTTATCCAAGTATTCCACTACTCTGTACACCTGTGGCTACCCAAGTGTTCCAGCCCTTTTGGGTGCTTGCGGCTATTCAGGTAAGCCTCGTGCTACATTTAAGTTTATGTTACTAGGAGGTGAGAGACCTTCACGAATATGCGAGGCATGTCCTCAATATTCCTATTACTAGGAGGTGAGAGACCTTCACAAATATGAGAGGCATGTCCTCGATATTCCAATTACTAGGAGGTGGGAGACTTTCATGAATATGTGAGGCGCATCCTCGATATTCCCATTACTAGGAGGTGAAAGACATTCACGAATATGCGAGGCACATCCTCGATATTCCAACCGCCAGGAAGTAAGAGACCTTCATGAATATCCAAAGGTACGTTCTTGATATTTCCATTACCAAGAGGTGGGAGACCTTCACGAATATGCAAGGCGCATCCTCGATATTCCAACTACCAGGAGATGAGAGACATTTACGAACATTCGAGACATGTCCCCGATGTCTCATATACCAGGAGGTGAGAGACCTTCACAAATATCACAGGTATGTCCTTGATATCTCATTTTACCAAAAGGTGGGAGACCTTCACAAATGCTTAAGAAGATCAGAGATTTTTACAAAGGTGTCTCCTCAATATCACGACTTCTTTCCCCCTGGAGATGAAAAACATTCATAGATATCCTTGTACTCTTTCGATGCCTACGAATGACCAAGCATTCTCCAGAGTTTAGCACTTGTGATCATCCAAGTACTCCTTCAACACTTGCAAATGTTCAGGCACCCTCCAGAGTTTGTACTTGTGATTATCCAAGTACCCATTCGATGCCTGCAAACGACCAGGTATTCTCCAGAGTTTAGTTTTTGTGATTGTCTAAACACTCCTTCAACGCTTGCGAACATCTAGGCATCTCAACAAACAGATGCCCTAAGAAAGGTCGGCGCATCTCTTGAGAAAGGTTGGGTACCAAATCGGTGTCCTTGACAGAGATTAGACACCCAATAAATAGATGCCTTAAGAAAGCTCGGCGTATCCCTTGAGAAAGGTCGGGTACCAAACCGGTGTCTTTGACAGAGATCAGACACCCAACAAATAGATGCTCTAAGAAAGATCGGCACATCCCCTGAGAAAGGTCGGGTAACCATCTGGTGTCCTTGACAGATATTAGACACCCAACAAACAGATGCCGTGAGAAAGGTTGGCGCATCCCTAAAAAAAGGTCGGGTACCAATTGGTGTCCTTGATAGAGATCAGGCACCCAACAAACAAATGCCTTTAGAAAGGTCGGCGTGCATCCCCCGAGAAAGGTCGGGTACTAAATAGATGCCCTGAGAAATAGATGCCCTGAGAAACGTCGGCGCATCCCCCGAGAAAGGTCGGGCAAACAATTTATTGCTCTAATAGGTGACCGAAGAATGATTCGAGTCTTGGAAAGACAATTTCCCGTCAAGGCGACTGAAAAAAGGTTTGGGTCATAAATGAACAACTTATTACTTTAACAGGCGACAGAAGAGTGGTTCGAGTCTTGGAAAAGCAATGTCCCATCAAGGCGATAGAAAAAAGGTTCGGGTCTTGGAAAAGCAACCCCCCTCATGTTGGCAGGTAAGATGATGCTTTGATACTTGCCAAACTCGGAGTTCGCACCATATCTTACTCATTCCTGGTAAGTAACTACAAGTATCTTCTTATCTGTCTTAGTATGTGTAATGCTATATTGCTCTTTTTCTGCACAGGACAATAGGTCCAAAATAAGATATAATCTACTGCATTTGCATGGACAAAATTTAGGTATCAGTTTGTCTTTGAATGCAACCTCTGCGAGCTCACCTTCAAAGAAGGGCAACTGTTGACACCTAAATTTTGATTAGATTATTAATTAGGCCTTAGTTTTTTTTCTTATTTATTTTCCTTTTTTCGAATAATAAATAATAAATAAAAAACCCCCCCAAAAGAAAGAAGAAGCGGCCCATCGGGGTTGGGCCTTTGCGCCCAACCCCACTTTTTTTCCCCGCGCAGGCCCCTGGGGCCCAGCCCCCTTCTCTTATTTGTCTTCTTCCTCGTTTGGATGAATAGCACGTGTCGGAGGCCGGATGCGCACAACGCTAAAATAGAGGAGGAGACGGTGACGTACGATGCAGTAGGCGGTCTTCAATGCGGCAGGCGACCTGGCTACCACCTTGATGGGATGTTGGTTTGACTAGTGGGGGCTGCTTAAAGCGCAAAGGCCCACCGGTCCTAGCACCTCCGTCGACCGGCCTTTGCGCCTATAAATAGGGTGTTAGAGGAGAAGGCGAGGGGTACGATGCAAAGCAAGATCGAAAGCATGCGAGTTTCGAAAGCTTCCCCTGAGAGATTTCAGGGGAGGCCCGAATGCTCGTAAGCCAAAATTTGAGAACCCATAGCTGGAGAGGGAAAGGGTAAGGTCTAAGCAAGTAAGTCGGAGAAGAAGGTTGTCCTGGTGCCAGACTGGGGAAAGCAAAAGTTTTGAAGGCCAGATCTAAGGAGGATCTGTGAGGTCAGGCCATTAAGGCACGCCGTCGTCCACCGTCGTGTTGCTCCCCTCAACAAACCCCAGTTGGTATCCCTGAAGCTCTTGAGCATCTTCGACCCCCCTGTTTGTTATCTTGTTATTGATTGGGCCAAGCCGAAGCTCGCAACCGTCTGGATTGAGGGAGCTCTGATCGATGACCGTCTTCACTCCGCCGTCGCCATTTGAGCCCGTTCGAACCAAGAAAAAGCCCCTTTAGTGGCACCCTCAACCTACTCGATGGAAGTCCTAAACCAGATCCTTTTTTTTCTTTCTCTTTCAGTCCGAACGCTTGGCAATCGTGATGGGAGGCGCGAGGGACGTTGATGGACGGAAGCGATCCTACTGGAGCCTGAGCCCTCGGCTCATAGTAGCTCAGCCATCGCTTGGATGTTTCCGCTCTCGCTGTCTTTGCTGTAATTGCGTCGAAGTAGCTCGGCCGCTACTCGAATGTTCCGCTCTTGCCATCACCACCGTAACCGCGTCGAAGCAGCTCGGCCGTCGCTCGAACACTTCTACTCTTGCCATCTCCGCTGTAGCCTTGTCGAAGCAGCTTGGTTACCGCTTGAGTGCTCCTCCCACCGCCTCCGTCGTAGCCAGACCACGAAGGTAGCCACAGCTGTGAAGCCGGGTCAACTGGGTTGGGCACGTAACCTAGTCGCCCCCTAGGGTTTAGTCGTGCGGGTTGGATTGTTGGGTTGGGCGTGGGTTGCAAACTGAGTAGGGTTTCAGTTGGTTTGGGCCAATTGGGCCTAGTTGCGTGCGGGCCGTCTCGCGCGGGCTTAGAGATGCATAGCCCCTTTTTATTTTGGGCTTTGATTGAAAATTTTAGGCCACGCCTATGCCTTAGGTCCGTGTGGGTCGGCGGTCGGCCATTCGGGCTGAGGGTCAACGAATCGGGTCGGACCCAACCCGGGTCGTGTCAACATATTATATTATTATAATATTATAATATAATAATAAATAAAATCAAAAAATAGATAATAAAAAATAATTTATTTTCCAAAAAATCCAAAAAAATCCCATGTTTTCCTAATTTTCCTAAAAAATAAAATAAAAATTAGAAAAAGGCTAAAAATCATTAACATTTTTAGAAAGAGATCAAAAATCCAAAAAAAAAAAAAAAAATGCTTTTTATGTTCAAAAAAATAAAAAGACTAAAAAATGTTTTTCCTCCACAAAATGTATGGAAAACCCCTCAAAAATCCAAAAAAGTCTTAAGGTTTAAAACAAAATTAGGTACCAAAAGGGCATTAGTGATTAACTAGTGTAAGCAAGTCCCCGAACCTAGTTTCTTTGGTTGCGCAAAAACAAATATTCCTCCCAATATTTCGCTTAGGTTTTTAATCGACTCATCCCAAATTGATTAGTGGCGACTTCTTAACTTGTAGGTATAAAATATCAAACTATTAAGTTGTGAATTGGTGGGCTTGAGAGAGCCTGGGCGAAAACCTAATAGACTAGTCGAACTATTAGTTTGCGCAACTTCCCGCCCTAATCAGGCGCCAAAAGAAGAGATCGCGACAATTACTAGTCTCTAGGCATACATCACCAATGCCTACAAAGCTAGCCCATTGTTTCTTGTCTTCACAGATCCACAGTCACCTGACCTATACAATATACAAAAATCCTTATGAGATGTAGCATGAATAGATGTACTACTGTTAATTACCCAACTGATCTCATGATATACAAAATTCACCACATCACCATTAAAGATAATGAGAAAGTCTTCTTTAAGTGTAGTAACACGGTTGCCGTTATCATCATTATCATTTTTCTTCTCTTTATCTTTCTCTTTACATTTCTCCTTTTTAAACTAATAGCAAAATGTTTGAATGTGTCTCTTCTGATGGCAATAATGGCACTCCATATTAGCAATTTTATTGTATTTGCTCCTACTTTTATCTCGCATTTTATCTCTACTTTTTGAAGCTCGAGACCCACTTCTTCCCTTTTTCTTAATAATCATGGCATCAGAATGTGAAGAGGATGATCCCTGTATCTTTCTTTTCATCTTTTCCTTCAAAAAACTACTTTTAGCCAAGTGAATACCATCTTGATATCTTAGAGCCATCATTTGTTTTCATTAGAAATAACTTGTTATTCCTAGTCTTATGAGTATATAACTGTTTGAGCTTATTCCACAAACTATGTGCATGCGTTTCATTAATGATATAGTTCAAAACATCATCATCCACCAATTGCCTAATATAACCACACACTTGGTGATGAATTATAGATAATTTAGCATCAGTTTTATTTTTCAATTTCTCTTCAGCAAATATGGGTAGGTAATAATCCTTCACCTATAAAATGTCTTCCATATTTCCTTTTCAAATATGATAATTCGAATCATTCAATATAACCATTCTACTCGTATTCATTTCCATTGTTTAATACAAGATAGTAAAATCAAGGAATAACCAAAGCTTTGATACCGCTTTGTTAGGAAAACAATAACAACCCAAACAATATCGGATTAACATAGCAGAATAAAATAATCTTCCATCTTATGGAAACCTAATAGGAACCAATATAGTAAAGCAAAATAAATACCAACCATGCAAACATAAGATGAGTTTTTTAAGTGGAAAACCTCCTCAATGTGAGGAGATAAAAAACCACAAGATTAAAGCCCACCAAAAAATCTTCACTATCAACAAAATCGATAAAACAAAGTTCTTCTCTAATAAATATTAGAAGTAAATAGCAGCAAAAATATCAAGAACATCATTCTTGAAAAAAATGTATAAATTTTACAAGAGATCAATGATAAATCTGACCAAACACACAAGTTTTGATCCACCCATGAAAAAGCTAATGTAGGGGACTTCAAACAAAAATCAAACCATTCAGATTTGAGAAGAATGCGCCACAAACATGTTAACAAAATTTCAGCTCAATCGGACCATGAATCAATCTTTGATGCTAATTTGTGTAAATTAAACTGATCCCCGGACCTCGAATTTTCTACCTTCTCTTTTTCTGCGTTTATGCTAACTTTTTTGCGGTTACCACTTAAAAGATAGTAAGAAATCCTATTTCTGCATATGACTTATCATATGAGCTCAAACTTTTTTAGGCTTACTATTCATTAAGCTTTCTCTACATAGGAGTGAACTCAGCTAATGCATTGGTGAGGAGAATGAATGGGGGTCTCTGTTACGTATATTACCGAATCTTCGGTGATGTTCACGTGGAGCTCGTGTTACGTCCCATTCTCTATGTCATGTTCTAGGCACTTCCGTGAAGCAATGGGTTCCACTCTTGTCATGGATGTCTTGTTTTAGATGAAGATGAGTTGTTGATTTTCTTCTAGCATCTCATTTCTTGAATCTGATCGAAAGAGGAATCTGGGAGGGACGGAAGGAAATGTGAGAAGATGTGGCTATGAGCTCATTGGACTTTGGGTTTAAATGAGATTAATGGGTTTGAGATTAGCTAAGATTAGGAAAATTGCCCACAAAGTCCTAAAGATATTGTACTTTTACTAATTCAGTCCCAAACTTTTCAACTTTACCAATTTAGTTCTAAATCTTTCAACATTTTTCCAATTGAGTCCATTCGATCAATTTTAGCTAAAATTTGCTGACGTGACGTTGACTATCCTATATGGCATGGCCGGTGCTGACGTGGACAAAATTTATTATTTTAATTTTTTTGAATATTATTATTATTATTTATTTTAATTTCTTTTTCCATTGCCATCCTCGGGCAAGGTTCGCCTTTGCCAAGGGCTAGCGAGGGTCGACCTCATGAGCCTTAAGTAAGGGGCGACCTTGCGAACCTTAAGTGAGGGGTGACCTCGCCGATCTTGGGCGAGGCTCGCCCTCACCAGATCTGGCAAGGGCAAGCCTCGCTCGTGATCGGCAAGGTCACCCCTCCCTAGATCCTAGTGAAGGTGACTTTGCCTGAGGCCTGCGAGGCCAACCCTCGTGGGCCTTTGGATGGGCCTTAGGCGAAGCTTGGCCTCATTGCACTTGGGGAGGATGAGCCTTGCCTGAGGTCAGCGAGGTTGCCTCTCGCCAGATCCTGGCAAAGGCGACCTCGCTTGAGGCCGGTGAGGTTGACCCTCACTAGTCATGGCCTCTCGGCTAGTTGCTAGAGGCTAGGTGACAGCCAAAGCAAAAAAAAAAAAAAAAAAAAGAAAAAGAAATTAAAAACATAAAAGATACTTTAAAAATTCAAAATAATATTAATAAAATCTGTCTACATGAGCGTTGGTGTCCATGTTAACAAATTTCGGCCAAAATTGGCTAGATAAACTCAATTGGTAAAAAACGAAAATGTTTATGATTCGATTGACAAAGTTGAAAGATTTATTACTAAATTGATAAAAGTGTAATAGATTTATGATTTTTTGGACAATATTCCTATTAAGATTGTTAAATTTGGGCCGGCTTAGACCATAGGAAGTTTGGGCCAGTTTGAATGAGGTGAATCTGGGCTGGGGCTTGTCATAAGTGAGTTTGGGCCTCCTCTAGTTTCGGCAAATTGGACTTCGCTTGGTCTTTTTCCCAAAAGTTTGCTCTTATAGCCTATCTTCTGTCCGTGAGCTCCTATTCGTGTGACTACGCTTTTGTCCTCATCCAGACCAAGCTCAAGGGCCCAGCCCGAGTCCCATTTTCAAACGAAAAGATTATTTTTAAAAAGTTTTAAAAAATTTAAAGTTTTTACAAATAATTTATTTTTTCTAAAGGTTTAAAAAAATCCTAAATAATAGTTTTCTCTTAAAATGCATGAAAATTCATGACAAAAATATTGTGCTCAAACTTGAACAAATTCTTAGGGTTTCATCATACAATTTGAGTGTGCTTAAAGACAAATGCTAGGTCCCCATTTGCATCTTTCCATTTCGACTATTATGTGACTGTGTGAATCTAAGATGTTAATTGTGGTTTGCCTTTGGCTTAATTAGAAATGATATTTTTTCTTAATTCTTAGTGTTAGATTCTTGCTTTGCGTTGCAATTTATTTAATGTTTCATTTGTTGCTGATTGTTATTTTAATTGTGATCACTTCATATGTTAGTGGATAAGCATAAAATCAATGCAAACCACCTAACAAATAGCTTCTTGAAATGAACAAGATTATGTGCCAAAAGAGCACTAGATTATTAATTAATGTAATCAAGTCCTGGCCCTCAATACTTTGGTGGCATAGAAAGTGAGGCATATTCACATGCCTCGCTTGATTTCTAGCTAACCCTAATAGGCATGTGATGACTTCTGATTAGAAAATCCATACAACATCAGTTTGAAGTTAAAACTCGAGGTATGAGCTTGAGAAAGCCCGCACCTAAACAAGGGTGGTAGGCTCGCCTTTTAGGCAATACCTCTAAATGGGGATAAATACACTAGAAGTGTTAAAAGTTATGTACGGCGCTCGCTTTTGTGCCAAAAGTTTATTTTGGATCACTTAAGTATCTATAAATTTGAAAAATGATCATTTCAGTGCCAACATCGATCTAATTGGTCGGAAATTCGACGTGGCATTTTTCTTTATTTATTAATTTTTGAAGTTGACGTGGCTTGTCAGAGAGTATAGTCAGCATCCAATCCCCAAAACGACGCCATTTGGTGTCTTTTCCCCAAGTAAGAACTCTAAATCCCCAAATTGAGAGAGAGAGAGAGAGAGAGAGAGAGAGAGAGAGAGAGAGAGAGAGAGAGAGAGAGAGAGAGAGAGAGAGAGAGAGGCATGGGCTTCCTCCTCATCTTCTTCCCCGAAGAACAACAATGTCGTTTCTTAAGGAAAGTGGAAAACGACGTCGTTTAAAAGCCATCACAACTTTTTTTTTAAGATATAAAAGCCACGTAATTAATTTGGCCAGAATCATTACTAGTGGCACTAAAGTGATAGTTTTTTCTCCGATTTGGCACTTAAGTGATTCAACAGAAACTTTTGGCACAAAAGTGAGCGTCGTACACAACTTTTTGCACTTCTAATGTACTCCCCCCCTTTAAAATCTATCATCCCTTGCCCTTAGGATGTAAAAGGGTAGGTCGTGACCAGTCTGCATTAAACGCAGTTCACCTCGATAAAGGTCACGACAATTAAATATGCAATTTAGGGAAGTACCTTGATGGAGCCTTTGACTCCAACAGCCAGAAGGCTCACAGTGGCAATGGTATGGTCTTCTGGGTGAGGTTGTTTAGACGCAACAGGAACTGGATGCAGGGGCTTGCCGAGACTATAGTGATGCTTTGGCGGTAGGTGAACAATGCCAAGGCTACTCGTGGCGTTTGTCCTTGCTGGTTCGGCGTCAGAAACTAGTACAACTACACTGGAATCACTAGCTTCGCAGAGGGAGGCTCAGAGCTATTGTTACTCACTTGAAAACCTACAGGGATTTGGTTAAATATCATTAATTGCTGCAGGAAAGCTTGTTGGTGCGGGGGCGTTGCAACCTGTTGAGGTATTGCAGGAGTTGCCGTGGCCGAAGAGAGCTCGCCGGGTAATGTGGACATGACGACTAGGGCTGGCACACGTTTGGAGGCTGCTGAAGGACCACTAGGCTAATTGGTACTGTTGAACCTGGTGGCTGGTGGTCGTGGAGTGCAACAGCAGGGCAAAACTGAAGGCAGAGCACGGCAATGGTGGTGAGACTAGGTGACGGAGACAAACGAGGGAAGCAACAGCAATGGCTTCATTCTTTCTCTTGATCGTATATGGAAGCTACTCTATTTTGTAATAGAGCTTTGTTAGCATAAAAGTCTCTGGATTATTGTGAGAATACCGGCTTATTGTGAATTATAAATTCTTAAAAGAGTGAGCTCTACAATAAGTTATAACTATTTGTTATTTGAACTTTTGTGGTTGAGAGTAGACTTTTATTCTCATAGTAAATTAAAGATTATCATCCATTATTTCTCTTATAATATTGCCTTTGTTCTATTGTCTCTAACCTCCAACATGAGAGAGAGTTTATAAGCAAGGAATTAGCTTTATCTTGATATTCAATTCTTAATTTGGACCAAAAGTGTATCTCTATTTATCTAAACCAGGAAATCAAAATATCGCTCTCTTATTCCTATGTAACAAGAATTAGATGATATAAAACATTATCACTTCCAATTCTGATCACAAGATCGACTTTCCTAGTTTAGACACCCCTTGTGCAGTTTTCTATTACCATCATAAAATAGTGAGACAATTCCAAATAAATGCCCGAAGTAGACCTTGTGTCAAATAAGCAATTCAAGTGACAATATTAGTCTCAAATAGGGGCCTGAAGTAGCCATGGTAGTTTCCAATAAGGGCTTGACTTCTCCGGTTGATGGTCGGCTAAATATTTAGGCCAATCAAAGGGCATTTTCGTCCAAATACAATTTTAATTTTAATTTTTTTATTCTTTTATTCTTTTCTTTTATTCTTTTCTTTTTTTTTTTTTTTTTGCAAGGGTCGACGGCTGTTAGCGAGGGCCGACGAGGGCTTGATGAGCATTGCTAATCGTAAACAATGCCACCCTCACCAGATCTAGCAAGGGTCGTCCTTGCCTAGGGTCGACAAAGGCTTGGCGACCCTCGTCAATTGCAAGCGAGGCTACCCTCGCCTAGAATTGGCAAGTCTAGCAAGTCTGGCCTCACCCAAGGTGAGGGTTGTCTTGCCCAAGCAAGGCCATCCCTAGCCAGCAAGGCAACACTTGCCAGATTAGGCAAGGGCAACCCTTGCCTAGCCCTCTCTGGATATTGCCGGTGGCCAGTTGGCCATTGATGAGAAAGGAAGGAAAAACCAGAAAAAAGAAAGGAAAAAAAAATTCAAAACAATAAAGGATAAAATGATTGATTAGTTGGAAAGTCAAGCTCTTATTTGAAAATGTCCTTGACCAACCGAGATTCACTCATGCCCTTATTGAGAATTTTCCCTAAATTAGTGGGCTTGACCGAATTTATATTCTCTTGGGCTTAATCCAATTAAGCTCAAAGCCTCGCTCATGTGGGCTTATTTCTATAAAAAAGAAAAAACTCCTAAAATCCTTTTTCTATTCAAAAATGACTAAGTGAGATTGTCAAAATTTAGGTGTTGATAATATAAAAAAATTAAATGTTTAAAAAGCTATACGCAGATTGTGCATATTTTGGTAATATATGTTTGAAATATATATATATTTGTAATATATAGAGTCTATATTGAATTACCACTTCATACCTTTATTTAGAATTTTCCCTAAATTAATGGGCCTGACCGAATTTTATAGTCTCTTGGCTTAATCCAATTAAGTTCAGAGCCTCCTTGCTCGTTCAATTCAATTATAATACAATTTATGTAGGCTTATTTCTATTAAAAAAACTCCTAAAATGCTAATGCAAATTACAAATGTTTTTTTTATGTTTTAATTAATGTTTAGAGGTTGGAGCCGACCCCTAATTTCTATTCAACAAATGACTAAATGAGATTGTCAAAATTTAGATGTTGATAATATAAAAAAAAAATTAAATGTTTAAAAATTTATATTGCAAGATTGCACATATTTTGGCAATACATGTTTGAAATATATATATATATATATATATATATATATATATATATATATATATATATATTGTAATACATATAGCCTATATTGAATTACCTAAAGGCTGAATATGTAAGTCGATGAAAAGATTCTTGCATCTAAATTAGAAAAGAAAAAACTAAAAATTCCATGTTAATAAACTGAGCATATTTTGATAAATGTTTAAAATAATTCTTATGCATTATAAATTTTAAATTGAAAAATCATACTATAAATATATCTTTGAAAAAAAGGGAAGTCAAAGAAAAATTCCACAATACAACCAACTGAGCATATTTTGGTACTAAATGTTTAAACATGATTGTTTATGCATTATATATAGGCTAAAACTTTAAATTGATAAAATCATACTATAAATATATCTTTGGTAATGAGATAGGGAAGTCATTGCTCATAAACTTCGTGGAAATACATTAAGCATCACACGACCCAGCTACAACCAACTATAAAGAAGACATATACCCTTAATTGAATTCGCCAATTACTTGACATCGTCCAATAATTATGCCTCACTTCCAGGTGCCCTCGGAATAAAAGTTGCTAGGTCCATAAGTGGATTTGACCATTTGGAATAGCAAGGGAAGCTGTAGTACTATGAATAAAGCCACAGGGAGAGAGGTCAGCAAAGCAATGGGAATGCTAACCCACTCTAGTCTCTTGTCCAGCACAATTATGAGTGTTGAAGCAAAGGCCACCAGCATGAAAGCCAAGGAGAGGAAAAGCAACAAAAGGCCCATTATGATCTTCTTAGGCAATGAGTCAAGAAAGTCTTGTGGCTCATACCGCGAAGTTAAGATTGCTAGGAATAACAGGATGGCCATCACAGAAGAGAGCAAACCTAATGCATCCGAAATTGCGAAAACTAAGAGAGAGTCATGCCCTAACAACAATGGGAGTCCAGTATTGCCATTATTGCTTCCAGGTATAGTGAAAGCAGCAGCGAACAATACGGTGGCAATTAGAGTTGAGACGAGCATACACGAATTTGCTGTGTCCTCGACCCACTTATTTCCAATCTGAAGCAACTTTTCGTGCTCATCCACAAAGGTTTGCCAGAATGTTTTCCGCTTATATTTGGCGGTCCTCACGTGAGGGGTGACCCAACTTTCCACGGCCTAAGCATATAAGTCACAAACATGAGTTACAATAAGTGAATAAATTATTGTAAATTAAAAAAAACAAAGGAACATCTCAAGGAGATTAAGACTTATCCAACTTTTAATGGGAAGTTACATAGAGGTTAAGTCCACCTCTGCTGGCAGAATGTCAAGGGTCAACTTCTGAGCTTCGATGATGATTTCGCATTTCAATATATTCAAATGATATATGCATGGAAAGTACTATGTTTCTACTTTCCAATGAATCAAGTTTCATCCCATTCGGAATCTTCTTTAGGAATTTATGGAAAACAATATTAAGAGTCGGTCAGGAAATCCAAGAATGTGTCTTTCAGTATCTCTGTGTGCTTTGTTAAGCCCCATGCATTATGTTTTGTTTCTTTAGTTATTTGATCCAATAGTCTATGTTAGTATTATGATTTGTCTAGGGGTTGTTGGTCTTTTCTTGGGAAATTAAAGGTTTGTATGCTGGGATTTGCCTATACTTGTAAGGCTGTTCAAGTTGTAGATCTATATGAACCCCTCCAAGGCTTTGCTGAGGGTAAGTGAGTGTTTTGTGAATTTTTGGAACTAAACTTTTGGATTAGATTTTCGTTAACTTCGCATCTCTTTGGTTGATTCCATTGAGCGGTGAGTTACATACTTTGGACCTTGAGGAAGAACTACCCTTTATATGCCCTATCCTAAAGTGGATTCCTTAGGTGGTGAGCATTTATTCTATCATATGCTCTGTATCCTGAAGTGGATTCCTTAAGTGGTGAGAATTTCTGATGTCGCATTTGTGCTACCTTCTAAATCTCTTAAACCCTCTGGTATGGCTGGTTGTCTTCTCTGTGCACTTAATGGTGGCCAACGTGATGTGGAACCGGAAGATTTGAGAAGACAAGTGTAACAACTCCAAGAACAATTAGAGAAATCTCACTTGTTGAGATGTGACTATCCCCGTTATGACCGTGAAGAAGAAGACAAACAAACAAGAGACTTATCCTTTCCATAATGTTTGTTCCAACACATCTAATGAAGAGGCTCCTTTACGCCATCTTCGCAGAAATCATAATTCTCATGATTTCGATGTCAAAGTCGACATCTCTAAAGACTACAATTGGCTTGAGACCATTGGAAAAAGCTTTTGGTTACAAGAAACTTGCCGAGAATCAAGAACAGGAAGTAAGAAAGTAGATCCCAATTAAATTGTGTCCTTCATTTGACGACACCTATGAGGCTATGTTCGATGTTTTTAATAATATTTGGGTTTTCAAGTTCGACAATACTCCAATTTTGTGCTTAGTGCTTTTATTCCAACCATAACAGCCTATCGAATGAGTCCTAGAAAGTGAATCTCTTCTAGGCGTGTTGGAAAAGTCCTTCCAAAATAGATGGCTCTTTTTGAGTTTTAAAGAGAGTTGATGAAAATGCTTACAAGATCTAATGGCCCGATAATTATGGAGTCTCAACAACTTTCACCGTCATTAATTTTCCTCTGTACGTAGATAATGAGAATGAGACAGACTTCGGGACAAGTCTCTTCATCAGTCTGGGGTGACCGATAAAGGAACAAAACAAGGAGATTAAGACTTATCCAACGATTAATGTAAAATTCTTGAGAGGTTAAGTCCATCTCTACTGGTAAAATTTCAGGGGTTGCTTCCATTTTCAATTTTTATTGAGAACATGTCTCGAGTGTGAGCCCGTTTAAGTGAGTTTCCTAATTTGAGTAGATTTCCTATTTTGTATACAAATATTCTATATATGAGAGATGATGACCTACTTGGTTATTAGAACACACAAAAGCAAATAGAAGAGTATTAGTATTTTCTCTCTGTGATTTTTCTGAGTAAATTATTTATGATAGATTGTGAGAAAACAATTGAGTTTGCTTTAGATGTAATCTAGGATTGGAAAATACCTAAGCAATAAAGCATGCGAACTTTGTACTTTCCCAGATTTATGGTGAATTTTTGGCAGCTAGCTCTTCATGTGGAGTAGGTATGGGCACTCAAATCGTAGTATCTAAGTATATAATGCTCTTTATCATTCCTTGTTAATTTCTCTGGTAATCTGGTTCCCTCGCTTTGACTTGAATTACAAAATCTATTAACTTCTGCATTATTTTCACAACAGTTTTGATGATGATTATATGCTTCACTATAGTAAAAAAATATATGGATGGAAGCCCTACATGTATAATTTCAAATGAATGAAATTTCATAAAATTTGGAATCTTTCCAGAGGAAGTTATAGACAACTACGAAGAGTTGGCAAGGATATTCAAGAATGAATCATTAGTATTTCTGCGTTTTGTTGAGACCAATCCATTGCATTTTATTTCTAGAGATATTTGAGTCAAGAGTCAATGTTAGTATTACGTTTTGTCTAGGGATGGTTTGTCTTATCTCGGTAAATAAAAGGGTAGTGTCTCGGGATTTACATATGCTTGGAAGGGTTGATCCAAATTGTGAGTATATAGACTCCTCTAAGTTTTCATTGAGGTAAGTGAATGTTTGAATGAATTTTGAGAATTGTGGACAGTTCTGTGCTTATTCGATGAATTCCATTGAGTGGTGAACTCCATGCCCTGCATCTTGAAGTGAATTCCTTAGATTATGAGCACGTACACATTATATGCACCATATTTTGATGTGGATTCGTTAGGTCGCGAGAAACGATCCTATCATGTATCCTGTACCTCGAAGTGGATTTCTTAAATAGTGAGCTTTTCCTTTGTCGCACTTTTTCTTGTCTTATTAATTTCTTTCTCTTCCAGTATCACAACCCTTGTCACTTTCCATCCAAAGAAGACATCACGTCCTCTTCTTCAAACTCATATATGTCTGTTAAGATACATTATATATATATTCTCCAGGTTTTATATTATTAAATTACCCTTTCCATATCTCATTTCTGAAAATTCACGACTAAAGGGCACAAATCGAGTTTCAAATCTTATGTAATCATCATCATTTAGTTTCCTTGGATCAACAACCTTTCAAACCCCCCCCCCCTTTCTCTCTCTCTATTATCTAATAGAAGGTCTAAAGTTCTCTACATCGCTTTCCTCACTTCTTCACCCAATTTTTATTAATTGTGGCAGCAAATTTTGTGTCACCGGACCGAGGTGGGAAGTGCGCCTTTAAAATGCTCTAATGGACCAATCGAGATGCGTCAAAATTGGCTCGAACATTGCCATATACAATAGGAAAAAAGTTTTTATGTATATTCTCGAGATAATCCAAATAAAGTTCTATCCATCATGTTTTGAGAAATTTGTCAAGAAGATATGATAATCATCATTAAGTGCAGCTATCAAATGGATCAAAAGAAAGGCACTTACCTTAAACCACTGGAGTTCTCTTTGCAATAGAAAGGCTGCTCCGGAGATATTAGTTACAGAACTGGAATCAGGTTTGTACTTTGTTGCAGCAATCATCATATCCAATGATTCTTCCGGTGTAGGCGCTGGAACTAAAGACAACCTATTCGTGGAGCTTACCTTCAAAAAGAGTCCGAGAGTCCTTTCACGGCGACTTTCCACAGCTAGTGTCGTGAATGTAGTACCAAAAGGGGAAATCCAAATAAGCTCCGGGAAAGATTGAATGCATAGCTTCACGAGTTCAGTGATGCCTTTGAGTGCAGCTTGACCAAGCAGATCCCCGTCTCGGAAAAATTGGGTGATCTCGGTGGTTTTCTTAGAAGAGAGCGCGATGCAAATTTGTTTTGCCAACTCAATGGCTGCCACGTGTCTTAGCTTCACTTCGTGAATCCTCTCTATTGTAGGAACTACAAAATGATTAAAAAAAGGGAGAGAAAATGAAAATGAATAAAATGTCCTCTAGCTTTGCATCCCAAATTTTTCTATAGCCACATAATTGCATCTAATAGCTGTTTACAACTTGTCATATATTCTCGCAAAACTCCACCACAATTAGAGCTTGGGTTGGTGGGTAAATGGGAAAACGATTTCATTTTTTTTTCATCTTTTAGGAAAGATCTTTTGATTTTTTTTTTTATCTTTATGATTCTTTCCTCAAATGCAGAGTGTGGGTTTTTGTAATTGCAATACAATTACAAGACTTAACTTCATAGAACAACTCTGAAAATAACCATGCTAATTACGTGAATCTAGCTAGAGTAAATCATAGTAATCTTTGCATACATAAAATCATCTTATATAATATAATTTAAATGTATGAAAAATTATCCAAAAAATCCTAAATCTATTGTACGACGGCCAATTCAATCCTAAATGTGTCAATTTAGTCCTAAACTTTTTAATTATACCAATTCGGTCCTAAATCTTTTTGATGATTTACCAATTTAGTCATAAACATTTTATTTAATTGTCAATGTAGTCATTTCAATTAATTTTGATCGAAAATCACTCACATGATGGCTTAGTTAACATCAACTGTATAATATAGCTTAGCTAGCATTGATGTGGATAATTTTATAATTTTTTAAAAAATCCGATTTTATTTTTGTTTTCTTCTCTTCTTCATTGTGCTGGTGACACCATAGGCCACTAGCCGAGGGTTGGTGACCCTTGTCAGCCCTTGGGTGATCATAGGCAAGGGTTGCCAAATTTGGTGAGGGCTTGCATGGTTCATCCTCACCCGGATTCTGTGAGGACCACGACCCTCCCCCGAGCCAACAAGAACTTTGTGGCCTCACCTAGTGGCTTGTAGCCTTGTCCTAGGTTGCATTGACACGGACACGCGACACGCGACACAACACGACACGACACGCCGACACGTTATTTCTCAAAAGTAGAAAATTTCGACACGTTCCGACACGTTATATATTAAATAAATATTTTAATATATAAATGCATAAATAAATAATAATAAAAGAGCCTATAATTAATATATACTAAAAACATTAATCATACATTTGTTAATATCATTCATTGTTTTAATTTGACGAATTCAATTACATTTCATTATAATAATCCATAAAACTTGGAGGAAAAAACAAGTAATTCACATTCCATTATTAAATTTAAAATTTAACAGTAAGAAAAAAAAATCAACATTCCATCATCAAATATAACAAAAAGTTATTCATCCACATTATCTACTTCTTATGAAAAAAAAAGGAAAAAAGACTTAATCTCCGGCTCATTAAGTAAAAAAATTTGCAACTTCAAGCACCCAACATCTTCAAATGAGTATTAGAAATTTGTTTTAGCTTTTATTATTATTTTTTATTTTTTTATATATTTATATTTAAACCCCAAAAGTTTTGGAAATTTGTAAAAATAACTCCGTGTGTGTCGAAGTCACGTGTCGGAATTTCCGGCTCGCGTGTCGGAGCGTGTCGAAGGCAGTTGACCAGGTGTCGGATTTTCCGACACGCGTTGACCGCGTGTCGGAGTGTCGGACACGACACGAAGGGTCCCGGAGAGTGTCCGTGCAACCTAGGCCTTGTCGACACTTTAAAGAGAAAATTCTTAAAAAGGGAAAAGAAAAAAAATTAATAAAATCAATAAAAATAATTATAATTTTTAAAAACATTAAAAAATAGTCCACATCAGTGCCGACCATACCACGTAGGATGACTGACATTGACTTAACTACCACGTCAGAAATTTTTGGTCAAATTTAACCAGAAAAACTATATTGGCAATTCATTAAAAGATTTAAAACTAATTTGAAAAAACTTTAAAAGGTTTAGGACTAAATTGGCAAATTGATAGTTTATAACTGAATTGGCTACTGTATAATAGTTTAAGATAATTGTCCCTTTAAATGTATCCAGCAGCTCGTTATATAAAACAAAAAAATCACATTGGCCGTATGATTGTTTGTGTTGTTATTTATGCTCCATACAAGAAGAATTTTTTTCTTTGTTCCATCCATCTCTAATAAATTCAAAACTTTCACATGAGGCCACACAATGGCATGTCACATTCGAGTTTGCTTGTTGCTCCTAAATGACATTGTTTGTATAGTTAACTCAACTCTATTTTATTTTGCGACACTGTACTTCTGTTTCCTTTTTGTTCTTTGACCCAAAAACAAAAATTAGGGACATTTCGGGTGCATTAAAAAGTGGGTGAACATGACAAGATGAGGGCAAAAGTTATGAAAAAGTTTTGGGAACTATTGGGATTTTTATAGTGAACAGGTGGTATTCGGGCTAAGAGTGCTCCACCGCCTTGAGTAATCAGGATTTTATTTTTGGATTGCTCCTAACTAACAAGTCTTGAATACAGTATCACTAGAAAATAAGGTAACTCCCTTGCGATTGCTCATCTAGCCTACGGATTGTGGGTATAGGATATGTACCGTGGGGTGGAATTACGGGAGGCACAGTTTTGTTGAGCCCAAGAAATTTGCTCCCACGAAAATCTTCTATTACGAGCCCTCCCAAACATATTATTTTGATTTCCCTACCTGCTTTCCTCCCCCTATTCCTATTCTTCACACCTTTTCCAAGTTCGCATAAAAAGTGTAAATTTACTACATTAAATGCGTTTCAACGATAAGCTTGTGCCTTCATCTACTGTGATCTTAGTTTATGGGGAATGACACTAGGGGCTTGCCCCCGGTCCTATGCCCAATTCCTGGATTCTCTCAACATTTTGTGTCATGTCGTACAAAGAAAATAATGTTTAGGCTTAGGCACTTCGCCCATAAGGGAGGAAACAGATGCATATGGATTCGCTGTTCTTATTTTTTCTGAAAGATTAACGTGCTTGATAAAGAAAGATGAAGCCGATTTCACCAATCAAGATTGAAGGAGAACTCCTAGGTTGGCATAACTCTTATACAATATCTTCTGCTCGGACCAATTAGCCATTCGGATGTGTTAAGTTTAACATCCAATCTCGCCCCAATTTGCAATTTCAAGGATTCTTTTTTCTACTTTTTATTTTAATTACGTGCCTCTTGTGATTAGAACTGGCTGAATGTGTGAAATCTTTCAAAACATACAAGTATTGGCTAGGGAATATATAATGTTGGTTGAGTTTGAATAATTTTTTAAAGGATTTTTATTAGGTTAACTGTCAATGTAAAAAAAATAAATTACACATACATCTTTGGATGGTTGGATGTGGCAAAATTTAGTTACAAAACTAATTTCAAGATACACATATCACTCATCCAATGATGAATGTTTAAGGATTTTTCTATATAGGCACTGGATCAAATTAAATCATTTTTTGTAATTATGGCAAATAAATCAAGTAGGAACTTTTTTCTACTTATAAAAGAAGTAAAAAAACAAACAAATCAGAGACTTTGGTTGGAAAGAAAGATAGACAGAGACAAGACAGTGTCTTCATAAAATGGAAACGTACCTAGAATTTTGGCAGCACTCCAAAGTGATGTTGCAAGACATTGAAATGCTACGATGAGGTCGCAAAGAGAACTAGGTCAGTAGATGTGAAATCATTGTGTGTGTACGTGGAATGAAGCGCTTTACTACATAGATAATACTTACTGACGTCGTGACAGTCTTAATGCTTGATAGACACAGATATCAAAACAATTATTTGCGTCGTAAATGGTTCGTTATATTGTCCATTAAGTGAGTTATACAATACTTATGCCCTTTGTTGAATAATTTGTTGTTCCCAGGTGATTGCTGATCCATAAAGTAGTTTGGCCATTATTTTAGCAAAATTCGGTCAGGAACCAGAATATATCCTACAAAGAGGCAATCATTTTCGGTTTCCTTTGCTAGTAAGGAGGGAATCAAGCTTAGAAAATAAAAGATCTAGGAAGGTCATTGAATTAGATAATGCCCGACTGTAGAAAGGCATACCCACCCGGATTTGTTGAGGTTTGCATAACCCTCGAATTTTCATCTGTTGGCTTGTAGGTCAGGTCCACCGGAATACCTTCAGTTCAAATACAAAAGAGCATGTGATGGGGCAGGTATTATCTAATTGAAGGGAATCAGTAACGAAGGGAAGTACGGACATTTGTATATCAATGCTTCCCAAACATTGAGCCCAGTTCCACTGAGGTAGTGAGACTGCATCCTCGCCAACACGCCCAGTATGGTGTAGTCTGTCTCCCTTGGGCCTTTCATGAGAAGGAAGCGAGGGTATCGCTCAACTAGATAAAGGACAATATCTATCCGAGTTGGCCAGCAGAGTTGATCAGGAAAACAAGCTAAGTCTAGAATGAAGAGAAAAAAACAGATGGAATTGACATAAAGATTGATGGTGATCTTACCATGATGACCTGCGTATGCGAGGCCTATCATGGATTCAATTGCATGGGTACTGCTGAAGGGATGACCTGGCCCCTCATCTGTTGTATTTTGCGCCAGGAACCAGGCAATCTCCTTATGCATAGAAGCTTCCCGAGTAGATATATTGAAAGGAACACGGCCTTCCTTATCTGGAATTTGCGTCAACGTAGGATTACTTTTAACTAATGCCTTGACCATCCTTATCCTTCCACACAGGGCGGCATTGTGGAGGGCTGTGCGGCCATTACAATCTTCTGTTTTGAGCACATCCAGACGTTCAGACAAGAGCTTAACCATGTTCTCAACAAATTGGTCTTGTGCATTCAAAGCCGCTATGTGAAGCACTGTTTCAGATCTACTTGTTATAATAGCTGTCTCTGAAGCAGGATCTTTATTAAAAAAACTTTTAGCAAATTCCCAATCACCCTCGAATGCAGCTTGCAACAATGGTCGGTAACGGAGTCCATCCAATACCTCTTCCGATATTCCTGCAAAATGGACGATCTTTTCAGACCATTTTGTTGATACTTTTTCCTTGCAGAAATTAAAAGTGTCTGAAAGGAGAACAATTCAACCCAGATCCGCCCCAAAATATAAATTTCACAATGAAATTACTCTTTTGAAGGATAACGCACCTGGAGCACCTCCAGATTGAGAAGGAGAAGGAAAAGGAGTTGGCGTCGATCCAACAGGAATGCAAACATCTTCAATACATGTAGGAGTAAGAGTGAGCACAAAATCCTTGTCGTACTGATTTTTTTAACCTTTTTCCTAGCCAAGGTTAGGGCTATGTGTGTTCGATGACAAAGCAAAGAAAAAGAACCATAACAAAATACACATTCCGGCACATTCTAAGACAACATCGCTTATCCCATTTTCTTTTTCTTGGTTGAAACTTGAACAAGTACCTGCCGGTGGTTCTGGATGATTCGAGTTCCCTTGCTGTTCGCTTGGTTGCATCGCCATTGGGTTGCTCCCCTGATCAGTCTTTCAGCGACAAAGTAAATGGAGAATGCATAAGAGACTTTCTACTCTCTTGTTGATCTTATACCATTTATAAAACAGATGTTGATCTTAGCTTCTCTGAAATCTTTACAGCAGCTAAGAAATTGTTTAATTTTATGCTTATTCAACTCACCGACAAAGACCTTTACCAAAAAAAAAAAAAAAAAAAAAAAAAACTCATCGATAAAGACAAATGAGAAAGGGAGACTATTCGCAAATCTTGTTTTGCTTTTTGATTGATGGATCCCCTTCGTTGGCCAAAAAGAACTTGTTTTCTTGACTTGAATACTAGTATGCTTCCGGTCTGCGCAGCTGGTTTCGTTTCACATATGTTTATGATATACCCTATGGTTAACGTTGACGAGAAGTCGTCGGTGATGGAGAGAGGCAATTTTGCGAGTTCACTTGTTATGAAATTGATTCTATATGCAGATGACGACTCAAGGCTACCCGACAATAACTTCCGGAGTACTGCAAATATTATATTTGAATCACTTGACTTGTATTGGAGGAGCGCAAGACATGCGCACCGATATGGAAATTTCTACGATGTTTCTCGGTGTCTCTCACATGTGAATTCCATTGGGAAAGTGCAATAATTGCTTATTAAAATGCACTTGTCTCGTTCTTATATTTTATCTTCCGTCGATGGAATCTTATCATTCCCATATTTTATGCTTAGTGAACTCATCCTCAAAAAACAAATGAGAACAGGAGGGTTTTGCAAATTTTCCCTTTGATACCATTTCATTGGTCGAGGCACGTACATATACAAGAGAAACGATAATCTCGTAATTCTTTTGACATACAAAGTCTAAAAACCAAATTATAGAATCAATTTCGCATTAATTTGTCATGCGTGGCCGTTATCGAAACCTTCTCGATTTGGCTTGGCTTTAGCCCGAAATTGAATGAGTGGATCATAATTTGTTCGATTCAAAAAAGCACAAAGAACAAATTGAACAAAATCGAAATTTAAAATTCAAATTAAATATTTGCCGAAAGTCCATCGACTATTTTTAAAATTGTGTTGCCCAATTAAATTCGAGCACGTGAATAAAGTGTAGTCCCGTTACACAAGCAACTTGAGAAATCACCAAATAAGTTAAAAATCCGTTGCACGGATGTCAATTCAATTTTAAACTTTTCAATTTAATCAATTAATCATAAACTTTTTGCCCATGTAGTTATTCCAAAGAATTTTGATCGGAAACTTTTGACATAGGTGCCGACAATCCTACATGGCATGGTTGGCGTTAACGTGAATATATATATATATATATATATATATATATATATATATTATATATTTTTTAAGTCTGAATTTTTTTATTAATTTTTCTTTTTCTTGTTCTGTTCTTTTTTGTTTCCTTCCATCAACAAGGGTCGGCCTTGCCTAAGTGAGGGTCCCCCTCACTAGCCACAAGCAAGAGCCGCAATGTCCGCACCAAACATCGCCAAGTATCGACCACAATCAAAAGGAAAAGAAAAGGGAAGAAAAGAAAATGAAAGAAAATAAAAGAAATTATTTTAAAAATATTTTAAAAATTTGTAAACATTAGCAATTTTCAATCAAAATTAACCGAAAGGACTACAGTGATAAATCTTTAAAAGGTTTAGTCAAATCGAAAAGTTTGCAATGGTATCCATATAATAAATTTAGGGCATTTCTAGCAATCATCGCTCTGCAGACCTTTACGTTGAGTTGGACGTCACCTTGATGAGTGGAAACCAAGGATGCGTTTGATAACTAAATTTTTCTTGGGATATATTTCTGATCATAAATATATTTTTTTATTCTGTTCCCTAGATCAATTTCCCAACATTTAAAGACATTTAGTACCTGCCTAAAGTTTCTATTCCGAAATAGAATTGCATTTGGCATTGTCCTCGAAATTTCTAATCCAAACCATTTTCTTTTTATTTTTTAATAATTTTATTACTTTTTTCATTTTTTTCTTATTTTATTATTTTCTTTTCTTTCTCTTCTTTTTCAAGCTTTGGCTGGTTGTCGGCCTCAGGATGACCAACGACTGACTAGACCAAGGTCGACGACCTCGCCGAAGCATTGCCGGCTCTCCGCAAGGTTGCGCCCCGTTTGCTTAGCCTTCACTGGGTGAGGTCAAGCCTCGCCCAACCAAGGGGCTGAGCCTTGCTTGGCTAGGCGAGGCTTGTCGAAGGCCGAGGAAGGCTCGGCGACGCTCGCCAATGGTTGGGTGAGCCTCCGACAAGCTCGTCAAATCTCGCCCAACCGGTCGTCGATGATCGGTAGCGGTGGAAGAGGAAGAGAGAAGGAAGAAGAACAAGAAGAGTAGAAGAAGGGAAAAAGGGAAAAAAAAAAATTGAGTTGCCTTGATTATGAAATTATTCCTGGGAATAAAGAAGCTTTTTTTTTTTTTTACATTTTAATTATGTTCCAAATCTATTTTCGGAAATAAATTTGTTCCTGGAAATAAAAAATTTACCAAACGGATTTATGTTCCAAATCTATTATGCGAACAAAAAAATAGAATCAATTATTATTTGGCAAGTTACTAAACGCGCCTCAACTTATCCATTCTGTAAAGGAAGAATATGAGAGTCGTATCTCAATTGATAAGTACCACCAAAGAGACAAAACGGGACATAAACTTTCAAGAAACCACATGAAACCAATTAAATGGGACAAACATTTAAAGGTGATCAAGTAAAAATTACCTCATATAACTTACTGGTTGGGATTAAACTTAAAAGTATATTCAGATGATCTTCAACCAGATTCTATTCATAATATAAAGGAAAGTCCAGCTCGTAAATCATAAGTTAATAATGTAATCTTAACATTTATGTCATTTTGATCGGAACTCGCCATTGAGTTGGTTTAGGCTAAATTATCAAGTTGTCCTGGTGAGAAACTGAATGGGTTGCTCTCCTGGTTGGAGTCTTTCAATGACAAAGTAAATGGAGAATGCAAAAGAGACGTTCTAATTTCTTGTTGATCTTGTACCATTTATAAGACAGATGTTGATCTTAACTTCTCCGAAGCAGCTAAGAAATTGTTTAGACTTTATGCTTATTCAACTCATCGACAGAGACAAATGAGAACAGGAGACGATTCGCAAATCTTGTTTTGCCTTTTGAGTGATGGATCCCCTTCGTTGGCCAAAAAGAACTTGTTTTCTTGACTTGAATACTAGTATGCTTCCGGTCTGCGCAGCTGGTTTCGTTTCACATATGTTTATGATATACCCTATGGTTAACGTTGACGAGAAGACGTCGGTGATGGAGAGAGGCAATTTTGCGAGTTCACTTGTTATGAAATTGATTCTATATGCAGATGACGACTCAAGGCTACCCGACAATAACTTCCGGAGTACTGCAAATATTATATTTGAATCACTTGACTTGTATTGGAGGAGCGCAAGACATGCGCACCGATATGGAAATTTCTACGATGTTTCTCGGTGTCTCTCACATGTGAATTCCATTGGGAAAGTGCAATAATTGCTTATTAAAATGCACTTGTCTCGTTCTTATATTTTATCTTCCGTTGATGGAATCTTATCATTCCCATATTTTATGCTTAGTGAACTCATCCTCAAAAACAATTGTTCCTTTCATTTTCATTTCCTTTTTGCTTATGGCTAATCGCAACAACAGCAGGTGATTGACCATCGATGAGGGCCGGCCTTGCTTGAGTGAGGGTCCCTCGCACTAGCCACAAGCTAGAGCCACAACGTCCGCACTAGACATCGCCAAGTATCAACCACAGTCAAAAGGAAAAGAAAAGAGAAGAAAATAAAAGAAATTATTTTAAAAATTTGTAAAAAATTGTAAACGTTAGCGATTTTCAATTAAATTGACTGGAATGACTACAATGATAAATCTTTAAAAGGTTTAGTCAAATCGAAAAGTTTGAAATGGTATCCGTACAATAAATTTATGCTGCGTTTGGTAGTCGAGATAAAATTCAGGATATGATATGATTTATCCTATCCTACGTTTAAGGTTCCTTTGTGATAGGATAAAGTCGGATATAAAGGGGGATATAGACGGAAAAATTATCCCATGAGAGAGGTGGGATAAATGTGGATATGATTTCTAATATCCTTAATAAGAAAGTAATTTTTCTCGAATAACAAACTTATTAAATTAATAAAATTGAAATTATATTTCAATATAAATAATATTTAATTTCTAATTTAAGAAATAAAAAATAAAAAAATAAAAAAATATTTTTAATTAATCCTATTTAATTTATGTATTCAACTTTAATTCTATCTTATAATAAACATTCAATCTATAGATTAGATATTTATATTTATTTTATATTTGAGGTATTTTTGTATTTTAGGTGTGTTAGTATAGTTTACTATTTGATAAAGTTTTATTAAAGAATGATGAAAGGGGAAAAAGAAATAATAAATAAAATAATATAAAAAAGAGGGAACATAAAATAAGAAAAAAATAAAAATAAAAATAAAAATAAAAATAAATTAAGAAATAGTGTTACGAGAGATTTTTACCATCTCCGTTTATGAACATTTAAGTTCATTTATAATGATATGTTGTTTATATATAAAAAAAAATGTATATGATATGATGTGAACACATATCTACCTTTAATACTACGATTCACCAAACAATAGATATGATATAAAAAAATCATAATATTTCATATCCTATCCTATCTAGTTCTACCCTGATTAGAAATTTGTACGACCAAACGTAGGGCATTTCTAGTAATCATCTTGTTGAAGCCCACCTTTACGTTGAGTTAGACATCACCTTGATGTGTTGGACATCACCTCGATAAGGGGAAACTAAGGATGCGTTTGAAAACCATTATGTTTCCTTAAAGGTTTTTTAATTATAAATGATTCTTTTTTATTCGGTTCTTGGGGACAATTTCTAAATATTTGAAGGCATTTGGTAATTGCCCAACATTTCTATTTTAGAATAGAATTATGTTTGGCATCGTCCTTGAAATTTCTAATCCAAACCATTTTCTTTTTATTTTTTAATAACATTTTTCATTTTTTTAATTTGTTTTCTTTCTCTTCTTCTTCAAGCTTTGATTGGTTGTTGACCTCAAGATGACCGACGACCGGCAAGAAGAGGGCCAATGTCCTCGCCAAAGCATTGCTAACTCTCAGCAAGGTTGCGTCTCGTTGGCCTAGCTTTCACTAGGTGAGATCAAGCCTCACCCAACCAAGGGGTGGTTGAGCCTTGGCCAGCTAGGTGAGGTTCCCTATTGGCTGAGGAAGGCTCAAGCGAGGTCGTCAATCGTTGGGCGAGCCTCCGGCCAACTCATGTGACCTCACACAATTGATCGCCGGCAATTGGTGGCTGTGGAAGAGAAAGAGAGAAGGAAGAAGAACTAAGAGTAGAAGAAGAGAAAAAGGAAAAGAAAAAAGGAATTTGGGTTGGCTTGATTCTGGAATTATTTCTGGGAATAAAGAAGTAACTTTTTTTTTTTTTTTTACTTTTTAATTTTGTTCCAAATCTTTTTTCAGAAATAAATTTGTTCATTGGAACAAAAAATTTACTAAACAGATTTCCGTTCCAAATCTATTATAGGAACAAAAAAATTGAATCAACTTTACCAAAAAAAAAAAAAAAAAAAATTGAATCAATTATTATTTGGCAAGTTACCAAACGCGCCCCAACTTATCCATTTTGTAAAGGAGGAATATGAGAGTCCTATCTCAATTGATAAGTACCACCAAAGAGACAAAACAGGACATAAACTTTCAAGAAATCACATGAAACCAATTAAATGGGACAAACATTTTAAAGGTGATCAAGTAAAAATTACCTCATATAACTTACAGGTTGGGATTAAACTTAAAAGTATATTCAGATGATCTTCAACCAGATTCTATTCATAATATAAAGGAAAGTCCAGCTCGTAAATCATAAGTTAACAATGTAATCTTAACATTTATGTCATATTGATCAGAACTCGCCATTGAGTTGGTTTAGGCTAAATTATCAAGTTGTCCTGGTGAAAAACTGGATGGGTTGCTCTCCTGGTCGGAGTCTTTCAACGACAAAGTAAATGGAGAATGCAAAAGAGACTTTCTAATTTCTTGTTGATCTTGTACCATTTATAAAACGGATGTTGATCTTAACTTCTCCGAAATCTTTACGGCAGCTAAGAAATGGTTTATATTTTATGCTTATTCAACTCATCGACAGAGAAAAATGAGAACAGGAGATGATTCGCAAATCTTGTTTTGCTTTTCGAGTGATGGATCCCATTTGTTGGCCAAAAAGAACTTGTTTTGTTGACTTGAATACTAGTATGCTTCCGGTCTGCGCAGCTTGTTTCGTTTCACATATCTTTACGATATACCATATGGTTAACGATGACGAGAAGTCGTCGGTGATGGAGAGAGGCAATTTTGCAGAGTTCACTTGTTATGACATTGATTCTATATGCAGATGATGACTCAAGGCTACCCGCCAATAACCTCAGGAGTACTGCAAATATTATATTTGAACCACTTGACTTGTATTGGAGGAGCGCAAGAAAATGCGCACCAACATGGAAATTTCTACGATGTTTCGCAGTGACTCTCATATGTGAATTCCATTGGGAAAGTGCGAAAATTGCTTATTAAAATGTACTTTTCTCATTCTCAACCTAACTCTGTTGTGTCTCGTTCTTATATTTTATCTTTTGTGGATAGCATCTTATCATTCCCATATTTTATGCTGAGTCAACTATTGTCAAAAACAATTTAAGATTCAAATTAGGGTTAATACCCTGAAAAACCCCAAACTGGTACACCTGTAACAAATTTACTCTAAACTATTCTTTTATCATAAAAAACCTTAAACTGATACACTTGTGACAAATTTATCTCAACTAAGTATAAAAACTATAAACCAGTATATTTATGACAAATTTACCATAAACTAATATATTCGACCGCAAAAAACCCCAAACTGGTAAATTTATGACAAATATACCATCCGTTAAATTGAATCAATACCACAAAAAAATCACAAAAATTGTAAATCGTGACAAATGGAGTATAAAATCCCAAATTGGTATACCAGTCAATTGTTACATATCATTTAACTTAATAATTTGATAGTAAAATTAACGAAAACTAACAAAGGGTAAATTTATTACAAGTATATCAGTTTAAGGTAAATTTGTCAAAGGTATACCAATTTGGGGTTTTTGGTGGTTAAAAAAATAATTTTGGGTAAATTTGTTACAGGTGTACCAGTTTGGGATTTTTCAGGGTATTAACCTTTCAAATTAAATATTTGCCGAAAGTCCACGGACTATTTCTAATGTCATGTTGCCCTATTAAATTCAAGCACATGAATAAAGTATAGTCCCGTTACACATGCAACCTAAGAAAATCACCAAATAAGCCATAAATTTGTTGCACGGATGTTAAGTCAGTTCTAACATTTTCAATTTAATCAATCAATCATAAACTTTTTGCCAATGTAGTTATTCCAAAGAATTTTGATAGGAAACTTTTGACACAAGCATCAGCAGTCCTACGTGGCATGATAAGTGTTAATTTGAATTTTTTTTTAAAAATCTGAATTTTTTGTCTTGTTCCTTTCATTTTCATTTCCTTTTCGCTTATGGCTAATTGCAACAACGATAGGCGATTGACCATTGACGAGGGCCGGCCTTGCTTGAGTGAGGGTCCCCCGCACTAGTCACAAGCTAGAGCCACAACGTCCGCACCAGACATCGCCAAGTATCAGCCACAGTCAATAGGAAAAGAAAAGAGAAGAAAAGAAAAGAAATTATTTTAAAAATTTGTAAAAAATTGTAAACGTTAGCAATTTCAATCAAAAGTGACTGGAATGACTACAGTGATAAATCTTTAAAAGGTTTAGTCAAATCGAAAAGTTTGAAATGGTATCCATACAATAAATTTAGGGCATTTCTAGTAATCATCTCATTGAAGCCCACCTTTACGTTGAGTTAGACATCACCTTGATGTGTTGGACATCACCTCGATAAGGGGAAATTAATGATGTGTTTGGTAACCATTCTGTTTTCGTAAAATATTTTTAATTATAAATGATTATTTTTTATTCTGTTATCGGGGACAATTTCTAAGTATTTGAAGGCATGTGTAATGCCCAACATTTCTATTTCGGAATAAAATTGCGTTTGGCATCGTCTTCGAAATTTCTAATCTAAACCATTTTCTTTTTATTTTTAAATAATTTTATTACATTTTTCATTTTTTTTCTTAATTTGTTTTCTTTCTCTTCTTCTTCAAGCTTTGACCGGTCGTCAGCCTCAGGATGACCGACGACTGGCGAGAAGAAGGCCAACGTCGTCGCTAAAGCATTGTCGACTCTCACCAAGGTTGCGTCTCGTTGGCCTAGCCTTCACTGGGTGAGATCAAGCCTCACCCAACCAAGGGGTGGTTGAGCCTCGGCTAGCTAGGCGAGGTTCCCCAGTGGCCGGGGAAGGCTTAGGCGAGGCTCGACAATGGTTGGGCGAGCCTCCGGTAAGCTCGTGGGACCTCGCACAACTGGTCGCCGACAATCGGCGGCTGTGGAAGAGAAAGAGAGAAGGAAGAAGAACAAGAAGAGTAGAAGAAGAGAAAAAGAAGAAAGAAAAAAATGAATTTGGGTTGGCTTGATTCTAGAATTATTTTTGGGAATAAAGAAACAACTTTTTTTTTTTACTTTTTAATTTTGTTCCAAATCTTTTTTCAGAAATAAATTTGTTCATTGGAACAAAAAATTTACTAAATGGATTTCTGTTACAAATCTATTATAAGAACAAAAAAATAGAATCAATTATTATTTGGCAAATTACCAAACGCGCCACAACTTATCCATTTTGTAAAGGAGGAATATGAGAGTCCTATCTCAATTGATAAGTTCCACCAAAGAGACAAAACAGGACATAAACTTTCAAGAAATCACATGAAACCAATTAAATGGGACAAACATTTTAAAGGTGATCAAGTAAAAATTACCTCATATAACTTACAGGTTGGAATTAAACTTAAAAGTATATTCAGATGATCTTCAACCAGATTCTATTCATAATATAAAGGAAGGTCCAGCTCGTAAATCATAAGTTAACAATGTAATCTTAACATTTGTCATATTGATCAGAACTCGCCATTGAGTTGGTTTAGGCTAAATTATCAGGTTGTCCTGGTGAAAAATTGGATGGGTTGCTCTCCTGGTCGGAGTCTTTCAACGACAAAGTAAATGGAGAATGCAAAAGAGACTTTCTAATTTCTTGTTGATCTTGTACCATTTATAAAACAGATGTTGATCTTAACTTCTCCGAAATCTTTACGGCAGCTAAGAAATGGTTTATATTATATGCTTATTCAACTCATCGACAGAGAGAAATGAGAACAGGAGACGATTCGCAAATCTTGTTTTGCTTTTTGAGTGATGGATCCCATTCGTTGGCCAAAAAGAACTTGTTTTGTTGACTTGAATACTAGGATGCTTCCGGTCTGCGCAGCTTGTTTCGTTTCACGTATCTTTACGATATACCATATGGTTAACGATGACGAGAAGTCGTCGGTGATGGAGAGAGGCAATTTTGCGAGTTCACTTGTTATGACATTGATTCTAGATGCAGATGATGACTCAAGGCTACCCGCCAATAACCTCAGGAGTACTGCAAATATTATATTTGAACCACTTGACTTGTATTGGAGGAGCCCAAGAAAATGCGCACCAATATGGAAATTTCTATGATGTTTTTTTTTTTTTTTTTTTGTCAGTTCTACTTTTTCTTTTTTTGTCGGTTCTACTTTATTTATACTCTAACTATCACTCTTAGACTTTTGCCCTGCCTCCTTGTAGGGCGTGAAAGTTGATACCCACACTTGAAACTAAATCGTCTTCATTCCAACCCCCTGAGAAAGTGAGGATTCGAACTCCTCACCTCCCCCTTTCATGTTGGAAGGGTGGCCACTGGGGCAAACCCGACAATATGGTTATAATGATGAGAAGTCGTCGGTGATGGAGAGAGGCAATTTTGTGAGTTCACTTGTTATGACATTTTTTTTTTTTTTTTGTCAGTACTTGTTATGACATTGATTCTACATGCATATGACGACTCAAGGCTACCTGACAATAACTTCCGGAGTACTGCAAATTTTATATTTGAACCACTTGACTTGTATTGGAGGAGCGCAAGACATGCGCATCAATATGGAAATTTCTACGATGTTTCTCGGTGACTCTCATATGTGAATTCCATTGGGAAAGTGCAAAAATTGATTATTAAATGCACTTTTCTCATTCTTAACCTAACTCTGATGTGTCTCGTTCTTAAATTTCATGTTTTGTGGATAGCCTCTTATCATTCCTATATTTTATGCTTAGTCAACTCATCGTCAAAAACAATTTAAGATTCAAATTAAATATTTGCTAAAAGTCCACCGACTATTTTTAATACCGTGTTGCTCGATTAAATTCAAGCACATGAATAAAGTATAGTCCCGTTACACATCCAACCTAAGAAAATTACCAAATAAGTCATAAACTTATTGTATGGATGTCAATTCAATTCTAAATTTTTTAATTTAATTAATGTAGTTATTCCAAAGAATTTTGATCGGAAACTATTGAAATAGGTGCCGACAATCCTACATGGCATGATTGGTGTTAACATGAATTTTTTTTAAAAAAAAAGTCTGAATTTTTTTAATGATTTTTTTCTTTTTTCTTGTTCTTTTCTTGTTCTTTTCCTTTTTGACTATGGTTGATCTTAGCAATGACCGGCGATTGACCATCAACGAGGGCTGGCCTTGCTTGAGTGAGGGTCCCCCTTACCAGCCACAAGCCAGAGCCACAACGTTCGCACTAGACATCACAGAGTATCAATTGTAGTCAAAAGGAAAAGAAAAGGGAAGAAAAGAAAATGAAAGAAAAAGAAAATAAATTATTTTAAAATTTTGTAAAAAATTGTCAATGTTAGCAATTTTCAATCAAAATTGACCGGAATGACTGCAATGATAAATCTTTAAAAGGTTTAGTCAAATCAAAAAGTTTAAAATGGTATCCATACAATAAATTTAGGGCATTTCTAGTAATCATCTCGCTACAGCCCACCTTTAAGTTGAGTTACACGTCACCTCGATGAGTGGAAACCGATGATGCTTTTTAGTAACCATTCTTTTCCCGGAAAATATTTCTGATCATAAATGATTCTGTTTTACTCTGTTCTTGGGAATAATTTTTAAATATTTAAAGGTGTTTGGTAACTGTTCAAAATTTCTATTCCGGAATAAAATTGTGTTTGGCATTGTCCTCAAAATTTCTAAACCAAATCATTTTCTTTTAATTTTTAAATAATTTTATTACTTTTTAAATTTTTTATTATTTTACTATTTTGTTTTCTTTCTCTTCTTCTTCATGCTTTGGCCAGTCGTTGGCCTTAGAATGACTGACAACCGGCTATACAAGGGCTAACGACTTCACCGAAGCGTCGTTGGCCCCTAGCTAGGGGTGTGCATGGTTCGGGCGGGCGGTTCCCGACCTAGAACCGGGAACCGCCCGCTAAGGACTGGTTTCGAAAAATTGGAATCATGATCCACCCGGGAACCGGATCGCCAGTCCGGTCTGGTTCCCGGGTGGATCCATGGAACCGATCTTGACACGAAGGCGAGCTGTGGCGTCGCGGTGACGGGCAAGCAGGCAAAGGGCGCTCGCGGCTACTGGCACGGTGGTTGGCGCGGAGGCGAGCTGTGGCGTCGCGGGTCTCTAGGGTTTTAATGTTGGGCGGTGGACGAGCTCGATAGATCGGGCTATGTCCGTTCGCCTCTCGCAACTCCGAGCCGAGATCCTTGGGAAACCAACCCCATATCGGAAAAGTTGAGAACAAAGGGGGACGAAATCTACTGTGATTTTGACACGAAAGAGAAGTCGGGGTGGGTCGTCGGCTACGGTTCAAGCGTGGTGGTTGACGGTGGCTCTCTCCCTCACACTCTACCCTTACTCGTAGCTCTCAGATCTCACTCGATCTCCCCCTCTCTTTTCACCGTCTCATAGATCTCTCTCTCTCTCTCTCTCTCTCTCTCTCTCTCTCTCTCTCACATCATCTCTACTCGACCCCCCTTCATTGAGCTCCGGAGGCCCTATTTATAGGTTGGAGGGTCCGGTCGACAGGGGCATTTCCGCTGCCGATCCTGGGTGCACCGATTGGCCTCCCTCTTGGCCAAACCGGCGTCTCAGCCCGTATTCTCCGCATAGGCTTGCTCGGCATCGAAGCATCCGCCAAGACGTCCCCTCCGTCCGGGTTTCTCGCCGGATCTCGCGCAACTCCGTTCGGCGGCATTGATGGCTCCTGTGAGGCGTACCCTTCGTCGCTAGTCTACCCTCCTCTCTCTCTGCCCTAGGTCATCCTGCGTGCCTTTAGTCTTCACCAAGCGTGGTGTCCACTGTCCAGCATGAGAAAGGAAGGAGGAAGAAGAAGAGGAGAGGAGTGCCGGACCACGGAAAAAATGAAAAATGGATTGGGCCCAGCCCGCGTGAGGGAAAAGAAGAAAAGAGGGGAAAAGAGGGAAAATGGTCCGGTTTCGCTAGAGTTTGTTTTAGTAATTTTTTTTTAATATTAAATATTAATCGGTCCGGTCCGGGTGGGTGAGCGGGTGGATCCGCCCATGGAACCGGGAATTGGACCGATAACCACAGGTTCCCATAAATTGGAATCGGAAACCGGACCAGTTCCCTCAAGAACTACCGGTTTTGGGCGGTCCGGGTGGATCCCGGTTCTTTTGCACACCCCTACCCCTAGCTAGGATGCGCCTTGTTGGCCTAGCCTTCACTGGACAAGGTCATACCTTGCCAAGCCAAGAAGTGGCGGTGGCTAGGGAAGGCTCGGGCAAGGCTTGCCAATGGTTGGGCGAGCCTCCAGCAAGGTCATGGGACCTCACCCAACCAGTTGCCGACAATCGGCGGCGGTGGAAGAAGAAGAGAGAAGGAAGAAGAACAAGAAGAGTAGAAGAAGAGAAAAATTAAAAATTAAAAATAAAAGAAATTTGGGTTGACTTAATTCTAGAATTATTCCTAAGAATAAAAAAGCAAATTTTTTTTTTTATTCCTTAATATCGTTCTAAATTTATTCCCGGAATAAAAAAATCTATCAAACGGATTTTTATTCCAAATAATTTATCCCCTAGGCAAGCATTGCTCGGTGGCTAGGGGAGGCTCGGGCAAGGCTTGTCGGTGGTAGGGCGAGCTTCTAGTGAGCTCGCTGAACCTCACCCAACTGGTCGCCTGCTACTAATAGCGGCGGATGGCGGTGGACAATGATGACAACGGTGGAAGAAGGAAAGAGAAGGAAGAAGAACAAGAAGAAGAGAAGAAGAGAAAAAGAAAACAAAAAGAAATTTAGGTTGACTTGATTATGGAATTATTCTTGGGAATAAAGAAACATTTTTTCTTAACTCCTTGATTATATTCAAAATTATTTCCACAAACAAATTTTTTATTGGGAACAAAAAATAAAATCAATTGCTATTTGGCAAGTTGCCAAATGTGCCCCAGCTCATCCATTTTGTGAGGGAGGAATATGAGAGTTGTATCTCAATTGGTAAGAACCACTGAAAAGACAAAATAGGACATAAACTTTCAAGGAATCACATGAAACCAATTAAATGGGACATACATTTTAAAGATGATCAAGTAAAAATTACCTTATATAAGCTACAGGTTGGGATTAAACTTAAAAGTGTATTTAGATGATCTTCAACTAGATTCTATTCATAATATGAAGGAAAGTGCAGTTCATAAATCATAAGTTAACAATGTAATCTTAACATTTATGTCATTTTGATCAGAACTTATCATTGAGTTGGTTACTAAATTATCAAGTTGTCCTGGTGAAAAGCTGAATATTACAATCCAAATGAGTCGACTTTA
The DNA here is from genome assembly GCA_017140255.1 of Eucalyptus paniculata subsp. matutina. NCBI lineage: Eukaryota > Viridiplantae > Streptophyta > Magnoliopsida > Myrtales > Myrtaceae > Eucalyptus > Eucalyptus paniculata. The sequence goes on along the minus strand of CM029437.1, from coordinate 53,811,904 downwards.
CAAGAAAGGGACGCAAAATGCAAATAGCTTTTGTGGTTCATGCTAAAATAAGAATAATTAAAATAAACTTACCTTTGAAAGTATCATACGAAAATCTGATTGTGATAATATGAAATAAGTAAATTTACTAAACTCATAATTGCTAAAGAGTCGCCATTGTAAAAAATGAAAATGCATAAGTGCACTCAAAATCCTAAAACTTGTCATGAAAATGCGGTTAAATTATAATTTTTTTTAAAAAAAGTGAAATTAAATATTAAAACTTGTTAATTTGATAGTCAAGTTCTTCAATAAACTTTGTCCAACTTGACAAGTGGAAAATGCTAACAGGTTTTATGACTTGATTGCATCAAATTGATAAATTTTAAGATTTGATTGCATTTTTTGAAAATTTTAATACTTAATTGCACTTTTGTAAGGAAAATTGTCTAAAAGTTCTAAACCTATTGCACTTTTGCCAATTCAGTCATACACCTTTTACTTTGCCAATTCAGTCCTAAACATTTTTACTTCTTACAAATTGAATCTATCGGGCTAATTTTGGCTGGAAAATGCTGACATGGACACCAGCGGTGCCACGTAGGACCGTCGAAACTGACGTGAACAATTTTTAATAATATTTTAATAATATTTTGAATTTTTATTATTTTTCCCCCTTTTTTCTTTCTTTTCTTCTTGGCTTTCTTCTTTGCCTTTTTCGGTGGCCGGCCAGCCACAAGTGATCGTCGACCACCAACCACAACCAGCTGGCTGGCCTTGCCTGCCATAGGCGAGGCTTGGCCAGGTGAAGGCTAGCCTCAGCAAGGGGAGCCCTTCCCTAGGTGCAACCCGACAAGGGTCACCTAGTTGATGCCGACCTTCACTGTGACATCTTGAAATTCGACCCCGTTTCGATAAAGTGAAATGGACATTTCGTTGACGTGCCTATGGCCATTTTCTTTGAGCTGATCACTCATGAGTTAACTAATCTATTGGGTAAAGCCGTTAAGGGATGTATCAGCTGTAAAATCCCTAAAAGCTACCTAATTGGTTGGATTGGGTTAAAATCACGTCTGATCGATTTTTAACCACGAAATTGAACTCCATTTCGGGAATCGAATTTTGAGCGCGTCATAATTCTTATTTTTAGGATCCCGTTTCATCATCCGTCAAATTGTTGACGAATCCGAAATTTCAATAAAGAAATTATCGGAGGAAAATTGAAAACCAAAAGAAAATAGAAAGGAAAAGGGGAAGAGAAAAGGAAAATATGAATAATGAAATTAATTATTTTCTTTTTTCTCTCTCTCTTCTCTCCCCTCTCCCTTTCCCCCTCATGCGGATTTCCTCCCCACCGCCTGCCCTCTCCCCCTCTCTTTTTCTTTTGACTAGCCAACCCTTCTCTCTCTCTCTCTCTCTCTCTCTCTCTCTCTCTCTCTCTTCTTCTTCTTCTTCTTCATTCTTCGCGTGCGAACAAGCGAACCACAAGCTGAGGAAGACCAGGAGCAGCAACTCGCCGAAGCCGCCGCTCGCCACCCGTCCCGCATCTGCGATGCCCGCCCGCACACGCCGTGCGCTCCACCCCGTGTCTGTCGCCGTTGCCGCTCCTCCCCCGTGCGAATCAAGCCCTGCTCCGCCCCTACCCAGCCCGACCAGCCGCCTCCGGCCACCACCCAGCTCCACCCGACCACCGTTTGGACCTGCCGGAGCTCCCCTTGCCCTCCGCCGGCCTCCCCTCGCCGTTTTGGCCGCCAGATCGACTTTGGCTAGCCAAGGGTAGAAACCCACGAGTGGGTTTGCAGCCCCTTTCGGGCTCGTTTTGGGCCGTTTCCGGGCCCCGAACCCGAGCCGTGCTTTGGGAAGAATTGTTCCTCGCGTCGCCCCTGTCAGATTGATCCGATTTGCACGCGATTTGGTGAGTAATCTCACTAATCCCGGATTAGTTGGATAATTATGCTTAAGGTCGGTTTAGTTTTAATTAATTATGTTTAAGTTGTTAGATTAGAATAAATTAGCGATTATTAGTCAATTGTGATGCGATTTAGATAAATTAATTGCGCAATTAGCAAGTAGACGAGGTCTAATAATTATTGGAAGTGCCTCGGGATTTTTCCCAACCCTTAGTGGGCCTAAGTGGATTTTTTAGTATTTAAATATTAATTTTCGGAATTAAATTAAATAATTATTTATTTTCCGAAAATTCAACTGAGATGGCCCGAACCGGAATTTTATGCTTGGTGATCGTGGTGAAGTCCATTTATTTAATTGAGGCTTTATTTTGTCTTAAATTGAATTTTTAATAATTATTAATTAACTTTCGAAATTAATTAATTAATTAATTATTTTTTGGAAATTAAGATTTTGATGGCCGACGACCGAAATCTCGTGCTGATTGTCGTGGCACAGTTCGTTTATTTATTTGAGCTCCACATTGGATGGAATTAATTAAATTGTGATTATTTAAGGATTTACCCTAAATTGATTGGTATTGATTGAGATTGAATTGTTGATTGGTAAATGGCCAAGTATGTTATTTAGCATTTGTAATGCTTTGTTGAGTTGATTTAATTATTTAATTGAGAAATCGTTGGGCATTGGTTGTTGGTATTGAAAGTAGATTGGTAATCACTTGAAAGGAAATACGTGGGCTCGGTGAATTGGAATATCACCTGGAGAATGCACGTGAGTTCAATGGTTGATTATGTCATCTTGGCGAAGAGGTCGCCTAAGAGAATGCACGTGGCTCGGAGACTCGGTATGTTCTCCTGGAGAATGCACGTGGCTCGGTGACAGAGTTTAGCAACTAAAAGAGCACGTGGCTCTGTGATCTGATGCGTCACTTTGGTGAACTAGTGCCTTAGAGAATGCACGTGGGCCTAACGTTCCGGAATGGCATCTAAAAGGGCACGTGGTTCGGTGAATTGATGCATCACTTTGATGAGATAGCACCTAAGAGAATGCACGTGGGCCCGGGTATCGTAAAAAGGACACGTGGCTCGGTGATTTGATGCGTCACCTTGGCAAATGAGTGCCTTAGAGAATGCACGTGGGTCCGGTAATTGAGAATGACATTTAAAAGGGCACGTGGCTCGGTGACTTGATGTACCACCTTGGCGAAGAGGTCGCCTTAGAGAATGCACGTGGGCCCAAGGTTCGAGGCACGTGGCTCGGAGACTTGGAATGTCGTCCTAGAGAATGCACGTGACCTAGCGTTTAGATACTCCTCCGTGGAGAATGATTTGGGTGACATGTAATCGACTGGTTCGATTTGTTTGAAGTAAATGGGTGCCTATTGTGAATTGTACTGACTTGTAGGTGGGATCTGAGGCCAAGGTAAGTCCTCTACCCTGTGCGTGTTTAGGCAGCCTATAGTATAGTGGTTTACTAATCGAGGCTTAGTAGGGTAGAACTCGCTGAGACGTAGTCTCATCCCGGTTTGGGGAAATCATTTCAGGACCCCGATGAGGAGCTGAGGAAAAGAAGTCTCAGAAGGAGAACTCGGAGGTAAATTTGAGGAGAATGATTTTTGGAGGAAGAAGATAATCCTAAGGGGGCCTTGAGTACAGCCCAGATGGACTGAGAGTTTATCTTCTTTTGAGATCTCCAGCTTTGATGTGAATAAAGTTTAGAGTAAAAAGTTGTAGAGTGCTTTTGTTTGTGTTTTGTATAAAAGTTTGGTTATAAGTTTCAATATGAAAAATATGGCCTTGCTTTTCTATCCCGTCGTTTTATTGTCTGAGGATTTTAACTATTTCCGCATGTGCTTAATAAACGAAAGGATTGGCGATACATAGTCCTGGGATATCGCATTATAAAATTGACCAAGTGTGAATGATGTGTGCGTGCTCGAGGATCGGGGCGTGACATTCACCCAGGCCAGGTGAGGCCGACTTGTGCCCAGGCTAGGGCAAGGGGAGACCTCACAGAGGCTCGCCCTCACCTAAGCGAGTGTCGACCTTGCCCAAACTAGATTTGGCGAGGCTGGCCCTCGCTTGGTGTTGCCGTCGCTTGGCCAATGCTAACAAGTTTTATGACTTGATTGCATCAAATTGATAAATTTTAAGATTTCAATGCATTTTTTGAAAATTTTAATACTTAATTGCACTTTTGTAAGGAAAATTGTCTAAAAAGTTCTAAATATATTGCACTTTTGCCAATTCAGTCATAAACCTTTTACTTTGTCAATTCAGTCCTAAACATTTTCACTTCTTACAAATTGAATCTATCGGGTTAATTTTGGCTAGAAAATGCTAATATGGACGCGTGCCACATAGGACCGTCGAAACTGACGTGACAATTTTTAATAATATTTTCATATATTTTTTAATTTTGATTTTTCCCCTTTTTTTTTCTTTCTTTTCTTCTTGGCTTTCTTCTTTGCTTTTTCTGGTGGCCGGCTAGCCACAAGCCATCGCTGACCACCAACCACAACTAGTTGGCTAGCCTTGCTCGCCATAAGCGAGGCCTAGCCAGGTGAAGGCTAGCCTCGGCAAGGGGAGCCCTTCCCTAAGCACAACCCGGCAAGGGTCATCTAGTCGAGGTCAACCTTCACCCAGGCCAGGCGAGGCCGACTTGTGCCCAAGATTGGGCAAGGGGAGACCTCACAGAGGCTCGCAATAACCTAAGCGAGTGTCGACCTTGCCCAAACTAGATTTGGCGAGGCCGGCCCTCGCTCAACGTTGTTGTCGCTCGGCCAACGCTTGGTGAGGCTGCCTTGACTGGGCACAAGTTGGACTTGCCCAGGCGAACCTTCCCAGGTTGCGCCTAGGCAAGGTCTCCTCTCACCGGGGCCTCGCCTATGGCGGGCGAGGCCAGCTGACTGGCTGTGGCTGATAGCTGATCGGCCACCAGAAAAGGCAAAGAAGAAAGCCAAAAAGAAAAGAAAGAAACAAAAGGGAAAAAAATAAAAAAAAATAAAAATTTAAAATATATTAAAATATTATTAAAAATTGTCCACGTCAATGTCAAGTTTCTACATGGCACTACCAGCATTCACGTTAGCATTTTCTAACCAAAATTGGCCAGATGGACACAATTGGCAAGAAGTGAAAAGATTTAGGACTGAATTGACAAAGTTAAAAGGTTCATGACATGATTGACAATAGGTTTAGGACTTTTTGAACAATTTTCCCCATTTTTGTGATAAATTTTAGGACTTGATTGTACTTTTTAAAAATATTAGAATTCAATTGTATTATCGCGACAAGTTTTAGAACTTTTAATGCATTTATTTTAAAATAAAAATAGCAATTAAGTGGTCTTTTTATTGGGATAAATAATGCAAGTAAGCCGTCAATACCCCTAATTTTCATTCCTATTAGACCAAATCCTAAGTCAATAAATTGATCCTAATTCTTTTAAGTTTTATTTATTAAAGTTATACTCTCATGTATCAAGTGGCTATAACATCTTTATCTAAGGACGATTGATTTCAAAATAAATAGGTTCTAGGCTTAGGACCTAGAATCTACCTATATGGGTTAATTATTGGTTTTTGAAATCGAGAACTGCCTTGTTGACCACAGAATATGCTTGACATCAAACTACCAAGGTTTTTTTTTTTTTCCTTTCCTTTTTTTTTTTTTTGTTTCATCTTATTCTCTATATAATATGCATGTGTCAAACATGAATACACTTCTTTTTGCTTGAAGATAATATGTCAAATATATGCAATTTCTACATATATTTGTTTTGAATAATAATAATAAAAGAACTTACTTAGGGTTAGGGGTAAATCGGTTCAAAACCAATTTGGATCCAAGTTTTGCCCTAGGGTCGGCCTTGCAGTTTCCCTGGTTCTAGGAGCCTTGGTAGAATTGAGTGACTCAGGACATATAACTAGAACTAAACCGACCATAGCCAGTTCTAGTCTTTGAAACCAAAAATCAGATCGGCCCCTTGTGAGCTGGCCTTGAACATGCCAAGTAAGGCTGGTTCGGGCCCAATCTTGAATCGAATTGGCATGGTTGCTCACCACTATCTTTATCATCCATAAGATCATGGATATTTAATTCATTTATGATCTAGATCGTAGATAGATATCTATTAAAATAGGCAATATAAAAAAAGGATGAATTTAATATTTGACTTAGTCCCTTTTTTTATCATAATATTTGACTTAGTTAAGAGCCAATTTAGTAATCTAATTAAGTGTCAAAATTAAAGATATCGAACTTGCTTAATAACCCTAACTTTAATGAGCGTTGAGTTAAATGACTCAATTAAGTCAAACACTCACTTGCTTGGATTAGTTTAGAGGGGATTCTTAGGTTACAAATTTGAAGACCCGTCAAAGTGACCTTGAAATTCTCTTTCTCATCTACTGAATTAGTTTACTAGTAATAACTAATAACATTAATATATAAATTTGTGTCTCTACACATTTCCTTCTAAGTTAATCAATATTTTGTTGGTCAGGTTCAACATTGTGGATTGAATAACTCATTTATATTCCAGAAGTGCTAAGAACTTATTAAAAATGGATAAATTCACTTTGAAGCCGTCACTCATGGGCATCACCAATCACTTATTCTATCCCCTCTTCTCAGGAAGATCGCATAGGAGTACTAAATCTTGTGTATTTGATGTAATTAAATTCTAGACCTCTATGTCCTAAACCTTCTTGCGAAAAATGCCATCAAATCCTTTCAATAAATAATACCTAACATTGCCTACTTATCCATCAAAAAGTATTTATTTGGTCTATTTTTTGTTTCTTTGTTCCTTGTCCACTTACCAACTCTTCATTGGTTACCTCCAAGCCGTCGCCCCCCATCACCGGGCCACCAGCCATCGCACGTCACCATGGGCAACCATTTTTTCTGTGGCCGCCCACCACCAGCCCGAGTTGCCTCTCCTCCCCCGCCATGCCTGCGCCGCCCCCACCGCCACCCCCCATCCCCCCCCCCCCCCCAACACTTATTCCCTTTTTCTCACTCGACGACCAACCCAATTTTGGCTCTCCTCAAGAGAGCAGAGCCAAACCTAGCTCCGTGTGCGGCCGATCATCAATAATGGAACACTCTATAGTTGAGGCTCAGAAAGTGAGAGGAAGGCGACTATGGTTGGGGCTCAGTGATTATGTCACACACGGCAGGCGAGCTCACGGTGGCGGTGGCGAAGGCAAGGGTGAGCGACAAGCACAAGAGAGGAGAAATGAGAGAAAATACCCAGAAACTGGGGTTTGTCCCTGATAGATAGTTCTTTTTTCTTTTTCTTTTTTGTTCGGAGATGGATGGTTCCATATTGATGTCATTGTTACTAGGATTCCTCGTCTATCAACGGATGTTTGCAACATTTCTCAGGCAACAGCCTTAATCCTCACTCTAATTTAAAAATATGGTTCCAGACCGGGTCAACTGATGGGTCAATTGCAAGTCTTGGGGCCAAGTTGGTTCGCATAAGAAAAAACTTCCATGAGCCTTCCCACCCAATTTAGACCAATGGGCACCAGGCCTCTTGGTCATCATGTGAATTATTTCCTTTTCTAAGCTGATTTTCCTTTTATGTATTACAACACAAAGGCACTCGCACTTTCCTAATTATATTTACTGTATCACGTAACTACATGAAATAATTGCTTTCTCTGTCTAGAAATCTAAACATAGATAAATGTACCCAATGTTCCTAACCTTTTATAAAATGTTCAATCAAGTCCCTAAACAATTTTTTGTGTCATGGGATCCTTAAATTCTTCTTTTTTTTTTTTTTTTTTTTTGTTGAAGTTGATTTTTCTGTTAAACATGCGAATGGAATTGCGAGGTGGACTGGTGGAGAGTTTATCTTTTCTGAATTTTCAATATTTACTATTTTTCAATATTTCACTAGTACACCATCAAGTATTTTTGAATTTCCTGAACCTGTGCACAAGTGTATTCAATCAAACAAAGCAAGATAGCATCTCTTCTTTCTAAAAGTAAAGCATCAAGGGAAAAACTTGATTCTCTCAAGTGCATGATAAGCAAAAGAAGTGAGAGAGTTCGGTAAGTCGATAGCTATACAAGTTCCTCGCGTAGACAAAAAGGTCAAACTGCAAGGTCATGAGTTTCCCCTAAATCTCATATCGCAAGCAACAAAGTTAAAAGACAGATTTGCTTGGCTAATAATTCCCTAAAGAGAAGCACCGTCCAACGAGGTAGCTATCTATAGGTTAATCAAATACGTGTGATACTACACACAAAGAAAATGACGTAGAAGATTAATCATATGGCGTTAAGAAAACAGAATCACCAACCTGGCTTCGTCACCAAGCATTCCAAGTAAACAGGGAAGGGACATGAAGTGAAAATTCTGAAACTCCGTGAGCTCACACCAGGGTGTTTCGGATGTGATTGGTAATTTTCTAAGTTAATCGTAATTTTTCCACACTAGTAACTTCCGTCATTTCGTTAGTAAATAGCAAATTGTCCGGCATGAAATTGGATTCTATTATCTAACTCTTTTCATATAATATAATTTTCCCCACAATCATGATCCTCGCCACAGCTTTTGCCACCAAAGCTACCGTAAAATCATCGCCGCCACCAGCAACCTAGCTATGATCGCACTTCTCACAGAAGCATTTCATCAAACGAAAAAAATGCAATCTTCGAAATTTTTCCAGTAACTCGGCACGGGATTGCCAACGAACACCTATTATATCTGGGACAATAAAAGTGCTCCTGGAACAACTATGACAGCATGGTGGATAAGTTTTCAGTAATGGGTTCTGCAGACAGAACATGAATAACTCGTTATTCCTCCTGCATCCGAGACTGTCAAACCATTAGAACCTATAAGATTAAAGAGCACATTACCAAAAAGGCTCGGAACTTTCGGGTCGCTGCTTCTTCACCTTGAAAGATAGCTCCTTCCCATTTCCACGGAGAGGGAGTGTCTTACCATGTTGGAGTCGATGAAGACGCGGAAGCAAACGAGAGTGGGGTGTGCGTGTGACCATTGCAGGAAGCTGAAGACCTAGAGGGCGTGCGGCTAGGACTGCTCGCGTGGGGGGTTCGGAGTCAACACGGGAGAGAGCAGGAAAAAGGACGGTGGGTAAGCCCAAAACCAGTTTTCCCACCAACAACCAGACATCCGGGTTCCACTAATTCATGGTAATTCAAATGTTATCCATTTTTCGAAGAAAACTAATGAACTAATAGAAAGAAATAAGGAGGAGATGGTGGAGTAAAATTCTTGATTCTGATTCTTCCAGTAAGGATACTACTAAAATAATCAGATTTGGGCAAGGCTCATGTAGCATACATGTTTCCACCTGTGGGTGTGCAGCGGTGTAATGGGGTGAAATTGAGTCAAGCTACTCACCAGTTGCTCAGGTTTGGCATGGTGACTGCTCAAGATCTGCTCATCTGATTTCGAGTCAAGCTCGAGTTTGAACTACTTGAGTTTCTTTTCAATGTCAAGCTCGAGCTTGTAATAACCAGTTCAATAGGCTCGCGAGCTTAGTTGTTGGAATATATGTTACGAAAATAGGCACTTAACATCACAAAAATTTTCGATCTTGTAAAATTCAAGCTCGAGCTAGTAATTTTCAACACAATAGGCTTGCGCTTAATTGTTGAAATATATGTTATTATTATGAAAATAGACACTTAAAATTACAAATATTTCGAGCTTATAAAATGATTTATAAATTGATTTCGAGCTTGAGTATCTCGATTTTGTAATGTCCAACTTGAATATGATAGTTGATATTGATCGAGCTCAAGTCAAATTTTGAGTAATGTGTATGCGGACTGAGCTCGAGCTTACTGTGTATTGGCTCGATGTAGGTTGATCATTATACCCCTAGATGAAAGGTACCGCAAAGCCTCTAACGAGGCAAGAGCTTCGGCTTGAATAGGTGAGGAAAGAACTTTTTTGGCAAATCCATCGAGCAAAACTTCTGAGGCATCGCGAAGGACCTCCGTGATCGCTCCTTTCGGACGATCGGCTTCAGAGGACCTGTCGATGTTTATCTGGAGGGAGCTATTATTTGGCGGACACCAATTTGAAGGTAGATCCACTTGAATTGTGTCAAGTTTCGAACTTTTAGGATTGTATTTGCTATAATTTTTTATCAAAGACTCCGCTAATGCGATTAGAGTCCCTGGGTTGGGGGATCTGCATCGGAATACAAGGTCGTTTCTGGTTTTCCAAATATACTAGATGAAAGCTGCAATTTTCTCAAATAATGGTGAGTTCCCTTTCTGTTGTTGGTGATGTTGTAGCTACTCGTCCATTCTTGTGATGTTCTAACTCGCAATCTGCAAATTTATCCAAGGATCTATGATATCTGGATTTTTGCTCGAGCCTCGAATACTTAACGGTCCATGCCACGTCAACGAACTTGTCATCGGACTATTCCATTAGCGCCACCAATGGCCACCGTATCACCACCACAACACCTCACCGTCACCACCTCATTTCACCGTGCTGCCTCACCATTGATCGGGGCCACCAAACCATGTTTTCTCTCTCTCCACATGGCTGCTCGACACCCTAAGACATGTCCCCAAATCAGATCCGCTTCCTCGTGAAGGGCGTGCCAACAAATCAAAAAGATTTAACCCCAAGATCAGCCACATCCCCTCTCCCACCAAGCTGATTTCTTCATAAAGTTGCCAAGTTGACTCCAAACGCGGGCCCTAATCCTAACTTCAACTCATGCAAACTCTCTTTCCCAGCTGATTTCTCTAGAACCCCACGTGTCCTTGCAAGCTGTCGAGGAGGTAAGCAAAGATTTACCACCACCATCCACGTCCACCTCCATCCGTCTCCTCATTAGCTCGCCACAGATGAAGACCTTTGACCAAAAACCATTCAAAATTGACAGAGGAAGTGGATAAAAGAAGGTACTAGCGATCACTTCCTCTCAAGGAGCATCTGCATCAAACCTTCACGGCCTCACCATCGTCATCTTCATTTTAAACCTCACGTCTACCTCACCATCTTCTTCTTTTCCATTCCTTCACCAAAACATCCGCCATTCTAAAGCCACGACTCGACACCGTTCCGTTCGTGCCATTTCGCCGCTAAGACACCAGCCTTCATCATCGAGAATTCAAGGCAAGTAGAAGTCCTATTCTTCTATATTACGTGGTGCCGCCATTCCCTGGATTTTCGTAATAGGAGTCAACGAATTTGGGCTCGAATGTGTTGAGTTGCTATTGTTGTCGTGGTTTAGTTCATATAGCTTAAGTTAAGTTTGATCTTTGCTAGTATAGTTGTGTACCATGATGATCGTTGGCACGGCAGGCATTGGTTTTGGTTTGTGAGGCAATGAGTTGCAATGACCATCGGCAAAGTCGGCGTCGACCTTCGGTAGGTCATGACGTCACAGGTCTGTCCGATTAAGGTACGAGTCCTCTTCGGACTCGAGGAGGTTAGTCTCAACGTGGTGCGAGATTAGTCAAAGCCATGGTCAATTTGGTGAGTTGTGTGTGGCCATGTGAGATTCAAGGCGCATTAGACATGTACCTGTTTGCACTAAATTAACTTTGCATGTTTTGACTAGTGTTTTGTGTGTCAGAATTCCTTAGATGATTCAATGAAACCAAGTAGATTCAGGATAGTGCAAATTTGGATAGGTTTGGTAGTTGAAGGTAGGCTCATTGAAGGAAGATAAAATTGAGTCGTTGCATCTGAGAAAACACTTCAATCTTTCATTGCCATTAGTTAGTCGAGCTAAAGTGTTATATACTGTTGTTATGTGTTCCTTTTAGAAAAATATCCGGAAATGGTGATCAATGCTGGAAATTGCCCCTTCGTGTGGCTAGTAAGGCAAGAATGAATTGATTTATACCTTAGGAATGCAAGTCCCAACCCCAAAGTGACGAAGTTGTGAAACATTGGTTGTTGCAATAAGAATCTTAAGGCTGTTTCCATATGCTTTTTGGTCCCTTCATCCCTTATCCTTTTTAAGTACTTTCCTTGGCAAGAGACCGTAGTTCTTTTATAGTTACTGAATTTCCTAAGGAAATCGATCTAGATGTGCTTAGATAATTTCAAATGAAATCATTAAATTGCTGCACCATAGTATGAATCTGATGGATGCCTTCGATCCTCATGATAACGATGCCTCGGGTGTCGGAATACCTGGAAGGGTGTAACGGTGCCCTTCGGATGCCCAAGGGATGTAATATGGGCCTCTAGAGGTCCTTGCGATGCCAGTTTTGATACGAGATGCCTAGAGCGGTGTAACATGGCACCCTCCGGATGCCTAGCGGATGTAATAAGGGCCCCCAAAGGTCCTAGCGATGCTAGTTGGGGTGCAAGATGCCTGGATGGATGCAAAACGGTTCCCTTCGGAAGATGGTGGTAGCTGGACCTAGACTAGAAATGATTTTTGAAATTCCCAAATGTCCATTTACTTCCTAGTATATCGTTTCCATGAATTTCTTTTAGAGCCATTGCAAATTGAATTATTTCAATCTCGTATATTTTATATTTGGGACTCCGTCGGATGAGTAGTGATAGATTCACGTAGTATAGTCTAGTGGACTTTTACTTGTTGAGTGTCATGCTCACCCTTGGTGAATTATCATTTTTTTCAAACTCTTAGGTATGCCTCTGCTACCCGCGTCCTCCATGATGCTCTGTGGTATCCCAATAGATCTCACGTGGAACCAATCGGAGCATGTCGACCCCGACTTCCCAAAGGTTACATTCATTCGGATCATCGCGATCCTAACTGTTGATGTTGGCCTCCCATTAGGCCTCGTGCTGATTGGGTTTGTTCCCCTCTATGCCTGGATCGGTGGGCGTATGGTGGGGCCACTCCCACTTCTAGACGACGATGACAATGGTCACATCAGGGTCAAATAGGAGGGCCCGGGGGACGAGGGTGGCATTTTTGGTAAGACCAGGACTTGTTATGTTGATAGTCCTGTAAATAGTCAAAAGCATGGTTGAGGCAGTATTTCGGACACAGCTGGGAGAAGGAACATTTTGACCTTTGATATACCGACCTAGATCACCTACAATTTATAAATAAACAATGTTGGTTGGATCAGTCAAGTTAGCTTGCCCGCCAATAACTCCACGTTTAAGCCATTTGTCTTCTCGTATGTTAATTTCTTCTCTAGTGCCCACCGACCACATAATAGACTTCGCAATTATATCTCTATCCATCAAGATACTTTGCCATTTCCAAGAAGGGCAAGACCCTTTTTTAGCTTGCTACAATGATCTACTTGGGAAAGTACAACCTTTTAAGAATTTTTCCCAATAAAGTTTCCGATTTTGTGCTAGACTCCATCCTTGTTTGCCAAGCATTGCTTTGTTTTTTTTTTTTTTTTTTTTTTGGTGACCTAGGAAACCCCGTACACCATTAGTGGCGGGTAAACCCTGGGGAGGACACGTGGAAACCACCACCACATGCCCTCGGGCAAGGTCTCTAGCGACACCCAGGATTCGAACGCTCGACCTTTTGCGAGAGGAAGAGCGCTCGCTCCAATGACACCACCCTGAGAGGTGGTCCAAGCATTGCTTTGTTCATGGCTAACAAATCTCTAAAACCCATTCCCCCTTTATATTTTCTAGTTTTGAGTACCTTCCACCTCTTCCAATGAAAACCTGACTTTGTTTTGCTATTTTTCCACCAAAATGCAGCCATCTTTCTTTCTCTGGATTGGCATATTGACACTAGGATCTTGAAGATAGACATAGCATATTGAGAGAAGGCTTGGACGACAGTTTTAATCAAAATTTCCTTCCCTACCTTCAATATCATGTTCTCTTTCCACCCTCCTAATTTCATATTGACCCTTGCTAGCAATCAAGCAAACATCTCCTTCTTAGACTCCCCCCAATCCAAAGGGATTCCTAAATATTTTCCAGTCTTGTCAAGGAACCCTGGATTCATTAGCCATATTCCTCTTCAAATTCATTAGACAGCTTGAACTAAAGAAAATGCCATACTTATTCAAGTTAATTGCTTGCCCTGAATTGATTTAACACTAATGCAAGTTTTTGACATTCTTTTACCTTTCCACATGAGAAAAATATCGAGTCATTAGCAAAAAGAAGATGAGAAAGGGTTGGACAGTATTTTGTTTAGTTTAATCCCATTAATCGTCCCATCATTAACTACTTTCCTCATCAAGGCCAAGAGAGCATTAGCCACCAAGATGAATAAATATGGAGATATGGGATCACCCTGCTATAATCCTCTTGATGGTTGGCAATAAGACAATGGGTCACCATTAAATTTAACACTCAAAGATGCCGAAGTGACACATTTCATAACTCTCTCCACCCATAATGAATAGAATCCCATTTTTACTAAGCAAGCCTCCAAAAAGTCCAACTCGACTCTATCGTATGCTTTGTTCATACCAAGTTTCAGTATAGCTTGAAATTATTTTTTCCTTTTCCTCACTCTCAATTGATGAAGTGCTTCTTATAAGTGTATCGTTTTGGATTTGCCTTCCTCCCACGAATGCACTTTGTTCACCTGCTATTAAATCTGGTAGCCAAGGTTTTAATCCGTTAGCTAATACCTTTGAGATAATTTTGTAAGCAAAGTTACATTGGCTGATCAGTCTAAATTGATCCAGTCTGGATTCTTGACTTTTGGGATTAGTGTGACATGAGTTCTGTTTATCTCTGGTTGAGATAACCAGAAATAAAGAAGCGCTTCACTTCCTCAAAGACACCCATTTTAATATTCTCCCAGTTATGATGGTAGAATTGACAACTCAAGCCATCCGACCCATGAGCTTTCAAAGCACCCATTTCGAAACAACATTCTACACTTCTAGTAAAGTGATCTCCGATGATAAGGCCTACTTCATCTCATCAGTAACTAAAGTAAGACACTGTTGAAGCATAGGATCGAAATTACGAGGGCCTTGTGAGCAGTACATATTTAAAAAAAAAAAAAATAACTCCATTGTTATTACCTTCAGTCTTGTTGGGTCTCGGGTCCAACTATCATCTGCAATTTTCAGCATAGAATTTCTATTTCAATGCCTTCTTTGAATGGTTGTGGCATGGAAATATTTCATGTTTTTATAACCCCACTTCAGCCACTCAATTCTTGATCTCAAGCCCCAATACATCTCTTCTCTTCTCCACAGATTCTCTATTTGTTCTGTAAGTTCCTGCTGTTTATTTCTGTTTGCAGGTAAGTTCTGGAAATTAATTTCTCCTTGTAGCTCATCTTTCAAGCCATTAATCAGCTTCTGGTTGTTTGGAAAAGTTATCCTACTCCATTTGGCTAAAGCTGATGACACAGCTTTTCTCACTAACAAGGCCAGGTTCATTCCAAGTGTCCTTAATGGTCCTACTACAATCCTCGTTTTCCAACCAAAAGGTGAAACAGAAACGTTACCATACAGGCCCTAAAAGGCACAGGATTTGAGGATCAATAGGTGACTGGAGAAAGACAAGGCCCAGAATTTAATACCCTATTTTTTTACTCCACTGTCGGGAATACAAAGGTGAAGAGCCCTGGTTCAAGATGCTTTCAAAAAATATTTTCAGATTTCCAAGCTTTCTTCATTGTTGACTGAAATACTTGAAAGTTCACTGCTGGGCAACAATGCAGTCGGCCGAGTAAGGTACGTTTGCAGTCCTTCAATTTCTCTTCAGTCACCACATTGTCTAATACTGCAATTATTCTATCAGACCAAAGGTGCCCTAATCGTTCACTAGAGCAGTCATTCTCCTGTTCTGTTCCATTTCATTCTCCACTGCGTACATCAAAGCCAAAGATTCAGAAAACTCACATGTTTCTTCAGGCAATCTCAGACCCAGATGAAGCAGAGATGAGACCTACCTTGGATCGGGAATTGCTGCCCTTCCAAAGTCGCCATCATCAGCACAGAAAGGTTGCTCAAAAATCGCGCACACACGATCAAGAGGGAAAAAGCTCGAAGACTATCATCCGGGGGGGATTTAGAAGTGGAGATGCAGAATTCAATCAGCCACGTCAGGCCCAGGAATATCACGGCAAGGATTGGGAAAAAGGAGGCTAGCTTCCATGGTGGGGAGCTGGGGTTTAAGATAGCGTTTAGGAAAGGACATATTGTAATCTCAATTCATCCAAAGATGATACCTTGCCAATTGGCTTGCTCTATCATGCAATACAAGAATTTAAATGGGTCACCACTTCCGGATACCATTGGCAACAAGGCCAATCGTTTCACTTGCCCCATGTTTCCAAAAGCTGCTTGGACCAATGAAATTGGGTTTTCATTATCCAACAGTAATCGTGATGGAGAAGAGTCGAAATTATGAAACAGAACAAACTGGCTTGCTTCCAATGACTTGATAGTGATATTGCTCTTTTGTCTTTGCACACCTTAGTCAATAACTATTCAGGAATTTCTGCACTGATTCATGCTAATTTAGGCAAATCATAGACTAACCAGAGCATGTTCCTTTCAAAATTAGTATAATAAACACTGTGCAGGTATAATTATTATTAGTTGTTAATGTTAATTGAAAGAATGTCAAAGGCTATGGTTGAGGTCAGCGCGGTCATATATTCCCTTGTTTTATGGGTTATGGAATAGGTTTTTTTTTTTTTCATTTAAATAATTATGTAAGGTATAACTGATGCAATCTCATGTACATTCACAAAAATCTCGCAAAAAAATATAGCAATTGCTTGACACACGGTGATTTTCTACCCTATACATTGATGGGGCAAAATTCATGCAACCTTATGTGCACACTATAAATTCATTTTCCCACATTATCAATTACAAATAATTTCAATTTGGATCAAACTATTGGAATTTGACTTGTGTCTAATCTGATCCACGAATAGCTGATCGTGGAAAAACCAAGACAAATATCCTATCGACTTTCTCTCACTCTACTTCTAAAGATAAATGGAAAGGGATTTGAGAGACTTAAAATTCTCTCATTTTTAAAGTTGTGCAAGTAAATCAAACAAACTAAAGAAATTAATCATGGCATAATGAACATACCTGCTAACACCTAGGTCCGCTCAAACTTTTCTATCCTTATTGTCATAATTCAATTCAATCAGAAAACGAACTCCTAATACTCCTTCTAGATCCTCCTAGATCCTCCTCAATTCTTTATTACATAACATTATCAGCCACTTCTCATTGTAAAAAATGAGAAATGCAAAAACGGTTCTCGATCATTACCCTAGTTGCATTAAAAATCTTCACCCTCTTGCAAATTTTATAATGTAATGACAATCCAATCACATGATCCTTGCAATGTCAAATTGCATGGACCCTCCTATCTCTACGGATAAATACTCCATGTTCATGTTTATCCTCCATGCCAAAAGCTATTCCTATCAGCCAAAGGAGAGCAATAAAGTACAATGATTTTCATAACAAGATTCTCCATGACACGTGACCACACGAGCCATCAAGTTATGCTTTATGCAATTAGCCCCTAATTTACTCAAACCAAAATTGGATTCGGAGACTTCATCTCAAGGCCCCAACTTGTCAACACTTTGAAAACCCTGTCGCTATTAGAGACGACACAAGTTGAGCACGAGAGCGTATTTCGCGGTCCGAGGAGATTTGCTAGTTCAACAACTCGATCAAATGTAAAGTTGATAAAACCCTTAACATAAACAAATAATCATAAGCCCTTTTTCTCTCCCCCAATAGCTGTTTAGCGACAAGGACAACCTAACCCACAAGCTTTAGGTAATACCATGATCGTCCACTTGGATTACTTGTATAAAGATGTGCAAGACAATTTGAGAGAAAGGTCACCTCGCAAGGAATAAAGGCCACGTCCAACTTGCGCTTAAGTACCGACCAAAAAAAAAAAAAAACTTGCGCTTAAGGAAGGTGAGATTTCATTATTTTTTTTGACCGGATACCGGATATCTTTGTGAAATTTCGTGGGACCGGCCGACGAATGTCCTAAAAAAATTATAACATTTACATAAATAAATTATAGTTATGATATCTCTCACACTTAGATTGCATTTTGACCTAGTATTAACCGTGAAAATATATGATAAAAAGGCAAATAAATTGTTTGGAAAGATTTGGACTGGGACCTCCTCTTTTGATACTATATAAAATTTTGTGGAACCACTGCCAATTATTCTAAAAATTTAAATTATTAAATAAAAACGTGATTAATTAGTCAAATATTGGATCACTTCTCCTCATATTAAGGGCAAAAATATATAATAAGGAAGGTAAATAAGGGGTTTTGAAAGATTTGGACTCAAATCTCTTACTCGATATTATATAAGATTTCACCTTTAAAACTCAATCATTAAATAAAAACGTGATTGATCACTCAAATATTGATCACTTCTTTATATTAAGGGCAAAAATATATAACTTTTAGATGAAATCACTGCGTTTTATAATATTTAAACCTTGTAATATTGCTCAAGGTATAGATTGGGTTCTAAAAAAGGTTCGATAAATAGTCCAAATCAAATGTGATTATTTAGAGATTAACTTTGTCCCTTTAGAGAGAGTCCAACATAATAAAAAAAAAAAAAGGAAAAAAAAATAAGAGAGGAAAGTTACTATATCTCTCATAATTGAAAGCAAAAACCAATTTGGAGGCTCGATTATTAACAACATTAAACCACTAATGGAATGCCCAACTTGCACTTCTATTAAGGTGAAATTTCGTTCTTTGTTGACCAAATACTTCATGAAATTTTGTGGGATCGCCATCAATTATTTAAAAACTTGAATTATTAGATAAAAATATGATTATATATTTAAATATTATAATGTTCCCCCTCACATGTAGGCCAGATTTGGCCAAGTATCAAGTGCAAAGGTATATAGCAAGGGAGGCAAATAAGGTGTTTGGCAAAATTTGGACTTGGAGCTCCGATTATGTTATTATGGGTGCATTTGGTTCAACATTTTAAAAACCCATTAAAGATATAGAAAGCAGTTTAGCCTAAAGGGTTTTGGGTAAATGCAAAAGTCATTTGATAAACTACGCTTTAAAAAGCAACTTTGAGAGAAATGTAATTTAGTAGAAAACACATTTAAAAAGCCAATTGGGTGATTAATGTTAGTTTTTATTTTTTTTTATTTTTATTTTTTGGTAAAAAGTATGTATTAGCTTTAACCAAACTATACAAAAGGAGGTCCCGACACTAAAAAAAAAAAAAAGATCAAACTCTTCGTCGGTCTACCAACGCTGACAGCTCTCGATCAAGGTTACCCATGGTTAGGCAATGCCAACAAGGGTCACGCGACCTTGGCGACGACCGCTAAAGGTTGCCTGAGGTTAGGCGACCCTTGCAAGACCTAGGCGAGGGCCACCTGAGGTTGTGAGACCTAGGTGATAGTCGCCTAGGTTGCTCGAGTTCGTGCGACCTCCAATGGCTCTCGCCAGAATCACGCGACCTTCACTAATGGCCACCAGCATCAGATCTAGCTTACCAACAACCATAACCCTTTGCCAAACCAACGATGGGTTTGGTCCCTTTTTAATAAAATAAAAAAATAATGAGGGACCAAATAGGAAATTTGAAGAATTGGTGAGGCTAGTTTTAGAAAAAAGAATGGCTTTTGGCATTTGGTCAAATGATGAAAATCCTAATGCTAATCCCTACTAACATTAGACTTTCAAACTTACTAATACTGGCTTTCACTTGAAAGCTCATGCAAAATTGTTGCCAAACAGTCCAACACTTCCCCAAGGTGTTTTGGAAGCCGAAAACCCACTAGAAATGCCAAATCAAATGCACCCTATGTAAGATATCATAAACCACTATCTAAGTTTTTAGATGAAGGCATGATTTCACATTTAAGCATTGTAACAATCTTAGGAGAGAGATGGTCCAAAATAAAAATTAAAAAGGAAAGTTACTCTATCTCTCAAAATTGAGAGCAAAAACCAATTATGGGTGCTCAATTATTAACAACATTAAACCACAAATGTAATGCCCAACTTGCATAAGGTAAAATTTTGTTCTTTTTTTACCGGATACTTTGTAAAATTTTATGAAACTGCCATCAACTGCTTATAAAACTCAAACTATTATAAGAGGGGTTAAACATTTAAATATTGTAACGTTCCCTCTCCCACGTAGGACAGATTTTAGTCTAATATTGATCACGAAGATATATAGTAAGCAAGGCACATAAGAAGCCTAAAAGGATTAGAACTTGGACCTACTACTTCAATATTATATAAGATCTTATAAGATCACTACCAACTTGAGCCTTTAGACGAAATGTGGTTTAATATTAAGCATTGTAACAATCGAGAGAGAAAGAGGGAGAGAGAGAGACCACGATAATAAAAATTAAAGAAAGCAAAGTTACCATATCTCATAATTGAAAGCAAAAGCCAATTCCGGGGCTCAATTATTAACAACGTGAAACCACAAATGGAATGCCCAACTTGCACCTTATTAAGGTCAAATTTTATTCTTTTTTGTCCAAAAACTTTGTGAAATTTTTTAGGACTGCCACCGATTATTCTTAAAATATTTAAATAATATAACATTACCTTACACGTGTAGGCCGGATTTTAACCTAGTATTGAGTGCGGATATATAGTAAGGGAGACAAATAGCCTGGAAATATTTGGACTTGAAGTCACTACTCTAATACTATGTAAGATTTCATGGTACCATAGTCAATTATTTTAAAATTCCAAACTATTAGATAGAGGCATACTTAAAACAATTAAATATTGAAATGCTCCCTCTTGTGCCTAGGTCGGATTTTGGCCTAAGCACAAGAATATATAATAAGGGAGGCAAATACAAGGGCTAGAAAATTTGGACTTGGACCTCATACTTTGATATATATAAGAATTCATTAAACCGCTGCCAACTTAAGCCTTTAAATGAAAGTGCGGTTTGTATTTCAGTATTGTAACACTTTTGAGAGGTATATCAACTCCAAATAAAATATGATTTACTAGAGATTAACTTTGTCCCTTTCTTACAGTCCCCGCGGGGGGGGTTAGAAGAGAGATTTTTAGGGGTTGTTTTTGGCATGATGGGAAGTAGGTTCCCTATGATGCAAGTCCAAAAATTAAAAATTAAAATAGCAGTAAACCAAAAATGGTTTAGTTGATTTGCCTTCATCTCTCCATCAATCACATTAACTTTACAAATTGCGATTTAACTATCAATTTGTTTTTCCTTGCATACACGCCATTTATTAGTGACAGAAAATAGATATGGATTTTTCAACCAATTAATGTGGGCTAGAACGTGGATTTGGAGTCCTTTCGAGTGACGGGACCGAAAGATGGCCGGCTGAGAAAATGGATTTGTATGCATGTTTTTCTTTGGAGAATGTCTCCGGTGCTAGTAGGCCAACTTGTTAGCATTCTAATAAAATAAAAGTGGGTAAACATTATAAATGTAAATTAATTCGAGAGGAAGACGCCCTTTCTATTAAACTGAGAAATAAATGCTGACAATTTAAGTAAAAAAATTTCATGGTAAGTTTGTAAAAAGTTTTCTGATTATGATTGAAATTGTCGACCAATATTATTAATTCCTCACTAAACATGGAATTGCGGATCATTATTTGTAAGTTTTAGTAGGTAGAGTTGGTAAAATAATACTTGGCTCCCCCTTTTTTCACCATCTAAATGGCTATAACACACCTTGATTAATTGAGTTAACAAGAATAACCTAAAAAAACTAATCAATCAAAAGCACAAATGGAATGGTGAATGCTGCTATTCACTAAAATGCATAAGCCGCACATGAAAATACAAGACTGTTCGTATTAATTGGAATAATATTTTTTATTCTAATCCATTCTGTTTTTGTTTTTTTGTTTGTGTAAGAATTTTATTTCCTCTTTTCTAACCATTGATGAACTCAAAGCTAGAGAATTGTATATCACTAGAAGTTGTTAGAGATTGAATTTTAGAGACATTGTAAAATAAGGTACTCTATCAATTTTTTGAAAAAAAAATGAATCCTAATCATTTAATTTATTAAAATACTCGAATCTTAAATGACTATTGTAAAAAAGCAGCTTCTTCGATTTGAACACAAAAGAACAATAAACAAGGGTTTACGAAAAGTTGATATAAATTAATAGATTGATTGATCTACATTACAGGCACATTTTTTTCTCCTTTATCATTTAAATTTTAGTGCACGTGGAGCTATTCGTGGGGTAGAAATATCGCAAGCCTAATAATTACGGCTCTCACTAGTATTTCTACTGAAAGAATTAAGTAGCCCCTTTTTCAATTAATGCATGAGGTGAACTTTTTACTCAATTGAATCTTTTGAGCCAATGCTGAATAGGATTATGAGACAAGCTCGATCCCATTATATGTTCAATTCTTAGTGTTTTACTGCTTAATTTTGGCCCCGGGCTCATTCCACCCCCCCCCCCCCCTCGGGTTCTTTTCTTTGGAAAACAAGTATCTCTATCATTCAATCAAAAAGTGTTAGCAGGAATTCTGGGATAGATCAAACATCTTTCTTTAAAAAAAAGGGGGAAAGAAAAGGGACCCCGCAAATGTCATATATAATGGGCCATGGCATCCATGGTGTAAAACCCAAGAAAAATAATTGAGCAACTGCTCAACTATCCCCGTTCTATCAATCGTTCAACTTTAATTATTACTCTCTCTATACTAGGTATTTCACATTGAAGTGGCCCCCACCAAAATAGGCAAGAGAAGCGAGATGAGAGGGAGAGGGCCACTCAAAAGATACGAGCGAGGAACACAACAGACGACACCGGCAACGATGTGGATAATCATATACCTTTTTCTTTCAAAAAAAATAAAAAATTAATGGTGAGCGCTGGAGCCAGACCAATTCCAGAACTGAATCGAATCAAGGCGGCTCCCAGTTCCTAAAATTTGGAATTGGTAATTATTAATCTGGTTTTTGCCAGGTGTGCCACCCGAACTGATTTTTTTTTTTCTTTGTTAGCAAGTCAATCATATTTTATCAGGCCTTTACCATTTTTTCATCGACATTTTCGAAGATCAAGAGTTTAAACTATACAACAACACTTGCAGTTTTGTGGGAAATAGGAAAAGGATAAGAAAGATATCATTGTCGGTTCTTAGACTTATTTGAGAATTAGACCAAACTAATTTTAAGATCAAGTTGGCCGATTCCCGGTTCCACATATGAGGAACGGACCCATTCTAATCCGATCCCTAGTTTCAAGGTGAGAATCACCCCACCCTAAAATGGACCATCCCTAGAAAACATTTGCCTTTTCAGCAAATAATAAATTATTTAATATTCTTATACAAATGACCATTCGTATCGCTTGAAATAATTTCTTAATAAAAAATTTTAAATCAATGATAATAATTTATATCTAAATATTATTTTAAAGAATGGAAATATTTTTTGTTTGTAAACTTTAGTAAGTGGCACTATTGATCATATATTGTTAAATTTTTTTTTTAAATTGTTTAGTTTTTCAAAATAAACGAAATAGTAATGAACTCAACAAAAATGCACCTGAGTGAAAAATAAGCAAAAAGAAAAAAGAAATCATTGGGATTTGCCACAATGGCCACCTTCGAGAGAATGTGAAGTTTTTTTTTTTTTTGGTCACCATATTCTATTCCTACGCTTCACTCATTCTCGGAATTTTGCAGAATTGAAGGCATTAGAAAACCACTCCTTTAGTCCCATCCCCCCGAATTTTGAACTCCTTCCTCCTTCCATGTTGGAAGGGTGGCCACCGAGTGCGGGCGAATCCTGAAGTTAATTAATATCATATGTGAAATTCGACTCCTATGCTCTCCAAAGAAGTAGGATAAAAGTAGACCCATTAAATGGGTGGGTCGGGTTTGGATCGGGTCATAAATAGTTCAATCCAAATCAACACATTTAATCCGTTTATGACTCATTTATTATAATGCAAAATTTTTACTCATACCCAACCTGACATATACCCAACCCATACCCGACCCATTTAACTAAATCTAATAAATATATATATTTTTAAAAATGGTATTGCTAAAATAGGTTTATACAACACAAACTTAACGGACAATTTTTATAATTTTTAAAATAATTATTTTTAAAAAATCGAAATTTAATTTTTTTTTTTTTTATACAAATCACGAGAATGTATTTTTCCTTGAATCCTTCATTGAGAGGTAAAGGATTAAATCCTTTTAAAAAATAAAGTTTTTCTTGAGAACATTTTTAATTTTTTTAATTTTTATTTTTTAAGAATATAATTTTTAATTTTCTTTTATTATTATTATTATTTTTTTTTTGGTTATTCTTCTTCTTCTTCTTTGGCCGGCTGTTAGCCACGACGATAGTTGGCGACCGGCCACAGGTGAGCCTCAAGCTCGCTCGGCTTGTCGGCATCGAGGCTTGCTAGATTGGCGAGGCTTGAGCCTCGCTAAACGTCGGCGAGGCCTACGCCTCGCCAAATCTGGCGAACTTGAGCTCCTTAACACCAACGAGCTTGTGGCTCGAGCCTCGCCCAACGTCGGTGAGTTTGAGTCTCGCCGGATCCGGCGAGCTTAAGCTCGCTCAACGCCAACGAGCTCGAGACTCACCTAGCCGGTTGCGGGCCGCCGGCCATTTGTCCCTTCGTTTGGACCCAAACAGAGGAGAGACAGTATCTTCAAACTGTGGTCTTCTACGCCAGAATCAGATGAGCACAAAACAGCCTGGTGTGAGATTAGGAGATCCACAGATCTCCGATCCGATCACCAGATCGGAGATTAGCGCTTCAAGAAATCTAGGAGAAGAAGGGTTTATTATAGCAAAGGGAAAGCTCAAGCCATTACGCGGACTCTCTCAGGTCTTGGTGGGATATTTATATTATTCCCCGCCGGGGCGTCTCCTCTCTTTTGTCGAGTAGCTCCCTGCGGGTGCCCGAGCCCACGTCGGGTGGGGGTGAGGGGCCATGTCGGATTGGCGAGGGGTGGGCAATTGGAGAGATTTCGGCCCATGGCTCCGGAGACGATGGAGCCGATCGCCCGGGGGCACCGAAAAAATTATTAGGTGATCCCGGAGCACCGGTCAACATACTCCCCGACCAATCAAGAAGCTCCACATGGTTCAACGTCGATGCATCGCTCTTTCCGTAGAGAAAATATGAATTTCCTCACTGAAAATAATATTAGGTGATCCGGAGCACCGGTCAGCGTGCTCCTCGACCAATCAGCAAGCTCCACGTGGCTCCATGTCAATAAATGGTCTTACAAAAAAAATATGAATTTCCTCTTCTTATTTAAAAAATTTTCCCGTAATAATAGGCTTTGGCAGATTAATTGCCGCATTAGACCCGCTGCATAGAGTTATTTCCCTTTCTCTCTCCTCCTTTTTGTCCTTCTGAAGGAGTAAGACCCATGATTTCTCTCTCCCTTCCTCTTGTGAATTCAGAATTTCAGGTTCCCTCGTCTTCGCTCTCGCCCGCTCTCTGCTTCGGTGCTTGCTCAGCGCTCATTGGGTGTCACTTCTCAAGTTGGCTATGGCAACCAATTGACTGTGTATGCGGCGGGCTATGGACAACCTCAAGCCCAGAAGCCACCTGCTAATGCTCCGGTTTATGGAGGAGCTCAACAGTCTCCAAGCAAACCGGGAGGCTATAGTCAGACCCCTAGTGGGCAGCCAGGCTATCCTCAGTCTCAGCCACCATCGTCAGCTTACTCTCAGCCCGATGCTGCAGCGCCTGAACCTCAGCGGGCTATGGGCAGCAGCCAACTCCATATAACAGCTTCGGTGGTGGTTATCCGCAGCCTCCCGCTTATGCTGATGATGTTGGTGCCAGGGGTGGCGGTACTCGGGCTTCTTACGACACCGCTCCTGCTTCGTAGTGTGCTCAACAGAGTTTGTCTGCGAAAACATCACCCCAGAGTTGATTACAAGCGGAGATGTGGGACATCATGTTATAGTTTTGTTCCTGTGCTTGCGGATGTCTAAGATTAGTTAGTCTCATGGTTTTAGAACGACTTATGCTGTAGGATACTTGCTGTCCATGTTTTGTGTAGGATACTTGCTGTCCATGTTTTGTGCTTTGTTTATTTTGGATTAGTTGTGTATGATGCCTGCATGTTCTGAGTACTCTTTTCATGTTATGAACCTTATGTTTTTTGTGACCGCCCTAAGGTATTTTGGTAATCTATGCCGGTGGATGAATCACCGATCGCGTATCATACGAGGATTGGCTTACAAGTGTTTTACGCGGTGAGCGGATAAATGTTTACAAAACCGAACGGTCTGGTCGCGCAATTAGAATTTGTTCGTTTGAGTTGGGTGGCCGGTGTCTCTGTCGAGGCGGGTTTTCCACGTTCTCATTTCTCGTGGACGGCCGTGGTTTGTAAATTAAGAAAAAGGAATGTGGACAGGTAGAGTTTGCTCTGCCGGGTCTGATTTGCTATGGTTACCATCACCCATCTGTTTTTTTTTTTCTTAAAAGGTTAATGAGGGGATTAGTTTTTATTCGTGATAGAAAATATTATACGTTGATCCAAGTAAGTCGCTGTACAAAACAAAGGGTTTTACTCATCAATGCTAGTGCTTGCCATTTTGCCCATAAAGAGAAAAAGAAGAGATGAGTATCCTTGCGCTTGCAAAAGGGAAAGATAAAAAGAACACGAGAAAAAAACAAATTCATGTACGATGTGTATGAATGATTTCGAATGTTAAATATATGGTAAGATTTCTGTTTAGGGAAATAATTTTTTTTTTTCAGAAATACTTTTTTCCGTTTCTATTCATTATAATAATTTCTAAGTAAAATAACGCACTTTGTGATTATACAAAATTTATATTCCTAGAATTGAAAAGAATAAGAATGTGTTTGGTATGACTCATAAAGTTTTCTATTGCCATAAAATTTCTTTTAATATTTTAATAATTTTTTTAGATTTTTCTTTCTTTCTTTCTTTCTTTCTTTCTTTTTTTTCCCTATCTTCTTTCTCCTCCTTTATCCGGCGGCGGTGACCAATGATCGGCAGCGAGTCTCCACCGACCAAAGTAGAAGAGGAAGAAGAAGAAACAAAAAGAAAAAAAATACTTATTTCTAAAAATTGTTCTTGAAAACATAAAATTATTTTATTTTACTTTTTATTTCTTATTTGTTCCAAATCTATTACATAGTCATTTTTCTATTCCAAGAAATATAAAAATTAACTAACATTACCCAATGATTTATATTCTTTTTTTATTTCGAGAAAAAAAAAAATAAAAGAATAAAAAGAATGGATCCTAAATGAACATTGGAAATAACATCGCTTTTGACAAAACGACGTCGCTCGGATCAGGAGAAGCGTGGGTCGGGGGAGACGCTTTGCTCCGGATCCGCACGCTATAAGAATGGCACCTTGAATCGCTAGGGTTCCCAAAGCTCGGACCTCTCTCTCCGGTTCTCGTTCGTCGACATCAGATCCAGGCCGCCGAGCATGTCTTAGTCGTAGAGATGTCAGTTCAGTTATCGGTGAGGAACGCCTGTCTTGTCAATCGCTCCCCCTAGTAGTAGTAGTTTACGCTAGCGTCTTTTGCTCGACGTCGTTCGCGAATCGGTTAATGGCTCCATAATCCGAGTCAACAGCGGACACCCGTCCATGGTGGCCTGTCTGCCGCTTGGAGCCGACAGCAACCTTCGGCCGGTTGAAGATCCTTGGGACTCTTTTACTCCGTAGTCCCACGACACAATACCCGGCCACATCCTCGCTCCGTATCGCACGGACCCCGGTTCGCGCGTGCACGGCGTGCGTTGATTCTTGCGGCATCTTTCTGGGTTCGTCACTCGATCTGATAGTCCCCTCAGATGCGCTGGGCTCCTGCGGATCGGATTCGCGTTGTCGCATTTTGTTTTGCATTCCATGCGTATCCGCTCCTCGTATCCAAAGTATCGAAATAGCTTTCTTTTGGAATCTGCAAAGTCGGCACTCCAGTCAGACACGGGCATTTTGTTCGTCATTGAGAAGCAGAACACCTTTTGCACGGTGCCTACGGATTATTGCTGCTCACGATTGGAGGGAACGAATCCTCCATGGTTCCCTTCAAATTCTAAGTAGCTACATTTCTTGTGTGTTCGTGCATGCAAGTGATTTTCATCGATGACTGAAGAATCTAAGTGAACCTGATACAGTTACAACAGGCCCATTTCTGATGACCTATCAAACTTGCCTTTAACATCATTGAATTCGGAACAAGAGCCTCGCAAATTGAGGCTTGAATAGACACCCGGGGCATTTGATCTTTGCTGCAAGCCACTTCCATATGAATGATTCAGGATCCCATCTGCAAACCTTGGCATTTGAAAGGGAGCCCGGAGTCATAGACAACTTCACAGGAAAATGATCCTTCAGGATGCCACGAGTGTGCTAAGGATTGAACCATAAAGAGATTCTTTCCATCCCCAATGACACTTGACGTGAGACTAAATGTCTCCTTTCGTATAAAAGCGTTTTCTCCAAATATAAGAAGAGCTCGCAGCCGCAGGGACCTTGATGCTCCAAAAGCTTCTGCCTTTGAAACTATACTACTTCACCCAGGCAATCGATTAAGGTCACTGACCAGACAAAAGCAGAGCAACACTTCTCAATTCTTTTAATAGTCTTCTCCATGAGAATGTAAAAAGAAAAAAACCACACCATTGAGAGACAATGCCATAGATAATCAAATCGATGAGGTGAAGTCTACGAGCAATTGTCGATTTCGTCGCACTTGGACTCCGGATTCTGCTACAGAACTTTATTAGATAGGATATTACAGTCTTTATCATAGAGTTTCCCCGAATTAAGGGGTGAACCAAAGGTAGTAATTATACAAGCAAATTCACCAACTTTAGGCCCTCTTAATTGAACCGTCTCCTGTAGTTGAGAGCTCCAGACACCTGATGCATGATTTCACTCTTCCCATAAGTTAGCATCAAGATATCATCTGCAAAAACCCAGGTGAATCCACTTAATCTCAGAACACAAGGGATGGCCCTTGAGCTTCCCTAACTCTGCAGCCTGATTAATCATCCTAGAATGGATATCAATAGCCACAACAAAGAGATGAGGGGACGTGGGATCCCCTCGCCGGAGACCCTCGCATCCAGGCAAATCACCTGTCCCCCCAACAAGAGCAACAGAGAATTGGGGAGCAGCGAAGCAAACTTTTGCCCATCCAGTGGAGCGGATCAAGCGTGTCAAGGCCAACTTCTTTTCTACAATACCATTAATCTCTTTTAATCAGTGGCCGCTTGTAGTAATCCATCTCATATTGTCATAGGGTTCGTTTGGTTAGACTTTTGGGAAATGCCGTTAGGAAAATGCAAATAATTTTATTAAAGGACTTTTTCAAAATACAAATTACATTTGGTAAATTGGAATTTAAAAGTGTATTGTGAAGTATCTTTAAACAAAATAGTGTTTGAAAAAATTCACACTTACAAAGAATTTTCGTGATAAAGAAAGGAAAAAAATAGTTAATCAGCGAAGGACAGGTGGCTATTGGCATTGTCGCGGCCGACATCTCAAGTTGCATGACCTCAGGTAGCTACCAGAAACCATCGACGAGGGCTGCCTGGTCACATGACCTCAAGCAGCCCTTCACGGAGGTCGCGGTGACCCACCTTACTGAGGTCGCGCAATTGGCCATTGATGATTGTCACGATAGCCATGACCACACCGGCCTCTCTCCAGCCTGTTGTCGACCCATCGCAACCATGTCGACCAACATCTAAGGATCCAAGGTTGAAGAAGATGAACGAACGGTGGATCAGGCTTCCAAAAATGCTGAAAGCCTACCTTGGGCTTTCAGCCTTTGAAAAGCTAGCATTTCCTTAAGGTCAGTTTCAAAAATTTTCTCAAACACTCAATATTTGGCCAAATGGGCTATGGACACCTAAAGCTCATTACAAATGCTGGTCCCAAACGTAGAGTGCCGTAATCTCGTGATCACCCAAATATTTTCACGTAATTCTATATGTTTGTAAAATACCCTTAAGAATATGGATAAATCAATTTGAGTCGTTAGATGATGTGAATGGTCATTTGTTGATTTTTGGACAGGACTATGAATGACAAAAAATTTAAAAGTACAAATATTGAGAAAAATTGTAAGTTATGTTTGGAAGAGTAAAATATGTTGAAAGTAAAAACGAACAACATGTGCTCTTAAATTGATTGGCGATCCTTCACAAAAAATATAAGATAGACATTTTTAACTCCAATTGACAATTACATCAACGGTTACTAAGAATTAAAAAATGCCCTATATGGCTCCTTTTATTTAGCAACATTTATCTACATATGGTTACAACATCCAAGGTTATTGACTTCACTACCTGATGTGCTCTTTTTCCTATGGATCAAGTTGCTCACTTGGGGTGTGTTTGGTAACTATTCTATTCCCGGAAACAATTTCTATCAGAAATGATTCTTTTTTATTCTATTATAGCGAACAATTTTTAAGCATTTGAAGACATTTGATAATTATCCAAAATTTCTATTCCTGAAATAGAATTGTGTTTGGTACGTCATCAAAATTTCTAATCCAAACTATTTTCTTTTAATTTTTAATGATTTTATTAACTTTTTCTTTTTTTTGTTTTACTTTTTCCTTCTCTTCTTCTTCAAGCTTTGGTCAATTGCCGACCTTGGGATGATTGGCAATCGGTCAAACAAGAGTCGGCGACCTCTTTAGTCAAGCCTTGGCTACGCGAGGCCTAGTGAGCTTGCCGGAGGCGCGAGCTTCATCGACCTTGCCCAACCAATCATTGGCGATCAACAGTGGTGGATGGCAACGGCAACATTTGAAGAAGAAGAGAGAAGGAAGAAGAACAAGAAAAAAAAGAAGAAGCAAAAAAAAAAAAAAAAAGGATTGGTTTGATTTCGGAATTGTTTTTGGGAATAGGGAAGTATTTTTTTTTTTTTACTCATTGATTCTGTTATAAATTTATTCTCGAGAATAAAAAAATTATCAAACAAATATTCCTAGGAACAAAAAATTTATTAGACGGATTTTGTTCCAAATCTATTCCTATAAATTAAAAAAAAAAAAATAGAATCAGTTACTATATGACAAGTTGCCAAATGCGCCATTGCTCTACCTCATTTTTCAACTCTTTGCTCTAGCACTTAGTGTTGACATCTCTGTTGACTAAAATCGAGTCTTCGCAAATGGTGTTTGGCAAATTTTTTGGAGAGCTTTGGGAAGACATAAGCTCAAAAGGCCATTAACCTTAAGGCGCATCTGGAGCTGATTTGGGTTTTGAGTATTTTTGAAATGTTAATACATTTTTTTCCTTTTAATTTTTTTTTTTGGTAAAGATTTTTTCCTTTTAATTTTGCTATCGGTAAACTTTCATAATTCCATAAATGTCCTCCCCTCATGTTGTCGGAGATTGTGCGACCTCGATGACCCTCAGCAACAGCCGATGCCAAATCTAGCTCGATCGTGTATATATATAATATAGTAAAAGTCCTTCTTCTTTTTTTGTGTTGGTATAGTAAAAGTCCTTTAAAAAACATGATTTTTCAAACACCATTTCAAGCAAAATTGTTTCCTAATGCACTTTTAAATTATAATATATGAAACATTATTTGTATTTTGAAAAACATTTTAGTATAAAGTCCTTTATATTTTTCATAAACTTTCCCCCAAAAGTCGAAGTAAACGCAGTCCAAGTAATTAGCCTATGCTCCTATTAACACTTTAATTGTAAAGAATTCTATCAATTAAGTTGTTGAACAATGCTTGGTCTTTTTTTGTATTAACGATTAATATATTTTTATTAAAAGTAGACCTGTCAAAATTTATCATACACCAATTCCTTAACCCATATTTGACGGGCTTTCTTATTATATGGGTTAATATATTTAGTAAATGAGCCATAAATGAGTTTATAATGGCAAAATAATATGAATGTTAAATAGGTTTATAATTTACCTATAATCAAGCATAGAACAAGATTTATTCATCTTTATGACTCTTTCTTAATACTCTCTCACTCTCGCTCATCCCATGCTCTCATATCAATTTACTTATAACTTTTCACTAGATTTGAAAGAGTGGGTCAAATATATTTCACTAAATTTGAATTGCAGACAAATTGGTTAACTTGGATCGGATCTGACCCGACTCGTATACAATCCGATCCACCCGTTTAAGAGGTCTAATCAAAAGTCAATTAATAAAAGCGCGCCACGTGTCACATACGACATCGGAAGCATGCTCCCATGTCACTGCGGCGCCTCCGAAATCGAGCGATCGCGATTCTCAGTCGAGCCGCGAGCGAGAGCGAGACGAAAGTGATGATGATGGAGGGAGTGGAGGGAGACGCCGCGGCGGCGGCGGCGGCGGCGGCGCCGCGCTACGTGCTGAACCCGGCGCGGATCAGCAGCGAGGACATCCTCTTCTGCGTCGACGTCGACGCGGAGTCCTTGGTCGAGATGAAGGCGACGGGCCCCGGCGGCCGCCCCTTCGCCCGCCTCGACGCCATCAAGCAGTCCCTCCTCCTCTTCGTCCACTCCAAGCTCGCCATCAACCCCGACCACCGCTTCGCCTTCGCCACCCTCTCCAAATCCGCTTCCTGGGTACTCCCCCTCCTTGTGATTTTTCGGAAAAATGGGATCTTGATTGCGTTCCCGAGAGTTGCGGCGATTGCTGGGGTTTGGTTCTGTGGCGTGCTTTGGTTTTGGCTTGCGAAATGCGTTGCTGATAGTGTTGTTTCGGTGCGTTTTAGGGATGAATTGATTCCCTCTAGAATGGGGTGATTTGCTCCATGTAGTTTTCGAATTTGGAAAAATGGGTTCTTGATTGCGTTCCCGAGAGTTGGGGCGATTGCTAGGGTTTGGTTCTGTGGCGTGCTTTGATTTTGGCCTGCGAAATGGGACCCTGATGGTGGTGTTTCGGTGCGTTTTAGGGTCGAATTGGTTCGCTCTGGAATGAGGTGATTTGCTCCATATAGTTTTCGAATTTGGAAAAATGGGTGCTTGGTTGCGTTCCCGAGAGTTTTGGCAATCGCTGGGGTTTGGTTCTGTGGCATGCTTTGATTTTCGTCTGCGAAATGGGTCCCTGATGGTGGTGTTTTGGTGCGTTTTAGGGTTGAATTGATTCCCTCTAGAATGAGGTGATTTGCTTGATGTAGTTTCGGATTTGAAGGTCACTAGATCAGTAGAGTAAAATACATCTTCCATATTGGAAGTGGGAGAATGATGGAGTTGCAGAGGTGTGGGAGTGTATCCATCAGCAACTTCTTAGAAAATCCAGGTTTCAATTGCTTGTGCTCCCAATCCAATTCTTCTTTCGATTGCTAGCATATTGGAGCAACGCTAGTTGCTAGGAAGCAGAAATGACTTCGTGATAGAACGCCCGATTCCCTGCAGCCACTGAAAATTTCTTTTGGATTGGACTCAAGGCTTGCCCTCCTTTTAGCTAATTTTTCATGACAAGGAGTGTAAACGTGCTTGCTTGATGCTGTTTTTACAATGAATTTTGGTAGATTGCATCATATGGTGCGATCATAGGATTTCACGATTTTATGTTTCTCATGGATGACTGACATTCTTGCTCAATTTTGGACGTCACATGCATAAACTCTTTATACACTCAAACTGAGAAGTTCTTGAATGGAAACACTAATGTTTGTGATCACATGTTCTGCATATTTTGAGCCAGATGAAAATCCATGCCTACAGAATCATAGAAAAATACCCAACACCCCAGAATGCCTCCATTGGATAGTACTTGGTTCCTGTTTGCACCGCTGATCCTTATTAGAAAGCATTCTGGTCTGACCATTCATGTCTGTGTATTTAGCTGTTCTCTTGTCAGGGAATGTGCAGAGGTGAAATGAATTACCAAATTATGATATCAAAACGGTGAATGCTACTGCTGCCGAGGGATGAAGTGCTGTAGCTAATTTATATTAGAATACCCTCAGGGAGCTGGGGTGTTTGATTGATGAGAGGGAGAGCCATTTCGTACTTGTATGCCATGCTTGAAATAATGATAATGAAGCCCAAAATTAGATTGTGCAGTTAAGAATAAGGCTCTACTTTTAACACAGAGCTGCTTTTAACCCAGCCATGACATTGTGACCTGGCTGTGTTTTGGAGTGCTATGCGATATTGTTGCAAGTATCCCTTACATAACTCAAGATGCAGTATCCATTCAAAGTAACTATTATGTAGATCAAGCACGTAGCCAAAGCAAGACAAAGCTGGCAATGAATTGTCAAATCCTTTGTTTAATATTACATATATGATTACTTGTTTGATCTTTTTCCCTTGTTTTCGATTTTGAAGCTCCGTAAGGAGTTCAGCAGTGATGTAGAGTCTGCAGCTGCTGCAATTCGGAGTCTTTCAGCCACCTCAGCTTGTGGTCATGCAGATTTAACGCAGCTATTCCGAATCGCGGCTCATGAAGCTAAGAAATCTCGCATGCAATATAGAATTTTCAGGGTGGTAAGTGATGGCTGGTGATTGTACCAAGCAATAGGTGCTTATCCTCTTGCTTAATCGATGCCTAGGCATGTATATCCCTTCTATT
The DNA here is from genome assembly GCA_017140255.1 of Eucalyptus paniculata subsp. matutina. Taxonomy (NCBI): domain Eukaryota; kingdom Viridiplantae; phylum Streptophyta; class Magnoliopsida; order Myrtales; family Myrtaceae; genus Eucalyptus; species Eucalyptus paniculata. The sequence continues at coordinate 53,777,535 of CM029437.1, read as the reverse complement.
AATTTGTAGCATAGAGCTGCTTTGCAGTCTAGTAAGTTGCCCAAATGTCTACGAAAACTTTTTTCTTGTTTGTTAGTGCCATAGTCTGTTAAACTGCTAGATTTCTTTCTGCCATTTAAGCTCACGTCTTTTTTTGATCACCTCCTATGAGAAAAGATTCGTTGTAAAAAGGAAGACTCATTCTCTTCTTTTTGTCCCTTTTGGAACATTATTTGTACTAGGCTTTTCCTTCTTATCGAGATCTAACGTGGCTACGGTGTTTCTGTTGCATCAGATTCTCATATACTGCAGATCATCCATACAGCCTCAGCACCAATGGCCAGTTAACCAAAAGCTTTTCACTCTGGATGTCATCTACCTCCACGACAAGCCTGGACCAGATAATTGCCCGCAGCAGGTCTATGATGCCCTCGTCGATGCGCTTGAACACGTGAGTGAATATGAAGGCCACATCCACGAGAGCGGTCAGGGCCTCACACGCATCCTCTTTCGTCACATGTGCATGTTACTGTCGCACCCTCAACAGCGATGTCCTCAAGATTACCTTGACATTCCCAAGTCCCTTGTGAAAAAATCACCTGCTGCTGACTCCGCACCTGCCGAAGAGAGCGCTATCATGCCCCGCCAATGAGAGCAAAAGACCGTTTGTGGGTTAGTGATTGGTACTTCAATGTTTGGCTTTTGCAAAGTGTCTTGAGAGCTTTTATCAGCTGTTGGTCTTTCTGGAAGTGAATCTGCAACTGCAATTAGCTTGATGACCTTCAGCTGAGCTCCGAAGTTTTCCCGACGACTCCCCCTTCGTGAGGTTATGTATATTTACGTTACAGAACCTGTAAATTTCAATTGCAATGTCCTGATCGTGTTTAGTCATGGGTCAGATCGTATCTCGAACGTCCAGTGTTCTTTCCAGGTTTGCCTTTGGTAAACCTATCAACTGAATGTCTTGTGCCTCCATGATATGTTATTACAGCTCCACATGGACTATGCAAGCTAAAAATATCTGGGTCCCTGTCTATCATTTTCGGGTGACAACGACGTGAATCAATGCGTTACGCGATTCTCGTGTTGCTCAGACACAAGACACACAAGCACTTGTTTGATCTCGCTAATCCTTGAGTGTTACGATGAGCTAATCAATCAAAATTTCGCGTCGAACGTCGTTATCATCCCTCGGGCAACTAGCTTAGGAAAGGAAGAGTGGAAGGGACAGGCGAAGCGGAGTGATCCAACCGACAACCCTTCTCTTGTATCCACGCAATTTGTCTTCTTCTCAATAATGATTCTGCTCTGTATACCACTGCTGTTCGAAGATTTCACATCAACCCAATTAAGGACGACTTTGTTGGCGTGCCCATAAAGCCAATCAATCGAAAGCAAATCAGAGGAAGGAATCTTTCCTTGACCTTTTATGTTGGTTTCCTTAAGATATTTCCCCTTTTTTCCACACAATTACCAACTCCAGAAGAAAATGAAAAGAGTCCCCATCATCACCAAAATGTATCTAGACACAAATCCAAAATGTATCTAGACACAAATCGTGAGACATCGAGTCTCAAGTAAATTCAAGTTAAAACTACAATTTCACTCGCTACATCGTATCGATATGAAAAATTATTGAGCGCCGATTACTAACGTGCAATAGAAATGAATTCGGAGAATTGAGAATTGAAACCGAATTCTAAAAATAGTTAAACATGAGTTGAAAAGCGAAAATCAATCTAAACCCGCCCAATCGGTGATCTATTGGGAAGTTCCAATATTTTAGGGACTTCCATCAATCGGTCAAGCCTACAAATTGCCCACCGCCACCTGTCCGTTCCCGAGCTAACTTTCTCGCCCGTGACGTTCCGTCGCGCGGCAGAGATCCCGGGGAATCATCCCGTGCGTCCCCTTCCTAGGGACGGCCCTCGTCGACGTCCATCGTCCCATCTGGACCGTCCGTTCCGTTCCCCATCGACGAATTGGACGGAGAAAGCGACCCCGCGGCACGTCCTCCAAAGAACCTTTGAGGTGGGCCCCGGCGCAGCCCCAATCGCAGCCGTCGATGCGGCGAATGATGAAATCCCACCAATCACCGCTTTATCCAATCCCATACTCCCCTGTCTCTCTCTCTCACTCGAAAATATAACCATCGGCTCGACGTAATCGCAAGCAACCCCCCCCTGGCCCACCTGCAGCGCCGCCATGATCCGCCTCGCCTCCGCCGCCGCGCTCCTCCTCCTCCTCCTCCTCCGTCTCCGCCGGCCTTGCCGCCGGCCGCAACGTCATCCGGCTGCCGTCCGACGCATCGAGGTTCTTCCGCGCCGGCGACGACGGCGGCGACGATGACTCCGTCGGGACGAGGTGGGCGGTCCTGATCGCCGGATCCAACGGTTACTGGAACTACCGTCACCAGGTGATTCTCCCGACTTGCTGGGCCGCAGCTCGAATCCGACGGCCTTCTTCCCCTTTCCGTCGGTCTAATTTGACGAGTGTGATCGTGGATTTGACGCGATTTGGAGCTGAATCGTGAGGTTCAGAAATGATGAAGTTTCGTTTCGGTGTTGTTTTTCTGCAAGTTTTGTGTGTGATCTTGCGAGGAGTGATTTTGTAGGTAATATTACTAGAATTGACCCAATTTTAATCTTTCTTAAATTCTAATTCCGATTCGACGTATTTCGATTTCGGAACTCTGGAATTTGGATCGGAAGCAAAAACTAACTTGTTTAATGTTGTAATGATAACTTTAGCGATTCAAATAATGATTTGAATAGAAAGTCTCGTGTCCATTTGCGTATATCTTTGGCTGCAACTACTGGTAAATCTCAAATTTGAACGGTGCTGGTCCGTATGAAATTACTTAGACTCTTACTATGTTTCGTGGCCAAGGAGGGAAATTTTCAGGGATATTACCTTTTGTAACTTAGCTCATTGATGGCACTAAAACAGTTGCATATGGGCTATTTTCGTTCATTTCCTTGCTCTGCCATTACTTAACGGACAAAGGGTAGTACTAATTCCTTGTATTAGTTCAGTATACACGTGAGTATCTGAATTTGCTGGATGTTGTGTTCAGTGGATTGAATTTGCATGGGGAATGGGAAGATTTTTCTAGGGTATGAGAATACAAAAGAAAAGAAAGGAAATTGGATTTTCATATCTAATTGCTAGTCAGGAGTGAGTGAAGCAGAAGTGATATAGTGTTTTCTGATCCACAACCTTTCTGCTTTATAATTGAGTCTTTTAAGCTTATACAGTGATATGTTTCTGTTTTTTTACTTTCCTTGTGCTTTCATGGACCAATAAACATAGTCCCAAAGGAGATTCTAGTTTAATTTCCTTTTGTATGAAGAGGTAGAATTTTATGTTGTTTTCTCTTCTATGAGACTTAAATTGAAAAAGAAATTTTTCCCTATAGTCTCCTTCCATGTCTTTCTCATATTCTTCTAACCTTCAAATGCTTCTACAGTTAAAAAAGGAATAGAGTGCTTTACATTCTGGGTAACAGTTAAAGCTTTTCAGTGTCATTAGAAACAAAATTGGATTCCTATCTGCCTTTGCTTATTTCATTTGTCCAGGGTTGGGATTTTTTATTGTTGTTGATAATATGCTCCATTCGTGCACTTTGCTTTCAGGCCGATGTTTGCCATGCATATCAGCTCTTGAAGAAAGGAGGTTTGAAGGATGAAAATATCATTGTTTTTATGTATGATGACATTGCTAACAATGAAGAGAACCCTCGGCCTGGAATTGTTATTAACAGTCCAGATGGAGATGATGTTTATGAAGGAGTTCCAAAGGTCTCTTTTCAAATGCTTAGTTACTAATTTAGGATAAAATTTTTTGTTTAGATTTGTTGAAAGTTTGTTTTCAAAGGCTTAGTCATTGGTTCAGGGTGAAAATTGTTCTCTAGAGGTTTGTTATCAGATGTTGAGTCACTAGTCACTTTTCTATTGGCAGGATTACACTGGAGAGGATGTTAACGTTAACAACTTTTTCTCCGTTATCCTTGGAAACAAGACTGCTCTCACAGGAGGCAGTGGAAAGGTTTTGGAGAGTGGTCCAGATGATACTATCTTCATCTACTATACTGATCATGGTGGCCCCGGTGTGCTTGGTTAGTACTTGATAGTTGCAAAAGATGACCTCCATTTGATGTAGATTGTCTTTTGAGTGTTCATATGGCACATGTTGAGTTGAACTGAAATATCTATAATAAAGTCATAAAAGTTGGATTGGGTTCCATATCTCATTTGCACCCCTTTTCCAATTTAGAGATGATTTATCCAACTGTCTTTATATCAGAATCTCACGGTTGACATTAATCTTTATCAGGAATGCCCACCAGCCCTTTCCTATATGCTGACGATCTGATAGATGTCTTGAAAAAGAAGCATGCGTCTGGGACCTATAAAAGCTTGGTAATTTTAAGTTCACTAAAGCAGTTTGCTTCATACAAGACATTATCTAAAACTTTTCATTTTGTTCCTTTTGTCTTATAAACACAGGTATTCTACCTTGAAGCTTGTGAATCGGGAAGTATTTTTGAGGGCCTTCTTCCAGAAGGTTTGAACATATATGCAACAACAGCAGCTAATGCAGAAGAGAGCAGTTGGGGCACCTATTGCCCTGGAGAGTATCCTAGCCCTCCAGTAGAATACGAGACATGTCTTGGTGACTTGTACAGTGTTGCCTGGATGGAAGACAGGTAATCCCAAATCCTTATTTTCTCATTCATGACTTTAGATGAGAAACACATACCATTTTTACTTTGTTCTTTCTAGATTAGAAGTCAGTGTTATAATGGGGACTTTTTCTCCAATTTGGGATTGATAATTTATTTTGCGGTGTATCATGGGCGACTCTTAGTGCATTAGTTGAATGGTAGCTATATGTATGACCATGGTCCATGCATTCCCAGTTTTTTAAATTTTATTGAATGATCTGATTTTGGAATGTTTGTCTTGCAAATCAAGAATGGAGGAATTGAAAGCACAGTTGAAAAGCCATGATTGGGTCCATTTATCATTGTTTAATTGCAAAGATCAAAAGAAAGATCAGAGATATTTTTCATTAGCACATTCTCCTTTTATATTATTTTGAAAATGTAGACAACAACAATTTATTGGTTAAAGAGGCAGTCAATTATGTGCAATTTCCTTGATTTGATGCTTGGTAATTAATATGTATCGTAGTTGCTAATTATATGCTATTAAGATCTTCATACATTTTTGATGTTGGGCTTTTGGTTTAGATATAAGTAATGCTTTGAATATTCGAATTCCTTTTTAGCATGTGTGCTCTTATCTGAATAGTAAGTTTTTGCCCATGTTACATTTTTGGGGCTTGCTGATTGGTATCTTCTTTCCATGATTATATATTTATCTACTAATCTAATTTCATATTAAGTACCGCATAATTTATTATTGAAATTTTTTAGCTTATATGGACTTTGAGGTAGCTTTTCTCTTTTCTAAGCATGGACTTTTGTGTACTCACATCAAAAAGCATTCTCATTGCAGATTGCTAATCTATTGGCAATTAAGAATCTCGAAGATCCAATGTTTGCAAATTTAAATAGCCAAAAACAAAGAGAGGAGAAAGGAGGAAGGACATGACTTCCATATTATCAGATGGAATTTGATTGAATATTTCTTATATTGCAACTCTGGATATGCATATTAAATTCATGCTCAATGTGATTCTAGTTGTTCTTGTACTGGTTTACAAGCCTCTGTTCCCTTGTAATAGTTGGATCAGGTTCATATGTTTTGATTGGCTCTTGAGAAATCAAAGCTTATGTTTAATAACCATAAAGTTCATCATAACTTTTTTTTTTTTTTTGTCTTTGTGAACAGTGAGGTGCACAACCTGCGAACCGAAACTCTGCACCAGCAATACCAACTGGTAAGGACATTGATATCGTCATTGTGTGGAGCAACTAGGAAGAAAGCAATGTTTATTCTACCTTTCGTTGTCGATAAATTTTGCTTCCATCAGGCAACTGAGCTCCCAAGTGTCTTTTAGCAAGGATTACTATTTTGTAGTACATTTCTTGGTTAAGTATTCATACAGTGCTACAGTGCAAGCACATGGAAGAGTTACTTCTTATATTGCCTGGACTGCTTCAGTTGCTTTTCACTCTCTGTGCTTCTTCTTCTCATCTTATGGTATTTCTTTGGGCTGGCATATGCAGGTGAAAAAGAGGACAGCTAATGACAACACTGCATACGGTTCCCACGTCATGCAATTTGGTGACATAGGGTTAAGTAAGGAACATCTCTTCCTGTACATGGGCACAAATCCTGCAAATGATAACTCTTCTTTTGTGGATGACAACTCCCTAAGGCCTCCTCAGAAAGCTGTTAACCAGCGGGATGCCGATCTGCTTCATTTCTGGCACAAGGTTTCTCTCTCCCTCGTCATGTTTGAGGCTGCACACTTTAGATTTAAGTCATGGTCATTTCTGGCACAAGGTTTCTCTCTCCCTCGTCATGTTTGCGCGCTTTAGATTTAAGTCATGGCACCACCAGACCACCAGATGCTAAATGTTTGAGGATAGATTCTTGAGGGTTTTGTCACATGCTGCTGTCTGGTCAATTGCAACCCCTCTTAGATTGTTTCCGTGGTGCTAAATGTTTGAGGATAGATTCTTGAGGGTTTTGTCACATGCAGCTGTCTGGTCAATTGCAACCTCTCTTAGATTGTTTCCCTAATGAGAATCACAAGAACTACTAAAAGGGGTGGTCCCGCAAAAAATGGAACTGTAGAACATAGGTCTATCAATGGATTTCTGATAATTGAAGGTCCTTAAATCTGCATATTACTTTGCTGAAAGTGTTAGTAGAATTAGCTTTAACCTTTGACATAAAAGTAAGTGAAAAATTACGTCTCTTCCTTTCAACTCATCTTCTTATTCTTGTTTCACTATATAAAGAAGAAATTCGGTATTGTCAATTGCCCTCATGTAACAGTTGTGTGAGCCTTGTGTAACCAAATCTGATTTTGCGTCCGCCTTTGTTTCAGTTCCGTAAAGCTCCTGAAGGCTCTTCTAGGAAACTTGAAGCGCAGAAGCAATTTTTTGAGGCAATGTCACATCGGATGCATATAGATCACAGTGTCAAACTAATTGGAAAGCTCTTGTTTGGAATTAAAAAGGGTCCAGAGGTGCTGAATGCTGTTCGACCTGCGGGACAACCTCTTGTTGATGACTGGGCTTGCCTGAGAAGCCTGGTAATTACTCCCTCATGACCTCTCAACCAACACATGTTTGATATATTTCCATGATGCTGACATTTGCATTGCCATTGTGAACCTTTTACTATGTCAGTTCGATTTGTTCTTTATATTATTGATCTTAAATCTTATACTTTGGGGAATGGGATTTTTTGACACAACGATTGAGAATTCTTTGCAGTCTTGACTAGTGTGATGATGCCAATGCTTAATACAGGTGAGAACATTTGAGACTCATTGTGGATCTCTCTCTCAATACGGGATGAAGCACATGCGCTCCTTTGCAAACATGTGCAATGCTGGAATCCAGACTGAGCAAATGACCGAGGCATCAGGCCAAGCTTGTGCTCGCATTCCATCTGGTTCCTGGAGTTCTCTTAGTAGGGGATTCAGTGCATGAGTGAAGTGCGAATCATTCTGAACTAAGGATCCACTTGCCGTGCTTAAATCTGCTACATACATATTCCTACTGTATATGTTGAATGGGTTGTTTGTCATTGCTTCACTGTGAATATGACTCGGAAGCACGTATTTCAACTTGTTGTCACATAACATCCTTTGAATGTAGGATGATATTGTCCCCGTTTTGCACGATTTGAAGTACTATAGCTCTGACAGGTGATACAAATGGTGCATGTGAACTCCAGCCTGATTCTAGTAATTGAAAGTGGTATAGATTGTTTGCAAGATGAGGTTATGAATTTGTTTTTAAGAGTGCCCTTTGTTTGCTCAGTCAATACTCAAGCCTGATTCTAAGGATTCGTGAGAGTCTGTTGTCTTTGTAGAGAGAGAAACTCTAAGCTTTGGATTTCTATTACTCGTGAATGAGATGATTTACAATGAGGGGAGAACCTCTTTATATACAAGTACAAAACAAAACGTATTCGTAGATTTCATTTAGATTTAACGGTGGAGATTGCATCTCTTCAACTATAAGTTACCCGCATTTATTACATAACGGTATAATTACTATACCGAAACCCTAGTAGATGGGATAAGTTGAGGGTCAGATGTGTCACGCCCGTCCTATAGAACCTCTTGGACATGCTAAAAGAATTGTGCCCATCTACAGGAAGAGATCTTCTTTATTTTTCTCACAATTTCATCCAAGAATAAAGATATAAAAATCAATTTATGATCATAAATCGACTTTTGAAATAAAATGGTTATCATTTGTGCCCTTAGTGATCCAAGAGTGGACACTTCTATGTTTTTTTCCCTATCTTTGTCTAATTAGGTTTTAAACCAATTGAATGACCAAATGAACTCCAAATTGAATAATTTCAATAGAAAATTAAAGCTTAAGAGAAGTGCCATTTAACTTTTATTAAGGTCATTTCCCTAAATCGTTGCCCAATTAACACGGATTAACCAATTTAGACACTCTAATCAATTTCAGTTCCTGTTTTGACGCAATTAATAAAATTCAAAATAAATATTAACGGATTTTGCTAGTATAATATTCTTTGAATTATTAGGAAAATAACAACTTATTATGAACCTTCTTACCAAAAAAAAAAAAACAACTTATTTGAACCACATATTTAAAAAAAAAAAAAAAGTCCTTACAACAATTTATAATTATTTATTATTTGATTTTTTTGTGGTCCAAAACAGACTATAGATAGCTAGTTTTAGACGTGTTTTACAGTTTTCAAGCTTCAAATTTTTGCAAAAGAGCCCTCCATCTTAGACGAAATTAGACATTTTCCCCTGAGAACTCCAACAGTTTTGAAGGCCATTTCTGACCCTGTCCAAATTCACTCAGATTGCCCGCCCAAAACTTGTTCAAGTTTTATCGAAATTTCTATATTTGCAGTTTAGGACTTTCTTGAACAACGTCTCGTTGTGTGATTTGCAGTCTTGTGGCCGCCTCGGAGCTAATCCCGGATTCGAACCGGAGGTCGGTCAACGAAGCAAATGCCCTTCAGCTTCGAAGTTGGGACTTTCCGGGTGATGCAACAATCTTCGTCAGAATTCCTTCATCGTCCGATGTCTTTCCTCCTTTCTCAGCGGCCGTCGAGCATGGCTGTGCATATTTGCTCTCGAGAAAGAGAGCTGATTTAACACAAAATCTTTTGGAAGTTTTCTGGAATTACTTCGTTGCTACTGAGAACTGTGCTTCATCTCTCTTTGTTGTCTTTGAGAGAGATTCTTCTTACTTATGATTTCCATATCTGAGCAGATGAACAGCAAGGGTGCTGTTCATGTGGATTCCTCTTGGAAAAAACGAGCCATCTCAGTCGCTGCGCCTTGAGCTCCTCCTCTTCTTCTTTTCCTTCTTGGGATTTAACCAGAGCTGGCCAGAGATTTTCTTGTTCTCTTTCTATCCCATTTTTCTCTTTTTTCCGCTCCATAGGTGAAGCCATTTGGATATATTACCGTTGGTTTGGACGATACCCGGTTGAAGTTTCTAGCCCATCATCACTGCTCGCTCGCTCGCACCTTGATTTCACTTCCCGCCGCCTCTCTCTCTCTCTCTCTCTCTCTCTGTTTGTGCTGTGTTTCTATAATGGATTGAAGCTGGGGTGCACTGGACTCTGTTCTTTTCTTTTCCTTTTTCGAGGGCGGAGGTGGACATGGGGGCACCACTAAGTAGTGGTGGGAAGGGGGCACGATCCGAAGGACGAGAGTTTTTGGTATCTTCGAGTGGGCGAGGATGAGCCAAGAAAGGATCTCTGAGATCTAATTCCATCTTTTGGAGGCTCTTTTGTGGTGGTCAAAAAGGCATGTTTTCTTGTCTCTCATTTTGTCCATTTTGTCAAAGCGTTAAGAAAATTGGGGGCGCCGTGTTGTTTAACATGCGGTTTTACCGTTTACGGACTGACGCAACATCATCCATCGTTACCTCCATGACATTACGTTCTCTGTTCGAGAGATCGAGACACAGAGAGAGAATCTATATAGGCCACCGAGCAAGAGTGTGTTGTAGATCCTCGTAAATAGGCCAATTCGGGAGGCGCAAGTAGTTGAAAAAGGCATATGGGTATTGTGTGGTGGATTGGAGTTTTAGTCGTTGTTTGAGACCCCGACATGTTTGGTGGTGCGCAGATCCAACGTTTGATCTGTTGATGATTTTGTTTTCTTTTCTTAAAGAGACATCTTTTATGGAATCTTGAATTGCTTAGGGTGGCCCTTTTGTCCTTTCTCTTTTCGGTTTTAAGGGGATGCATTTGGAGAGAAAAAGAGGGGTTCAGCTGTTATAAGTGGTCCTGGATTTCAAGATAAAAATGGGCCTGACCTTGCGGCTGGAAATATGTTTTTAGTTATTTATTTATTTATTATTATGTTTGTTTGGAGAGGGCTTTATCAAAAGAGATCTAATTATTTCATGGAGGTGTCGGTGATGATGGGGAGAGGCCCACCTTCATTAGCAATTTTCATCCCTACTTTTTCATAGGTATATTTCCATTTCATTTTCTTCTTGTGGTTGGACCTTCATATTCTTGTACCCTCAAATTGAAATTGCTTCAACAATAAAAAAAAAAAAAAGAACAGAGTGCTTTAACTTCTGGGCAACAGCTAATCTTTTTTAATGTCGTTCGAAAATAAATTTGGATTCCGTCCTGCCTTTGCTTGTTTCATTTGTCTACTTCTTTTTTTTTTTTTTTTAATAGTTGGGAAGGTTGTGGATAGTGGTCCCGATGTTACTATTTTCATCTCCTATACTAATCATGGTGGCCCTGGTGTGCTTGGTTTGTACTAAGTAGTTCCTCAAGATGACCTCCATTCGTTGTAGATTGTCTTCATGCGTTTCTCTGGCACATGTTGAGCTAAATTGAGATATTTATACTAAATTCAGAAGTTGGATTGGGTTCCGTATCTCATTTGAACCCCTTCCCCAATCTAGAATTGATTTATATAACTGTGTTCATATCAGAATCTCATGGTTGACATTGACATTTACAGGAATGCCCACCAACTATTTCCTATCTGTTGATGATGTCTTCAAAAAGAAGCACGCGTCTAGGACCTGTGAAAGCTTGGTAAGTTTAAGTCCAGTAAAGCAGTTTCCTTCATACATGATGTTGTCATAAACTTTTCATTTTGTTCTATGTGTTATAAACACTAGTATTTTACCTTGAAGCTTGTGAATTGGGAAGTATATTTGAGGGCCTTCTTCCAGAAGAGAGCAGTTGGAACACCTACCCTGGAGTGCATCCTAGCTCTCCAGCAGAATATGAAACATGTCTTGGTGACTTTATAGTGTTACCAGGATGGAAAACAGATTTAAATCCTTACTTTCTCATTAATGCCTTTGGATGAGAAACATGTACCATTTGCACTCTTATTCTTTCTAGATTAGGAGTCACCATTTCAATGGCGACTTTTTCTCCAATTTAAGGTTGAGAATTTTTCTTGCCATGTACCATGGGCAACCCTTAATGCATAAGTTGGATCACAACAATGTGTATAATTAAGGTCTATGTATTTCCAGTTGTTTAAATTTTATCAAATGATATGATTTTGGACTGTTTGTCTTGCAAATTGAGAATGGAGGAATCAAAAGCACAGTTGAAAAGCCATGATTGGGTCCATTTCTCGTCGTTTTGTTGCAAAGATCAAAAGAAAGATCAGAGATATTTTCCATTAGCACATTCTCCTTTTATATGATTTTGAAGATGTCAACTACAAAAATTTATTGGTTAAAGAGGCAGTCCATTATGCACTATCCTTGACTTGATGCTTGGTAATAAATATGTATCTTAGTTGCTAATTATATGGATTTAAGATCTACATTTTCTGGTGTGCACTGTTCGTGCATTTCCCTTTCAGGCCGATGTTTACCGTCCATATTAGCTTCTGAAGAAAGGGGGGCTGAAGGATGAAAATACCGTTGTTTATATGTATGATGACATTGCGTACAATGAAGAGAACCCCAGGCCTGGAATTATTATTAACAGTCCAATTGGAGATGATGTTCATGAAGGAGTTCCAAAGGCCTATTTTCAAATGCTTAATCACTAGATTATGATAAAAAGTCTTGTCTAGATTTGTCAAAGGTCTGTTTTCAAATGTCAAGTCGCTAGTTATTTTTCTGGTGGTAGGATTACACTGGAGAGGATGATGACGTTAACGACTTTTTCTCTGTGACCCTTGAAAACAAGACGGCTCTTGCAGTAAGCAGTGGGAAGGTTGTGGATAGTGGTCCCGATGTTACTATCTTCATCTCCTATACTAATCATGGTGGCCCTGGTGTGCTTGGTTTGTACTGAATAGTTCCTCAAGATGACCTCCATTCGTTGTAGATTGTCTCCATGCGTTTCTCTGGCACATGTGGAGCTGAATTGAGATATTTGTACAAAAGTCAGAAGTTGGATTGGGCTTCGTATCTCATTTGCACCCCTTCCCCAATCTAGAATTGATTTATATAACTGTGTTCATATCAGAATCTCACGGTTGACATTGACGTTTAACAAGAATGCCCACTAGCCATTTCCTATTTGTTGATGATGTCTTCAAAAAGAAGCACGCATCTGGGACCTATGAAAGCTTGATAAGTTTAAGTCCACTAAAGCAGTTTCCTTCATTCATGACGTTGTCAAAAACTTTTCATTTTGTTCTCTGTGTTATAAACACTGGTATTTTACCTTGAAGCTTGTGAATTGGGAAGTATATTTGAGGGCCTTCTTCCAGAAGGTTTGAACATATATGCAACAACAGCAGCTAATGCAAAAGAGAGCAGTTGGGGCACCAACCTGGAGTGCATCCTAGCCCTCCAGCAGAATATGAAACATGTCTTGGTGACTTTATAGTGTTACCTAGATGGAAGATAGATTTAAAACCTTACTTTCTCATTAATGCCTTTGGATGAAAAACATGTACCATTTGCACTCTTATGCTTTCTAGATTAGGAGTCACCGTTTCAATGGTGACTTTTTCTCCAATTTAAGACTGAGAATTTTTCTTGCCATGTACCACAGGCAACCCTTAATGCATAAGTTGGATCATGGCAATGTGTATAATTATGGTCCATGTATTTCCAGTTGTTTAAATTTTATCAAATGATCTGATTTTGGACTGTTTGTCTTGCAAATTGAGAATGGAGGAATCGAAAGCACAGTTGAAAAGCCATGATTGGGTCCATTTTTCATTGTTTTGTTGCGAAGATCAAAAGAAACATTAGAGATATTTTCCATTAGAACATTCTCCTTTTATATGATTTTGAAGATGTCAACTACAAAAATTTATTGGTTAAAGAGGCAGTCCATTATGCACTATCCTTGACTTGATGCTTGGTAATAAATATGTATCTTAGTTGCTAATTATATGGATTTAAGATCTACATTTTCTGGTGTTGGGCCTTTGACTGGTATAAGTTATCCTTCAAATATTCGAGTTGCTTGTTTTTTAAGGACTAATCCATTGTTTGCCTTTTCAGCCCGTGTGCTCTTATCTAAATAGGAAGTTTTTCCCCGTGTTAGATTTTTAGGGCTTGCTGATTGGTATCTTCTTTCCATGAATACATAGTTACCTACTAATCTAATTTCTTGATAAGTACTGCATGATTTATTAATGAAATTTTTTAGCTTATAGGGACGTTTAGGTAGCTCTTCGTTTTTCTAAGCATGAACTTTGTGTACTTGCATCGAAAAGCATTTCCATTGCAGATAGCTAATCTGCCGGCAATTAAGAATATTGAAGATCAGATGTTTGCAAATTTAGATAGCTGAAAACAAAGAAAGGGGAAAAGAGAAAGGACGTGACTTCGATAGTATCAGATGGAACTTGACTGGATATTTTTTATATTGCAACTCTGGATGTAAATGTCAAATTCATGCTCAATGTGATTGCAGGTGTACTTGTACTCGTTCACAAGCCTCTTTTCCATTGAAATAGTTGGATTAGGTTTATGTGTTTTGATTGGCTCTTAAGAAATCTAAGCTTAAGTTTCACAGCTATAAAGCCAGTCATAATTTCTTTTTGTTTATGTCTTTGTGAACAGCAAGGTGCATAACCTGTGAACCGAATCTCTGCGCCCACAATGCCAACTGGTTAGGACATTGCTGCCGTCATTGTATCAAGCAATTAGGAAGAAAGTAATGTTTATTTTGCCTCTCATTTTTTAGAAGATTTGCTTCCATCAGGCAACTAAGCTCCCAAGTGTGTTTTCAGCAAGGGAGTAAATTTTCCAGCATGTGCAATGCTGGAATCCGGACCAAGCAAATGACCGAGGCATCAGGCCAAGCTAGTCCCTGGAGCTTTCTTAGCAGGGGATTCAGTGCATGAGTGAAGTGGGAATCATCCCAAACTAAGGATCCACTTGCCATGCTTAAATCTGCTACATACATATTCCTGCTGTATATCTTGAATGGATTGTTTGTCATTGCATCGCTGTAAATATGACTCGGAAGCACATATCTCGACTTGCTTGTCACATAACATGCTTTGTGTCACGGGCCGATTGATCAACTCTCGATCACACGTAGGCTGACCCATGTAGCCTTAAGGTTTTACCTCTAAGCAGCCTTTCAACACTCACTCATAAGGATCTTAGAGATCACACGTAGGCTGACCCATGTAGCCTTAAGGTTTTACCTCTAAGCAGCCTTTCAACACTCACTCATAAGGATCTTAGAGAGAGACTTCTAGAGAGAGAAGCCCTGATTTGTATTCACTTGAAAATGAGATGGTTTACAATGAGGGAGAAAACCCTTTATATACAAGTACAAGGCAAACCGTATCCGTAGATCTCCCTTAGATCTAACGGTTGAGATTACATTTCCTCAACTACCAGCTACCTGCATTTATTACATAACGGTACAATTACTTCACCGCCCGCCCCCAGGAGTATTCTAAAAGACTCGAGAAAACCCTAGCAAACAGGATAAGCCGAGGGTCGGATGTGTCACGCCCGTCCCGTAGGAACCTCTTGGACATGCTTTCTTTTAGGCCGTGACACTTTGAATGTAGGATGATATCGTGCCCGTTTCGCATGATTTGAAGTACTGTAGCTCTGCGGACTGGTGATACAAATGGGGAAGAAAGAATGATAGTTTGTGAAAATAACTTATGATGCATGTGGACTCCAGCCTGATTCTAGTAAGTGAAAGCGGTATAGATTGTCTGCAAAAGAGCCCTCCATCTTAGACGAAATTAGACATTTTCCCCCAAAAACTCAAACTAGAACAGTTTCAAGGCCCTCTTGAAAGCAAAGGTTTTTCAGCTTCAAAGTTGGGCCTTTCTGGTGAAAAATAATTTTTCACGTATTGAAATAAAAAAAATAATATTCACGTACAAAAAAAATACATAACTCTGTTTGTTGGAACCAAAAAAATAAATCTGAAAAAATGATAACAATAATATAATAATGATCAAGTCAATATTTGTATAAATCTTTACATATAAAGATGCTAAATCACAACCCAAATACAAAATTGTTTGATTGTAATAAAATTTATAGGAAATTCAGTAGGAGGTGAGATATGACTAACTGAATGCCAATGGTGTTAAGCAGCTTCACAAACTATGCTTCCCAAAATACAGCATCTCGAACCCGTTTGTATTAACACTATACAAATAGAACTTTGTCGAACACTTCTAGAAACTGGCACTCTTGAATAAGTGTTTTTCCAAAGAGGAATTCTAATATTTGAATGACTCTATTTGCCATAAATCAAAGAAGACTTAAGCTCCGTTCGTTTCACGGAAAATAATTTCCGGAAAAACGTTTTCTAATTTTCCGGCGTTCATTTCACGAAAAGTGAATTCCTTGGGGAAAATGTTTTCTATCAAAGGAAAAAAAATGTCTTCTAAAGTAGGCAAAAATGTTTTTCACTTTTGAAAAGTGGAAAACATTTTTTTTTCACTTGATCTCTCTTATCTCACACTTCTACAAATCATCACTTCTTCCTCCCCTTTCTTCTTCTTCTTTTCTTTTTTTATTCGAATTATTTTTTAATTTAAATTATTTTTAATTTCCTTTTTCTTTTCTTTTTCTTTTTTTTTTCTTTTCTTTGTTTCCAAACTTTTTCTTTCTTGCTAGTTGTCAAATCAAGTGAACCTCAAGCTCATCGATCTCAAACTTGCGCTCGTCGATTTGGCAAGCCTCGAGCTTGATGCTCATGCTCACCAATCTAGGGAGCGGAAAATATTTTCCTTACTGAACACCGAAAAAAAAATTTCAAAATATTTTCAGGTTTTAGCCGAACACTAGAAAATATTGTCATTTTCCTAGAAAATGACTTCTGGGAAAATATTTTCCGGAAATAGTCCATTTTCCGCGAAACGAACGGACCCTAAAAGATAATCATTTTTATAAGGATTATCTAAGAATTGTTGCGGAGAGAGTCTAGAAGATCCATCATTAACACATCCCTTACTGCAAGTAAAATCTACTACACAAAAATCAAGGAATTCGTCCTTTAACGCGTCTATCCATTAATTCGTTTATAAATGCATCAGAAAAATATTGCAAAACCTAATGCATCTAAAGAAATGCCTTCATTAACGCATAAATTAATTCATCCATAAAATTGTTCCAAGACTATGCACGAGGGAGGGAGGGCTGGAGGAAGGAACGCTTCCATTAACTCATCCATTAACGAAGGTTGAAGAAGAAATGTGTGAACTTATGGTGAGCCATTAATATCATTAATTTCAACAATCCCCCACATTAAAGGGTCAACAAAATATTTTTATTTTGACTCGTGGAAGTCCAAGTGTGCCCATGGAGATAAATTGCATAAAGATAGGTAGCTTTCACTTTGCTTTCACTTTAAACCATCTTTAGTGAAAGCCTATTGGACTAACTTAACTAATCAATGGACTAAGCCTTGAATTGCCAGTTGTTGATATAAGCCCAACCAATAAACCTCACACAAAGTATTGCAAAGTTAAGATTGGTTCTCCATTTTGTTCATTATTTCGGCCTCGAACCTCTCGAGATTTACGTGTTTTAGAAAATCTAGTCTAAAGATTTTCATGGAGTTGGCTAGCTTCACACATATAGGGGCATTCCTACCAAAGGTATCCTATCTTAACTTACTAGAATTTTGAAATCTAAGTTATATGAATCATTAAACGCATAGCATGTCCTTAAAATGCTATAGGAATCACTTGCATCATATGAGTGGGGAACAATGTTCACACTAGAGTATCCACAATTTTCTTTTACCCCATTCCCCTCGATGTGCAATTTACTTGCTCTCTCAATAAACTTTTTGTTAGTGAGTCCGCAATATTTTCTTTTGACTTTACAAAGTTTAAAGAAATCATTCTATTCGAGAGCAACTGTCTTATGGTATTATATCTGCGAGGACTGTGTCTAGACTTACTATTATATATTACATTATGTGCCCTTGCAGTTGCTGCTTGATTGTCACGATAAATGCATACCGTAACCACGGGTTTTGGCCACAATGGAACATCCTCTAAAAATTGTTGAAGCCCCTATGCCTTTTCAGTAGCTTTATCCAAAGCAACAAACTCCGATTCCATCATGGAGCGTGTTATTAAAGTTTGCTTCGAAGATTTCCAAGATACTGTTGCATCTTCTAGTGTGAATACATATCTGTTAGTCGATTTCAATTCATCAGGATCTAAAATCTAGTTAGCATTTCAATAGTCTTCCAAAATAGCATGACATTTCCCATATTGCAAAATATAGTGTTTGATTCTTTTTAGATAACCTAACATTCTCAATAGAGCATTCCAATGCTCATGACCAGGATTACTAGTGTATCTACTTAGTTTTCTAGTTCATGATGTACATGATGCTACTAATTACTTGAGAGTACTCTAGCTATTTAATACTATCTCCAGTATTCTTTCGTAAAGTTAGGTGTGGAAGACAGAGATTATCACACATCTTTAATGCCGAACCCTTTAAACCTCTCAATTACATTTTCAATGTAATGAGATTGTGTTAAACTTAGACTATTAGAATTTCTTTAAATTTTGATGCCGAGTATAACATCCGTAATACCTATGTCTTTCATCTCAAATTTTTTCTTGAGAACATTTTTGGTGTTTTTGATAACCTTAATATTATCTCCAAGAATTGGCAAATCATCAACATATAGAAAAATGAGTACATAACGTGGATTTAGTGTATACATATCTGTCACACTCATTGATTTTATACCCACATTAGATCATCACACAATCAAACTTCTCATGTCATTGTTTAGGAGTTTGTTTAAGTCCATATAATGATTTAACAAGTCTGCACACTTTGTGTTATAGTCCTTTGACCTTGAATTCTTCAAGTTGTTTTATGTAAATCTCCTCATCGAGATCACCATTCAAAAATACAGTTTTTGCATCCATCTAATGTACTTACAAATTGTATGGCGAAGCTATAGCAATTAACATCCTACCTAATGTTATTCTTGTTACTCGTGAATAGGTAGCAAAGTAATCTAAACCCTCTCTTTGTCTAAACCCTTTGGCTACAAGTTGTGTTTTATACATATCTATGGAACCATTAGCTCTACGCTTCTTTTTGAATATCGATTTACATCCAATTGGTTTATTTTCTGATCAACCAATTTCCAAGTATAGTTACTTAGGATATAATCAATTTCATTATCAACAGTTTATTTCCAAGTAAGGAGCATTTGGAGTTGACAATACCTCTTGAAAAGTTTGAGGCTCACCTTCTTACATGTATGTGAGAAAGTCAAGTTTGAAAGATTTTTCAATTCGTGACTTCTTGCTTATATGAAGTTCAACTTCTTTGGCCTGAAATTTGTCATTTTCAGATTCTAATTTTCTAAATCTTTTCTGAGATAATTCACCTTGATTTATTTTTGCAGGATATATATCCTCAAAGAATTCAACATCCTCCAATTCTAGGATAGTATTGACATGGATTTCCGCATTATCATATATGTGAACCAAAAATCTGTATGCACTGCTACTTTGAGCATAATCGATGAATATGCAATCCACCGTTTTAGGTCTCAACCAAGTTTGTTTATGAGGAGAAATTGCTACCTTAGCTAGGCACCCCCACACTTTCAAAAAATTATAGGACGACAATCTTCCATTCCAAAACTCATATAGAGCTTTACCTGTCTCTTTATGGGGTATTTTATTAAGAATATAGTTTGTAATTAGAACTACCCCCCACAAGTTTTGAAGTAAATCCAAACTTAAGAGCATAGCACTAACCATTTCCTTTAAAGTTCTATTTTTTTTGTTCAACAATTCCATTTTGCTGTGGAGTATAAGTATAGTTGTTTGGAGAGTTACCCCAAACTAGCACAAAACTTCCTAAAACTAGTAGAATTGTATTCTCTTCCTCTATCAAACCTATGCACTTTGATTCGTTTATTAAGTTGATTCTCGACCTCATTTTTGTACTTGATAAGTATGCTCATAGCCTCATCTTTGCTATTTAACAAATAAACATAGCAAAATTGAGTATAATCATCTACAAAGGTGATGACGTACTTATTTCCTTATCTACTTTCTATAAACTTTAAATCACAAAAATCATTATGAATTAGTGGTAGAGGTTCACTTGTTCTTTCAATCAATTTGAAAGGCTTCTTAGCTAACTTAGTTTCAACACAAATTTCACACTTGTAATGGGCATCCAAGTCAAAATTAGCCATAAGTTTGCTATCATTTTTCATTGTACTGTAGTTTACGTGTCCTAATCTACCATGCCATAAAAAAAAAAAAAAAAAAAAAAGAGAGACATAATAGTATAAACTAACAAATTTTATTTATTAATAATCTTTGGATACAAGAATTTCGAGTTTATATCAATGACAGCCACATTGGCTTTGAACAGATTATTATAGAAGTACAATTTCCTCACGTACATCTCTCCTTTAGAAAGTATAAACTTATCAGATTCAAAAACAATTTTGAAACCCTTGTTGAGTAGTATGGAGCTAAAAATGAGATTCTTCTGAATTTCCGATACATGGAGCACATTTAACAGAACAATTTTTTTGCTAGAGGTGAACTTCAAAATCACTTTTCCTTTCCCAACAATCTTTACTAATATAGAGTTAGCCATGTAGAGCTTTTCTTCTTCTTCAACCTTCTCGTAAAAGGAGAATGTGTGTTTATCCACACAATGTAATTATAGCATCTGTGTCTGACTACCAATTGGCATTGTTCGACACTAATGATACCTCAGACACCACCATAATAGTCAGTTTCTCATTTTCTTCATACTCTGTCAGATTTGGCTACTTTACTCCACCACCATCCTTGCCTTTGTTTAGGCACTTCTTGCAATACTTAGCACGATGACCAGACTTATTGCAAATAAAACACGCCCCTTTGAATTTTATGTATTGTTCCTTCTACTTGTCATTTCCTTGAAAACATTTATTCCTCTTCATATTTTGTTTAGAATTTGAGGACTCCATAATGTTGGCCTTTGATTCAATAGGAGGGTTTGCATTCCTTTTGTTGTCCTCTTCAATTCTAAGACATAGAATGAGAGCTTCAAGACTCGTCTTTTCCGTTTGTGCTTCAAATAATTTTCGAAGTCTAACCAGCCTGAAGGTAGCTTCTCAATAATAGCCACCACTTGGAATGACTCACTAAGTAACATTTCCTCAATGAAGATGTTATTTAATTTATTTACAATTCCTAAACCCGATTCATAATAGATTTAAAATCAACCATTTTGAAATCCAAGAACTTGGTAACTGTGAATTTCTTGGTGCCTATATCCTCAGTTTTATATTCCTTTTCTATGGACTCCCATAATTGTTTAGCAATTCAAATGTTACAATAAACATTATAAAGAGAATTTACTTAACAATTAAGGATATAATTTTAGCATGGGAAGTTCCCGTGCTTCCAAGCCTCCAATGCCCCAAGGGTAGTGACATCTTGCTCATATGGACTAATTATCGGACATACATTTGATGAGTACTTGAAATTTAACGTGGTCAAACAGAAGAAAATCTTCTATAGCCACTGCTTAAAGCCCACCCGAGTCAAGTTTTTTGGTTTCTAATTTTGGTTTCTAGGCAAAGCATGTTGAACCATCTCTCCAAAAATTAGACCATATGCCATTTGGCATGTAATGTTTTGAAAGACAGTCCCAAGTATGTCAATCAAGCGACTTGTGCCCGCACCACCATGTATGGTCTCGACCCAAAGGCCTGCAACATTTGCTGCCACAACACCAAGCCTCGAGGTATAAATCTCTCCACCAGTAGTGTCTTCAAAAATGTTCCATACATCATTTGGTACTTGATTGTTATTAGCCATCTTGATTTTCTGATAGACACAACAAATAGTAAGAAAATACGTGACCAATCGCCTTAAGATTGTTGAAAAATTAATTTTACGTATTAGAATAAAAAAAATAATATTCACATATAAAAAATACGTAACTCTATTTGTTGGAACCAAAAAAATAAATTTGAAAAATGATAACAATAATATAATAATGATCAAGCTAATGTTTGTATTAATCTTTATATATAAAGATGTTAAATCATGATTCAAATACAAAGTTGTTTGATACAAGGTGAGATACGGCTAATGGAATCTCCTTAAGGCGATTAGTTCCTACCATTAATGTTAAGCAGCTTCACAAAACATGCCTCCCAAGATGCAGCACTTCGAACCCGCTTATATTAACACCATACAAACAGAACTTTATCGAACACTTCTAGAAATTGACACACTTGTAGGAGTGTTTTTTCAAAGAGGAATTCTAATAGTTGATAATATCTGGGCCTAATCAAAAAAGACTTGAAAGATAATCATTCTTATTGTGGAGACTCTAGAAGATCCGTCATTAATACGTCCCTTAATGCGAGGAAAATCTACTGCACAAGGATCAAGGAATTCGTCCCGTCCATCTATTAATTCATACATAAATGCTTGTTGCATCGGATTGAAGAAATACGTCCATTAATGTATTAATTAATTCGTCCAGAAAACTGTTCAAGGACCGATGCGCGAGGGCTAAGGAACAGATCCATTAAATCATCCATGAACGCCGAAGGTTGAAGAAGAAACATGTGAACTTATGTTGAGTCATTAATACCAGTAATTTCAACACTTTTCGTGTAATGCGACAGTCTTGATCAGAATTCCTTCGCCGGCCGATGTCTTTCCTCCTTTCTCAGTAGGTCGTGGAGCATGGACGTGCGTTTGCTCTCGAGAAAGAGAGTTCATTTACACGAAATATTTTGGCGACGTTCCATTTCAGAGACGGGAGTTTTCTGGAATTCGCATCGTTGCTACTGAGAACTTTCTTGTTTTTGAATCGAGTTTTTCCTGGTCTCTTTCTGCGCCTCACCCCTCTCTGGATGTTCAATGCGTTTGAATTCACGAACCCCCCCTTGATGGCTTTGAAAGAGATTCTTCTTACTTTTGATTTCGAGCTCTGAGCAGATGAACAGTAAGGGTGCTGTTCATGTGGATTCCTCTTTGGAAAAACGAGCCATGTTGGTCGCGGCGCCTTGAGCTCCTCCTCTTCTTCTTCTTCTTCTGCATGTTTCTTGAAATCTAACCAGAGCTGGCCAGAGATTTCCTCGTTCTCTTTCTCTCTCCTCTTCTTTTTTCCCTTCCTCCATAGGTCAAAGCCATTTTGGTTTCGTTACCACTGTTTTGGACGATTCCCGATTGAAGTTTCCAAACCATAATCATCGCTCCCTCGCTCGCCCTTGGATTTCTTGGTTTTCTTCTAGATGAGCTTTGGTTTCGTTACCATTTTGGTTCGTAGCTGTTTAATCGTTCCCGCCACCCTCTCTCTCTCTCTCTCTCTCTCTCTCTGTTTGTGCTGTGTTTCTATAATGGATCGAAGCTGTGGTGCACTGGGCTTTGTTCTTTTTTTTCCTTTTCTTCGAGGGGTGGAGGTGGACATGGCGGCACCACTTAGTAGTGGCGGGAAGTGGGTACGATCCGAAGGATGAGAGTTTTTTTGTACCTTCGAGTGGGCGAGGATGAGCCAAGAAAGGATCTCTGAGACCTAATTCCATCTTTTAGAGGCTCCTTTGCGGTAGTTAGAAGGCATGTTTTCTTGTCTCTCTCTGTGTCCATTTTGTCAAAGTGCCAAAAAAAAAAAGTAAAAATGGAGGCGTTGTGTCGTTTAACATGCGGTTTTACTGTTTACGGACTGACCTAACATCATCCATCGTTACCTCCATGACATTACGTTTTCTGTTCGAGAGATCGAGACAGAGAGAGAATCTATATAGGCCACCGAGCAAGAGCGTGTTGTAACTTGTAGATCCTCGTAAATAGGCCAAATCGGGAAGCACGAGTGGTTGAAATGTGCACATGGGTATAGTGTGTACTAGCGTTTTAGTCGTCGTTTGAGACCCTGACATGTTTGGTGGTGCGCGATCTAACCTTTGATCTTCTGATGATTTTGTTTACTTTTCTTACCACGACATCTTTATGGAATCCTGATTTGCTTAGCGTCTTCCCCCTCCTTTTTTCCATTTCTTTCTTTCTTTCTTTCTTTTCTTTTCTTTTTTTGTTAAAGGGGATGCGTTTGGAGAGAGAAGAGATCGGCGGTTATAAGTGGTCGTGGATTTCAAGATAAAAATGGGCCTGATCTTGTGGCTGGAATTTTTTTTTTTTTAATGTTTGTTTGGAGGGGCTTTATCAGAAGAGATCTAATTATTTCATGGTGGTGTCGATGATGATGATGATGGTGAGAGGCCCACCTTCATTATCAATTTTTATCCGTACTTTTCCATTTCATTTTTTCTTGTGTTAGTACCTTCATATTCACGTGCCCTCAAATTAAAATTGCTTCAACAATATAAAAAGGAACATAGTGCTTTAACTTCTAGGCAACAGCTTTTTTTTTTTTTAATGTCATCAGAAATAAATTTGGATTCCTTTTTGCCTTTGCTTGTTTCATTTGTCCTGCTTTTTTTTTTATT
The DNA here is from genome assembly GCA_017140255.1 of Eucalyptus paniculata subsp. matutina. Classification (NCBI taxonomy): domain Eukaryota; kingdom Viridiplantae; phylum Streptophyta; class Magnoliopsida; order Myrtales; family Myrtaceae; genus Eucalyptus; species Eucalyptus paniculata. The sequence continues at coordinate 53,753,491 of CM029437.1, read as the reverse complement.
ATTTTAAAGTTGTTGATAATATGCACTCCTCGTGCATTTTCCTTTCAGGCCAATGTTTGTTGTGCATATCGGCTCTTAAAGAAAGGAGGGCGAAAGGACTAAAATATCATTGTTTTTATGTATGACGACATTGCGTGCAAACGAAGAGAACCCTAGGCCTGGAATTATTATTAACAGTCCAGATGGAGATGATGTTTATGGAGTTCCAAAGGTCTGTTTTCAAATTCTTAATCACTAGTTTAGGATGAAAAGTTTTCTCTAGATTTGTCAAAGGTTTGTTTTCAAAATGTTTAGGTAACTAGTTACTTTTTCTAGTGGCAAGATTACACTGGAGAGGATGTTGACGTTCATAACTTTTTCTCTGTCATCCTTGGAAACAAGACTACTCTCATAGTGGTCCCGATGTTACTATCTTCATCTAATATACTAGTCATGGTGGCCCTAGTGTGCTTGGCATGTACTCAATAGTTCCCCAAGATGACTTGTTGTAGAATGTCTTTCATGTGCTTATATGGCACATGTTGAACTGAACAGAGATCTCTGTACTAAAGTCATAGAAGTTGGACTGGGCTCCATATCTCATTTGCACCTCTTCCCCAATTTAGAATTGATTTATATAACTGTGTTCATATCAAAATTTCGCGGCTAACATTAATGTTTAACAGGAATGCCCACCAACCCTCTCCTATCTATTGATGATGTCTTCAAAAAGAAGCATGCGTCTAGGACCTGTGAAATTAAATTCACTAAAGCCGTTTCCTTTTCCTTCATACATGACATCATCATAAACTTTTCATTTTGTCCCCTTTGTGCTATAAACACTGGTATTTTACCTTGAAGCTTGTAAATCGGAAAGTATTGTTGAGGGCCTTCTTCCAAAAGGTTTGAACATATATGCAACAACAGCAGCTAATGCAGAAGAAAGTAGTTGGGGCATCTATTACCCTCCCCTGAGAGTGTTCTAGCCCTCCAGTAGAATATGAGACATGTCTTGGTGACTTGTACAGTGTTCCCTGGATAGAAGACCGGTAATCTCAAATCCTTATTTTGTCATTCATAACTTTAGTTGAGAAACACATACCATTTTTGACTATTTCTAGATTAGGAGTCACCGTTTTGATAGAGACTTTTTCTCCAATTTGGGATTTATAATTTATCTTGCAGTGTATTGTGGGCGATCCTTAGTACATTAGTTGAATTGTAGCAATGTGGATGATCATGATGCATGTATTCCCAGTTGTTTAAATTTTATCGAATGATCTGATTTTGGAATGTTTGTCTTGCAAATCGAGAATAAAGGAATCGAAATGAAAAGCCATGATCGGGTTCAACTGTCATTGTTTAATTGTGAAATTCAAAAGAAAGATCAGAGATATTTTTAATTAGCACCTTCTCCTTTTATATGATTTTGAAAATGTAGACAACAGCAGTTCATTGGTCAAAGAGGCAGTCAAGTATGCACAATTTCCTTGACTTGATGCTTGGTAATAAATACGTATGGTAGTTGTTAATTATATGCTATAAAGATCTTCGTACATTTTCTGATGTTGGGCTTTTGGCGAAGATACAAGTAATCCTTTGACTATTCATTTTCCTGGTTTTTTAAGGACTCATCCATTGTTTACCTTTTAAGCCTGTGTGTTCTTATCTGAATAGTTAGTTTTTTTCCCCGTGTTAACTTTTGAGGGCTTGCTGATTGGTATGTTCTTTCCATGAGTGTATAGTTACCTACTAATCTAGTTTCTTAATAAGTACTTCATAATTTATTATTGAAATTTTTTAGCTTATATGGACTTCGAGGTAGCTTTTCTGTTCTGAGCATGAACTCATTGTGTACTTGCATCAAAAAGTATTTCCATTGCAGATTGCTAATCTGCCGGCAATTAAGAATCTTGAAGATCTGATGTTTGCAAATTTAGATAGCTGAAAAAAAAAAAAAAAAAAAAAAAAAAAAAAAAAAAAAAAAAAAGAGGAAGGAGGAAGGACATGACTTCCATAGTATCAGATGGAACTTGACAGAATATTTCTTATGTTGCAACTCTGTTTATGCATATGAAATTCATGCTCAATGTGATTCCAGGTGTTCTTGTTCTAGTTTACAAGCCTCTATTCAATGGATCAGGTTAATACGTTTTGATTGGCTCTTGAGAAATCAAAGCTTATGTTTCACAACTATAAGGCCAATCATAATTTATTTTGTTTATGTCTTTGCGAACAACGAGGTGCATACCCTGTGAACCGAATCTCTGCACCAGCAATACCAACTGGTAAGGACATTGCTACTGTCATTGTGTTGAGCAATTAGAAAGAAAGTAATGTTTATTCTACCTCTCATTTTTGAGAAGATTTGCTTCCATCAGGCAAAAGAGCTCCCAGTGTCTTTTCGGCAAGGGAGTAAATTTTGTAGTACATTTCTTGGTTTTCATACAGTGCAAGCACATGGAAGAAGTTACTCCTTACTGTTGCCTGGACTGCTTAAGATGCTCCTCACTTTCTCCCTGTGCTTCTTCTTCTCGTCCTTATGATATTTCTTTGTGCTGGCATATGCAGGTGAAAAAGAGGACAGCTGATCACAACTCTGCCTACGGTTCCCCCGTCGATGCAATATGGTGATATGGGGTTAAGTAAGGAAAATCTCTTCCTGTACATGGGCGCAAATCCTGCAAATGATGACTTTCTTTTGCGGCGATGACTCCCTAGGGCCTCCTCGGAAAGCTGTTAACCAGTGGGATGCCGATCTGCTCCATTTTCTAGGACGACATTTCACTCTCCCTTCGTCATGTTTGGGACTGCACGCTTTAAATGTTAGTCATAGCATCGCCACATGCTAAATGTTTTAAGGATAGACTTCTCGATGGTGTAGTCACATGCAGCTGTCTGGTCAATTGCTACCTCTCTTGGGTAGTTTCCCTAATGAGAATCACGGGATCAATTGAAGGACGAGCTACTAAAAGGGATTACAGTAGTATTTTGAAGAAACTTGAGGGGTGGTCTGGCAAAATGGGAACTGTAGAACCGTAAGTCAGTCGATGGAACCCTGATTTCTTTGGTGAAAGTGTTAGGACAAATTAAAAGGACTTCCTTGACTAGAAAAGCCAAACTGTTCAGCCATAAGCTTTTGACCTTTGACATAAAAGTAAGTGAAAAATTGTCTCTTCCTTTCAACTCATCTTCTCATTCTTCTCTTCACAAAATAAAAAATAAAAATCGGTATTGTCAATTGCCCTCACGTGACGGTTGTATGTATAAGCCTTTTGTAACCAAATCTGATTTTGCATCCACCTCTGTTTCAGTTCCATTAAGCTCCTGAGGGCCTTCTTAGAAACTTGATGTACAGAAGCAATTTTTTGAGGCAATGTCGGATCGATGTAAAGAGGTCACGGTGTGACACTCATTGAAAAGCTCTTGTTTGGAACTAAAAAGGGTCCAGAGGTGCCGGATGCCATTCGATCAGCAGGACAACCTCTTGGCCTGAAAAGCCTGGTAATTATCACTTTATGACCACTCAACCAACAGACGTTTGATATATTTCTGTGATGCTGAGATTTGCATTTAAGAGCCTCTTACAATCTCAATTTGATTTGTTTTTTATATCATCGATCTTGAATCTTACAGCATGGGGGAAGGGGATCTTTCGACGCAACAATCAAGCATTCTTTCCAGTCTCGACAGCTGCGATCGATGCCCATGCTTACTGCAGATGAGAGCATTCGAGACTAATTGCGGATCCCTCTCCCAATATGGGACGAAACACATGCGCTCCCCTTTGCAAACATGTGGTGCAACGCGGGAGTCCAGACCCGACCAAATGACCGAGGCATCAGGCTTGCGCTCACATTCCATCCTGCTCCCTGGAGCTCTCAGTAGGGGGAATCATTCCAAACGGAGGGTCCCCGCTTCGCCATTCTTATAGATCCGCTACAGATCTATATTCCTTCCGTATTATCTCGAATGGGGTCGTTCGTCATCGTCCCGTGCCCGTTTTGTGCGATCTGAAGTACTGCCTGAACAGGGAAGGAAGCTCGATGCATTTTGCCAAATAATTGATGCTGCATGTGGGTCGAGCGCTTGCAGTCAAAATCCTCCAGCCCGATTCTAGCGATTGTCCTGCGAGACGAGGCCACGACCCTTTCGGCTTTCGCTTAGTCAACGATCGGGCCTGACGATTCCATGGATTTGCGGGAGCCTGTCGTCCTGGCAAGATGCTGCAACCACATGGGATTCGCGTCCCAGTCCTTTTGTGGTTGATAGGGCGGAAACCCGGAGCCACGCACACGCTCGATTCCCTCCTCTTCCCTCCAGAATCATCTCACTCTTTTCCTCTCGCGGACGGATGGAGTTTTCGCCTTGCTGGGCGAGCGGTGTTTCTTTTTCAAATGTCGCATTTATTGTGTCAGAAGAGGTGTTTGTCCGGACGTTGGAAGATGTATATGGTCGTGAACACCGCCGACGGACGATGCGAAATTGTCCTGGCTCGGGGGGGAAAGGTACATGCGCGCGTGAGGACAGCCCGGGATTTGATCTTGTTCGCCTGTTACTTTAAAAAGGGTGGGAAGAGATAACTTTAACAATCCGCTTTTTTTATGGTGTTATCGGAAATCGGTTAGAGCGATAATTGCTTATTTTCTCTCGAAGGGTTTGTTAAGGGACCTTCGAGAAGGCAGGTGGTCATGGTCTCTCAACCATACGGGCGTGCAAGCATTATAATCCCTCTTTCCATAAAAGGGTTGTCGTCCTTTGGAAAGAGTTGGAAATCTATTGACTCTATGATGGAAATGAGAAGCATTGACCGACTCCTATGGGTCAAATTCTTTAACTTTTATGCCTCCGGTGGTGTCTTATTGTGTAACTTGTGTCGCGTGTGTTTTCTTGAGAGCGCCTTTAGATTTGATTTTAGCTGCAATAGAGAAAAAAAAACAAGGAAAGGGTAATCAAAATGGAACGATGTCTATTGATAGATGCAATTAAAATTAGATATAGTTGATGTGTTACGTAAAATGAACGCGATTGGTTGTTTTTTATTCAATATACCCTCTGAGGATATAAGGAGTCGCCATGATTGCATCGTCGGATGTCTGCTGTGCATTTTCTGCATAGAAATATGCATGATTGGATTACTAGTCAAAGGTTGAAACCTACTATAGTAGTATAAAATATTGCCATCCACGTTCCGGAAATTAGGAAAGTTTCTTAGCAAAGAACAAACGCCTTGACTTAAATTTAGCCCTCGAATGGCTCGAGAGCTTGATGTAGCTTACAAGCATCCTACCCTTTCAAGAAATTTCGTATCGCGATAGAGGGATTTGACATTTCCGACTTATTAACGATCGACCTAAATACTAATTAATTATATTGAATGAAGAAATAATTTTAATTTTTAATACGTTAATCACACATAATATGAAAAATAATTCATAGCTCGAAGATATCATACTTTTTTTTCCCCTGATTTAGGCGTTTATTTAAATTTTGCTGAAGGCTGATCCCCCATCAGCCAAAATCAGGCAGCCAGGGGACAGCTCCTCCTCGCCTCCGAACCGTCGATCTCACTTGGCCACACTTTGGATCCAACGGCTCCGGAAGAGCCGCTCGCACGGTCGTTCGCGTCCGAGCATATACACGCAGGAGAAGTCACCCCCTTCGTATGCACGCTATGCAGCAGCGAGATCTGATCGACGGAGAGTGCACGGAAATTCGTGCACCCTCGGCTATAATAATAATTCCCCCCCCCCTCCCGTCCCTCCCTCCCGTCTTTAAAGAAAAAAAAAAAAAAAAAAATTCATAAATCCAAAACTTAATCGACCGGGGTAGCCCTTAGTTGCGATCCCAATTTGATCTTTGGGTCAATCATTTGATTAATGACGGGGTCACATCTCCTATTCTTCAATAATTTTCAATGATCATAATTTCGCAAAAATAAATAAAAAAAAATAAAAGATCTTTTGTCAATAGTCTTTTAACCCAATAGAAAATGTGATCAGCCCGTTTAATCGCCATTTTCCTAAAAAGCGTTCCCAAGGGCTAAAAAAAGGATTGGTCCACAAGGGAGAAAATGGCCTGTTCCACTATCTCTCCTTTTGAGTAGAATTGATCATAATTAGCCAAATTCATCGAAATTTTCTTAGATTCCCTTCCTCAAAAGTAGAGGGCGATCCATAAATATCGTGCCAAGTGTTTAGAGAAAAAGAAAGAACGCCTTATTTGCAATTATTTTGTTTATTGTGTGTTTTTGTTCGTTACTGAAAAGTTGGCAATGTTACATACTATGAGTAGAAGTAATCACAATGCTAATGAACTTATGAGGCAAAGCATTTTGTCACGATGGATTGTTCTAGGTTGTGCTTAATTATGTTTCACTTTCTTTTTTTTTTTCTTTTTTTTCATGTCATCAAGTTTGAGCAAGCAATTCTCTTGTTAACAATTTCATCATTAGCCCATTAATTCTAGGACGATTTGGTGAATTGAGTGTATTTTATGGTTTTCTTAATCAAAGACCGATTGCCAACAAAAAGTTCTTAAGTTTGATTGTTCGATCCATTTTGTTATAACACTTGTTTGAGACTCCTCAACGATAGTGGTAACTTTTGAAATAAATGAAGTGATTGGGTGGATGATATAAATTAAAATGAATTCAAACATAACACAAATTTAAGATAAAAAACAAATCTTTTTTCGACATGCTTAACGGAAATTTTGGGAAAAAATTGAATGGTTGGATTTTCATGATATATGAAACAATTGGATGAAAGAAATCGAAATGAATTCGAAAATGACACAAGTTCAAGATAAAATAATAAATCTTTTTCAACATGCCTAGCAAAAATCTCGGAAAAAAATGGCATGGTTGGGATCTTCATAATAAACGAAACAATCGGACGAAAGAAATCAAAATGAATTCGAAAACGACACAAATTTAAGATTAAATAATAAATCTTTTCTCGACACGCCTCGCAAAAAATTTCGAAAAAAAAAAATAAAAAATTGCATGGTTGGGATTTTCATACAAGAGCAGCAACAATGATGGACCGACCCCGGATTTATAAAAAAAATTTAAAAAAACCCCGTCCGAACATCGTAACGGCGTCGGGCGAAGATTCCGTCAAGCTCCGCCAAACGCCGTTACCCGAGTGGCCAGCAAGGGGCCAAAATGAAAATTTATGAAAAGAAGAGATAGAGAAAGAGAGGACCCGCGGAAACGGGACGGACGAGGGTGGCGAGGGCGCGGAAACAGATCTCGGCCGTCCGATGCAGAACCGACGGCCAGGATCCCATCGGCGCGAACGGTTGATGCCGTCGGGGGGGCCTTGCGGGTATAAAACTCGCGTTTTACAACGGCGCGGCACAAAGCGAGAAAGAGAGAGAAGGAAGGAGAGAGAGAAGAAGAGAGAGAGAGTGTATTTTCTCTGCGAATTTTCTCTCGTTTTCTCGCTGTTTCCCGAGAAACTGAGGAGGCGGGTCGGGTGGGTTCGCCGGAGGGAATGTCGAGGATCTGAATCGGGCCGGACGGGGAGTGCGGAGAGAGAGGTTCGTGGCCGGATTCCGGCGACTGGGTGTGTGTGTGTGTGTGTGGATTTTTCTCTTCTCGCGACTCTCGGCGAGAATGGTTCTGACTCGGTTCGTTTCGCGCAGTTGCAGACATCGCGCTCGTCGTCGGAGGAGGAGGGAGCGTTCCGGGAGAGCGAGTCGGAGACTCAGTCCCGAGCTTTCCGTTTCGCCGAGACGATTTGCGGAGCGGCCCGGCGGCGGTTTTCGCCGGCAGGAGTCAGGTGAGGTTCTTTCGCTTCCGGAGACGGACGCGATTCGATCTCTCCCCCGAGCGCGCTTCTCGCTTTGGTTTCCTTTGCGGCTTTCTTGATTTCGACCGGCTCGTGTTCTGATTCTCTCTTCGCGTCGCAGGTGCATTTCCGGGGTCCTCGAGCTGTTTCCCGGAGAGATTACGGGAGCGAGCTCATCCCGATCGGCCGACGCGGGAGAGGCTGTTCTTCCCTCCGCGCGCAGATCAGCTGCTTCCGGAATCGGAGAACCGGAACCGTTCATGAGAGTCGGCGATTTCGTCTCTGGAATGTCGTGATTTGGACGAATCCCTGTGGCTAGGCCGCGATTTCCAGTTACGCGGAAGCATGCTTTTTTGGACAATCGGACACGCCTGTAATTCGTGAATCTAACTAATAAACGGTGCGATAACGATAATCAATTGAGGAAATTTGGCTAATCCGGAGCTGAAATCGGGGGGAGGTAGCTGGGGATTTGGTTCTCTCCGGTTCCGCGGCCGGAAAAGGCCCGTTAAGGACTATCGAATCGGAGCAGACGAAGGTGAGTTCTGTGCTCTGTTCTGTTTTCCAGTGGGTCCTTTTCGGGCTTCGATTCGTGAAGAACTCTAATTCGCGTCTCTCTTCGTTGTAATCTGCAGTCCTGTGGCCGAATCGGAGCTACCGGATTCGAATCGGAGGCGGGTCGACGGAGCGAAGGCTAATCAGCTTCGAAGTTGTGGACTTTCCTGGTAATGCGACAGTCTTCATCGGGATTCCTCCATCGTCCGTGTCTTTCCTCCTTTCTCGGTGGCCGTCGAGCACGGATGTGCATTTGCTCTTGAGAAAGAGCTGATTTGCACGAAATCTTTCGGCGACGTGCCATTTCAGAGATTGGAATTTTTTTTGAATTACTTCGTTGCTTCTGAGCACTTTCTTGTTTTTGAATCGAGTTTTTCCGGGTCTGTTTACTCTCTGTCTCTCTCTGGTGTCTTCTGCCTCATCTCTCTTTGATGTTCTGCTGGTGGATCTTCAATACGTTTGAATTTCACGGACCCTCCTTTGTCCCCTTTGAAAGAGATTCGTCGTCTTCTTCTTCTGATTCCGAGCTCTGAGCAGATGAACATCTCGGCTCAAATGAGCAGTTTTTACCATCGAAGGGTGCTGTTTATTATGTGGATTTCTCTTTGAACAAATGAGCCATCTTGGTCGCTCCTTGAGCTCCGCTTCTTCTTTTCCTGCATTTTTTCTTGAATTTAACCAGAGCTGGTCAGAGATTTTCTTGCTCTCTCTCTCTCCCCTCCTTTTTTTCGCTCCACATACGAAGCCATCTGGCCATCGTTTTGGGCGATTCCGATTGAAGTTCTATTGCTCATCACCATTGCTCGCTCGCTCTTGAATTTCGTGGTTTTCTTCTGGATGAGCTCTGGGACTTTTCTTTCTATTCGATTCATGATTACCCGATCTCTTGTTTCGTCATCTGTTTTGGGCGAGCCAAAGCCTTTCAATCTTTGGAGTCTTTTGAGTGTTTTTCTTTTTGCTTTTCTTTGTCTTGTTTTTCTGGGGTGGGTGAAATCTTTTCATTTTTCTGGTTCTGGATAAGTTGCAGACGAGAGCTATTTTATCTTTTTGAGCTTTTTTTTTTTTTTTTGGTGGTCACAATACATTTGGAGGAAGTTGAACCGTAGTTAAGTTAACGAGAATTTCTTCGGTACCTTTTCGATTTTTTCTTCTTTCGTTTTTGTAAGAATTTTCCGCTGAGACTTTTTCGGGGGGGAATGGACAGGGATAAATACGGAAAGGAAGATGGAAAAGGACGCGCAGAGGGCCAGCAATAATGGCATCTCCACCACTTCCAACGGCAGGGCCGCCGCCGATGGGGGCCTGCAGCAGAGATCGGCCTCGGAGGCCACGAGGCAGACGGCGGCGGCGGCGGCGACGACGTCCGACTTCGTGCTGCAGTGGGGGACCCGGAAGCGGCCTCGGTGCATGAAGGTGCAGGCCAGGGACGACGCGGCGGCGGCAGCCCACAAGGGTCGGGTGGAGCGGCGGGTCGGGAGGGGGGCCGATAAGGACTCGGCCAACCCGGCGGCCAGCAATCACGGGAACGGGAATGTGTACTTGAATCTACGTCAACGTCCCTCCTCTCCTCCTTTTCCGCCACCTCAGCGCGTTCTCAGGTACCGCCGCCGCCTCTCTCTCCTTCTCTGTGCTGTGTTTCTATAATGGATCGACGCCGTGGTGCGCTGGGCTTGGCTCTCTCCTTTGTTTTCCTCCCTTTTTTTGGGGGGTTGAAATTGAAGTTGGACACGGCGGCACTAATCGGTAGTGGAGGGGAAGTGGGTACGATCCGGAGGCTTATTAAGAGTTTTCTTAATCTAATCTTTGAGTGGGCGAGGACGAGCCAAGAAGGATCTTTGAGATCTAATTCTATCTTTGGAGTCTCTCTTTTCTTTTGGGTGGTTTAGAGGCGGCATGTTTTCTTGTCCTACTTTTTTGCCCATTTTTTCAAAAGAGTTAAAAAAGAAGAAAAATAATTTCGAGTGCGGGGCGTTGTTTAACATGGGCTTCTACTGTTTACGGACTGACCCGACATGATCCATCATTTCCTACATGGCATACGTCTTTACGTTCGAGAGAGGGAGGGAGAGAGAATCTATATAGGCCACCGAGCAAAGAGGGGTGTTGTGGATTCTGGTGATTAGGCCGAATCGGGAGGCGCAAGTAGTTAAATGTGCATATGGGTATGGTGTGGAATGAGTTTTTAGTCGTGTTTAGGACCCCCGACATGTTTGGTGGTGCGCAGATCTAACGTTTGATCTTTTGATGATTTTGGTTTCTTTTCTTAGCACGGCATCTTTAGGGAATCTCGATTTGTTTAGCGTCTTCCCCTTTCTTTTTTTCTTTTCATTTTATTTTATGGGGATGCATTTGGAGATAAAAAGAGGGAATCGGCGGGTATAAGGGGTCCTGGATTTCAAGAGATCAAAACTGGGCCTGACCCTTCTTGTGGTGGTGTTATGATGGAGAGGCGTGAGGCTCTCATACGCAGATGTCGTTTTTTTAGACTTTTCCCTCTTCACAAAAAGCTTTAACGTCTCGTGCACGAAATGGGTCTCATCTTCGTGAGGCGTTTTGCGCTGGAAAAAGATGTTTCTTCGTCTTTATGGATCTCTAATTATTTCATGGTGGCGTCGATGATGGGGGTGGTGATGATGATGGGGAGAGGCCAACCTTCATATCGATTTGATCCCCTGTTCTTTTCGCATGGGTAGAGTCTCCATTTCATCTTTTCGGCTTCTTCTTTTGACTTTTCTGTAGATGGGCTGCGGGCTCTTTTTTAACCCGGGAGGGTATTAGCGATGCCCGCTCTGGTTCTGGCCGCACTAGATCGGGGGGTTCCAGCTCTCTCTCCTGGCTACGTGTCGAGCGCCCCACGTTATCATGAGCCCAGCGGAGGTTAGGGATCAGGTCCACTTTATCCCCTTCCCGACCCTTCACATGCCCCTCCACGTAGCCCTTCCCCATCACCCCCTCGGAAAGAAAGAGAAGGAAAAAAAAAAAAAGGGAGAAAAGCGCTTGATATCGAAATATGCCCAAAACCAAAAGAGAGAGAAAGAGAAAATAAGAAGGGAAGAACAAAGCATTATGTGTGCAAGTAGATAGATAGCTACAGAGAATCGCCACAGCTCCAAATATCTTTTACCCAGGATTCCAGAGAGAAAGGAATTCCGAACGTTTCACCCCAGTTCTTTCCAGAAAAAAGCAAACGAACACACCTCCGGAAAAGTCAAGTCTTCTGCAACTAAAGGCCAAAATCGAGAACCCACGCCACACCCCACACCCCACGCCCCCCCGCTTGCTCCGATTCTCACGCAAAGCCTCTCGGGAGCCTGTCCCCCTCCACCACCCACCACCACCACCACCACCGCCACCGATCTAAGATCGGACCCGAGGTCATTTCGGTAATTAGGTAAACTTACCCAGATCGAAAAATGCTTTCTTTTTGGGGGAGGTTTAGATTTTTCTTCCTTTCTTGACTTGGGTCTGGTGGCTTTTTTGGTGCGAGTGTTTTGGGTGTGGCGTCATTGATATGCTTGTGTGTGGCTTTAAGTGGGGTTTTCCGTTTGGTTTTTGCAGGAACTCGGAGAATTCGAGTGCGATGCGAGGGCAGAGCAACGGCGGTCTCAGGGGCTTCTCTTCGCCGGACAGGGGTGCGCACGACAAGAAGGGCACCAACAACCACCACCACCCCCATCCCCACCACCACAGCACCACCACCACCACCACCACCAACAATCACCATCACCATCTAAACAGCAACAACAACCACCACCACCACCATCACCACCCCAACCACCACCATCCCCACCACAATAATGAGAGCAACAACAAATCGGCCGCGTCGTCCGAGACCGCGCACGACAGCAAGAAGGGCGGGGGCGGGTCGTCGTCCGGGAGCGGGGACGCGGCGCCCCCGGTCTGGCCGCCCAAGTTCGTGATCGCCCTGACGAACAAGGAGAAGGAGGAGGACTTCATCATCTTCAAGGGCTCCAAGCTGCCTCAGAGACCCAAGAAGAGGGCCAAGGTGGTGCAGCGGACCGTCAATGTAAGATCCCCCTCGCCTCTCCCCCGGAGCTTCAATTCCCCACTCCGTTTCTAATCCCTCCCCCCACAAAAAAAAAAAAAAAAATCTTTTGTCGATTTCCATCAATCTTTTGATCAATTCCGGTCGAACCCAGTTGAGAATTATTAAGATATCACGACCTGGTACGGCTCGAAAACCGAAAATCACTAGCGGTAATTTTGGTAGTGTAGCTTTAGCCGAAAAGAAATTGAGAGATAATGCGCAAATAGGGGGTCGGTAATTTAATATCTCCATTACTATCTGTTTAATTAAAGAAGGTCGGGGGTGGTGCGTGTGGTGGGGCCGAGATTTATGCTTTTTCGTGATTTTTAGGGGGGTAATGGCGGGGCCCCTCTTGCTTTTGTCTTCTGGCGCCTTCTTTTGGCTGGGGAAAAGAAAGCATTTTTTGTTGTTGCGGTTGTCGGGGGAGAAAGCGTGCGAGAGGACAAAAGTCGGAGCCAGGGAGGACGGGGCGCACACGTGTCGGTCGATGCGTGGGGCGTGGTGACGAATGCGCGGGGTCGGTCGGGGGCCCCCCCGCGGTGTGTGCTTTGTTTCGTCCAATGAGGGGGCGAGGCTTCCGCGTTAAGTCATGGATGAGGGATTCCTTCCTGTTTGGGTCTTGGGACTGATTTTAGGGTTTTATTATAATGGTGATGCTGATGGCGGTGATGATGGATGAATAGGGGTTGGGTCGAAATTGGAGTGGTTGGTTGTGGACTGGGCTGTCGTGGCGCGGCCCATCTGATTTTTTGTAGACCGGGAGGGCAGGTAGCTACTCGCCGGCCCTAGTTACATGTTCATGTGAATTGATCAGTCGTGCTCGAGCTCGAGCTGAAGCTTGGAAAAGAAAAGCAGGGAAATGGTGAGGAAAATGTTTGGACCGCCAGCTCTGCAATTGGGTCTTGTGGATGTTGTTGGGGAAAGACCTCGTGATATGTGTGGGTCGTCGTCCTGTCCTTGTGCAACGGTACCTCGGGTAACTTCGAGGAAGAGGAAGAACGACCGTATGAGTTGTCAAAACCCTCTTAACCTTGTTCCTCACGTTCGAGGGGTGTGTCCTTGTGGCAGTGTCGTGGTCCTTTTGTCTGGAGGGCTTCCGTTTTTTGAATTTTGGGTCTGACATATTGAATGCGTTTTGATTTTGACAAATTGAGGTTTTGTAAATTCTAAACGAGTTGGCGAATGTTTTCCATGTGCAGTTGGTAAGCCCTGGGGCGTGGTTGTGCGACTTGACCCTAGAACGGTATGAGGTCCGGGAGAAGAAGATTTCCAAGAAGGTACTTCATTTGCTTCACTTATTTCTTCTATATACGCGTTCCTAGCGCCATGATTGCTGCTTTCGAATTTTTTATACAAGGCAGAAAAAGAAGGAAGAAAAAAGGTACCCTTTACAAAGTCACTTGCGGTTTGGCCAGAACTAAATGGCCGAGTGCACCTGAGGCACTTGTTAAATCTTGACTTATTAGGAAATGTAAAGATTCTTTAATTGGTTATTAGGGGCCCCCGTTAACAAGAGGGACGTTGCTGATTCTCTGTGTGTATGATTGATGATGATGTAGAGACCGAGAGGATTGAAGGCTATGGGCAACATGGACTCGGATTCCGAATGAAGAGTTGGATCTGTAAGCTAAAGCTTTCATCGGAGATCGATGAGATTTTGAGAGCTCTTTTGAACTCTTGTCCGAAAACAACAAATGAAAATTATGGGAAAAAAAGATAATTAGACTCTGTAAATCCGTCAGTTTTAACCTTGGAGAAAGAATGAAATGATTCATCCTCTCCATGTATGTCCTCTCTCTCTCTCTCTCTCTCTCTCACATCAAATTCCTGCTCTTGTAGTAGCAACATATGTAAATGGCGAGATCGAAACGTTGTAACGCTTAGCCAAAGTCGATGTCGATGAGCGAGAGGAGAGGGAGTAAAAAGTTTGGGAGAGCCGGGGACTTGCTGAACCTTTTTTGTCTTCGCATTTTTCCGAAGAGTTGAAGGCGCTTAATTCCAACGCGAAAGGATCCCCCATAATCCAGTAGCATCATCCTAAAGGGGATTGGTGGTCTGATGCATTATTAGATGGAAAGCTAAATTGTCGAGATGATGTCATGAGTCGAGCCCCTTATATTAGTTTAGGAACTTCGATTTGTCCCTTTTTAAGAGGTATCGACACTTTGATGTTGAAAGAAACCAAAGACACACCTTTATCGCAAAGCGAAAGCCTGAGACCCATCCTCCCTTCCCACGTTCAACCACCACCACCGCCGCCGCCGTATCATTGGTGGCTGTGGCAGCCCTTGTGACTACAGCCGCTACCAATTCCAACGTATCTCTCCAGCGCCCATGCGCGTATGAGGTTGTACGGTTTATCGAGGAGCCTCGACCACCTCAAATACGTGGTCGTCGACGACCTATTTGGGCTCTCCACGTGTGTAGTGGGGACGCAAGCGCCGTGGTCAATTATTTCCTCTCAGAGGTGTCTCACTGATCGATCATCTTTTAAGCGTACTTCGATGGGAAAATTCAATATTCAATCGTTATTAGCGAATATCACGAGGAAGTCCAAATGTTAAAAAAAGACTAATTCTTACGAGTTTTGTTATCAAAGCTTCTCTATTGGAAATTATTCTTATTTTTTCAATGTATTGACTACGGACGATAATGCGACACGAGTCATGCAGTGAAAATGACGGTCTTTTGTTTTGTTTTTTTTTTTTTTTGAACTTGGGTGTCTAGTGGGTATCTCGGGAGATGAAGCTCTACGACTTACAAGCAATTTCGAGAGATCAAAATAGAGAGATGACGTGAGGATTAAGATGATAAATATACGAGAATTGACGTATCTTGATATTCGGAAGACATCCCCTTGGGTTCTTTCTTTAAATCTTATACGTCATTCTTCCTTTTGTCAAGATAAAAAGCGAAATTGAAAGAAAAAAAGCACATACACATACACACAAAACACGCCATGATGGAAGCAACCGCACATATAAAATTCGGATGATTACGTTTCCGAAGTGCACTCATTCGAGGTTTTATCAAAACTAATGCTTTGAACCGAGATTTTCGTCGTCATCCTAAATTGAAGCCGGCCCCCTGTTTTGACCCCTTCCAAAATGTCGGACCTAACGTCGTTCGATTCGTTCCTCCGTGCTACGCATCGCCATTTTTGACGTCCCGCGTACACCACGCAAGTGACCGTTTCCGGGAGCTTACCTACCTACCGCCCCGGGGATCCGCGATCGCGATGATCTACCTGCCTCTCGCCGAGTCATCTGCGGACACTTCACTTCGGGCCCCTCCATTTCAATCCTTAATCTAAAGAATGACCAAAGTGTTTTAGGTGGCGGGGCAATCTCAAAAGAATTTCGCCTAGCCCGTGACCAGAACGTATCACCTTTCGCTGATCGCGGACAGGTGGTGGCGGCGGCGATGGCTACCGGACCGTTCGCGGGACCCGCGATCGCAATGGCGGGGCCGAGCAGTCAAAACAAGAATCGATGAACAGAGAGAGAGACAGACAGTGGCTTCAGGGGGCCGCGAATCATCCGTCATGGTGAATAGAGAGATGTAGAGAGAGAAAGGGAGAAAGCGAGAAAGCAAAGAGGGAAACGACGTCGTCGAATATGTGCGCTCCCCGTCGAGATTCGCGACTCCCCTCTCGGTCAATTTTTCAAAAAGTAGAGGACGCGAAGAAGAAAAAGGCAAAGGAAAAGGCAAGTCCAGTTTTCCCGGGTGGAATGGTGACTCCTGATTTACCCTTTTTGCGCTTCTGCGGCACTAATTGGGAATCTCGGGCGGGTGCCACATTCGACGCAAATCACGGGTCCGTCAATGCTCCGTATCCCATGTCGAGAAAAACACACCAGGCCCAAATCAAGGGTCCGAACGGCCCCGCGAATCATATCAATTTAGACGTTCACATGGCAAATCTCGAACCCCATTTAATCAAAAAATAAACTTTCGATGAACGAGCCGTACAAATTTGGTTCGAACGATGAGTGATATTTTCGTGCGGCTCGGTTCGGGGCCCATCCGGCCAGGGAGTCGGACGACGCATGTGACGGACGTGATGCGCCGTACCCCTTACAGCTGCAAGCACTCGCAACAGGACAAAAAATCACGACCGCCCATCATGCAAACTCGCCTTTAATAATTAAAGATTTGCGTCCGTCATTATTAACCTACTCAGCAAGTTAAAGAACCTTCCGGCGGATCGCTTTTCCTTCCGATTGGCGTTTCATCCCACGCTCGAAAACGCACCCACGAAGCATTCACTGTTCTCACGCAAGCACCACCCCCGAAAGGGAGTCGCTTTCCCAGGGAATTCTCCGTTTTTTTTTTTGAAGCAACACGCCTCAAGATCGCGACATTGAGGAGGAGGAAGAAGAAGAAGAAGGAGAAGTTTCATGAAACGAATCTGTTATTTATATATATATGAGGAAATATATATGTCTGAGGTACATGAAAAAGCAATAGATCTATGACATCATCAGGACTGTGCACGAGACTCTCTCTAACTAAGAAGCAGAAGCACCACCAGGAGTATGTACTCAACTCAAAAGACTCTCAAACCAGCAAAAGAACACACAGCAACGACGCAACGAAGGAGAGGAAGAAAGGGACTAGCGGATCCACCAAGTAAAAAATCGCCTAGAGAAAAAAACCCACATCAGAACCACCACCGTAATATATCATCCCTACCAAGGCTAGTAGTGATAATAGAGTGCTGCAGACACCCGGAAACTATAAAGAAAAAATCTCTGTCCCCATGCTCCGGAAGATCGGCGCGCCGCTTCAGATCCTGAGTGCCGACCCGAAGACGAGGGCCGCGACGGCAGCCACTCCGGCGGAGAGGATGGACGGGGTGACGGAACTGGCCGGGGAGGCGGGGCTGGGCGCCGGCGCCTCCTGGGCGGTCGCGGCGACCGCCATGGCGGCGACGAGGAGGGCCACCGCGGCCACGTTCGCGAACTTCACGGCCGCCATTGTCGCGATCTCGAGGTTTGAGAGAGGTTCTGAAGGGCTGAGGAGAGCTTGAGAGACGGGGAGAAAGCTAGGGTTTTTGAGTGCAAAAGCGTTGGCAGAGTAAAAACAAAGGTGGAGCAGGGTGCCTATATATATAGAAAGAGAGAGCGGGCAGCACGGGCAGATGCCCCGGGGTGCTGGCGATTTCATTGGTACAACAGCTGTGTTATTTCTGTTGGCGGGGCCCAGCCAGGGATATTTCGGAAGGGGAAGAAAAACGCGCGTCGCCTTGCGTCGTTTCGGGGTCGGGGAAGAGCAGCGCAAACGCAAAGCGCGTCTCGGTGGGGAAAGAGGACGGTCTAAAAACGACCGACGGAGGTCGTCGTCTTTGGCGTGGGGCGAGGGGTGAAATGTAATTGGTAATTTTAAATTTTTTTTCTCGGTCGGGGTCGTAAAGCGAAGTCGTGCCCCGTTTGACGCTGCTGATCTGGTCCGCGAAAGCCCCTCACGCGCCGACTCGCCCAGTGAATGGCCAGTCTCGTGCGCTGCTCCCCGATGGTTTTTTTTTTTTAATCGATTTTACTTTATTCCTACTCTAAGTCTCTTTCAAATTTTTGCCCTATTTTTTTACTTTCATGTCTGAAATATGATCATTGGGATAAACTCTAGCGGCTGCCGCTCCCCGACCGCTGTGACGTGTCCGCGTGCCTTTTCGACGGCGCGTGGAGGACACCGCCGGATCCCGGCGAGTGGAGCTAGATTTCGGAGGGGTCGTACGGAAGGTAAGCGGCCATCGCGTGAAGTGTAAATCACGCGCGATCGTGCTGCCATGAGTGCGGCGAAGATGCCCTCGCTCGTTCCTCGGCCGGGGCGTGGGGCCCCACGTGCACCAATCTGTACGCCAAGAGGAGCCGACACGTGTCCGTCTTCGATTTCCCGGTTTTTTCCTTCTTCTTTTCGCCCCCACCCTTTCTTTTTGTTTTGAAAATTAAAAAAATCGACGTGACAGGTGTACGGTCGGATCCGATGTGCTGGAGGGAGACCCCTGTTTGTTCCCGGTTTGCAGAACCTTCCGGCGGGTCGTTTTTTTTTGGTCGCGGAAGCGGTCGGATCAGGTTTGGTCACCTATGTAATTGTTAGTGCGTTGAAACGTTGGATGCAACGAAAATTAAGAGTTGCCATGGCGTGGACGCATTCTAAAGAGCTAATTTCAATAAATGGACTCGATCAATAGAAAGATATATTATATTTTTGGTAAGATTTTTTCCACCTCGCCAATTCATAGCATTAAATTTGTTTGATTCAAAACAATTAGGATTTGAGATTATGAATGCAATTGAATGCGGGTTGTTTTCTTCCTTTTGTCATTGATCTTTCCTTGGATGTTGTACAAATGCGAGTTTATGTCTTTCTTAATGTCATCGAATTAATTTGAGAAAATAGACAAGTCAAGGAAAGAGATGAGACCTTTTGTTTTTCCTTTTCCGTTTTTTTCCTATTTTCTGGCTTTCATGGAACGAGGGTTTAAATCATCATGGGACTGCGATTTTTGCAACATCTGATCCTTAAGCCCTGTTCCAACTGCAAAACCAAGAGCAAAAGCAAGAAAGCATCTGAAAGCAGCTTTTACCAAAACTATGTAGTTGAGGACCCAAAAAGGAAGCAAAAAATAAAATAAAATAAAAAATCAATTGCTTGACCCAGACTCATGGTGATGCACAAGGAACTACGAAGGAAGGAGAGCACTGCCAAAATGCCCATTTTTCTTTTTCTTTTTTTTTTTAATTTTTATGGTCTCTCTATCTCTGTCTCTGTCTCTGTCTCTATGAGACACACACAATCCTTTTTTTGGGGTTTGGGTGGTCCAACCATGTAGCCACATCGTAGAGATTCTATTCTCCCCATTTTTTGCAATTATCATGAAAGTGTGACATTCTTTGGTGGGTGAGATTTGCAGACCAGGCACAGCTGTATGAGTGCAGAATAAGCATAGGCCAAAAATATGTGGTCGATGATAGAGGGTTCCTCAGCAGAAGGAATCCATCTTCATTTTGTATGTCTGTGCATATGCCTTTCTCTTCACCCTCACCAGAACAGGCACACATGCCATTGGGGTCAAATCAAATGAAACATCACATGACATATGACTTTATTCTGGTCATCTGCTCACTCTCTCTCTCTCTCTGTGTGAGACAAGCGTAGTGCTCTCAATTCAGGAAGCTATTGCCCATTTGCTTCATTCACCTTCACGGTTCATGCTGTGTCTCCCCCATTCCTCTGCCCTTCATGCTTTTTTGTGCAGAGTGGAGATGGAGGCATGGCAGGATGTGAGGGATGGTCTTAGCCCATTCCTGATTAGCGTGGTGTGTCTGCTTCATTGTTTCATACAGTTCTGAGAGGGCAACATTGAATTGGGCATACTTCAAAGTATCGCTCGTAATAATTCACAGAGGAATTGGCATGTGCTTCTGCCTGAATAATTTGAGTAAGAACTAGTTCGGCCAATCTAAGGTTAGCACAATAAATCGAACGCCAGAGAGTTGTCAATGCCCTTCTGTCTTCCACAACCATATCGACCGGGCAAGGACGCTAAAATCACATCCAAAGTTTTCAAATCTCTCCCACTGCAGAGAACAGAGCAAATGACTCAATTCTTGCAGAAGCAGGATGGCGCAGAAGAACCAACTCTTGAAACGATAATTCTCGTTTTTTAGCATAAATCTCAATACAAAGTCAAAACTACAAGCTAGCTTCTCCTCTCTGTACATCAAGACTATATTGTCCGGGCGGTGCCTCTGATTATGCCTCATGTACAAACGAAGAAAGCAAACTAGGGACCCGAACAATTTCGAGCACCACCCAACGCATGGAATGTATAAAGGCAAATTCGAAATGCTTTCTTTTTTTGGCATCTCTTAATAGCCGAGGACCTTTGGAGCTAATTCAAGGAGAGGATGCAACGCACTCGGGGCAAACTTTCTTCCGAAAAGAAAACACGTTGAAGAGTTTCGGTTATTGTAGGTGCAACGATGGTTCTTGCTTATTCTCCGCAAAAATTCTTCTGTAATATCAGACCTTCCAAATGTGGCGGGATGAGCGCCACCTCTCGACCAGTCCACCCACGTGATACTTCTATTGGCCAAGAGATGTCCTGCTTGGATGGTCAGCATAGTAGGGAAATAGTGCTCGTCAACATAGCACGCTGGCCTACAGAAAGTCTCAAATTTCCGGTGATAAGTAGCATCTTCCACAATGTTTATCGCGAGCTTTCGGTTGATTTCAAACCATTGCGATCCTTTACGCCATTGAGAGATGTTCACTTCAGGGGCCATATTCAAATTGTAGCGTCCTCTCCCGTATGGTCCGGGATCATCAAATGCACCCATGAAGCTATATCTGGACTTCATAATGTAGTGATAGATGAGGCTGAAGTTATACAGCGGAATGCATGATTCAGAAAGAAGAATGAACCGCTCATTGGATATGTCTAGCATTGCGTTGGCTAGGAGTCTTTTCTCTGCATCACACATGCTCATCCTGCCCCACTCAGACACCTGAAGGACAAAAGAACAGAGAAGTAAACCGTGAGAAGATTGGATAGAACAGAGAAATTTAGATTAAATAGAACAGCTATGCAAAAAGTATGAGCTATAAATGAGCGTAAAAAAACTGTCTTCAGTCCTCTCCTGCAAGAAGATTAGTGTAACCACAAAAGCATGATTGAAAATGCTAATATTTGATTTGCTGCCCATGCTAACTGTTCACATGTAAGCAGAGAGAGCACAAGGGAACCATCAAATGCAGCACAATTTGTTCCTTTGCATTTACCATCCAATATAAATACTCCAAAACGCACATCTTTGTATTTATCTTTTCCAAAACATCATATAGTGAATAAGTCCTCTAAATAAGAAAGCCCAACCTAGAACAACCGGCGCTGCCATCGTTCAACCGGCAATTATCATTCTCACTTTATATTCCCAAAACACTAATGGCGAATCAACTTATATGAATGAGAAAAGGAGGAACAAAACCTGTCTACAATGTCTGCTGCACAAATTTTCCAGCAGGATCAAATCAAAACCGAACAATCCAAATGATGGAAACATACAGATAATCCCAATTGACAGGTTAGCAACTATTTTCACATAATGTAATTAATGGATGAGCCATGGTTATCTCTCAGAACTCAACAGAGTAAAAAATGTTCCCTTGAGTTGAGTATCAACCATCTAGGCACAGAAGACTCCACCTACAACTATCAATCCAAACCAATTCCAACCATCTCCCTTTATCTTACACTTTAAAAACAGCAATTTTAAATGAACATTGGGTGAAATACTCCATAGCCATGAAGATATTGACCCCACAATTAAATTCTCAGTCCAACAAAATTCCTACTGCGATGTCCCATATTGCTACTCCATATGTGGCCAGTATTCGACTGCAATTCAAACATTCCGCACATTATCTGCGCCTCAGGCTGCATCAAAGTATTTTCTAGCCAGCAGACAATCTTCACATCCAGAGAACAACAAACGCTACATGTACAATATTTGATAACAATGGCGATGTTAGATATGGAAGATAGCCATGATACTTGACTTGTATCCCAAAATTGTATGTCCCTAGTCATATTTAATAACGGCAGCTACCAGTGGTATGCTATCACCTAAATGCGGCCCCCAATCTCAACCTAGCTGACAGGAGATTGTGCCTTGTTAAATAGATTTGAGTTCTGAAATTCCACAAGACCATCATCCACTTGAAAAAATTAATACTCCAGAACAAAACAGGAACCCAAACCAAAATAACCCAGACCAAGAAGCTGTTCTTGTGCTCGATATATTTAAAATACCACAAACAGCGGACAACTGAAATATCGGAAAAGTAAGTAAACGATCCATACAGGTGCACACACCAGACGAGAAGAGATCATACCTGACTTGGGATTTGTCTTCTGTTAAATACTGACGAAGGATGAAAGTGGGCATGGAATGATGGATGGGAATGAATATAGATCGAATAAAGCCCCTCGTGGCCCTTGAAGAACCTCTCCCAAAGAGGAGCCAGCGGCAACGGACCCTTGGTCAAGAACATGAAAGCAATTTTTGGAACTCTTCTGAATGGATACTTCTTGATTTTAGGAACAAGGGTCGCTCTCCAAAATAGTTCTTTATCGGACATATTATGAAGCAGATCCGATGGAGGCTGAATCCAACGGTCTAAACTGTTGGCTTCTTCATAGCACGGCTGAAAACTGGACCTAGCAGTTGTCACCATGCTTTGAATCCCAAAACGCCGAACAGTGTATATGCTAATGCCTGAAAATGCAATACATACTACCAGAAAAAGCACAAATAACTGAAGCAATCTCAGAGGCAACGCCTTCGTTTGGTTCGTCCGATTCGCCACAGGAAGATCCTTGCCTTCCTCTGACGACACTGCCCTTCCTTGCATATCTTCAAATCACTTGTACCGAAATTCTTCAGCAAAACATCAGATCCACAAACACCCCGCGAAACCGCGAAACTCCATCGAATTCATATTTCCGACAATCATCCTATAAATCTCCGTCTCGCCAACTTTAACAAACAAGCAAGCCCCTGTTTTTCTCTATAACCAGACACTAGCACAGATCCAACTACGCAAATAACGCCCCGGAACCACCTTCCCTAGACAAAGAAGGCAAGAATTCCAAAAGGGCACTCAACAAGATTCGATTTTGTCGCCCAAAATCGACTAAAAGCTCGGGAATCAAACCTGGGCAGACGATCCGGTGCTTTACACGCACTAAACCGCGCCAGATTCAGCGGAAAGAAGACAACTTTGCACAGTGCTCACGCGGATGCCATGGTTTCCGGGGTCAAATAGGAAGTCGAGGATGTTAGGCAAAGTTGGGTCGGTCTCCACTCGAAAGCCCGAGTTCAACAGAAAGGCTGTCGAGAGAGAGACAGAGAGAACATGGGTGTGCGAGGAAACTGCCGACTCGTTGATGTCGGATTCGGAGTTCGGTTTCCGAGAGCTCTCGCGCAGCTCCGCGGGATCGATTTCGCGGGGGAGAGGAACTTTGCTTTGTCGGGTCGCTTTTGCTTTTCGCTGATTTGACGACGCGGTTGTGGGCGAGCTTCTTGACGCTTCTTCCTTCCTCGGACTAAGCTACGTCGGGAAAGACAATTCCAACAGGGAAGGACCGGCGATTACGGGATTGGCTGGACATTTCAGTCGTGCCGGGACGGGCCTTTGCCCGACTTGTTGAACGAAGTTAAGGATGGAACGATGTAATCGTGGAAAGAATTAGCCACGCATGTGGCGTGATGGTGCCAAAGTCAACGCATTGGAAGCTGCGGACTTTTCGAATTCGATCGTCTAATCAATGCTTCTGAACGGCCCTATTGATGAATCTCACGAAATAAGTAGAAACGGTAAGGTTGGATAGATAGTGGAATATGAGATTGTTCATATTTGATGAAACGGCGCATGAACTTAAGATGTTGAAAGAGTAATCGAGCGCAAGTAATCGATGTTAATTTGAATTGTGGAATTTGATGAATCTTATGCGAGTATTATGAATATTATTTCTCACTTGTTGCTTTGATGGTATGACAATTGTTTCTTGGATTTTCTGTTTTTCATAGTTTGGAGTGTGCGTTCAAAAGTGAGTGAAGAGCTTTTATTACAAAAAATAATGGAGTTTTACTCATAAAGACAAGAAAGAGATACAACATCTTGGTGAGCTCTGGAAATTAAGTTATTGCATTAATTTTCTCCTCTGTTATGTTTGTGTATAACCGTCTTTTTTCATGATTATTTCTTGTGCGAAAAATATGGAATCGGAGATCAACAATGGACACTATGGCGATACAAGTTTCGAGAATAGGAAAAGAAAAAGAAAAATGATATATAGGGTAGTTTGGATGGATCCACAAATTGACAATAAAAGATACGCTTTGATTTGCATATAGCATCGTGTTACGATGTCATGTGTCATGCTTATTACCAAATTTAATCACGGGAGAGATTATCCAAGAAATCATAAATTTATTGTACTAATGCTAATTTAATCTTAAAACATTTTAATTGTGTAATTTAGTCTTTAAAACTTGTCAACTGAGTTTATCTAGCCAATTTTTACTGAAAATCACTAATATAAATACTGGTTGTCTTATGTGGCATGATTAGTACTAATGTAGATATTCTTAATTAATATTTTAATTATTTTTTTCTTTTTTTCTTTTCTTTACTTTCTTATTTTTACTAAGGGGTTAAAAAGGGTCGCCAGCCAACTCTTGCATCTAAGTGAGGGACGTGACACCCTTACCTAATTTGAGAATCGTGGCCTTGTCCAGACTAGGTGAGGGCCCATGAGCCCTTGCCTAGTGGTGAGTGAAGGTCAATTAGCCACCCTTATTGATCCTCGTCCACAAAAAAAAAAAAAAAGGCAAAGAAAAAGAAAGAAAAAATGTATTATAAAAATGAAAAATTAATAAATAAAAAAAGGTCGATGTCAATGTTGACCAAAAGTGGCGAGTTGTCTTATATGGCATATCCAATGTTGATATTCTTAATTAATATTTTTAATAATTTTTTTTTTTTTTTACTGAGGAGCTGACAAATGTTGCTGGCCAACTCTTGTAGGATCTTGGCAAGGGAAGCAACAACCTTGCCTAATTTGGGCATCATGGTCTTGTCCAAACTAGGTGAGGGCCCATGAGCCCTTGTCTAGTGGCCAACGAGGGTCAATTAGCCACCTTTCCCGATCCTTAATCCATCAAAAAAAAAAATAAAAATATATTATAAAAAATTAAAAAAAAATTATTATGAAATGTCAATGTTATAAAATCGGGCAAAAGGTGAAAGTATAATAGGATTTTGACTTGTTTTTGTTATTGTCCCTTAAATCACCTAGCCCCTTTCGCATGGGCGGAGTCTCCATGAGAACACTCGTGTTCACGCATGAGATATGACCAATTAAGCACGGTTTTTATTTTTAAACCGCCTAATGTGGTATCTTTATCCTTTGATGGACTCTTATATATTAAATAATATGCAATATCCTAGATTTTGACCTCGATTAAGTTATCATCACATTATATGCGCGTGGTCAATACATAGGACATCATGTAAGAATACTAATCATCCTTTAACATAAAAGAGAGAATATTCTCTTTCTTGTTCGTTAGAATCACTTTATTTCAACCCTAGAATGGAAGGACCATGGTCACACATGAGAGAACCTTACAAATTACATAGAAAAGATTTGCAAAAGCTCTTGTCATTGTGAGATTGCATAACAAAATGCCATAGAATACATGTACAGCTGTTAGACCAAAGGACTTGCATTCGATATGCGGGAAGATGACTTTGACGATGGTCAGGCATTGAACGAACTCTGTCGTAGACAATCATGTGAGAATTCCTAAGCTTAAACGAGTTCTATGATAAAAGCTGTTGAGCATTCCTTGTGTTCGATGGAGGTCGCTTTGCATTGCTAACATCTTAGGAGAAAATGATGAAGTCCAATCCCAAAGTCACTAGAGTCCATTTGACTGTCCCGTCTTTCGACTGTATATAAACACACGAGTTGCAGGGAGCACACCGATTCAAGGCTGAGCTACATCAGGTTTGACTCGAGCAGGAGAGTTGGCCTGGCTTGGCACAATCGAATGCCATCATAAAGGAATTGTTCGTGAGCAGGGTAGTCTAGGTTAGAAAAGACTTTGGTTTAGGCTTCGCTTGAGTGGGCTATGTGAAGGGCTAAGTCAGATCAGATGATGGATAAGACAGTAATGGGGGCTGACGAGCTACAAAACCTATGCTTAAATTTCGGTTTTCGGTCTGCATCGAGATTTGATTGGCCATGCGCACTTTGCAAGTCCAGGTGAGGCCATGAGATAGTTTCGATCCAAATGGCTGGTCTATCTTTCATGAGCCAATGTTTACAGAGATCCTTCACTGAACTGTGTGCAGTTCACGCAAATTTTCTGCTGCATTTGCGTGTTTTTATGTGAAAAAAGAACTAAAAGTTTCAATGCATGAGACTTGGATGGTAAGAAGGTGAGTCATGTGCATTTTGTGCTACTGCATCTAGTTCAATCACATGCAAGCGATTGCCTGCTTTTTACCAACAAAGAATAGCATCTCTTTCCCTGGACATGTTATGTGTTTTCCTCAAAATCTATTCACAGTACTCAGTAATTCAGACAATTTTATAAAAATGGGCGACGGACTGCTCTCTTCTGTTCTCAATGTGAAAATGGTCTGCATTACACTGGCAATTGTTTGCATCAGTTTGAGGGCTGTGGATGGAGCATTGACTTCTCGATCCAAGAAGACTATGGAAATTGAAGGAAAAATAAACCGGCTCAAAAGGCATGCGATAAAGAGTATTCAGGTATTTTTGGCCCTTCTATATCAGTTACTTCACATACTCCTCTCAGTTTCATCATTATTTTTCACGAAGCAGCTAATGAAGGATTGTTAAACATAAAGCCAAACCTTGGAAGTAGAAGACCATAACATGACTATATTACATAAGTCACCAAAATAGGAGACAGAAAATGAGATTTTAGTTGTTTAACCAAGATCACGAAGAACAGGCCTAGTTTCAGTTCTGTAGTTTGGACCAGGTATTGCCTTAAATAATACTTTGTTGTGCATGGTCCTCTATTGGTTTGCTTCAAGATCGCAGTCAGACCTAAGTAAAAGAAATGTGAGCATAATGAAATCATCTGCATTAAGATGTTTGCCTGAAAAGTCTGGCTATGACTACCAATTATCTTTGTGCCGGTAGAGTGAAGATGGGGACATCATTGATTGCATCGATATCTATAAGCAGCCTGCTTTTCGTCATCCAGCCCTAAGGAATCACACAATTCAGGTCGGACTCAAAGTTTGTTACTTTATTCTCTTTTCTTTACCCTTTTTCCTTTTCCTTTTCCTCCTCCTTTATATCTTTGACATAAAGTATACGAGGGAGATGTTAATCATTTCTCATTTCAAAGAAGCAAATGGTGACCTTTATGTAGTGACAAATTCACACAGCTCTCACCATGTTTCAAGCTTTCTTCTCCTAATTTAGATGGCACCGAGTGACAATCCGTCTATCATGACAACTGGAATGCCAGAAGCATTCACGAAAAGCGACACGAGTTCCTCCATATTTAGGACATCACAGCTGTGGCAAAATAAGGGAAGCTGTCCCAAGGGGACCATACCCATTCGAAGAATTCAGAAGAATCATATGGGTAAAGCGAGCTTGCCAGTTGACTATGGAAGGAAGAAGGCTCAAAATTCCCATCGAGGCACTGAGATGGATGAGAATAAAATTCAAAACCTCCTTCAGAGTAATCACTCTGTATGTGTGCATTCGCACTTTTTTTATTTGGGGTGATTTATATTAACGGTACATGCCAACACTTAAGTTTTTGACATTGGTTGTACTGTATATAAGATGGCCATATTGATCACGGAAGGTTATAGTTACACTGGTGCCAAAGGAGATATTAAAGTTTTCAACCCGCATGTCGAATATGATGATGAATGGACCACTTCTCAAATCGCTCTAAAGAGTGCCGTTCTTCAAGATTATGAGTGTGTTGAATCTGGATGGGCGGTATGTGCAAGTTGCCACTTAACAAAATGAATTCATCATTTAGTTTAACCTAGTGATAGTTATGTGACAATTGCTTTCCGGTAATTAATTCTGCCCCGACTCCTAATGATTCCGAACTTTTCAGGTGAATCCTGGGGTCTATGGTGACCGGAAGACTCGGTTTTTTGTGTATTGGACAGTAAGCTCATCATCTGAACTCATTCTTCATTTAGATAAACATGACATATGCCTGGTCTCGATGGCAGTCACTGCAACAGATTTTTCTTTTTCTTCTATAGTATTAAGGAGGACTTCCATTCACACCTTGACTTGATCTTTGTTTGGCCTACCTTGGGTACGACAGAGCAAAACCAATACTGTATCTTCCTCTTCCGTGTATCAGGCTGACTCGGGGAAAAAAACCGGCTGCTTTGATCTCACTTGCCCTGGTTTTGTTCAAACAAGCAGCTAGGTTGCCCTTGGTGCGGCCATTCATCCCATCTCAACAACGGACGGCCTTCCATATCAGATAACGCTTTATCTCTTCAGGGTGAGATAGTACTGATCCATGACCGTATCGAGATACTATCTGGAGAATTCACAGTCACTGGTAATGACTTTTCTGTGCGATTTCAGGATCCGAGCACTGGCAACTGGTGGGTTCAATATGATGAAAAGACGAATGTTGGTTACTTCCCGCCTGAGCTATTCGCCTACCTACCTCAAACTGCACAAACTGTGCAGTGGGGAGGCGAAGTGTATAGCTCGAGAATTGGGGGATTTACGCCCCACACCTCGACACAGATGGGCAGCGGACAGTTCCCCATCCTTGAAGAATCGAGTGGATATGTGAAGAGGATACGGATCCGTGATAACTCAATGATCCTGAAGTTCCCGGAACAGATTGACCACTACACAGATGAGTATAGGTGTTACGACGTGAGATACCTTGGGGATTATATTGAAGATCCTGAGTTTTATTTTGGAGGTCCTGGAAGGAATGAGTTGTGCCCCTGACTAGACATGGCAGCTGCAAGTTTCTTGTGTTTCAGCCTGATTCTCATTTAGCAGTGTTATGAGCAGAGTTTAAAGAAAAAGGAACATTTATTTTCCCATTTATTTGTCACTAATTGAAAGCCTTCTTTCTTACATGTCTTAGAATTTCAGACCTGATCAATTGGCGGTTTAAACTAAACCTGGAGGCATGGTTCAAGCTTGTATTCTCTGGAGCTGGATCTAGCCCGCTCATCAAGTTAGGCATGAAGTCCAGGCCAGAACACAGTAACAATTTGTATGGGTGAAGCCTGTTTGCCCAAAATTTAATCTTGTGGATTTTATACCAAAATCACAATGCCTTTATTGAAGTTTAACGAGCTGGCAGTTTCCTTATTCAAATTATACTTCAGATTCCTTATCTTCTTCTGCTAAGAGAAAACTCATGCTCTTAATCAGCATGCTTGGCAAATTTTCTTTGCAGTGCAGATTATTTGCGGTCAGTTTCTCGTGCATCTGTAAAGAATAAAATGGTATTTGGCACAAAAAGGAGAAATGATTACATTATAATTTTTATGTACCATGAGAATAATAGTTTATTCTAGACCAAAAGGACAGTACCCAAAGGACTGTTATGTTAGCAAAGCCCTTTTGAATATTCACTATATCATGTTATTTCATTCCTTCTTAATCCCTTCCACTTCAGACATTTTCATGTGGAGAAGCAGAAGGAACAATGGAGAAAGTGGGGTTTATGCTTTTTTTGGCTATGATATTGTGTTGGGCCACATTGGCTAATAGTGTATCAAGAAAATCAATAGATAGAGAGGCTTCGGAGGACGAGGATGACATTGATAGGAGACTTAGGCTTCTTAATAAGCCTGCAGTGAACAGCATTCAGGTATCACATTGCCTTCAACTCCTCTTGAATAGGTTTTCTGCTGATATTCATTCATGGTTTGAAGAAACAGTCTGTGAGACGCCAGCTTTTACCGCCCTTTTGATAATCTTTTGGCCTGAAAAGGACTTCTTTTGTTTTGGGAGCAAAAAGATCTCCAGACCCATTTTCAGGATTTCGGCTATTCTGCATTCAGCTTACACTAATATCTCATGAGTCTTCGATCTTCCAGTCATCTGTGGTGTCTCTTCATATAACAATGTAATGAAACTCAGATCCACGGCCGTCCTTGAACATTTGCTTTTGGTACGAAACCTGTGTAAATTAGTTCTGAATTCTCTCTGGGCCTGATGAGTGCAACCCGGGTGTTTTCGAGGAGCCATTTCAAGAAAGAGTGACAACATTTTTTGAGTCTTACTGCATATCATGCACCCATCTTTTTGTGGAAATCAAATCTACAGTACTCATCCTTTGGCTCGAGTAGATAGGTAGATGATGTAGTGGCAATTTGAGTTCTTTCAGAAAAGTTGTTCTCTCTCTCTCTCTCTCTCTCTCACGCACCTACTGACTCAGACACAACAGAAAAGTGACGTTTGAGACAGCTATTTGTTTGTTAGCTACTTAATGGACATAATTAATGAAAGCTTGTCCACTTCCAAGTTCCAACAAATTCAGTTATAGACTAATTCCAGGTTCTGTTTGATTGATAGAGCGTGGACGGAGATATCATCGACTGTGTTGACATGCATAAACAACCAGCCTTCGACCATCCCGTGCTGAAAAACCATGTGATTCAGGTCCGTTTCCTAACTTTAGCTTTCTTACTCACAATTGACATTTTGATCACAACATTATTCTAGTCTGATAAATTCTAAATAGCTTTTATTTGAATTGAACTGGCTATCTCGAGAACTTAAATTAGTGGATTGCAAGTTTTGATCTTATATACGGAAAGCAGACTGATTTTTTCTTTCTTCTTCTTCCTTCTTCTTCTTCTTCTTCTTTTTTTTTTTTTTTTTTTTTTTGGAGTATTTCTTGAAACCTTATGTACTATTATTCCTTCAAATGCAGATGAAACCCAGCATTACACTGCCTTCAGAAACCAAAGCAACAAAAATTAAGTACTCAAAACCAGCAATATCTCAGACCTGGCAAAAGAGTGGAAGTTGTCCTGAGGGAACTATTCCCATCCGACGTATCCGGCGGCAAGACTTGTTGAGAGCTTCTAGTCTCGAGAAATTTGGGAAAATGTATCATCCTCATTCTCAGGACCAAGTGGCAAATTCAACCCTCAATGAAAATGGTCGGAACGTGGTCATAAAATGGAACCCAAGTCTCTCTTCCTTATCAAAAGGATCGTTCTGTAAGCATTTCTTCGACTGAATTCAGCACCCCATGATCACTTTATTTTGCTGATAGAAACTTGTTCCCTCAAGCGTTCAGTGTCTAGTAATACCATTTCACTATGTTTCTTGGGCAGCAAGCAATCCTTTTGACAGCAGGGTACCACTAAATTGGAGCTTCCGGCGATATAAATGTCTGGAATCCAAACGTTGATTTGCCAGATGACTTCACTACAGCCCAGATATGGCTTCTGGCTGGCCCCGGCAATAAGTACAAAAGTGTTGAATCAGGATGGATGGTCTGTCTTTCAGTTTTAGTCTAGGCCTCTTTTACTTTTAGCACGTTAGTTTTTGGTTATCTGTTGAGATGGCTCAAATTTTTTTCCTATTCTCAGGTGAACCCAAAGTTATATGGAGATAAGCAAACTCGACTTTTCACGCATTGGACAGTGAGTACTCTGCCATCATTATAGACCATTTCTTTTGGGCGGAACTGAATCTTTAACTGATTCTGTTTTTCAATTTCTTCTATACTCAGGTTGATGGAAGCGTCGCCACAGGCTGCTTCGATTTGACTTGTTCTGGGTTCGTTCAAACTAGTACCGAGGTGGCCCTTGGCTCTGCTCTGAGCCCGATTTCTTCTGAACGGGCACAATATCAGATATCAGTCGGCATGTTCATGGTACTTACGTTCTCAATTTGCCTTCTCTACTTGCGGTAAACCTGATTGGCAAATCCTTGCTTGAGCGGGCTAGTTTGATATTTAACTTCCCAAAGGTGTCAATGTGCGCTTGGAGAGTGATTTGCCCATTGGGGCGTGACCACAAAAAAGCTGAGTGACATTAAACTTCCCAAAGGTGTCAAAACCGGCTAAACCACTCCACTTATTTTACAATTTCATCTGAATTGGGTTCACCCATTAATTCAGGTTTTACTTAAAAAGTTGTAAGTTCTCTTTTTTGGAAATAGTATTTTTGAGCAGAGATAATTATCACTGAACTAGGATCCACACACTTCCAACTGGTGGCTACGCCTCACGAACAACCTGGTCGTCGGGTATTTTCCAGCATCTCTTTTCTCTACCTTGAAGACCAGCGCCATAATGGTCAATTGGGGAGGTCAAGTGTACAGTACGATGGTGAAGAAGTCTCCTCACACCAGAACTGCCATGGGAAGTGGGAAGTACTCAGAGGCACTCCATGGCCATGCCTGCTACATCAACCATGTTAGGATTATGGACTACTCACTTTCACTCAAGTACCCTGGAATGGTTCAGGTTTACAATGATGAAGTGTATTGCTACAATGGAAACAACCATCGAGATGGATATGTCAGTGAGCCTGTTTTCTACTTTGGCGGGCCAGGACAAAATAATTTCTGTCCATGAGTGACATGTGAATGTCATGCAAGTATAAAATTTCCTTTCAGAGAATTTCATTTGTAGTCACAAGATTTTGAACTCCCCTTTGGTAAAAGAGAAACAGCTTTTGCCATCATAGATGCCCTTTCAACCCCCCAGAGATGACAAATACCATAGATCCAAAGTTCCTTCATCAAGCATCACTAAAATGTCGAGAACAAGAACTGCTGAAAAGTCACAGATTCACTTATGCGCACCGAGCGAGGACATGCTGAAGATGATCCATTCTCAGGGGTCATCGCATGCATTATACGCAGCGAATTTGCCACACCCAATGGTCACAAGCTTTTCAACTCCCTTAGTAAAGAAAATGATGAAATTACTGATACAACAAACAAAAATACAAGATGGCTCTTCGATCGGAAGTTACATTATAGCGATACATAGGACGCCAATTCCCTGGAGCAAAGTTTGCCTTGCCTTTATCAAAAGACACCTTCAGCGACTCACACTGAGATGAAAAATGTAATATGGTGATGAACTTCCATATAGGACTAGCTAATACACATAAACCAATCTTACAATGACCAAAAGATAAATGGAACACTGATACAGAAACTTTCACGCTCAGATCTCAAATGAGTTTCTGAGTTTACGACTTTCTGAGCGACAAACATAATTAGCCGAGCCCCTAAACGGAGTCAAACTGTCTCCTATCTTCTAATATAGACCTGAATATATGAGCCACGGGCCAGGTTGCAGATCTAGCGTTGTGAGGCAAACTTCTAATAACTCTTGTTGGCTGGTCTGCCCAGTGAAGCTGAGATCCCGTTTAGAAACCACTGGAGCACCAGGAAAAAGTGGGAGCGCTCCTTTCCCCTCTGAGGATTATACATTCTCAAGTCCCTCTGGTGGTTTCTCGTTGGGACTGCTAGCCGTGCTTACCGCAACTCACTGTCTTTATTTGCTTGGAATTTGATCTGAGCAACTCATCCTTTTCTCTGCTTAGATATGTTAGATAAATTCTGATGTTGCAGAATTGGCGTCCAATGACTGAGAGTAACCCCAAGTGTCACACCACAAAAACACAAAGAATGGGGA
The DNA here is from genome assembly GCA_017140255.1 of Eucalyptus paniculata subsp. matutina. Lineage (NCBI taxonomy): Eukaryota > Viridiplantae > Streptophyta > Magnoliopsida > Myrtales > Myrtaceae > Eucalyptus > Eucalyptus paniculata. The sequence continues at coordinate 53,719,865 of CM029437.1, read as the reverse complement.
TGACACGGCCATCCTTCCACATGAAGGACGCAGCCTCAACACAACCAACAACCTGATATCATCTTTTATATATATCAAACTATATATACATATCAGATAGACCAACAGATTGATTATAACATCAGAGTTTCTATAATCCATCAAAAAGAAATATAAAATTAGAACTCAGACAATCCAACCATTAGCAAGGAATATGTACACCATTTCCTTGATCATACCTAAAAATAGAACTCCCCAAAAAGTTTCCCACCGACGGCGCACTCGCTCTATTCGCTGCTAACCGAGGAACCTGAAAAGATTAAAGGGGGAGTGGAATGAGCAACAACAGCTCAGTGAGTAGTACATATTTTCTAAGCAGATCGAACAACCACTATACATGTATACAAAGCAATACCAAACCTTATAATGCCAACTTAATATATAAAATACATATCAAATCATATAAAAGTTATTTGATATCATCAAAGCTTCATACTAATATGGAAAATTCATTTAAATCACCATCAAAAGTCAAGTATCAATGGTCAAGTCCATTGAATAATCTCTCCATCAAATATCACATATAGAATCTCCATCAAATATTGCATATCAATGGTCCATCCATTGATTAATCTATTGCTCAATATTCCACCATGGTCACGACACAACGTCTTGTGACAAGGCAACCAAGTTTTTCCCCTTGGCAAGGTCTCCACCTACAAAGCCGATGGCTGGGCCCAGAAGGATATTTTAAACTTGGTATGCATACCCCAAAAATCCCTCACTGGGTTCACAGTCATATTGAGCATAAATAACCATCCTCCAATACCAGAAATCCAATTCAGAAATCAATATTTTAAACCAAATAAATAACATTTGCAGTATAACCCATCATCCATTTCATATCAATTCTCAAATCATTATAAATCTTTCCATAAATCAATTGCAAAGCAATTTCATATTTATATTTCTTCACTTACTTTGTATAACACGCTTTTCAAACATTTAAAATCAACTAAAGATTAGCAATTGCTCGATCTGGCTTTTATGCATAAAAATGCTCTCCTCAATTCAATGTATGTACATATATACTTCAAGACATGAATTTTTATAAAACCAAAGAAGATATAGTACCACTTATCTCGTCTCCTATGACCAAACGACGAACGATACTTGTATCGTCGAACTCAAGGTCCTATCAAATAATCGAGGAATGATGTTAAAATCTAATAAAACTCTTATTTTGATTACGAAATGACTAACTTATGCCTTAACTCTAACAAAAGGACTTCTATGCGCTAACAAATTGCATAACCAAAACGATTGTTTAAGCGATTCGCAACGCGGAGATTAAACGCAAAACTTGATCACGCCCTAACTTCTCCTCCGAACACCGATCCAAACGAATTTATAGTCAATAGAGAGCCCTTGACACATATAACAAGAATTCCAACTTCACCGTCCCAAAATCAAGCCGAAAGATGACAAAATACGGCCCCAAAGCTGCTGGACCCGTACTGTTCACTGCGCACGGGAAACTTTGAAATTTTGTTTCGGACAAACCACAAGCTCAAATCACGATCCGTAAAATCCCACGGCCCCACAACACCCTAAAGTATCATTCCCACAAAAATACACAGCTCAGTGACTCCAAAATCGGACTTCACCACTTGATTTTCCAACAGTTCCGAATTTAAGCCCTAAACTCATAAATAACTTCAATTGGACGAACGAGGGGCCTAATCTCTTACCGGGTGCTGCATCATGGAGTAGAGTCGGCTTGGCGAGGCATCCGTGACATGCACGTGTCAAAACCCTTTTCCTTTGTTCCCTTTTCTCTTCTTCTTCTTCTTCTTTTCTTTCTTTTCTTTCTGGTGCCCGAACGTGGGCTTTCTTCCTTTTTATCTCTTCCCTTTTCTTTTTTTTTTCTTTTTTTTTTCTTCCTTTCTCTCTCTCTCTCTTCTCTCTTCCCTCTCTCCCGAAGACTCTCGATTCCTCTCTCTTTGTTGTAGCTTCTACCTTTTTCTTTTTTTCTTTGACTTTTCAACATTTCTTTCCTTCTTTTGGGGCCCACCAGCCTACTATTACACCAAGGGCCCATTTTCATATCAAACACAAGTGTGGGATATTTGAGCAATTTTGAAATATTTGTTAGAAGTTATGGCCACCATGAAAGTCACCATTTGTATAACGAATTTGCAATGGTTTTGCAATGGCTATATAACGGCTTTATATCGTTTGATTTATTTCTTCGTTAACTCTTAATTATTTTATAAGGCTATGCAATGGTTATCTTCTTCAATAATTACCATTTTATTTATAATGGTTTCCTAACGGCTCTCTTTTATTTGAATATAAAAGTAAAACTTCAAACCATGGTCAAAAGGGAGATACTGTATTAAAAGGAGATAACATCGTTCCTATTCCTTTCAATATTCAATGTGGATTATGGAATAATGTCCATTGTGTCTTGGAAGAATAGCCACTAAAACCTATCGCACCAAGTTTTGTTTTCCAAGGGATAGAATTATCCTTAAAGACAATACTTGCATGCCTCAAACGATTGACTTTATTTTATCATATTTTAATAAAGGATTTCCAATGGTTCTTATGTTTTCGTATTACCTAATATTTTTCCAACAATTTTAAGGATAATAGCCTTATTGATTCTCAAACTGAAATTGTTGCCGCTACCACTGTTGTAGCCATTGCCACAATTGATGCCTCTAATTCCGCCGCTCCAGCCGTCGCTGCCACCATCAGTGTTACCATGTGTGTCGTTTAATTGAGCTTTGGTATGTTCTGTTTTGTTGTTATACCGAATTCTTATTTTTCCTAATAGACCATGCTTTAATGACGCTGTGGATGTTTTTGTCATGTTTATTGAAAATAAGAAAATGGACTGATTTGAAGGACTTTGACGTGCTTGAATGTCGAGTATGAGTTCGAATCTTTGACCCGTCTCTATGTAGTTTGTGAATAGGGTTACTCTCCTTGAGCTTAGTCATTGGGAGATCAAAGGTACAACTCTCACTCTATGCATTGTTTTTTTCTTTCATCATTTTCTATTGGATCAGTTCACTCCAAAAAAGAAAATTACTATGTTAATCATCGCTCTAATTCATGTGTTGACTGTCAAGTGAAGAGATAGAAAATTGTGATGTGTTAATCTTTAGGTTATTATTTGTAATTAGTCAATAATGTTGATGCAAATTGATTTTTCTTGTGATGTGTCCTATGCTGGATGTCCAAAGAACTAACAAGATTTTCCATCAATTTGACATTAGTTGATTTGCCCCTTAGTTGATTTGGCATCAAAGCATATTTTGAGTTTTATTTACTGCCATGTTTGTATATATTAACTATGAATAGTTTCTGAAAAGATTTACTGCCGTATAAAACTACATGTGATGATATTTGATTTCAATCCAGACGAGATCTTGTTACAAGGTAACACTGGTATTTGTGTGCTCGATTGTGTCTAAGTTTGTGTCATTAAAATTGAATAGCTTTGTCTACCATATTTTACAAATTTGCATTGTTGGGACTTTTTTTTGGGGGGGTTATTCATATTTAACACAGAGAGGAAGTTTTGCAGAATCATAATTGCACTTATTTACTGCTATTATGTGGATTTATTATTCATTTTTGGGTTTCCGTTAACCTCTGAGTTGCTTAACATTTTTGTAGTAACATGTACCGCTGGCAGCCTAGATGTGATGTGAAAATCCCCAAAAACTTCATCTCTTCACGGGGATTATATTGGAGATCCTGAGTTTTATTTTGGAGGGCCTGGACGGATTGAGTTGTGCCCCTGATTAGACATCGCGGCTGCTTGTTTCTTGCTTTTCAGCCTGATCCTCATATTGGCGGATGTTCTGAACAGAGTTTAAAGAAAAAGCAGCATCAATGTTTCCGTTTATTTTTCACCAAATCGAAAGCCTTTCGTACATGTCTTAGAATTTCAGACCTGATCAATCGGCGGGCTAAAGTAAACCTGGAGGCATGGCTCGAGCTTGTATTCTCTGGAGCTGGCCGGAGCCCGCTCATCAAGTTAAGCATGAAGTCCACGCTGGAACACAATAACAAATACGTATCGGTGAATCTTCATTTGTCCAAAATATAAATCTCATGAATTTTATACCATAATCACAATGCCTTTAATGAAGTATAACTAGCTGGCAGTTTCCATATTCGAATTATATACTTCAGATCCCTGATCTTCTTCTGCTAAGAGAAAACTCGCGCTCTTAATCAGCATGCTCGGCAAATTTTTGCAGTGGAGATCATTTTCGGTCTGTCTCTCGTGCATTGCTGTAATCTGTAAATAACACAATGGTATTTGGCAGAAAAAGTCATAAAGGTTGACCTCATTTATGTGTTGATGTGAACTGAGGTAATCAAAGTTCAATCTTATCATATCTTAATTCAGTTAAACTGATCAGGATACCCTTTTCTTTTCCTTCGATTTGGCTTTAGGTTGGCAGTTGAGTACTTCCTGTTTTTAACCGAAGCAAATATGGCCAGTGATCAAATTAGAGTGGCGAATCGGGATTTTGCAAGGTTTTTGCCTTTCTTGGATAAACATTGCATTGTTTTGAAAATTCCCTTTTTTGTGTTATCTCAATCCTTTTTAATCCCTTCCCCTTTAGTGATTTTCCAGCTGAGAAGCAAAAGGAACAATGGAGAAAGTGGGATTTATGCTTCTCTTGGCTATGACATTGTGTTGTGCCACAATGGCTAATAGTGTATCAAGAAAATCGATGAACAGAGAGGCTTCAGAGGACGAGGATGATATTGATAGGAGACTCAGGCTTCTTAATAAGCCTGCAGTGAAGAGCATTCAGGTATAACATTGCCTTGGACTCCTCTTGAATAGGCTTTCTGCTGATATTGATTCATGGTTTGGAAAACCAGTCTGTGAGATTTACATCAAACCAGAGACACCCGCCTTTTCCGCCATTTTCGTGATTTCTCAGCCTGGAAAGGACTTCTTTTGTTTTGGAGGGCAAAAGAAATCTCCAACCCGTTTTCAGGATTTCGGCCGTTTTGCATCAGCTTACGCTGATATCTCATAAGACTTCAATCTTTCGATCATTTGCGTCTCTTTATATAACAATGTTATGAAATTCAGTTCCACAACCACCATCGAACATTTTCTTTTGGTACAAATCCCATGTTTTTCCGGAGCCATTTCAGGAAAAGGTGATTAACATTTTTGGATTTTTACTGCATATGTGCCATAAGATCCAGCACAGTTTTGCTGTATTCCAAATTGTATTTCACTGCTCAATAGAACTGACGATATGAATATGCGATATGCATTTCAAACCACACCATCTCCCCCCCCGGGTTTTTCAGTTCTGGCCAGAAAGTAATGCCATTTATTGGATCACAATGTCAAATTTTTCTGACGCACTCACTCAGACACAACAGAAAAGTGCCGTTTCAGACACCCATTTGTTTGTCAGCTACTTAATGGACATGATTAATCAAAGCTTGTCTTCCACTAAATCAAATTGCAGACTGATGTCCAGTTTTTGTTTGATTGATAGAGTGCAGACGGAGATATCATCGACTGTGTTGACATGCATAAGCAACCAGCCTTCGACCATCCCGCAATGAAGAACCATGTCATTCAGGTCTAATTCCAACCCTTGGCTCTCTTACTTACAATTGACATTTTGGTCACAACATTTTTTGAGTCTGATATGTTCTAAATAGCTCGTATTTGAATTGAACCAGCTAGTCTCAGAGAAATCAAATGAGTGGATTGCACATTTTGATCTTATATATTGAAAGCAGCCTGATTTTTCCTTTCTTTTCTTTTTGGGATATTTCTCGGTAACCTTATTTACTTTTCTTCCTTCAAATGCAGATGAAACCCAGCATTGAATTGCCTTTAGAAAACAAAGCAACAAAAAGTGAGCCCTCAAAACCAGTAATATCTCAGACTTGGCAAAAGAGTGGAAGTTGTCCTAAGGGAACTATTCCCATCCGGCGAATCCGGCGGCAAGACTTGTTGAGAGCTTCTAGTCTCGAGCAATTTGGGAAAATGTATCAGCCTCAGGACCACGTGGCAAATTCAACCCTCAATGAAAATGTTCGAAACTTGGTCATAAATGGAACCAAAGTCTCTCTTCCTTATACACAAGATCGTTCTGTAAGCATTCGTTTAACTGAATTCAATGACCCTTGTTCACTTGCTCATGGAAACTTGTTCCCTCACACGTTCAAAGTCTAGTAATGCTATTTTGCTATGTTTCTTGTGCAGCAAGCAGTCCTTTTAACAGCAGGGTTCAGCTACATAGGAGCTTCGGGCGACATAAACTTATGGAATCCGAACCTTGATTTGCCAGATGACTTCACTACAGCCCAGATATGGCTTCTAGGTGGCCCCGGCGATAAGTATGAAAGTGTTGAAGCAGGATGGATGGTCTGTCTTTCAGTTTTAGTCTAGGCCCCTTTCACTTATAACCGCTTAGTTGTTGGCTATCTCTTGAGATGGCTCAAAATGATTTTCCTATTCTCAGGTGAACCCGAAGTTATATGGAGATAAGCAGAGTCGACTTTTCACGCATTGGACAGTGAGTACTCTGCCATCGTAATAGACCATTTCTTTTGGACGGAGGTGAATCTTAAACTGATCGTGTTTTTTCCATTTCTTTTATACTCAGGTCGATGGAAGCAAAGACACAGGCTGCTTCGATCTGACCTGTTCTGGGTTCGTTCAAACTAGTACGGACGTGGCCCTCGGCTCTCCCCTGGGCCCGATTTCTTCTGAAGGGGCACAATATCAGATATCAGTCGGCTTGTTCTTGGTACGTAAGTTATAAATCTTCATTGCCTTCTTTACTTGCGGTAGACCTGATCGACAAATCCTTGCTTGGGCGGGCTAGTTTGACAATCAACTACCCAAAGGTGTCCCTGTGCGCTTGGACAATGATTTGCCCTTTGGGCATGACCACGACAAAGCTAAGTGGGGAAATATTCGACAAATCACGATTATACTCAATGTCAATCCTGACTTAGCCACTCAAAACTGTTTTACAATTTCATTCGACTAGGGTCTCGCCATTAATTCAGGTTTAACTTAAAAAGTTGCAAGTCCTCTTTCTGGAAATATGATTTCTGAGCAGAGATAGTTATCATTGAACCAGGATCCTAATTCTACCAACTGGTGGCTACGCCTCACGAACAACCTGGTCCTCGGGTATTTTCCGGGATCCCTTTTCTTCTACTTGAAGCAAAAGGCCATAATGGTCAACTGGGGAGGTCAAGTGTACAGTACGATGGTGAAGAAGTCTCCTCACACCAGAACTTCCATGGGAAGCGGGGAGTACTCGGAGGCATTCCACGGCCGCGCCTGCTACATCAAAAACGTTAGGATTGTGGACTACTCACTTTCACTCAAGTACCCTGAAATGGTTCAGGTTTACAATGATGAAGTGTATTGCTACAACGGAAACAACCATAGAGATACGCCCATCGATGAGCCTGTTTTCTACTTCGGCGGGCCAGGACAAAATAATTTCTGTAAGTGAGTGATATGTGAATGTCATGCAAGTATTGCATACAAAGTTCCTTTCAGAGAATTTCACTCGTCACAGGCTTTTGAACTCCCTTCAGTAAAAGTGAAACAGCTTTTGCCACGACAGATCCCTTTCAGACTCCCCGGATATGGCAAATACTTTTGATCCAAAGTTCCCTCATTGAGCATCACTAATACGCCCATAACAAAGAACTGCCCAAAAGCCAGAGAGATTTACTTATGGGCACCGAGCGAGGACATGCCGAAAACGATCCACCCTCATGCATCATCGCATGCATCATACAGGGCGAATTCATAGCACCCAATAGGCACAAGCTTTTCGAATATCTTAAAGAAAATGATGAGATTACTGATGCAACAGGTAAAACACAAGAAGGTTCTTTGGTCAGATTGTAGCGATATATAGGACGTCAATTCACTTGAACAAATTTACCTTGCCCTTAACAAAACACACCTTTAGCGACTTACACCTAGATGACAAATGTAATATAGTGATGAATTTCCATATAGGACTGCCCAATATACATAAACCAATCTGTAATGACCAAAAGATAAATGGAACACTGATACAGAAACTAACGCTCACAACTAAACTGAGTTTCTGAGTTTACGACTTTAAGAGAGACGAAAATAGTCAGCCAAACCCCTAAATGGAGTTGAGCTGTTTCTCTCTTCTTTTATAGACCTGAATATTTGAGCCACGGACTCGGTTGCAGATCGACCACTGTCAGGCACACTTATAATAACCCTTGTAGGCTCTTCCGCCTCGTGAGCCTGGGATCAGCCTTCAGAAGCCCCTAGAGCAACAGGATAAAAACGGGAGCGCTTCTTTCCCCTCCAAGGATCGGACATTCCCAAGTCCATCTGGTCGTTTCTCTCTAGGACTGCTCGACATGCTCACCTGCAACTCACTGACTTCATTGGCTTGGAATTTGAACTGCACGACTGATCCTTTTCCCTGCTTAGGTGTGTTAGATGAATTCTGATGTTGCAGATTGTCAACTTTCCCTCTGGATAATTGCCGTGTTTGATCATATTGAACAGGTCGAGAAAACTGGTTCTTTTGTTCTACAAATGAACCTGAAGCATTGAAGCTCATGACGGGCATACCGTACATGGGGAAATAACTCTGGCCTGGTGGAGGAACACCTGAAGGGAACCCAATTCCTTGGTGATGACGATGCAACGGAACTTCATAAGCAGGGTTTGGGATGTTTGCTGTAAAATATGGGCTTAAAAAAAAGGAAAAAGAAAGAAAGAAAAAGGGTTCGAAAAGTCAACAAAAGAGGAAAAGAGCGAACAGTGGAGTTTCGGCCACTTTTGAAAAGAGAGACAGGCCGAGAGGCCACTTCAAGGGAAAGAAAGAGACAAGGGAGAGGAGAGAAAGAAGAGAAGAGAAAAAGGGAAAAAAAGAAAAAAAATTTGCTGCTCGCAATCTTGACTCTAATAAGTGATCAAAGCCTCTAGGCCTATTAGAAGGAATCGTCTACTCTTGGTTGAGTACACAATCTATTACCAACCATGATATGAATGACGTCCTTTACAATTTTGTTACAAGATTTACAGGGAGCCTTAAATTTTGGTGGCAAGGACTCACAGAACAAGACCAGCTTACGTTTCTGTTGTCACCTAATTTCAGCCATGCCTTGACTTACCTATATCATACTTTTGTGGGAACTCCCAGAGATCTCAAGGAGCTAAAAAGAAGAGAATTCTTCGAAAGAAGATGCTGCTCCCTTCAAAAAAGGCATCTTGATAAGCATTACCGACTAATGCTTCAGCTCTTTTACCAAATTGGTGCAGATCCAAATCTAAAGCATGTTTTCCTTACTTCTATCCCTAAGGAGTTATCACAGATGGTTGAAAGATCTTTCTTTGGAAAGCAAAGAAGGATACAAGACGTTCCCTTGGGAGAAATTCAGCAAGAAGTCCATCTATGCCTTGAAGATTTATGCCTAAAGCGCCAAATGGTCCGAACATACATCACAGATGACAAGCGTCTTGAATCAGCTTGTTCCCACCAAAAGTTAAAGATCAAATGCTCCAAACAGGATTGTGATGGCACTTGTGGCCAGTATTCCAGAAAGAAAAAGCACTACAAGAAGTACTCGATTAAGAAATCCAGACATGGCTCCAAGCATTTCCGGAGAAAGAAGAAATGGCGATACCTACGTAAAAGGAAGGATCGCACAGGCCATAAGAAATCAAGCCGTTGCTACATTTGCAACAAGAAATGACATTTTGCCAAAAATTGTCCTCAGGCGAAAAAAGGTCAGAATCATCTTATAGAGAATGAAACAGGTTTTTCACTTGAAAATGATGATATTGAGTCTTTATTCTCTGCTGATGATGAACCAACTGAACAAACTCTTTGTGTCATTCCTTTTTACCAAACTTCCAGTGAAACTAAGTCTCGACTCGAATCAAGATATTTTTCACATATCTCCCACATCTTCAGAACTAAATCCTGACATATTCTCAAGTCAAACTCATTGTCCTCATTTTCCTATTAAAATCCTCACTTCGAAGTTTGCCAAGCCTATCAATGTTATTGCTCTTATTGACACAAGAGCAAGTTGTTCCATTCTAGATACAAAGGTTTTACCTGAAGAATTCTGGACCCCATACATCCGAAACTTCAATTTTGCTTCAGGAGACACTTTCTCCACGAATGTCAGAACCACACCAATCACTGTCCAGTTTTTCCCTCAGTGTTCTTTAACCACAAAGATTTTTGGATCAAGCCTTCCCAATAAAGATTTGATAATTGGGTGGGACATCATGACTCAAATCTCTCAACTTAGAATCATTCCTGGAAAAGGTCTTAGATTTAAAGACCAATTCTCTGAGTTCGTTAACATCCAGAGACTCTTTTCCATCGAGATGGGTTTATTAGATCCAATCATGCAAAAGTTGCTTGAATCTTGTTCAGAATCCCATTCAGAATTTGCCTAGAAATGTTCTCATCCTTTATGGGAAAACCCTGAGTTCTTTGTCCACCTTCCCTTCAAAAAGAATGAAGATATAAATCCGACCAAGGCAAGTCATATGGGAATGAATCCAGAACATTTGGCTCTAGCTCAAAGGGAATGCTCAGAACTATTACAGCAAGGCCTTATTGAAATTTCAAATTCTCAATGGGCTTGTGAAGCTTTTTATGTCAATAAACGTGCTGAGCAAAACAGAGGAAAAATGAGATTGGTAATTAATTATCAACCTCTCAACCTCTTTCTCCAAGATGACAAATTCCCTTTACCATCCAGAGATTCTCTCTTTGCTGGTTTAACCAAAGCCCACATTTATTCCAAATTCGACCTCAAAGCCGGATTTTGGCAATTGGGTATTCATCCTGAAGACAGATCCAAGACAGGATTCTGTATCCCAAACTAGCACTTCCAATGGAAAGTTCTTCCTTTTGGATTAAAGGTAGCACCATCTCTTTTCCAAAAGGCCATGTGTCGTATCTTCCAACCAATTTTGTCAAGTGCAGCTATATATATAGACGACATCCTGCTCTACAGTCCTGATGAGCAGTCACACTGTCAACTCCTTGAGCAGTTTGCAAAAATAGTAAGAAAGCATGGCATTATGCTCTCTCAGAGAAAAATGAACATTGCCCAGACATAAATTGAATTCCTTGGTATGCACCTCAACAAGGGTACATACTATTCAGGGCCACATATTGCTCAAGAACTATTGAAGTTTCCTGAAGATAACTCCACAACAAAACAAGTTCAGCAATTTCTGGGGATAATCAACTATCTCAGAGATTTTGTCCCCAACATTGCAAAGCTTCTGATTCCTTTGCAAACCATGCTAAAAAAGAACTCCCCACCTTGGGGAAAAACTCAGACAAAGGCAGTCGCTGAGCTTAAGGAGATTATGCAGAATCTCCCACCACTGAAAATACCATCAACAGGAAAAATAATTCTTCAAACTGATGCCAGTGATGAATATTGGGCAGCCGTTCTATTTGAAGAGATTGATGGTAAGAAACATCTATGTGCCTACAAAAGTGGAAAGTTTTCTCAATCCGCAATGCATTACCATTCCACTTTTAAATAAATCCTGGCAATTAAAAATGGAATCAAGAAGTTTGAATTTCATCTCATCGGCCATCACTTCTTGGTAGAATTAGACATGGCATCTTTTCCTCGATGACCAAGTTTAAACAAAAGCGATTCCAAACCCTCAACTGCTTCGATGGGCTGAATGGTTTTCAAAATACTCTTTTGAAACCAAGCATATTCCTAGAAAAAAGAATGTGCTTGCTGATTTTTTGTCAAGACCCAAGGCACCAGCCGAGATCAACATGTATATCAAAAGACCCGCTTTTCAAATGCTCAATCATGGTGTCAAATACAAGATTGAGAAGATCAAGGATTCACCAAGCTGGAAATTTCCTGAAGAAATTATTCAGCAAATTCAGAACGACAGTCTTACTGAGAACCTGGAGAACCTCATGTGGCAATCCCACACAGATCTATTCAGATACAATGGAGGTTCGATTCTTTATCCTTTTGGGTTGAATTTGAATTATCCTTTCATCCATCCTCTTATCTGGAAGGAAGATGATTTCCCAGACCAGCTCATAACGCTATTATGGTACTTAACCAATAAGTACTTGATAGCCATTGAAATTCCTACCAGAAGATTCATTGCCAACCTCACAAGGATATTCATGCTCGGAAGAAACATCGAAAAGGAAAGTGATAAGAACCTCTTAGACTTTCTTAATTGGTTTTATCATCCTACATGCTGGAAACAGGACTTAGAAAATGAATTGAGAACCATGACACCAAATCCTGAAGTTCACACCATCCTGTTTTTCCGACGTCCATGGAACTTTTGCAGAAATAATGGTAGTATTTTGGATAGACCGCTTGAAATAGGAACCACATCCTATAAACCCCACTTAAACAGCCGAGAAGCCCGGATTCACAAATCTTATCCAAGATCTGTCAAATTCTGTGAGAACGAGTACCGAGAACTCCAGAGAATCCTATGCCAAGAAAACAAAACCATTCCTGAACATATTTGGAATAATGTACCCACTACGTGGGATCATTATGACCTAGCACCAGAAGCTAAAGAAGCACTTGATTAGTACAAACAAGCTGCATCGTCCCAAGAACATGAAATGACAAGTGAAGACGACATTGTCCAGTCTACTCAAGACCCCTATGCACGCTTTGGAGGTCCTCTGTCCCAGGATCCCTACGAACAGGGACCTTCGTCCTCATTCCAGAACATGTACACATCGTACTATGCACAGGCATCGAATTGGCCTCAACCAAGCATTCCTGCTCGTCCTACAAGTGAAGAAACAAACTGGGCAGAAGAAGAAGCATCCCACTGGGCTCATGTACAAGCATCCTCATCAAGAAGGTTAAATCAGATCCTCTCACTAGAAGATCTTGAAGCTCTTCAGCAGAAGTACGAAGCTCATCTCCTAGAAGACAGCTCGGATGACTCAAATTCGGTCTGTAGCTACAATGCTCGCGACGGACGAGACCGTTGAGTCCGTACAATTTCACTGTAGCAGAGTCACTGTTCACTTTTACTGTAGCACTAGGCTAGGGAATGTACTGTTCATAGTACAGTTACTGTTCATAGTGTGCTAATAATTCCCTCCCGGAAATTTCCGATGCTACTGTTTGTACCCGGACCCATTAGCTTGGTCCTTGTTTGTTGCCTTGTTACCTCATTTTGCCTATATAAGGCCATGAGGGTGTATTGTGGAGGGTAGAGCCCCTTGAAGTAAAGTGTGTGCTTTGTGAAAATCTCTCCATGGCTTTCTAAATTCCTCTTCTTCTCTAGCCTGGTATGATCCTTCGAGAAATGCAGCTTGGGTAGATTAGAAACGTTTCCATCCTGGCATCCTCTGAGTGTCTCTAGGCTCTGGATTAAAGGGCTGAGTGGTTTTCTGCTAAAAGGCTATCCCTGAAGGGCTTGAACGGGAGTTGTTCGCCCAATGTGGGATGCATACCTGCAGGAAATTTACTCTCCTTCCCTGATCCTAAGTCTAGGTCCATTCATGGTATCAGAGCCATGGTTTCGTTTTTAATATTATTCATTCCATGCGCTTGATAGGTGATTCCAGTGCTGAGAAGATCTTTCTACACCATGTCAGATCCAGAAATTCTCGAAGCACCCATTTCTCTTGCTCCTTCTTCTTCTTCATCTTCAGCCCTTTCAGAATTTCGTGTTTCTAATGCTTCTAAGATAGATTATCTTTATGAAGTCTCTCTTAGTGATGAAACTAAAATCTCTGAAACTCAACTTCCTCTTATGAACCCCTATTCAGCTTTTGCTAAACCGACCTCATCATTTTCACCTATCCGCTCTATCCGTCAACTTATTCACCAGACTCCAAAACAAGTAAAGGAGTATGTCCAGTCCTCCAAGTTCGACCAACATCCCATTCCTGCTACTGAAAAGGAGTATTTTGTTACTCTCCAGATCCCTCCAGAATTTCCCAGACAATGGGTCCAACAGGGATATTCGCATGTCCACTAAGGAGCTGTTCGTCTTGCTCTCACTTTCCATGGTCGCAAAGGTTTGCCAGTTGTGGCAAGAATAGCGTTGTTAGATACCAGGTTTTTACAATACCAGCCGCATGCATTGGTACTGTTCAAACCACTTTAAATGCAGGAACAGTCTTTGTGACTCTGTATCCAAACTTCAACATCGCTCTCTCAGACCCTCAACTACTTTCTTTTCTGAAAGTACAAGTTCAGCTCACTGGAGCCCCTCAGACTGCTGAATCCATAACTGTAACTCTACATTACCAGATGGTTTACCGAGTGCAGAATCATGCCCTCGACCTCAATTTCAACAATGGTAATGAAGATGCATTGTTTATCTCCATGCAGTATGACCAGGCATCCTGCATCCATGTTCCCAGGCAGATCCCGAAGGATACACTGGCCAAACTCCTTCCAGAGACCTGGATCACCAACTATGAAAAGCTACATCAGCACAACAAACCCTTCCAGTCTACGGACTCAGAGTTTGTAAGAAAAAAAGATGGAACTGTTTCCATCAAATTTGGCAAAGAAAAGGAAGAAAGTCCCTTTATCTTCCAAACCATCCTTACAATCGAACCATGTGTTCCAGAATCCATTTCTGAACCAGACCCAAAAAAGCATGTACGACACTTTGATGGTGATGGACATCCTGTTCATTACTATAAAGACAATTATGGTCATTGTTTTTGGGATCCTTTTTGCCAGTGTTCATACTGCATAAATTCTCCCGACGAGGTAGATCCTCATGCAAGATCTCCTCCACGACGGAAAAAGTCCAAGGATAAGATGTACCAGAGGTACTTAGACGGAGATTCCTCCGTAGATACTCTTGGTGAGTGTGACAAATACCAGTTCATGGTCTCTTATGCACCACCTCCACCACCAGAGTCCGGTACTATATTCCAAAACTTACCAGATCCACCAAAATCACCTCCACCTTCTCCTCCCCAGAAAAAACAAGCTCTCTCTCCATTCTATAAGCCAATCCTCAAGTGGGCTAAGAAACACTCTTACTCCCTCGAAGTTCCAGCAAAAACACCACCCACTTCTTCTATTGCCATGTTCCATGACACTGATTTTCCTCCTCTGGCTAAGGAAAGTTCTAAACTCTCGTTCCCCGCTGCTGAAGAGTTTATTGATCCACACGGTAGATATCGTCATGTTCCTAAAATTCCTACCCCCACAGATGTAGATGAACATGGAAGACAAAAGAAAACCCCTGCTGCTGAAGCAGTTCTAAACTGGCAATCAGAGACTCTGTTGGCACAAAACAATGCCTTCAAGGCTATTGATTCCAAGATCGGAAATGTGCAACAAGATCTCCGAAGATATGATGAAAGTACCAAGAAGATACTTTCTGAGTTCCAGAAAAGGCTTCATGCCTTAGAATCAGGACAACATCTTGGGTACCACTATCTTGAAAGTCCAAAACCAGAAATAGACAAACTCAATAAGCAAATCCAACTTCTTGAAGAAGGAAAGTTCAGACCGTTCGATCCACTAGCACCTCCTGTTCGAACTGGGTATGTACCCCCAGCACCACAAGTATCTGTTTTTGCCAATATTCCACAAGACACCTCCAGAAGAGAACCAGATATGGCAGAAATGCGAAATCGTCTCAAAGCCTTGCAAAAGAAAAAAGGAAAGGTAAAAAGCTCACCTACAGAAGTTACAAAATCTGGTTCAATTGTTATAAGAGAAAGGCCGGACCAGATGATGTTATCAAATCCATTAGAATCCTTTTTAAAGGATTTGGGTAAACAACAAACTGATCCTAGTACCCAACAGCCTGAGCCTGATCCTGTTATCCCAGAAAAGCAGATTCTGCTTGCTGAACAAACTTCCTCTACTACATCAGACTCAGCATCCCTTTCCTCTTTCTCATCCTTCTCAGATCATACCATTGATGATTATCCCCCTGTTGTTCCACCAACTTCACAAATATTCATGGCTGACACTCCTCCAGACTATGACTATGAAATGGAGATGGAATCAAACTATGCTGATCCAGAATTTGGACAGACAAGTAATCCCACCAGAAACGATTCCACCAGACATGTGTCTATGGCGTCAAAACAATTCTTCTCCATTAACGATATTCCTTATCAAAAGTGGCCAGAAAGACTTGAAGAGTTTCATACTTGGTTGAGTACACAATCTATTACCAACCATGATATGAATGACGTCCTTTACAATTTTGTTACAAGATTTACAGGGAATTTGGATTTCTTAGATATTAGTGCGGCAAAATACGATTTTTGAGTCGTTGAATTGCGTATTTTTGTAGAAATAATAATTTAGAATGTTGTGAAACTATAACATTTTATGGATCGTGATTTGAACTTACGATTTGTTTGAAAGGGAATTTTCAAGTTGCAAGTGCATTCTAAAATTGTAGTGAACAGTAACTTTAGTCCTAAATTTTAGCCATTTTTGGTGTAGTTTTGGGGGGCTAAGTTAGGGTTATTGTAGTACATCAAAAGACTTTCTAAGATGATGACTCGAAATGGAATTTTGTGGAGGAAATTATAGCCTAACGAAATTTAGTGCGCTTGCCGCACCTAATAGACAAGAATAAATTGCCACTAGAGGTGGGCTTTTCGTGGTGTGTAGGTGTTGTCTTATCAACAAATAAGCCTAGTATAGTCGAGTTATTCATTAAAATATCGTTTTACTTAGTCTTTTAATATTATTTTTTGGTTATTTGTTAAAAATTCGAGTGTGTTGACTCAATTAACTACCGTAATTGATTTTTAGTTTTTCCAAGTGAGTGACACTATTTTTTTTTTTAAACACATGTTTAAAAAAATATTATAGATTATATATGTTATGAGTTGATAAATAGTATCTTTTATTATATAAGATATGATCGAGCTATTATTGCCATTTTATTGCTTTAAAGAAGGAGTTATCCTTTGTATTCAATTTGAATGATTATTTGAAAATGGTTTGTGAAAAACCCTTTATAAAAGAATCTTGAAACTTTTGTAGTTCTTGAAAAACGATATTTTGATATTTATATATATCAAATGCCTAAGTTGTTAAATAATTCTCTTTCATATGGTGGATTATTATATATTTGTGATCAATGGTTGATGCTTCAATATCTCTATGGATCCTATAGTAAATGGCTATGCGCATACTAGTTTAGGATATCATTGTGGACCAAGCCACCGGCTAATAATAAGTGCAGTCTTGCTTGGGGGAATCTTGGTCGTCTTGTTACAAGCATTAAACATGACCATAATTAGGCATTTGATCATGAATTGGTCAATGGAGTAGACTATTGAGCTTGGTCGATGGAATTGACTATTGATGTATGATTTGATGAGATTAATTAATAGAATAGATCATTGACATATACTTTTATGAGATTGATTAATGGATTAGACCATTGATGTTTTGGTAGTTGTATTATGAATATATTGTATTAAAACAAGTTATGGTTGTATTTTAAATGTGCATAGTAATTTATTCATTAGCTTAGAAGAAATATGTTACTCATTGTATTTTAAATATGCATAGTGATTTCTCGATCTGTTTTGAAAAAATGTGTTACTCACTGAGCCGTGGTAGCTCACTCCTCTCATTTACTTGTTTTTCAAGTTCTTTAGCAAGTCGCTAGTAGATTTGAGCGTCCATTATTGGGAGGACTTTTTGTGGTGGGAGACTTTTTTGGTATGAATTGTAAATAGTTGATAAGTTTGTGAGTTAGTTTTTGGTGGAAGTATATATATTAGTTTGGTTGTTTATAGAAAACTTTGATATTATAACCAAATGTCATTTTTGTCATATATATATATATATATATATAGGCTGAATAGGCTGAAACTTTGGTTATGTTAAGGCCGCATAAAAGGACAGCCGTGGCATGGCCTTCTTCTTATGAAATGGGGTGTGACGTTTGCCATCAATGTAGAAAATTTGTACGGCCCACATCCTCCGCAAGCCTTCTCGTATATTCCGGCACAGTATAGGGTTTGTAAACGAGCTCCTTGGACGGAGACATGACAGGAATCAACCATTGGTGCCCCGACGACTGCGAGTAACCCCACGGGCCCATTTTCATATCAGACACAACAAGTGCGAGTGGTGGGTTTCTCATACAACAACCATAATCTGAAAGCTGATTGGCCCTTTTGACAGGAGAAATCGACATCTTGCCGACTGCATTCTCTGCAGAACACCCCATCTGGTGGCCAGCCTTCTCGGGCTCCTCTTTGTGCAATGTAATTTGTGACAGATATCTACCATTATGGTCCTCTCAAAATTTCTTCCCAGGAGAGTTGACTTGAGAAGTTTTGCCTAAGCCAGAAGCATCCACAATTTAGAAGATATAGTGACCCAGCGATCAACTTCTGGACCTGTAAATGCGTTGAGATACGTTACTACTACCAGACTTTGCCAAATAATTCCATCGAAGAGCGACGTCCAGCATACCTTTATCAGTCTATGCAACTCAAAGACTTGAACTGCTAACACTTCCTGTCCACTGAAATGAGTAACAGGGAGTTATGTCAAGACAGAGACAATAACAAATTCATTGACTTAGGCAAACAAAAAGAGAAGCAAATACTCCAATCAAATCAGATGGTCAATAGCATAGATCTGGATGAACAACAGTCTACCCAAATTCTACTATAACTCCTTATGAGGAGTTCCACACATTGGAAGGCATTAAGCATCCAACTAAACTCATCCAAAATCTAGCCAGTACTAAGAATGACAGTAGCAGAACAATCACAGGCAAAAGTACTTCAAATATTGCCTTGATATCTCCATAACCTTGCACCTAAATTTTCTATCTTTTTTTATCACAACATCAACTACCATTACATCAGGTACTGTGCACAATACCAAAGCTAGGACTACAGCCGATATATTTTCTAAAACCAGACAATTAGTCTATGAAGATCATAGAGTCAGGATTCATATGCACTAAAGCAAAATTATACCTAGAAATTGCATATGCAGAATGGATTGGCACCCATTTCTGATACCACAAATACCAAGGTGCAACATGACAAATAATCCTTTTGGTCACCATATCATTCGGAAATGGTCCAAGACATGTCACCGGACTACCTTCCGTCATGTCCCCTGCTGCACCATGCCCTCATTATTACTGAATGCTCACAATATGGCAAGCAAGAACAAGAGAAAACATGGAGACAGAAACATTTCTATAGAGAAAATACAACGGCACAATGAAGGAGAGAATAATGGGAGAATTGCATCCAAAGTCCTTAAAATTTGACCTTTTTGCATTTTAGCCTGAACATTACAAGTTCTGATCACTCAACTTCCATAACCAAACTGGACAATTTAAAAGAATACTTTGGAATCTTGTTTACATGCAAGAAAAAAATCACAAAAAATTGAGAGTAAGGCATTAACAGCCTCAGATTTTAAATCTAGATGAACGTGTCCAGGGTTAAGCATACAGGCACTTACTTGACAATTGCTCTCCTGACTTTCCAGAAATGTTTTTAATCTGTAATGAAGACTTTAGATACATCATCATTCCTGCCAGCGTCAACTATGAGCAACACAACACATCTCATTTAAGATTTCCATACCAAAGCTATTAGGCTCAGGTGGACATCTCTGGTTTTCTCCCAAACAAGTATCAGATCTTGGCCTTTGCAGATTAACCGAAGTGATAGCTTTGTGACAGTTGCTTTCCAGTAATTCTAACCCAACGCCTAATGATTCCAAACTTTTCAGTTGAATCCTGGCATGTATGTCGACTGGAAGACTTGTGTATTTGCATATTGGACAGTTAACTCATCATCCAAACTCATTTTCCATTTAAATGAACATGACAAATATACCAGGTCTCATTGGCAGTCACTGGGACAAATGTTTCCTTTTTTTTTAATGCTAAGTAGGGCTTCCATTCACACCTTGACTTGATCTTTGTTTGGCCTATCTTTGGCATGACATTACAAAACCAACATTGTATCTTCCTCCTGTTTATCAGGCTGACTCTGGGAAAAAAATCGGCTGCTTTGATCTCACTTGCCCTGGTTTTGTTCAAACGAGCAGCAAGATGGCCCTCAGCATGGCCATTCATCCCATCTGGACAAAGGATGGCCTTCCCTATCAAATAACACTTTATCCCTTAAGTGTCAGATAGTACCGATCTATGACCACATTGAGATACTACTCGAAGAATTCACAAATTAGTTACTTTTAGCTTCTTTGATGAATTGAAAGATGTTGGCAAAGACTTCTCCATGCAATTTCAGATCCAAACACCAATAAATGGTGGGTTCAATATGATGAGAAGACGAATGTTGGTTACTTCCTGCCTGAACCATTCGCCTACCTACCTCAAACTGCACAGACCGTGCAGTGGGGAGGCGAAGTGTATAGCTCAAGAATAGGGAAATTTTTGCCCCACACCTCGACATGGATGGGCAGCAGGCAGTTTTCCTTGAAGAATTGAGCAAATGAGTGACGAGGGTATGGGTCTGTGACAACTTGATGATCCTGAAGTTCCCGGAAGAGATTGACCACTACACAGAAGAGTTTACCTTGGGGATATTGATGATCCTGAGTTTTATTTCGGAGGTCCTGGATGGAATGGGTTGTGCCCCTGACTAGACACCGCGGCTGCTAGCTTCTACGTTTTTCAGACTGATCCTGGTACGGCAGATGTTAGGAACAGAGTTCAGAGAAAAACGACACTTATTTTCCCGTTTCCTTTTCACCAATTGAAAGCCTTTCTTATATGTCTTAGAATTTCAGACCTGATCAACCGGCAGGCTAAACTAAACCTGGAGGCATGGTTCTCGTCAGGTTAAGCATGAAGTCCAGGCCAGAACAAGGTAACAAACTCGTGTGGGTGAAGCCATAACACAGTAATTGAAGATTGTATGGGCTTGCAGGCTCGGCTTAAATGGGTGGACGTAAACCATTCTCATCCCATCTATTAAGCACTTCAGGTCAACGGGTCCACGTGAAGCCAATCAATTTGCGGATTGGATTGCCAAAGCCCATAGATTAGATTACCTCCCTCCTAATTGGCTATCTAAGCCCTTGGGGATTTGGTGTGTTTAGACGTTTATTGTGGTTGTCTTCCTAACTTCGCTGGTTAAATGTAAGTGATATGTTTCCACCAAAAAAAAAAAGAGAAAGCCACATTTGTCCAAAATATAAATCTCGTAGATTTTTATGCCATAATCACAAGGCCTTTTATGAAGTTTGACGAGCTGGCACTTCCCATATTTAAATTATACTTTAGATCCCTGATCTTCTTCTGCTAAGAGAAAATTCATGCTCTTAATCAGCATGCCTGGAAAATTTTCTTGCAGTGAGGTCATTTTCAGTCAGTTTATCGTGCATTGCTGCAATCTGTGAAGAACACAATGGTATTTGGCAGAAAAGTCATATAAGGTTATCTTTTTCTGTGTTGACGTTAACTGAACCAGTCAAAGTTCAGTCAATCTTGACTTAATTCACAAGAAACAATCTGGTCAGTGTATCATTGTCTTTTCTTTCTATTTGGCTTTTTGTTAGTAAATGCGTACCTTCTGTTTCAACCGAAGCAAATGTGTCAAGTAATCAATCACAGTGGCAAATTGGGATTTTGCAAGGTTCTTGGCTTTCGTGGACAAACATTGAATCGGTTTTGCATTTTCCATTTTTTGTGTCATTTCAATCTTTTTAATCGCTTCCCCTTCAGTTATTTTCCTGCTGAGAAGCCAAAGGAAGAATGGAGAAAGTGGGATTTATGCTCTTCTTGGCTATGGCATTGTGTTGGGCCACAATGGCTAATAGTGCATCAAGAAAATCAATGAACAGAGAGGCTGCAGATGACGAGGATGATATTGATAGAAGACTCAGGCTTCTTAATAAGCCTGCAGTGAAGAGCATTCAGGTATTATATCTCCTTCAACGCCTCTTTGAATAGGCTTTCTGCTGATACTGATTCATGGTTTGAAAAACGAATCTGTGAGAATTACATCAAATAGGAGACGCTGGCCTTGATTTCTTGGCCCGGAAAAGGCTTCTTTTGTTTGGAGAGCAACAAAATTCTCCGATGTGTTTTCAATATTTTCGGCTACTTTGCATCAGCTTACGCTAATATCTCATAAAACCTCGATCTTTGAATCATTTCTGGTTTCTCTTTTTATAACAATGTGATGAAAGTCAGTTCCACAGCCATCGCTGAACATTCGCTTTTGGTACAAAACCCATGTTTTTCTGGAGCCATTTCAGGAAAAAGTGATTACACTCTTGGTGATCAACTGCATATGTGCCATAAAATCCAGGACAATTTTGCTGTATTCCAAATAGAACTAATGATATGAATACGTGATGTGCTTTTATTCTCTGTTTTTTTTTTTCCTTCCAGTTTCGGACAGAAAGTAATGTCGTATATGGGATCCCCACAAATCACCATATAAGAAATGTTAAATTTTTCTTCCATGTCCCCAGTAATTTTGTTGCACTGTACTTCAATCATGCAACCATCTTTTCGCTGCAGTCAAACCTACAGTACTCATACATTGGCTCGAGTAGAGGATGTGGTTGTAATTTGAGTTCTTTCAGAAAAGTTGCTCTCTCTCTCTCTCTCTCTCTCTCTCTCTCTCACGCACGCACTTACTCAGACACACAAAAGGAAAGTGAGTTTTCAAGGCACCCATTTGTTCATTAGCTACTTAATGGACACAATTAATGAAAGCTTGTTCACTCCCAGTAAATTAAGTTGCAGACTGATGTCCAATTTTGGTTTGATTGATAGAGTGCAGATGGAGATATCATCGACTGTGTGGAAATGCACAAACAACCAGCCTTCAACCATCCCGCAATGAAGGAGCATGTCATTCAGGCCCGTTTCCTAACCATAGCTCTCCTACTTAAAATTGACATTTTGATGACAACATTTTTTCAAGACTCATAAGTTCTAAATAGCTTTTATTTCAATTGAATCAGCTAGTCTCAGGATCTCAAACAAGCAGATTGCACGTTATCATCACACATATTGAAAGCAGCCTCATATATCCTTTCTTCAAAATGCAGATGGAACCCAGCATTAAATTGCCTTCAGAAAACAAAGCAACAAAAATTGAGTCCTCAAAACCAGTAATAGCTCAAACTTGGCAAAAGAGTGGAAGTTGTCCCCAGGAAACTATTCCCATCCGACGAGTCCGGCGGCAAGACTTGTTGAGAGCTTCTAGTCCCGAGCAATTTGGGAAAATGTATCATCCTCATTCACAGGACTACGTGGCTAATTCAACCCTCAATGAAAATGTTCGAAATGTGGTCATAAATGGAACCCGAGTCTCTCTTCCTTATACAAAAGATCGTGATGTAAGCATTCCTTCAACTGAATTCAACGCCCCCTCGTTGACTTGCTTGCAGAAACTTGTTCCCTCACACATTTTAGGGTCTAGTAATATTATTTCACTATGTTTCTTGTGCAGCAAGCAATCCTTGTGACAGTAGGGTACAACTACATAGGAGCTTCCGGTGACATAAACTTATGGAATCCAAACCTTGATTTGCCAGATGACTTCACTACAGCCCAGATATGGCTTCTGGGTGGCCCTGGCAATAAGTACGAAAGTGTTGAAGCAGGATGGATGGTCTGTCTTTCAATTTCAGTCGGGGTCTCTTTTACTTACAACCTGTTAGTTGTTGGTTATATATTGAGATAGCTCAGAAAGATTTTCCTATTCCCAGGTGAACCCAAAATTATATGGAGATAAGCAAACTCGGCTTTTCACACATTGGACCGTGAGTTCTCTATCATGATAGACCATTCCTTCTGGGCGGAGCTGAACCGTTTAATTGGTTGGCTTATCTTCCTTTTCCTTTATTACATAGGTTGATGGAAGCGTTTCCACAGGCTGCTTCGATTTGACCTGTTCTGGGTTCGTTCAAACTAGTTCTGAGGTGGCCCTCGGCTCTGCTCTAGGTCCAATATCTTCTGAATGGGAACAATATCAAATATCAGTCGGCATCTTCTTGGTACTTAAATTCTCAATCTTCTTTGCCTTCTTTACTTGCAATAGACCGGATCGGCAAATCCCTGTTTGAGCAGGCTAGTTACATTCAAATGCCCAAAGGTGTCCGTGTGCCCTTGGACAATGATTTGCTCTTTCATGTCAATCCTGACTTAACCATTCCAACCATTTTACAATTTCATCTGAATGGGTTCGCCCATTAATTCAGGTTTACCTTTAAAAAGCTGTACCTTCTCTTTTTGGAAATATTATTTTTGAGCGGAGATAATTATCTTTGAACCAGGATCCAAATACTTCCAACTGGTGGCTACGCCTCACGAACAACCTGGTCCTCGGGTATTTTCCAGGGTCCCTTTTCTTCTACCTGAAGCGCAGCGCCATAATGGTCAACTGGGGAGGTCAAGTGTACAGTACGATGGTGAAGAAGACTCCTCACACCAGAACTGCGATGGGAAGTGGGGAGTACTCAGGGGCACTCCATGGCCATGCCTGCTACATCAATCACGTTAGGATCGTGGACTTCTCACTCTCACTCAAGTACCCGGAGTGGGTTGGGGTTTATAGTGATCAAGTGTACTGCTACAATGGGAACAACCATAGAGACGGGTACGTTGGCGAGCCCGTGTTCTACTTCGGCGGACCAGGACAAAATCATTTCTGCCCATGATGATGAGTAATATGTGAATGCCATGCAAGTGTAGCAAACAAAATTTCCTTTCAAAGAATTTCATTTGGGGTCATAAGCTATTGAACTCCCCTTCAGTAGTAGTGAAATAGCTTTTGCCCCTACACATCCCCTTTCGGCTCCCCAGGGATGACAAATGCTATAGATCAAAAGTTCCCTCATCAAGCATCACTAATACGTCCACAACAAAGAACTGCTCAAAAGTCGAGATTTACTTATGGGCACCAAGCAAGGACATGCTGAAATCAATCCGGGAAATCGTGTCATCGTGGAGCGATTTTACAGCACCCAATAGTCATGAGCTCAACTCCCTTGATAAAGACAAGGAATGATGAAATTACCGATACAACAGGCAAAACACAAGATGGCTATTCGATTGGAAGTTACACTGTAGTGATATATAGGCACCGATTCACTGGAACAAAATTTACCTTACCAAAAGACACCTCTAGCGACTTACACCGAGATGACAAATGTAATCCGGTTATGAACTTCCACATAGGATTACCTAATTTACAGACCAATCTATGAGGACCAAAAGATGAATATAACACAAATACAGAAGCTCTCACGCTCAGAACTCAAATGAGTTTCCAAGTTTACAACTTTAAGAGAGACAAACATAGTCAGCCGAGCCCCTAAATGGAGTCGAACTGTTTCCTCTCTTCTTGTATAGACCTGAATATTCGAGCCACAGACTCTGTTGCAGATCTAGCGTTGTGAGGCACACTTCTAATAACCCTTGTAGGCTGCTCCGCCTCGCGAAGCTGAGATCCCCCTTCAGAAACCGCTGGAGCAACTGGAAAAAGCGGGAGTGCTTCTTTTCCGTCTGAGGATTGGACATTCCCAAGTCCCTCTGCTGGTTTCTCGCTAGGACTGCTTGCCGTGCTCACCTGCAACTCACTGTCTTTATTGGCTTGGAATTTGATCTGAGCAACTGATCCTTTTCTCTGCTTAGGTAAGTTAGATGAATTCTGATGCTGCAGATTGTTCACTTCCCCTCCAGATAATTGGCCCGTTTGACTGTATTGGACAGGTCCGGAAAACCGCTTTGTTTGTTCTACAGATGAACCCGAAACGTTGAAGCTCATGACAGGCATACCGTACGTGGGGAAATAACTATGGCCAGGTGGAGGAACACCCGAAGGGAACCCAAATCCTTGGTGATGAGGATGCAGTGGAACTCCATAGGCAGGGTTTGGGATGTTCGCCATCATTGGAGAAGAGTTGTATGGCCCACATCCTCCACAAGCTGTTCCCGTCAATCCAGGCACAGGATAGGGCTTGTAAACGAGCCCCTCTGAAGGAGACATGACAGGGATCAACCATTGCTGCCCCGATGGCTGAGGGTAACCCCATGGGCCCATTTTCACATCAGGCACAATGGGTGCAAGAGGTGGGTTTCTCATACCAGGCCCATAATCTGAAATCTGATTGGCACTTTTGACAGAAGAAATCGATGTCTTCCCAACTGCATTCTCTGCAGAACACTCCATCTGGTGGCCAGGCTTCTCCTGCTCTTCTTTGTGGTTTGTAGTTTGTGATGGATATCCGCCATTACGGTCCTCGGAAAATTTCTTTGCAGGAGAGTTGACTAAAGAAGTTTTGCCTAAGCCAGAAACATCCTCAATCAGAAGATGTGGTGACCAGCGATCAACTTCTGTACCTGTAAATGCACAAAGATATGTTACTACTAGACTTCACCAAATAATTTCCTTGAAGAGTGACATCCAACATACCTTTATCAATCTATGCAACTCAAAGACTTGAACTGCAAACACTCTCTGTTGACTGAAATGAGTAACAGGGAGTTATGTCAAAACAGAGACAATAACACATTCATTGACTTAGGCACACAAAAAGACAGATGAATACTCCAATCAAATCAGATGGTTAATAGCATAGATCTAAACATTGCAAGGCATTAAGCATCCAAACTCATCCAAAATCTAGCCAATACTAAGAATGACAGTTACAGAAAAATCGCAGGCACTCAAAACAAAACTACTTCAAACATTGCCTCGATATCTCCATAACCTTGCACCTAAATTTTCTTTCTTTATTTTTGTATCTCAACAGAAATTACCATTACATCAAATATCATGCACAACAGAGAAGCTAGGACTGCAGCTGATATATATGCTAAAATCAGACAATAATTCTATGAAAAAGTACAACAAGAACATAGAGTTAGCATGTATATACACTGCAGCAACATTATACCTAGACATTGTATAAACGAAGAATGGATAGGCACCCAATTCAATAACACAAAATACAAGGTGCAACATGAAACATAATCCTTTTTGATCACCATATCCACCAAGATCAAGCTAGATATCATTTTCACCCCTTGGAAATGGTCCCAGACATATCACGGCACTACCCTCCGCCATGTCCCCTGCCGCACCATGCCCTCATTATTAGAGAATGCTCATGATGTGGCAGGCAAGACCAGAAAAAAAGATGGAGACAGAAATATTTCTAGAGAGAAAATGCGAAGGCACAATGAATGAGAGATGATCCACCATTCTCAGGGTCACCTTGCAAAAATTCTCCAGATAGGACAGTCGACCTACCTGGTCTCAGATGATCCACCGCTAAATACATGAAATACCACCTCAGAAGGACCCTGGGACTCCACACCGTTAGTTACTCTCCTCAACTATAAATCTATGAACTACAGTTTTCTGATTGAAATCAATTAATGCTCTAACGTTGAAATTTGAAGCAAAATCTCAGTATTGAAAACAAATTCAATACTACATATGAAGGCAGCAATGCTGCAGCACGTCCCTTACCCATTTAACAAATTAACGCTAAGAGCAAAAGCAAATGTCGAAGCAAAAGAATGGATAAAGTCCAAATACGCAGCACAATCCAGTGGTTTCAAATGAAAATCAAGTTATAGTTCAACCCAAGAAAGGGTACACTCATTTGGTTGATATAAGTCTGAACAAACAAACAAAAATATTTCTCCCTTACCATTTGGAGAACAATCACAACGTGTTAGAACATATTATTGAAGAATAGTTTTTATCTGAATGTTTAAAAAGACTGGACAAGCAACCAATTGAGTTGTCTAACCAATAATGACCAAATCTCAGATACACTATATATTCTAATAAAATAATGGGAGAATTGCATCCAATGTCCTAAAAATTTGACCATCTTGCAGTTTAGCCTAAACATTTTTCTGATAACTTTCAAAGTGGACAATTTAAAAAGAGTACTTTGGAGTTCTTATTTACATGCAAGAACAAAATCACATAAAATTGAAAGTAAGCAAAAGAACCTCAGATTTTAAAGCTGGATGAACCATCCAAGGGTAAGCATAAAGGTACTTACTTGACAATTGCTCTCCTGGCCTTCCAGAAATGTTTTTGACCTATAATCCCCACAACATCATCAGGAGAGATATCAAAGCCTGACACTGAATCTGCAATGGAGACTTCGGATGCATCGTCATTCCTGCCAGCGTCAACCATGAGCAATGCGCCACATGTTTCATTTAAGTTTTCCTTACCAAAGCTATTAGGCTCAGGTGGACATCTTTGGGTTTCTCCCAAACGAGGATCACGGCTTGACCAGGAAGATATTCCCTTCTCAATGTCTCTCGAAGTTTCTTCATTTTCGAAATCTTGTGCATGCTCATCTGATTGTGATCCATCTTCATTTCCTTGCCGTAGTTGTGCATCTGTACCACGGGATGTGCTAAAACTTGCTAGAACCGGATTTCGAGGTGCATCAGCTTCCTTCAATGATCTACGACCATTCTCTGCAGTGGCTGTGTTCCTATAGGATCTTATAGAACCATCTAAGTTTGATTCTTGTCTTGAACTGAGACCTACTGAGCTAGATCTTTTTGGATCATCACTGCAGGAGCTTTGCATCTTCGCTATATAATTTGAAGCATTATCCCCAGGCTTACTATTCTTGTTTTTACCTTGACCCATTCCTGACTGAACATATACGGGAACCATAAAATCATCTCCATCACCAGCATTTTTTCTCTGTTCCACTCGTGCCAGCGAATTAGCTGGACTAGGCCCGCCCGACTTGCCAGCATTCAATCTCTCAGAAAGATGAGTTGGAGTTGAAGGAGGCAAGTGAAGTGGGAAATACATGTTCCGGGCAGATCCAGTCCCCTGAAATTGAATGATTGTCTCGGTGAATTGTAAAAAGTAATAGTTCTCCCATATCAACTTACACCAGAATGACAAAACTCACCCCAATTAGCATTTTCTTGTGCAAAGAATAGTTCGATTCATTAACATAAAAACAAAACGTACACCAATCCCTAAGGTCACCAGAGAAAGAATCACCTTAAGAGAGAGGTTCACCAGATAAATGTTTTGATGATAAGTGACTCACTTTTGACACGACGAACTCAAATCCCAGAGCACTACCGATTATCATCACTTGATCCAGTCCATTAACGGATTTCCCAACACCACAGATCAACCACTTATGAGAACAACGGTGTATCACCAAAATCTACAATATCTATAGCAACTATTCACAAACTGACAGCTTCTTGAAAACTTACCAACCACAGAAAACAGTAACTTCAGGCTAAAGATCAGGCATACTTTCACATGGACATGACTTAAAACAGTAATGAATTCAAAGCAAACACGCTACAATCGAAGAAAGAAATACCAATCATATCATTTACCTGGTTCGAAGATGCTGGAGAAACCAAATTGCTGCTATTATTGGGATTGAGAGGCAACATCCCCGAGCCGAACCTTTGAGAAGGTATGCTGAGCTGCTCGTAAAGGGCCATCTTGTTCCTCGGAGGTGCTCTTGGCCCTCCTTTCTCTGTATCATTCACATGTAACCTCGGGAACATGGGCCCCATGATCTTGTCATCATCTTTCCCTCTCTTCATCCTCGCTCTCCCCAACTCAACACCTAATCAAAACTCAGACCCAGACGAACCAGAACCCACTTAATCAAAACTCAGACCCAGACAGACCCAGAAGACCTTCCCTTCCAAATCCCACGACTCACCCAGCTCTCCAGCATCGACGCACGCGTGCAGAGCCCTGATGCAGCCAGACCCAGAGGCCAAAAACGGTTCTTCGCGCTCCAGACGCCACACACCGACTCAATCAAAACTCACACCCAGACGAACCCAGATAGCCGAAAGACCTTTTCCTCCGAACCCACGAGCAACCTAGCTCTCCAGCGTCGATGCCCGCGTGCAAAGCCCTGACGCAGCCAGATCCAGAAGCCAAGAACGGTTCTTCGCGCTCGATCAGGAGAGACCACACGTTTTCCACAAGCACAGATATCATAACAGAGGAGATTGTACGGAACGGGAAAGAGGGCTTATGGTGCCAGTGCAGAAGACAAGTGGAGGAACAGATTCGAGGGAGACGGAAAAAGCAGAGGACTGGAATGTGGAAAGGGAAGAAAAGCGGGTCGAGGTTGAAGGATTAGGGATTCGCCCAGATAAGGATCAACAGCGATTCAATCGTCTTCCTTAGAGAGAGAGAGAGAGAGAGAGAAGGTAGAGGAGAGAGAGAGAGAGAAAAAGTGGCCAAAAAGTGCAAGTAGGGGTGGGCCCGTCTGGACAGGACTGGAAGCGCCCTTTTTGATATTTAATATGATGACGTGGCTTCCTTGCCTAAGATTAAGACATCGCTTTGTCCAACGTTTAGCTTTAAACATAGGTTTTGTCTTTTTTTGTTAACCCCCCACCATCATGATGGAAACAGGACCGTCGGATTAAGTCCGGATCAGCTCTCGCGCACCACACCGAACGCGATTGGCGGAGGGTTTTCGAGAAATTGCTCTTCCATAACCACGTTTTTCAAAGGTCACGTTTGAAAAGGATGCCAATCTTATCGTAAAATCGACTTAATTCTTCGATGTGAATGAACTAATTGATTATATCACATTGTCGCCCGCAAAAACTTGATTTCGCTCTCGCCACTTATGCCGATAGAAGCCTGCATATTGTTTATTATCCAATAGTTATTTATTAAATTAGATTGGGATTGGAAATGTTATCCTGATTTGTTGTATTTTTATTTTTCTTATCCTAAAGATTAAGTTAGACTTTTAAGGGTCCATTCATAAGATCCTTGTTTATGATTATCATAAGGGGATGGCTCACTGGATTAGAATAAGCAAAGAGGTATTGCACATACAAACAAGCTACCCAAATAACAAAATGTATATTACAGCTGTTTACCATTCCGTTGAAATGGTTTCTTGATGACTAGAGTCCAAAGCCTGACTCACTCCATTTCGTGCACACGAAAACCTATTAAAATGGGTCATACATCCATCTCTTAATCTAGGCTATGAGTTAATTATACTAAGTAAATTAAACATAAAATGGGTTTGGAATATAAAAGTCTAAAATAATATGGGTGTTGAATGAATTTACAGTTTATTTAAACACAACTTATCTTTGTGACTTTCTTTTTATTCTTTTTTGTCGCTCTTACTCAATCTTACGTTCACTCATTTGCACTCTTGCATCAATTTAGGTATGGATTTTCCTAAATTGAATAAAATATAAAAGTGTTTTAATAATACAGATCAAATCAAGTGTAGATTGGATATGAATTCAATCGAATATAAATCACTAAATTTTGTATTGCATAAAAATAAGTTAAATGAATCGGTTTAGACCTGGCTAAATTTCAACTCAACTCAAATGCGACTTGATTCAAATCCAACCCGACCCACAATTTTGGTGGGTTTACACACGTTGCAATGTCAAAAAAGATAGAGAGGTCAAGATGGGAAATGAAATCAAAGCCGTTGATGCTCCATCCACAACCCCATGCTTCTGCTGGTTTTTTGACCCATCTTAAATATTGGAGTGTGTTGTATTTAAATAGTCAAAATGCTTAAGACATCAGCAAAAATACTACACAATTCCTAAAGCAACCTCCGGTCATCCAAGAAGAAATCCATGGCTTCAATCAAGCCGACCTATAGAAAATATTAACCACAACTCTAACCCCATACTTGCAACAAAACACGCAGGCCCACCTCAGTCATGATTCGCCCTTCCAAAATTTATCACACGCAGGCCCACCACTCATATGGCACCACATATGAGGGGAGGGGACAAAAGAGAGAAAGAGGAGAGAGAGCGTCAAAGAAGTGGGCCCCGGTTTTCGTCCTTTGTCGGGCTTCCCCATACACGTGGCGCTGTGTGAGTGGTCCGGGACCACGCTGACGTGGCGGTCCCGGACCACCCAATATTTTTTCCCCTCTCCTCTGCTACACTTGCTTTCTTTATTCTGTTACTCGTGCCCCAGGGCCACAAAGCTCGAGCCCAGGGCTAGCAGCTGCCACGGTCACGGAGCTTGACCTCAAGTAACTAAGGTTGCAAGCTCGAGGTATGATAACTAGAGGTGAGTGTGATGAGGATCACTAATTCTCACCTTGGAATCGAAAATAACCCACTAAAGACCGGTTCCAAAAAATTGAAACCGAGAACCGCCCTTTGATTCTATGAATCCACCTCTAGTTATTGTATTTCGAACTTGTTACCTTAGTTACTCGAGATTGAACTCCGTGGCCACGGCAGCCACATGCGTTGGGCTCGAGCTCTTTGGCCATGGGGCACGAGTAAAAGAAAAAAGAAAAGAAAAGCAAGTGTAGCAGGGGAGAGAGAAGAATAAGAAGAGGGGGGGGAGGTCATGATTGATAGGTAATTGAGTTGGAATTCATTTTTAATATATATATTAGTCTAGTCCGAATGGCGGATAAGTGGTTCCACGCTTGAAATCGAGAATTGAATTTGTACTAATCGATTCTTAATAAATTGAAATCGAGAATTGAATTAGTTCTCATAGGAATCGCCTATTCCAGATCAATCTAATTTGGTTTCAGGTGGTTGGGGTGGTTTTCACCCCTAACGACAACCATGGCATCCAGCTCATCCTTAAGCGACCATGATTGCTTTGACCTTGAGCGCTAGGTTTAAGATTGAGCTCCACAAACATTTTATTTGCAAGATTGTAGACTAATCGTCCATAGGCACCGGCCTTTGGATCTAACAGCCATAGATGGGAGAAAAGTCATGGATGTGGCGACCTAGTACAATAGAGGGAAAAAGAAAAAAACGGCCATATTTGTGTGCTCCAAACTCAAGCTACCATGGCCATCCCAAGCTCTGGACTTGAGGTCGACCTCAGCAGCCGTGGGGCACGAGAGACAAAAAAAAAGGAAGAAGAACAGCAAAAGAGAGAGAAGGACGAGAGGAGAGGGTGCGAGGCAGTGAGGGAGGGTGAGAGAGGGAGACCGTGACCGACAAGTAGACCCAAAAAGTGAATGAATTAATATTTTTTTTGCCGAGTTGGCC
This sequence comes from Eucalyptus paniculata subsp. matutina, assembly GCA_017140255.1. NCBI lineage: Eukaryota > Viridiplantae > Streptophyta > Magnoliopsida > Myrtales > Myrtaceae > Eucalyptus > Eucalyptus paniculata. The sequence goes on along the minus strand of CM029437.1, from coordinate 53,686,804 downwards.
TCAAAGTTGTACCTAATATTTTTTTCACCGACCTAACCAAGCCATGGAATTAGATTTCTGTCAAACCCACCAAGCACCTCTCTCTCTCTCTCTCCCTGATGCGCAAGGTCGGGAAGGGGGTGGCGTTCAATGGAGCCACCTGTACCTGTCCGGTTTATTCAACTCTTCAAAGCCTGTCCTGTCCCCCCAATTCTCTTTGCCCTTTGTCTTGAATCTTTCCCCTTTTCTCCGGTCGTTGCTGCTCAGAGAGACAGGGAGAAATCGTGAACTGCGTGGTTGGTTGAGCATCGCAGAAAAGGGAGCTCTGCTTGACCGACTTTCCGTCGCCCTCGATCCCACCTTCCGCCAATCGCCGCCCTCTTTGCAATTTCTCAGCCCCATTGAACGGGCCTCGGCTGGCCGCCACATCGGCCCGCTGCTTTCTCTCCCTCGACATGGAGGACAGCTTGCAGAGCACCCACAAGCGCGGAATAAATAAAAAAGATCCCCCTCTCTTTTTGGGCTCCTTTTTGATCTAGACTCATTAAAAAATTACGAACTTTAGGAATCGAAAAACCCACGAGCGCGTTTGTCCACTATCGATGAGAACAACGAGAGATCGATGCTAAGATTGCGTGACTAAAGTGGCGCATCACACAAGCTTAGATCCTCAACGTTGGATGTGAAAATTTTGGAAAGTGGAAAAAGCGGGGTGTGGAAATAGTTTTATTTTCTCTGAAGGGTGTAGGAGAAATTTGCTTTTGCACGTCAGATGGATCCAATTCTCAGATGAAGCCCATTTGCAATTTATCCTCCTCCAGCCCACCATATCTTTTTTCCTTTCTTTTGTAGGCCCTGGGTCTTTAACAAAGCCCAGCCCAGTTCACCTTCTGAGGAAAGGGGGAGTGTGGAGCTCCTCCATTTAGCATCATTGCTAAAAAATACATGCTTATCTATCTATCTCTCTCTCTCTTTTAATCACAGCTCTTGTCTTGTTTGGTTGATTATGCTAATATGACAGACATGACTATTGAGCTGATTATCCTGGTGATTAGATGCGTTTATTGGATTTGATTGTCAAGCTAAGTGGCACCTCATTTGATTAGAATTGAAATCAAGATTCGAAATGTAAAATGGAGCAAGTTATAATGAAGTGCGTGTTACATTTTTAAAATGAACTAAAAATGAAAAAAAGAAAGTTATCAAATCCCAAGCACTGACCTTAGGTATAGGATGCCATGTCGGTGGGTTAAATGCCACTCCAACCAACCAAAGCTAGTGGGTTAGATTTTTGTATTAGAAGAGCAAGAAAGAAAATTAATCTATTAGGACATATTTTAATAAGTATGTGGGTATCTTATTGTCTATCAAAATAGTAAATTTTGAAAGGGATATGAATTTGACATTATTCTTTTCTCTTCCGTCATGTTATATTAATTATGTCTCATATGTTAGATCATATTTATCGATAACTTAGATCATGAAAATTTTGAACTATTTACGATCTCATATTAAGTATTGCGACACAACATTTTTTTATTTAATATTTGAATAGGGAAATTGTCGAATCTAAAATCTATGTGCTTTTTCTCTTACTAGGGATGAGTTTGGCAACTGATTAAATAGTTATAAATTATATTATTTTTTTCCTGGGAATATATTTGAAACATAAATTTATTTAATAAATTTTTTGTTCTCGAACAAAATCAAGAAATAAAAAAAGTTACTCTTTTGTTCTCGAAAATAATTCTAGAATCAAGCCTAATTTTTCTTATTTTCTCTTCTCTTTCCTTTTCTTCTTCATCTTCTTCTTCTTCCTTCTGCTTACAACCAACCTTGCTGGCCATAAGAATCCTCACCGAAGCATCATCATGGCTTGATGTTGCCTTGACTGGGCGACGCTGACCTGGTGGTGGCTCTGCAATGCCAAACCTCGCCTAGCTCATGGCGAGTTCACATTGCTGTGGCTTGGGTTGCCAAGGCCGGTGATGCTTTGATAAGGTCATTGATCCTTGTCTGGTGACTGGAGGAAGGAGAAGAAGAAAAGGCAAAAAAAAAAATTAATTAAATTTATATAAATTATGAAAAGAAAATAGTTCAATTATAAATTTTAAGGGTTTTACTAAATACATTTTTATTATTAAATAAGAATTTTGAACAGTTACAAATGCTTTCAAATGCTCATAAATTATTTTCAAGAATAGAATAAAAAAAGAATTATCTTCAAAAATAAAATTAACAAACGCACTATTCTTCCTTACCAAAAAAAACAAACGCACTATTCTTTACCCAAAAGAATAATAACTTTACCCAAAAAAAACAACGCACTGTGAATATCATATAGATAAAAAAGAAAATTTGATTGTAAGAACCGTAAAACGACATGATTTGTTGACCAAAACGACCTTTCCCAGCGTCACCGAAGCTGACGTTTCGTCGAAGGTACAAGGAATACACGGGTCATCCTCACCGCGAACCAGCAAAAGTCCACAAAAGTCACCTCGCCTCTGTCACGTTGCACTTTTACAGGGTTTTATTGGAAGCTCACCTATCGGTCCACAAAGGTCTGCAAGCCCTCGGTTTCGGGTATTCCCGGAAAATTACTCCAACCCATTTGATAAAATTCTCCCACTTTTGGTCGTCGCAGTCTTTCTGGAATCGGGTAAAGCTTTCTTGAGCTCGGGGAAGAAGAAAGTTCTTGTCTTGAAGAAGAAAGGGTTTCAACCATGTTTCAGAAAATGTTTACGAAGAAGAAGGAATCAACTGCCAGTGCCATAACGACGATAGATAAATTGAACGAGGTAGGATTCTGATCGTTTACTTTTGTTTAATTCTTTAAAGTAATTTGATTGCTTATGATATTTTGTCTTTATTCCTGTTCTTTTTATTTTGATTTTCCATTTTCTCGTTGGTGGTGTCTAGAGGACCATAGATTTTCTGGAGGGTCATCGTGTCAATAGTCGTAGCATGATCTGGGTTTATGACCCATTAATCAGTTGATGTTGCTGATATGTTTCAGCTTCAGGTCATCCTAGATTAGGTCATCCTACATTTCATTTATCATCGGTTGGATGGTTTTAATTTGTGGAATTTATTTGATTTTGTGATTGTAAATTTCCATTTATTTCTCAATTGGTGGGTGAAATTAGGAAAGCAGTAGATTTGATGCAGCCAACAATCTGTTCTTTAATTTTTTTACTAGCTAGACATGTGATACTTGGTTCTTTAATTTACAAAGTGATATAAAATCATCTGTAAAGCCCCTGTAAAAGATGCAAAACTGCTTTTGTCTTGATCCCATGTGTATAACATGTTATACCCATTCAATTAACTGGAAATCGTGCTGAAATTTGCGGGAGAGCTTCTTCAGATTGTTACCTCTGCCACTTATCATTGTAGACGCTCGAGATGTTAGAGAAGAAGGAGAACTTCCTCGCCAAGAAGGCTGCTGCGGAGGTTGAAAGGGCCAAGACGTATACCAAGGCCAAGAAAAAGAATGGTATGACCTCTGCTCGCTTCCATTGTTCTTCTCTTTGGATCTTCAACTACGGGAATTTGAAATGCTTTAATGATTAAATTGTCATGTGATGGAAAGCCAATATTGATAGAAATAATGCAGAGTTATTCTCAATCACTCTTCAGTGACTTAACCTAGGTCATGCAATGTGTTCAGATGTGATATTTTGGATAATGAAACTGTAGCTGGGGATCGTCTGATGCTGAAACTGAAATTAGTTGACTTGTCCTGTGAAAAATGTTCTCTCTTTCTGTTCGTGCCGTTGGTATCCAGAAAAACACTGTGGTGGTTGTGCTGTACAGTTATAGAGTTTAAACTGAGACATTGATTCTTATCATGGTTAAATGTCCTACTCCTGATAAATAATTAGCTTCAGCAGCACCAAGCAATTATGAAGTCACAAGGTGCTATAGATAGCATATTCTCTTTTAGTTTGGACATGGTAACTCCAATTGGTCTCAGATTCTTGCCAATTATTACCCCATTGTGGAGATGTAGATTGGAAACTCATTTGTGCTTAAATCACTTAGTGAATGTGCATATTGGTGTTATTTTGCAGCTGCTATTCAATGTTTGAAGAAGAAAAAGATGTATGAAACACAAATTGAACAGCTTGGAAGTTATCAGTTGCGCATACATGATCAGGTATGCTTGCTGCTTGGCCATTTTACTTCCACTTGGATGCTCTGTCTCTATGCTTAGAATGGAAACACCTAAAATCTCAAACCATGGCTCCATTTTAAAAATGTTAGATGATCATGTTAGAAGGCGCCAAGGCCACAACAGAGACTGTTGATGCATTGCGAAGCGGAGCTGCCACCATGAAGGCCATTCATAAGGCAACGTATGTACCATTTTCAACTGTATCTACTAGAGGAAAAAAAAATGGAGATTCTGTGCCTGGATTTCTGTACATTGTTTTGTGTGGTAGATTTTACCATATTTGAAGCAACAAATCTGCTTTTGTTTTTGCCAGTAGAGCGAAAAATCTAATCGAGGCTCTATTTAGTAATTAGTTGGATGAAATCCAATGCAAGTGTTTTTCCCTTAAAATTGAATTACTGATGGATCTACAACACAGACGGTTCTAAAAGTGTAGGAATAAAAAACTATGAAATGTACTGATGGTAAACCCTGTGAAAGGGGCCACATGAAATGAACTGATGGGAGACACTAAAGAGAGTTTTTTGATTTAAAGTACTTTGTTCTATAATCAGGCCCTTTTGTTTTTTAACACTAGGAGTGTCCTTTTCTTCTCTCATCCCTTCGTAAGCCTTAAAAAAAAATGCATTAATGTGTAGATACTGCTTCTATGCTGTCATTGCATTAACTGTTTCTCTAAGGTTTAGTGTGATTCCTTTTAAATATCAGGAACATCGACGACTTGGATAGAACAATGGAGGAGGTCAACGATCAGACTGAAAACATGAAACAGATTCAGGAGGCCTTGTCCGCACCGATTGGTGCAGCAGCTGATTTCGATGAAGTAGCAACTCTAAAAGTCACGCGACTTATTTTTAAACAACTTCTTGATAGAATATTTGTGGCTAAAGTAAATTCTGACTGCTATATCAGGATGAACTGGAAGCGGAGCTCGAAGAATTGGAAGGGGCTGAGCTGGAGGACCAGCTTCTCGAGCCTACCACAACTGCTCCCCCTGCTCCAGTGCACGCTCCTGCAGTCAAGCAGCCGTCACGTCCTCAGCCAGTGAAGAACACGCCTGAGGATGATGAGCTCGCTGCCTTGCAGGCAGAAATGGCTTTGTAGAGAGGTGATTCCATAACATCCGTTTCAAGTTTCTTGGTTAAGCTTCTTTGTGGCCCTCCATTTGTTTTCTTTTCCTGAAGTTGCATCACATCTTGGTGAATGACGGTGTGGGGCACTTGGCTAACAGAGTCTTTTGATTCTAATTACACAATCTTTGAGCTAGTTTAGGTCCGTGGTGTTATGGTTGTTCCTGCAGCTTCATATTCTTGCATGCCTCACTTGGTTTGATTGATCATTTGGGTTTTTTCCCATACACATCCCATTAGCCTCTTTCTTTTTTTCATTGTCTTTAAGAATTTGGTTCTCAAAGTCCCCGACCCAACTAAGGATGATAGATATGCATTCGTCCTCTCATCTACTTGTCCTTTTGTTTCTGCAGTTACCAATGATAAGAATAGATTGTGTAAATAATCATGACAGCGGAAGAAACATCAGCGCTTCTTTCTCCAGTACCATCGACCATCTACTGCTACAGCTCTTTTCTTCTGGAAACGAGTTTAGACTGGTCATAACACGCTGCATAGATGGATTAGGCATTATACTACATCTACTTCTATTAACTGTAGTTCCTCCTTCCTTTCTCTGTTCTTTCTAGTTGTTGTGCAACCATTGCGTCATACTATGTATATGGACGTTCGGCTACTTATCCAGTGTATGCTCTAATGAAAAAGGAGTAAATTGCTTGCGCACTTTAGTCCTTTTTTCCTTTACTAACGGCTTTCTATTTTTCATCTTTTCGAACTCATATCATCATTCTGGAAAGCTCAAGTAAACCATCTCAGTTTGTTTGCTGCAAAAATTTAGCATATGACAGTTGTTCTTGATGAATCAAGGCGAGAAGTTCTGTGGTTCTGAGGCTTCATTTGAAAAGAGAGAAAAAGGATGAAACCTTTTGGTTTGGCTAATTTAACCTGTCGATAAAATCATGTGGTTTAGTATGAGACCAATAGAAAATACACTTGGCGGTGGAAGCATTTGTTCCGGCCTGGTAAAATCTGAGTTTTACCTTGAGTTTTGGACATCGGAGTCGTCTCTCAAGGCATCGTACTTCACAATTTATGACATGGGAAGATTCTTCGTAGCAGACCTTGTTTAATGGGACAAGAGTTGGTCGATGTTGTTGTTGGATGATGGCATGTCCTTGATTGATGACTTTTAGCTTTCTGCTGTATCAAAACATGGGTCGCTCGCGCTTTTCGACAATTTTTATTTTTATTTCCTTAATTCCGAAGCTCCTGAAATTGATTGTTTTTAAATCCGAAAGACCTAAAACTTTTGTAATATTTTAATAAGATTTTAGATTTTGATAAGAAAGCAAAAGGTTACCTTTTGTTTAAGTGTAAACAAACTGGCCTAGCACTAAAAATTAGTGTTTCACTTGGCACAGTGCTAGTACTACTGTTCATGAAACTGGTGGCCCTTTATTTGTATCCAATAGTCTGCTACATCCAAAACACCAGAGGACTCGATACCTTAGGGCAGCTTTTAGCATGTTGCATTAGATATTTATCTAGAGATCGGACTAACAGCTATGCGATATGTAAACCCTCCGCCAGGCCCAAAATCGAGTCGCTTTTTCTTAAAGAAGAGATAATGCTCATGAACTCGGTCGGGCATGGGCAACACCAACTAGCTCAACAATCAAGTCGACTAAGTTTGTGTTTGGGAGCAGCTTTGCAAAGCCCCTAGGCCTCTAAAGACCCCTAACCGAATGCTAGTGTGTTTGGCATTGAATTTCAAGAGCCCATTTTGCCAATGCTAGCATTCCCAAGGCCTCTACAAGGCCTTTAACTCAAGGCCTCCTCCCACTTGCTTTGGCATTTTGGCTTTCTCCGCATGCAACAGATTTGGATTAAAGAATTTTTTAAATTTCCAATCTTATCCTCACTCATTAAACATAATTCTACATTTGCCCATTTTAAAGATCCTCAGATATGTCTCTCTTCTCTCACCTCTCTTCACTAGTGTGTTTGCACTTGTCATTCGCCCTTGCATCTCGTTGGGGACATATCACTTGCTTGGGCACCTTCGGTTGCTTGATCGATGGCCGTTGCCAATCACCTAGTTGACGGTCGTACCATCACTCCAGATTTGTTGTCGTGAGGCTTGATGAGATCGCGCAACCCCGACATCATTGCGCCTTGGGTGTGACGACCTTGGAGCTCTCCCTTGGGCTCCAAAATAATCTCTAGAATTCTTCTTCATCCCAAATCCAATGACCATGGGAGCTCCGAAGAAATGGAATGTCACCTTTGCAAAGCACCTAAAGCAGAAGCGCAAGTGCAACTTCTATTGTGATAGCTTCCTCTCTTTATGCAGCTCCATCAGCAAGGTACCTTCTTTTCACCACTAATCTCTGCCGCTAATGTGCAACTCAACTCGATCGCAATTTAGTTACCTTTGATTTAGCTCGGACATGATTTGGTTTGATTGGCTATTCTAAGTCATAACTGCAATGACAATCAATTGATTACCATTTTTCTTGGGAAAGAGGAGGCTGAGAATAGAAAACATTATTTCCTGTAAGATTGTCATATTGAGTTGTTCCTCTAGTTGGATTGTATTGAACTCTGCTTGTACATTAGGCACTTATTGAGTTAGAAACTTGTTTTTGCTCCTTTTCTTTTCCCATCTATTAAAAATTGTAAGAGCATGTTGTTTGGAATATGGATCCATTCAATTACAAGACATGTTAGATTTCCTAGTTTTGATTGTTGTTTGGTGTCGAGAACATGTTGTTTTTCGTTTGTGGCATTTGTATGATCTTTTATTGTCATATTCAATATTGCTCTCTCCCAGAGCTGCATTGAATGGAAATTTGCTGCAGAACATGTTACTTATCTTAATTTTGCATATGAGCTGAGTTCTTGGAAAACTCTTAGTTTAATAGCACAGGAACAAGGAAGGCATTTAGAGGTTGTCTTTTATGAATAAAATGATATTTGGTAGAGGGAAAACCATAAACATTGCGTTTGAAGTTCAGTTAGACTGTCAGGTTCGTGTTTAAGGATCTTCATACTACCAGCACGAATGTGTAATAAATGTAGAGGAGACCTAAGTTAGCACCATGTGACACTCCATTACATTCCTTAAAGATGATACTTTTCGAAGGGTTATGGAGATTGAGATCTTGAAGAAAATATGACACTGTGCAACAAGGCATGAGGGCTCTCGATGATGTTTATAGCCAATCCATTGTGAGGAAAAGTTCAGCTGTAATGCCATCACGCCCTCATACTGTCTCCTCGTTATGAAGGATGTTGCTTGTGTGCTTTTCCTTGAAGCATATAGTGAATTTCTTTCCTTTAATAGTGACATGTGTTAAATCATGTCCTGACTTTGCTCTATAAGTCATTCATTTGACTAGATAAATTTGGTTGTTGCACATGTCTTTACGTGTCCTAAGGGCTAGAGGTTTTCATTTTTTATCCAATGTAGTGGTAAATTTAGAAACTTCATAGCAGTAATGTTTTCTATCTGCTCTTTTCCCTTTTAATCTGAAGGAGGGTTGTAAAAATTTGAGAGAGTATTTTGTATGAAATTTTGGGTCAAGTTTACCTCTGCATTTTTAGGAACTCTTGTCCCATATAATTCCAAGTAGATTTTGTTAAGATTTCTGGAAATCAATAGGATTGGTCTTTTGTTCATTAATGTTGCTATGTTCCATTTAGTAATTTGATAGAAGAATTCCTGAAGGCTGTATTAGAATTTGGTAACCGTGTTCTCTTTTTGGCACAATGGGACTTTTTTCTAGGACTTCGCATATGTTCTTGTAATGCTAAATGGATCTTTCATTTTGATGCTAACTTTCTTCCATTACATTCCTCCCCGATGCTGAATTCATGGGCGCTTGTATTCATTTTTAACGGTCTTGTTTCATGTTGTGCATACACTGTTTCAATACAGAACAATTCAAGAGGTGTAATAGCTGTAGTTGGTGGTTTTAATTACCTTTTAAGATACAAAAAATGTTTTGTTTTAGACAAATCAATTGATTATGGTGCCTCTGCAGCTAGCCGAGTTCATCTCTATTATGATATGCAATAAGGGTCACTCTTAGACAATTGGCTGAAAATATATCATTTTCACCATTGTGAATTTTCGTTTTCATAGGCCTTGCAGTATGTGCGGGATAATGCCGACGAGGTTTTCTTGGCTGAATGGAAGCTTGGGGAGAAGTCCATGAAGCCAGCCAGCAAGGGGTGCTTTGCTGTCATAAAGGAGCAGATCCTTGGTTTGCCTTGTTCGGATATGTGAAAGAGTCTATATCTTTGTTGTTTTGTTTTTTTTTTTTTTTGCATCTTTTTCGGTCTGAATGAGTTTTGAGTTGCATTTGTCAGGGAATAAATGCAATTGGACTAGATGATTTCCATCTCCTATGTATTGTACAATTGATTGAAGTCAAGTCCCTGATTCATCTAGAAAATATAATGCTATTTGTCCATGTGACGGATCAGTGGACCCCTGGTCTTTGCCTTTGCCTGATATACCTCAAATAGTTTGTTTGAGATGATTGTCTTGTGCACAGAATATAACATCAATTAGCTCAAGGTTTGTCTCAGAAATATGTACACATCCCACAAGTATAAAGTTGAGTATATATAACCCGTGGTAATGCTATGAATTTAAAATACAAAATGCCAAAAAGACGATGGAGCAATTTCTCTTACTAATTGACTGGGCAAATTCTTACAAAAGTTTGAAGAGGAATCAATCAATTTCATGAGTTTCGCTCGCATCAATACTCTATCGAAACTTTTCATATTACTTAACTGAAAAATAAATGTGATTTTTTTTATTTGCATTTATAATTTTATCAATGTTTTGTATTGCTTTCAACATTCAAACCATAAAAATTGCTATAATTGTTTTTTTTTCCAATTTTAAACAAACTAAAAATTTTAAAATTAAATTAATCATATCAAAGGACATTTCAAATGTGTTTTTTTTATTATCAAATAGTATTTCTCTTAAAATTACTTCTCAAGGTGCTTTTTAATTTCCTTACCAAATAGTATTTGCTTTTCATAAAACCCCTTTAATTTAAAGCTTTTACATTTTTCCAAAAACTTTTCTCAAAAACTGAACCAAACACACCGTAAGTGGCTTGAATATGACGTTTAGATACATGCATGGTACATGCAGCTGATGCACCTAGCCTTGGCATGCATTGAACAAAAATCCAAAATCGCGAATAATGTTGCAATTGATGTCGATGTCCAAGATCATAGCAACACCATTGTCAAAATGAATTATCTGTTTTGAATGTTAACCTACCCATGCGTTCACAAGATGCATTTTTCCTTTTTCAATGTTCTTCTTAAGAAGATCCTTCTTGCTTGTGTGGAACTCTAATGTTTTCTAAAGGCAGGAATGATACTGGTTTATCCAGCCGAACACTCCATTGACTCGGTCTATCCACGCTCTCTCCCCCTCCCCCAAAATTGACTGGTTCGAAAGCTCGTGCGAGATTACCATTCGAGTCAACGAACATGGTGTCTTTTTCCTCACAGATGATTTCACTATAAGTGCTCTATTTCGTCTTACCAAGTCTCGTTCCCATTTGAAACCAAAAACCGCTTTTCCAGCAATTAATAGTCTCGATCTAGCCAATGGATTATATATCAAAATGAGTTTGTTGTTGCGAAGTATGGTTGGCTCAATACCTTTGTCCTTCTAGAATCAAAATGCTATTTTGGCTTATCTAGAGAGAGACTCTTGCTTTTTGCTTTTTACTTATATAAATCTTGTGGCTCACGCACTTTGATTATTTTTAACAATAAGCGCTTTGAAACTTTCTCAACATATGAATATTTGCACGTAAGTTCACATCTAATATTTTCACAAATTTTAGAATTTAGATAACATTTTAAATTCTAACAGGAAAGTAAGAAGTAGTTTCCTTTTCTTTTGGGGGAAAAAAACAGCAACAAACGGGCATGACAATCAAGTCGCACTCTAATGAAAGATGATCATATTATACACAACGAGATTGGGACTGCAAAGTATGTTCTTGCTGTATCGATTCAAGACAAGATTGGTTGTTCAGCACCTTTGTGACTCGCATTTTGTCACTTTTCGAGGAGCCGGATCTTGTCCCGTGATATAATATGACACGATATGCTAACTTCACAGTCTTGGCTTTATCCTCCTTTATCAAACATCAAAGGTTCCATGTAGAAGTTGTGTGAGTCTTGAAACTGTCACAAAACCCATGCAACTTGCATGAACCCCAGGATACCCAGAAAGAGGCAGACAACCTTATGTCATTCTCCCCAACTCATGTTCATCGTACCTTCCTCACAAGTCACAGGTCACAAGCAAAGCAGACAGGACCAAGTCAAGAGAGACCTCACAACATGTGCATGCGCGCGTGCTTGCGTGTGTGTGAGAGGAAGAGATGGATTTACATTGCTTGAGTTAGGGTTGTCTACATTTTTATTTTGTTGGCCCTACTTTACTTCTATTTTAACTTTCACTTTCAGATTTTTACTTTGCTCCTTATAGGGTATGGGAGTTGAAACCATAATTGAAACTAAATCATCCCACCCCAACCCCTTAGAAGGTGGGGACGATTTAGTTTGGCATTGTGAACAATGGATGCATCTTATATTGCTTTTCCACTCACCTAAAAGTATGTTTCCAATAAATCCAAATTACAGTGAAGTTATCTATCTTTATTTTTCTTTTCTTTCCAGTTTTTGCTCCTACCCATATAATTAATGCATATCATCTTGGAGATTCTCTCCTTATCTCAACATCAAGAACATACCCAGAATGAGCAATTTGAGGGGCCAACCAAAGTTTATAACAAGTTATGTATTTATTAGTAATTAAGTGGGTACACAAATGTTTTAGCAAATGTATAAAGTAATGGGTGGTTATACTAAATCTTTGTATCCGTCTATATGACCGGCAAGAATTAAGACAATCGTTTTCAACATAATCTCATGGGTGAAGTAAGCAGGAGCATACCAGGTCCCAAATTTGCACCCTTTTTTTTCTCCTGAGAAGTCGTTTGATGTGCGCATATGAATCTGTTCTCTACATCTACTAATTTATCAAGACAAGCAAATGATTTGAAAAAAAGAAGAAGAAAATTTCCTAGAAATTCATTAAAAAAAAGAAAAAAAAAAGAATGACAAATTGAATTCCCCTATCCGGCTAGAATTCGCCTTCTCTAATACATCATTGTCCATCTCTCCACATCTGGTTCCAACTCCCTAGTTGTTCTCTTCCTTCAGATGTGCTCATCAAAGCATTATACTGGTTCACGCCTTTTGGCATGATGAAATCTCTGTAACCATTTGATTCAGCAAAACTCGGATACAAGGTGGCCGTCGACAATTCTCCATCACCGGTCCCTTCGTCGAATAATAGCTCATTCACGACGTCCCACAAATTATTCATCGTGTTATCCGTCAATATACCAGATTCTCTGATACTATTAGTGTCACCAGTGATCGAAATGAATTCGCTGTCTACTCCCAGAGAAGGTGAATTGTTTGAGATGCCTGAATAATAGTCTTGGGATGACGACGATGCTGACGACGAAACATTGCTTCCGCTGCTCATTGCCATTCCACCTCCAATTTCGGATGCTGCTTGGGACCCCGCATTACAATAGTACAACGATGATCCGTACTGAGCATCGTAGAATGTCGGAAATATCGCCGCCGTGCCTAGAGATTGCGAAGCTGCAATGTTGTTAATCTGGTTCGAATGTACTTTTTCCGGCACAGGCAACATTTGTTGTCCTAGGCCATGATCATCAGGAGTAACAACAACTTTGGTGCTAGGAGCACAATTGACACCGTTACTTGTGGGATTGATCTTCTCATATAAATGCTGCTTCTTCTTCAGCTTGGTGTTCCAATAATTCTTGATGTCGTTATCTGTTCGTCCGGGTAGTTGAGATGCTATGATCGACCACCTGACCAAATTAAAACAAATGTGGGGGCAAATTGCATTAGTAATTTACACTAATCAAAGGTCAAATTAGCCGCCAGACAACTAATCCTGATTAATCTATTGTAAGCAAGCAAAGGAAGGAAATAGATGGGAGTTAAATAATGATTAACCAAAAACTTGCCTGCTTCCTATTTCCCTGTAGATATCGCATATGATCCTATCCTCCTCCTCTGTAAATCCGCCATGTTTGACGCCGGGCCTCAGGTAATTGAGCCATCGCAACCGGCAACTCTTTCCGCATCGACGGAGACCTGTTTTGGTAAGGTGATTGCGGAAATTATGAAGCAGTAATATGATATAAAGCAAGAAAACTAATGAAATGCAAATCACTTCGATAAAAGGAAAAAAAATGATCTTTTATATATCTTTTGTATGTTAAAACTAGGCATTTTGCGGTATATCGAGCACGTATATTGATCTCTTTCTTAGAGCCTAGGCGTGCTATATGGTCTTGACCCTGAAGAAAAATAGTTAAAACGGCCATCTACGTTCAATTTTTTTTTTCTCGCAAGGCTGGGCACTTCTCAAACCCTAAGGAGATGACTATACTCCTCACAGTTGTGTGAAAAAAGCATTAATTTAATCAAGATTTTCAAGATCTAAATCCCCATACATGTATTCGCAGACAATCTAAAAGGACCCAAGATGTGAAGATAAACAGAAAATGAATCGAGCTTCCCCTCGAGACCGGATAAAAAAGGCGAAAACCAATAATAATTAGATAGGATTTTGTGATGGGGATATGGTAAGAAAGAGAGAAGCAAGGACAAACCAGCTTTCTTGGGCAAGGCAATCCAGTTGTTGCCAGTGCCAAAAGCCTCCACATAAGACTTGAGAGTGGCGTCTTCTTCAGGCGACCATGGCCCTCTTTTCACGTAGTTCTTGTCACAGCACGGCGATCTTCCCATCTCTCTTTCACGCCTTCACTCTCTCTCTCGTCTACCTTTCGTCGTTACGGTTCGCACTAATTTCTTCACAGGCTCTGCGAGATCTCAGAGGGAGAAAGGGAGAGAAGGAGAGGGAGAGCGAGAGAGGAGGAGAACCCAGGGACGCAAGAGCTATGGAGAAAATTTCAGCTGGGTCTGGGGCTTGGATGAGGGAGAGGTGTGTAGAAGTTGGTGGCTATATAGTGCCGGGAGCTTTGACTCCGCACGACCCTCCTCTCTCCCCTTCCCTATGTGAAGAGCAGTACAACTCTCGTTGCCATTAATAAATTTCCTTTTTATATGGAAGCAGTCAAAATGTTGCTCAGTCACGCCACGTTACTTTCATTTCTTACCTTTTCTTTTCCTCTTTACTTCTATGGTCACCAATAAATGATTTACTTGTTTTACTTTTTGGGACTAATACGTGATGTACTTGAGTTGTATTGAATGTTCACATTGCTCGTACTTTTCGAAGGAAATATGAATCTTTCTCAAACACGATGTGTTGTAGGCTTGGCCGGACATAAATCCACGAGTCCATTTTCTGTTATTCGATAGGAATGGGGTCCGACCGCAATTAGCTGGCTACTTAGAGTGAAACTAGCCCACAAGTCAGTAAAATGTTGTTTACTAATCTTTTGATATGGTTTGCAGAAGTAATTATAATGATCGTCTTTATCTACATCCACCCATCGATAGTATAAGTCATTTAATCATCAATTGAGTGACATTATGGATTTGTTCCATGGAATTCATATGTGGAATCATTACCGACTATTAATGAAATAAACATCAGAAGCACAAGCTTATGACTTTACATGCGAAAATAAACTACTGCATCGTCGGACTAACTAAATTGTATTCCTAGATATCATGTAGTGAGTGGTGCTTTTTGGTCCTCTCCCTCTCTCGCTCCATCTCCTTCCCTCCCTCCCTTAACGAAGATGCACAAAGCCAGCCGATTTCTTTCCAAAGATGCAAGATTTTGTGTCATTGGAACGTTGGGTCATTGCTTATTTGAGGTAGAAGTGCAGTTGCATAAAATCATCTCAGCGGTCCATAAAGACAGCTCACCAACATTCATTTCCTTTCCAAATTTCTTTGCCTCTTTTTTCTTCCGAAGCCCTTGCCTTCTGAGTTGCCTTTCTTGATTAGTAATGGCATGGAATTAAATTACATGAACGACTTTTTTGCATGGTGCTGATAAAAAGTGTGTCCTGAAAAGTTATACTTGACTTTTCTCAACTTAGTTCAACTTACCAAACTTAGAAAAAGAAGAAGAAGAAGAGATAATGAAAAGATTAAAAGGCCTCTTGACAAAAGGGAAGAAGAAAGTGACTTTTATTGGTACCTTCAACGCATGAAAACCTAAGTTTTTGCATGTTGTGGCATTGTAAAAGTGAGAAATAAGAAATACACACTCCTCCACAAGGGTCAAGGAAAATGATGAAAGATCATTTTCGAAATATACAACTTGTTTAATTTCTTTTCTTTTTTCATACAAACCCACATCTGTCGCTAATGATTTGGATAGCTAGTCACATTTTCAAGCCATGACCACATTATAAATGGCAATTAAGGAGACTTGCTGTAGCAAATTAGCTACTGAGACAGGATATGCACCATATAAAAAGTCCAACGACGGACGCGTTCGTAAGTTTATGGGACAACCTGGGTTTCTTGTTTGATTTAGCTCCCAGAATTAAACAAGTTGTATATAGTGCCGTGAGCTTTGACTCCGCACGACCCTCCTCTCTCCCCTTCCCTCTGTGAACAGCAGTAGAACTCTCGTTGTCATTAATAGATTTCTTTTTAATATAGAAGCAGTCAAAATGTTGCTCATTCACGCCGCCTTAATTTCATTTCATACCTTTTCTTCTCCTCTTTACTTCTATGGTCACCAATAAATGATTTAGTTGTTTAACTTTTTGGGACTAATACGTGATGTACTTGAGGTTGTATTGAATGTTTACATTGCTCGTACTTTTTGAAGGAAATATGAATCTTTCTCAAACGCAATGTCGTCGTAGGCTTGACTGGACATAAATCCTTGAGTTCATTTTCTGTTATTCGATAGCAAGGGGGTGCGACCTCAATTAGCTGGCTACTTAGAGGGGAACTAGTCCACAAGTCGGAAAAAATGTTGTTTACTATTCTCTTGATACGGTTTGCGGAAGTAATTATAATTATCGTCGTTAGGTACGTCCACCCGTCGATAGTATAAATCATTGAATCATCAATTGAGCGCCATTATGCATTTGTTCCAAGGAATTCACACGTGGAATCATTACCAACTTTTAATGAAATAGACCTGAGAAGCACAGCCTTCTGATATTGCATGCGAAAATAAAACACCGCATCGTCGAACCAACTAAATTGTATTCCTAGGTATCATGTCGTGAGTGGTGCTTTTTGGTCCTTCTCTCCTCTCTCGCTCCCTCTCCCTCCCTCCCTCCCTTAATGAAGATGCACAAAGCCAGCCGTTTTCTTTCCAGAGATGCAAGATTTTTGTGTCAATGGAATGTTGGGTAATTGCTTATTTGAGGTAGTTGTACAGTTGCATAAAAGCATCTCAGTGATCCATAAAGACAGCTCGCGAACATTCATTTCCTGTCCAAATTTCTTTGCCTCTTTTTTTGTCTTTTCAAAGCCCTTGCCTTCTGAGGTGCCTTTCGTGATTAATAGTGGCATGGAATTAAAGCACATGATTGACTTTTTTGCGTAGTGCTGATAAAAGTGTGTAACTTGACTTTTCTCAACTTAGTTCAAGTTACCAAACTTAGAAAAAGAGGAAGAAGAAGAGATAATGAAAAGGTTAAAAGGCGTCTTGACAAAAGGGAAGAAGAAAGTGACTTTTATTTGGTACATTGACAATGTTAAAAGAATGATTGCACCTAAAATTGATTATAATGAAAAGAAAAAATAGATATTAGATTCATGTCATCAAGTAGTAACAACGCATGAAAACCTAAGTTTTTGCATGTTGTGGCATCGTAAAAATGTGAAGTAAGAAATACATACTCCTCCACAATGGTCAAGGAAAATGATGAAAGATCATTTTTGAAATATACAACTTATGTAATTTCTTTTTATTTCTTTTTTCCATACAAACCCACATCCTTCGCTAATGATTTGGATAGCTAGTCAAATTTTCAAGCCATAACCACATCATAAATGGCAATTAAGGAGACTTGCTGTAGCAAATTAGCTAATGAGACAAGATATGCGCCATATAAAAAGTCCAACCATGGACGCGTTTGTAAAGCATTTATGGGACGACGTCAGTTTCTTGTTTGATTTAGCTTCGCGAATTAAACTAATCGTCCTCAGATGATGAAGTTTAACGTTGGCAACAACATAGTCAAATGGTTGAACCATTCGACAGAGGCATGTCCTCTATCTGTCCGTAAAAAAAGAGGGTATAGATGCGTACACGAGTAGCCTCGAATCTTATATAATTTTCAACTTACATAAATTGGAACGCGGTCAACCTTTGCAGATTACTTAAGCACGCGATTACTTGCGAACCGAGACATAATATGGACCTGTTATGGCTGAGAGAATGCATAAAAACGTGATGTTCACACCCCGGTTAATTTAATGGATCAATCTCACGTTTAGCTTGACCTCCTCAACATATATTCTAGAACGTTCTCTTGTTCCATCTTTCATCTTGATTATTTAATCGAGTTCACATCTCATGAATTGAAAAGAGGGGAATGATGCAGAAATTACATGCGGTAAAATTAATTTAACATTAATTGGGGAATGAGGACAAGGAATATTCCTCGAATATCATATTAAAGAATTCGATAAACGAAGTGTATGTAAGCTCTGTTTTGATATCGAACAAGTCCAAGATCCAATCTTTATAATCCCCGTCAATGCATTGTATGGTTTTCTAGAATTCAGATGAATACTAGACTAGGGTGAGAGTACGTGGAAGGTTCAAGATCAAGAGAAGTAGAAGTTGTTTAAGCTTAGGATACTATCCTAGGAGGAACTCATGTGAGTCAATTTGTATATGGTGCGCCAACAAAAGTACTACAAAGTCAAAATTTGGAGATTTTAATACTTCCCAAGTTTAGACGTCAATCAATATGGATGTGGTCAATTTGCATTTGGTACACTAATTAAAGAGTATTACAGAGTCAAAATTTGGAAATTTTGATACTTTGTAGTTTTAGTGATCAATCAATATGGATGTGGTCTTTCTCCTTCTCCCACCATGTGACATTTGATATTTCAACACCAAGTAATGTCATGTACATTGGATTACATTGGAATAGTTACAAAACCCAATGTGCAAAATTTTATGTGATCCATCATCATTAGTTGTGGTTATGAGCCAAACTCAATCATTTATTTAGAGACAAATAGTGGCGGTAGCACATGGGGTTTTTATCAGTTTAAATACTGATTCTTTATAAACATTTTGACTTAGCATTACTCCTTTTCATTTTATGCCATCCACTTATATAAACTCATTTTGTCATCCAAAAGATTAAAAAAAAAGAAAAGAAAGAAAAAAGAAAAAGACACTTTTACATAGACTCAATCCGGAGTACCCCAATTTATGCATCAACTTTTTGTAGTAATAAACTCACCAAGACATCGTGAAGGAGAATCACATGAGAAAAGAAGATTGAAGTGTGGTAAGTAAAAACCACTTAATTACATACACTTTATGTCCTTTAATTTTGGGATGATGGAGATCTTTGGATTGCTGATATTGAAAATAGCAGGAAGACAACTTAGAAAAAAGGTCCCTGTTTGAAACATGACATCTTCCATGCTACATGGGCTCGAGCAGCTGCTTTAGCAGAGAAACCCAATCTTGTTGGACTCGTTGTTAAGAACCCAAGTGCTTAAATTAGCCTGGTCACATGAATAGCTCCGTCCAATGCACAACGTTCAGCGCGCAAAAGTTCCCATTTCTCCTGCTAATTTCCTCAAAGATAAGTAATTTATTCCGAAATTGAATGACTCGATGGAACACGCTTTCTGGAAATCAGTCTCTCTTGATCTAAGTCCAAAGAGGTAATATTTCTCTCGTGTAAGACAGACGAGTCACGATACTAACTTGAACAATATTGTATGTCCGAATTACAATATCTTATTTAGAGATCATAATACAATGCCTATCTCTTATTTGGTTGGTATTCAGTTGTGGTCTTCGAACAATATTATATGTACTTTTTTTTTTTTTTTTTTTTAAAGTCGGAATGTTATATGTACTTTGCAAACATCAATTTTCAAGAAGTAAAACGCTATTAATTCTAAATTTTGTATACTCAGATAAAAAGAAAAAGAATTGTATGATTTCCCTATCTATCACAATGAGTAGATAAGTTATTTATACATTTTATAGAATGATCATCTAATGTGACAAGATATTACCATATCAATTACGATTAGCTACTATCAATTATTGATATGTACAACCAACAAATATATACAGGATCTTCTAATTATCTCTAAGATCAGCAACTAAAGTTTGGAGAAAAGATCTAAAATATGCTCGAGTGGATGTAACTTGAACATGAAAGATTTTCTATCAATTATTCATCCAATAGTAAATTGAAAGACATAATAATTGCACATATAGCGATGTCTTATAACATTATGCAACTCTTGTGCGAATGAACGAAATATTGCTATATATACAACTCTTGATTGAAAGACACCACTCTAATAATTAGTTGGAAGGACAATCATAACAATGATAAAGTAAAATTCATCTCTAGAACCCAAACACGACCTATCTCTTTTTTCTATCACGACTTCAATGTTAAACTTTCTTTCTATTTGACCTCTCAAAACAACAATTTGGATAACTCTTCTTGAGCAAAAGGGCGTAAATCGAGTTGAGATGTTAAGCCTCATGATTATGGCATCCATATAGGTAAGTGTAAATCGGAAAATGGTGAAAATGTTCAAAATGTTGGACTTGACGAGGTCCAACACATTTATGTAGCTTATCAAGTCTATTATTTAATATTTGATATATGCCCAATTTAGTTAAATATATTATGAGCAATATATTTGTGACATCCAATTAATCATGTGTAATACATATCTTAAACTTTGATGGAAGGTTGAGATTTTATAACCGTAGAGTTGGTCCCATCAATCTCTCTATATAAGATCTCTTTTCGGTAGAGAATGCATGCATGAGTTATCAAGCTTATGCTATTTCCAGAAAATTGATGAGAGAGAAAAAAAAAATCCATCATAGCTTTCATAGAGGAGAGTGGTGAAGATTGTATCCATGGGAAGACATCCTCTCACTCATTGAATCAATAACAGCTACATTTGATTTGGGTATGCTATGTTTATTAATTTTATATTATGTTCATGTGGTTGAAACATCTTTTTATTCTAACACAAAACACATACATTTTTATAGGTAGCTGTTATTAGACACGCTCAAATAGACTCCTTTGAATTCTTTAAACATGTAAAGTTATAAAAAAAAACCCCTTGAAAACTAGTTGGTGCTCGAAGGGTCCAGACACGACATTAAAGAAAACATAAGAAGGTAAATGAATATGAAGGAAAGGGCAAGAATTTTTCATTTAAAAATACAAGTAAAACACTCGAAATTATATTAATAACGACTCTTGCAAATATATTAATAACAACAATGCAAGTGAATGCTCGATATTAAAAAAATTAGAGCATGGAGAATAAATAAGGGTATTAATTAATATATGCATTATCTCATTGATGTAAAATGAAGACGAAATGAAGGTTTAAAGCTCGATATGAAAAATAACAGTGACATGAAGAATTGGATGTGAATTACAATTGGACGACGTACTTTCGTTTGCTTTGTGTGGTGTGGAATCCTTCGCCCGTTGGGCAAGTTCTTTCACAAGATTTAAAGAGATAAAATAAGCAAAGTCAAATTAACAAATGAATCTGACAAAATAATAATAATAATAACAATTAACTAATATTATAGCAAATCGATAAGGCTCATAGAGGAATATTTATTACCGACACAATTATCAAGAAGATCACCTATCGGTACGATAATTTTTCATACGAAGAATCTTTATAAGATCACATGTGCTTTAAATGTAATAAGAGAAGAAAATAACTTTTAAAAAGTTATATAGCCCGAACTAGCATTTCAAGAATTATTCTCATACTTTGTTTCAAAATACAGAAAATAAAATTTATATTAGTAACTCAACTCAACTCAACCGGGGCTTATAATTTGATACAGAAGCAGTGGTTAGTGGATGTAATGTTTCACGGCAAAAATATGTAGCATGTGAAAAAGCTCTACTTAACATTTCAAATTATCGACCAAAAAAAAAAAAAACATTTCAAATTAGGGAAATGACAAGTGAGAACTATACATAGAGTAGATGTATATCTTATATCTAAATGACACTATATACTAAAATAAATTTTTGAATAAAAAAAGGAATGGAATCCACCAAATGCAGGGTTGCCAAAATTCCCAAACTATAAGTAGAACTATACATAGAGTAAAAGTTTGTCAATTTTTAATTAGCTTGAAGTGCAATAACACACGCCACCTTAAAATTTGAAGGGTATTTTTGGAAGAAAAAACCGGGGCACCCCATTCTTCTTCTTTACAAACAGCACCGGTGCACCCCGGACTGATATCAGCTGTGTTTGAGTTTGCAAGACAATCATACAACAGACTTGCAGTTGCAAATTCACTCTGAAATTAGTATGGAAGATATGCAGCTGAAACCAACAGTAGAGTCGAGCACAGAAGCTTAACCAAGCTCTCTGTAGCTTGTAAAATCAAGTTGTCCCATGCACTATGCTCGAACACGACTCACACAGCCCAATTTCAAGTCCCAGCAATACATGGAAACTGTTGTATTCCGTCAGGAGTTTTGCTTTACGAAGACTAACTCACAGAATCATGCTCACACAGAAAACTAGTTAATGAACAAACGCATCAAAATCTACATGCATTGGGCTAGGAAGAAGCTAGAACGAGGAGACTGTACATCTTCCTGTGGACCGGTTGCAATCTCCTCATAGTCATCCAGCCTATTGCAATGATCATAGGATTTCGTTGGAACTTAGAAGGGATCAATCATAAGCAACTACTCTACACAATTAGAGACACATGGATTGGATCCATACCAAGGTTTGATCATTGTTTTGTGTCATAACGTGGATAAGCGAACTCACCCACAAATGTAAGGATGGAAAAGTTGATGTCCCTTCGAAGAGAATGAGTAATTGATGAGCCATCAAAAAATGAATGATTGAAGAGAAAGATTCCGTGATTGTCATATAACTGAAAAGAAACGATGGGATGGATGAAAGGTGAGATCAAAGACATCCAACATCCATGAACAAAAGCAGGAAGGTTGAACGAAGAAGCAAATGGCATCTCCGCGTCAAATTCTTAAGCACTGCCATTGCTGGTGCATGATCCTTCCTAACTGGCCTCCTTTCAATGGTCTAATTTACTTCAAGAATGGAAAATCGTCTCCCTCATATGTAAACAGACATCCAAGTGCTCAGCAACTTTGATGTTTACTAGCAGCCGATGGCTACCATTGCAAGACTAATATCAGCAGTCTTAACATTTGCCGGACAATTGTACAACCGACTTACAGTTAGAAATTACTACAGAAAATGTACAGCTAAAAACAATAGTAGAGTCGAGCTGGGAAGCTTAACCAAACTCTGTATAGCTTGCAAAATCAAGTGATCCCATGCTCTATGCTCGAACGTGACCCCCGCAGCTCTATTTCAAGCTTAATCTTCTGTTGCGCTTGCACTGCCCTTGAATACTGTTTCTGGGATTCCGATGCTTTCTGCATTCGACAAGTACTTTTAAGATATGGCGCAAAACAGAGTGTCACCCCGTTGCAGAGTTAGAAACCAGACCACTAGCCACCACCGAGCCCCATCTTAGTCGAATTGAATATGCTCGGTCAAATGAGATGATCCAGTACAAGTACACGTACACATACATCATATTCACTTTCTCAAAATAGGAAAAAAAAAACCATTAATTCTCTTTTTCCCCAGGGGAGAAAAAACAACCTTGCACGACAACCCATGAGAACACTACGGTTAAAGAGTTGGGGTTCGTATTGGTGCTGCCGAGAATGTTGCTTTTTAATATGGTCAACGAAAGAATCCCCTCCGCAGTCACGGGCCAGGCGCCGTAATGGAAATTTCAGCAATGATTCGGATCACTCAACGATGTTAGAACAAAGCTTTTGAAATTGCAGTCGTGCTCGCGTCACCAAGGCATGTAATTTTTCCCACTTTTTATGGATAAATGAGGAAAAACAATCGTATACCAGCAAAGAATGTGGAAAATATATATTGAATCGCTGGCCAAACAGAAAGCTACAAACAGATTCACCAGAAAAAAAGAAATAAAAAAAGAAAGAAAAAAATTGTTAAGAGTAGGAATTTATTCAAAGTCGTCAGAAGCTTTAATTACAACTGGGGTGCTCAGAGCCTCAGACTTCCAGCATGGAACGCTGATTCACGAACGTGGGTGGCGACTGTGGCTGCGCTCTTCCACCACGCCATACAGGAGACCGCGCCACACGGATGATCATGAGGAGGAGTTTGCCGTGAAGCCACAGCCGAAGTTTTGGGATGAGGCTGCTCAACAGATTCACGGAAAGCTAGAGGAGCAGCACGAACCAGGGGATGGAGTGGAAGCAGTCATAGAGCAACGGCCATGTGAGCGAGGCCACTGAGCTCCATCACAAGGAGGAGCGCGGTTGGTAGATGGTGGTGTTCGACCAGCAAGACGCAACACCAAGAAATGCAGAAGCAAGCTGCACATGGCGATGCCAGTGGCGATGGGATGGGCTTCAAATGGCGAAATCAACTTTCCCTGGAATTTAATTTGGATGAAACTGACGAGAATAGATATCATGGTCGTAAAATCCATCGCGCGGGGTGGAAGTTCTTTGGTGCAGAGAGAGGTCCTGGAACTCAACGAAAAAGAACTCCCTTCGGAAAAAGAATTTATAAAAAAAGAGTTTTTGTCTTTTTTCCGAAAGGAGTTATCTTTGGTTGAGTTCAGTGGCGTGGGCAACCCAAAAAAGGACATCAATCCACTAGCCACTAGCGAGAGAAACAACAAGAAGAAAACCCAGAAATGCATTATCTGCAGAGAGAGAGAGGTCTGCTCGCGAGAGAAACGACAAGAAGAAAACCCAGAAATCCATTATCTGCAGAGAGAGAGGTCAGCTCTTTTTCTTCTATGGTAAGCAACAGATCTCCAGCTTGCTGTGCGTAATTCACACGGGTTTCTATTTATGCTCTGCCTCTGCTTTTAATTCACACGGGTTTCTATTTCTGCTTTGCCTCTGCTTCCTCGACCTCGATCCGATTGCTTTGATGTTCATAACAAAGCAATTATGGTGTAGAGCAACATTCTACATGCCACTCCCGAATTCCCATGGCTCAGTCTTTGGTCATGGCCGGCACCGACTATTATTCCTCCCTGTGCGGAGCAACCGACAAGCTAGTGGATATGAGTTCACATGCTTCCGTAGGGGTGGAGTTGAAACAATTGTCTTCATCGGTGATGGACACTGCAGAAGGAAACCTCCCAGGTCATCCCCTAGTTTCTGATTTGGAGATCTCTGATGGGATTCTGGGGGGATCAGGTTTTGTAAACTCCAAAGACAACCTTTCTCCTGAAGGTGGTGGTACTACAATGAACTTGCTTCAATTATCATCATAACTTCAACGTGTGGAGGATCAAAGGCAATCCATCCATTTGAAGGAGCAAAATGATGTTTTCGGTTGTCCCAGCATCACTTGAGCATTCCAAGACAAGGTACAAGGAAATCCTTGAAACCTTCATTTGCTTGATGGGTAGGTAGTGCCTATGTTTCTCTCGTATTCAATTTGCTTTGTCGATATTCGCTTTATTGGAAATCGACTGTATATACTATGAGAGGAGAAATTATTTAATTTTTTTCCCACTTCTTGTGCTTATTTAGATGGAATGTTGTTTGGCAAGGTTGTTTTCCTTGAACTCTGTTTTAGCACTGAGTATCAAGTTGCGTTAGGCTCTAGCTGATCAATAAGAATCTGGTCCCTACTGGAATTAGAGTGTGTCTTACTCGCTATGCCACCCAATTGCATGGAGTTGTCAATTTTACAGCAAACTTCGTCCTTCTCTCGGCAAAGTTGTCACCTCTTGACTCTATTTATATATAGACTGACAACTTGCCTTGTCTGATATGAGAGGATGTTTAGGCCAAGATTGCTACTGCAGGCAAAAGTAAATCTAGAATTAATTCCTCTTTTCTTTTCGTCTGCTGCTGTCAAACTTGATGTTGCAGTTCAGTTCACTTAGTGACATACGCATTCTCATTTTCATTGCAGTTACAATTGACTGGCAGTTCGAAGCTTTGCATGTTTTCTGCATTGTTTCTCAATTCTTCTGCTGGTCTATCTCGATTTCATGAATGGGAAGATCAAGTATTCTTCAATGGCCACGGATGGCCTGGTACACCCATTGATGTTGTGTCTGTGTCGGTTTGTTTTTGTTGCTTCGATTGCCGAAAATCTATGGAAACCATGCAGAAGAATTGCAAGGCCCAGTATGCAAGGGCATTTTTCATTTTGACAATTTTAGGACATTGGCCTGAACAGATTTTTAGGTCATTAATTCTTCATAGTCAACAGGGGAGGGAAAACAGATTCATTGAAGGTACTGTACTGCGGAAGGCATTCAAACCTACAGCTGATAATTCGACCAAAAAACCTATAGCTAAATAAATCTTCTAGTTTGTGGCAGAGTCATCTGTACATTAGTTCATTGGTTATTTGATATATAAAAACCAAAAGTGCGTGAAGACTGTTTGGCTGCAGTTGCATTTCATTTTTTTAAAGATGATTGGCTGCTAGGAACATGAGTTTTGGAACTGCTTCCTCATTTCTGTAGTTGATGGGTTTTAATTTTCTAGCACTGATTATCACCTTGTTCACTGTGCGAATTGTACCAGGGCAAAACTATGGCTTCTGTCTTGCCCATTTTGGAATCTCTGATGAATGGGCCTGCAAAAACCTCAAGGAAGACAGGATATGGTAAGCCCACCAAGTGTTTTGGTGCTTTTACCTACTAAGGAATTGGCCAAGCAGGTATTGCAATCAAGTTAATGGAAATAATCTCATCTCTTTACAGAGATAGATGTCTGACATTGTTACTCTATTATTTTAGGTGTTTTCTGATTTTGAAGTTTATGGTGGAGCAATGGGCTTAAACATCATGTTGTTTGTATGGTGGAGCACGTGGCCGTGTGAAAGTAACTCATTGAATTGGAAGCTTATTTGGTTTTCTTTCATCCGCTGGGAATAACGCATGTTCACAGTTGTTACACCTTGTGGCAGGACCACATTGAGAGGGAAAATATTGACTTGAGCTCTTTAACCTTCCGTGTCCTTGATGAGGCTGATGAAATGCTAAGAATGGGTTTTGTTGAGATGTGGAGCTAATTTTTGGTGTGTGTTTACTAATTTTTTTCACTATGAAGTTTCTGGTGGAAATATGCTTTACTTATTCCCGTATCAGGAAGGACTGCTCACTGATGCATGTCGTGCAGAGCATTGACGCTGTCTTTCTCTGTGCAAAATGTGGCTTTGACTTCAACATTCCATGCGCCTTTAAGAGGCCCACTTTCAAACATCACCTCCACGAGCATATGCTCTTTCTTATATTAGATCTACTGATGTGCACTTCCTATGCATTGTCTGGTAAATTTTGCACTTTCAACTTTCACGTTCTTGTGCAGAGCAGTCTTAAAGTCAATCATGATTGCCTTCCACAATTACCACCAACAATTAAAGATCACCATCACCTCCACCAACTCACACTTTACACTTCGTCCATTGAAGATCATGCCAGTGAGTACTATTGTGACCTTCAAGAGAAAAATGACCTGAATCTAGGTGCTTCCAGCTGCGATGAATGCCCGTGCATTGATTACTCATATCGAATGCGTTTTACCCATGGTATGCTTTCATCAACCATTGAGAGATGGGCACGTCTCGGAAATCGGGGCGTGACACCCATGGTCCAACCATTGCTATGTTAACATCGAAGCCTCTTGGAAACTCCCTCATAGAAAGGGAGATGGAATCGCTGTCATGAAAATTACCCAGCGCCATAGAGAAATAATAGTTTTGTCTAGTTTTTCTAGTCAATAAAGGAGATTGAACAGAGAGAGGGTTGGGAAGTGGGTGTTTTGTAGTCAATAAAGGAGACCGAAAGTAATTGAAGACATGTTTTTATATAAAAATATGCACGCCTTAGTAGGAGAGGATAAATATGATAAAAAGAGAGAATTATGTCTTCTTCTTCTCTTTTTTGCTAGGAAAAAAGATGTAACCCGGTTCAAACAGGGGTCGGACCTCATTAGTTAGTTGCAGAGTTGGGGAGGCACTTATCAAGAAGAAAAGAATTGGGGAGGAAGGAGACCACCTTCCTTTTTGATGTTTCAACTTACAGGGATCACCACGGACACTTGACATCTGAGATTGTTATTCTCTGCAGCAAAGCAGATAATATCATATTTTTTAGTGTAAAACTTTTGTGCTCAATGTTATGAGTTGGAGTACTAACATAGGGATGCATAATTTGATTATGAATCAACTTGTCAGGAAGCTTGCCGTTCTTATTATTTCCTCGAAAAGTGAATATCAGATGTGAGTAGTTTGTATGGACTAGTCCCAAGCTTTTGCAAACTATCTATAGGGCCTTGCATGAACTGCAAAAATTCTTTTGCAGCACATGAGGATGGGAAAAGTTCAGTTCTAACATGTGCAGTCTACCAAAAGTCAATTATATTAAACTAAAGCCTCCCAAAAACGAAGTCTATATTTCAGCCTTCTTATCTCACCTTGGCCCTGGCAACTTGAATCTCTGACAGAAGCTACAATTCTAGCTCCTGACGAAAACCAATAAGCCAGTGAGACAGCAGTCTTAGATTGCATTACTCAGATCCAAAAGCTTCCAGATACGTACAGGATCCATCACAAAAGAAGTCACCGCCTTTATAAATATTATTTGCTGAAGCAGTTGACGCATTCACAGCAACAAAGATCTAGTTTTCACCTCTGAGAGGAAAAGTGCTGACTACACAATGCAACCGCTCTTGTCATTTTGCAATATCAAACTCAAAAAAAATTATCATCAGAATAGCTAGTAAGCGATATCCATGCGTACGGGACAGAGATGAAAAAACTGACATTTTTCATTTGATATGGATAACGCTGTGACGAAAGAACAAAGCTTCCATATTGCAGCTGTTCTCGCATCTCCAAGGCATCTATTTATCCTAGCTCATAACTTTATTTTGGCAACTAGAAACGACACATGACAACATTTGACACGTGCTGATGTGATAATAAAGAGTTAATATATGAAAATGCTAGCAAAAACGCCATTTTTCATTAACGTGCCTCTTTTTCTCTTTTCAGTAAAGAAAAAACTTCCAAATCTTTTGGTCTACTAGGATCTTTGATAACCTTGAATCAAACAACGAAACATCTCCCCCATCGTCCTTGTTGTAATGATTGTCAAGAGTACTTACGGTCTCTTCAGTAACATTTGCACTCCAGTTAAAGGTTACAAGTTTTAAGCATCTGCTAGTGAATTAGCAGAAGCATTTGACACTCTTGCAGTCTTTAAGTTCTTCTGTAGATCTTGCACATAGCTTCATTATTTGACTTGGTATCATGATAAGTCTCCTGGGAATCTTTTTCCACGACAAGCATTCAGGCTTTTATAAACCCGAGAAGAAGATCAACTTCCAAGTTCATATCAAATGATGAAGAAACCTGCTGAAAATTAAAATCAATATGATTTGTTCCTCCTACAGGAATCTGTAGGTATTTGACACAACAATGATCTAGTTGTCAACTCTCAGAGGTCAAATGAAGACTCTATGATATAACCTCTCTGATTCTACAATGAAGTTTTCGAATGAGGCTGCGCAACAGATTTACGGAAAGCCACAGGAGCAACACGAACCAGGGGATGGAGTGGAAGCAGTCATAGAGCAACGGCCGTGTGAGCGAGGCCACTGATATTGAACCAGTGATGTTGACGAGGAGGTGTGACGACGCTCCATCACAAGGAGGAGCGTGGCTGCTAGATGGTGGTGTCTGACCAGCAGACGCAGCACTAAGAAATGCAGAAACAAGCTGCACACAGCGATGCCAGTGGCGACGGGATGGGCTTCAAACGGCGAAATAAACTTCCCCTAGAATTTCATTTGGATGAAATTGACAAGGATAGATATGATGGTTGTAAAATCCATCGCACGGGGTGGGAGTTCTTCGGTGCAGATCGAGGTCCTGGAACTCAACGAAAAAGAACTCCCTTCGGAAAAAGAATTTATAAAAAAAGAGTTTTTGTCTTTTTGCCAAAAGGAGTTATCTTTCGTTGAGTTCCATGGCGTGGCCAAACCAAAAAAGGACATCAAATGGATGGATTGCCTTTGATCCTCCACATGTTGAAGTTATGATGATAATTGAAGCAAGTTCATTGTAGTACCACCACCTTCAGGAGAAAGGTTGTATTTGGAGTTTACAAAACCTGATCCCCCAGAATCCCATCAGAGATCTACAAATCAGAAACTAAGGGATGACCTGGGAGGTTTCCTTCTGTAGAGTCCATCATCGATGAAGTCAATTTTTCAACTCCACCCCTACGGAAGCTTGTGAACTCATATCCACTAGCTTGTTGGTTGCTCCGCACAGGGAGGAATGATAGTCGGTGCCGGCCATGACCAAAGACTGAGCCATAGGAATTCGGGAGTGGCTTGTAGAATGTTGCTCTACACCATTATTGCTTTGTTGTGAACACCAAAGCAATCGGATCAAGGTCGAGGAAGTAGAGGTAGAGCAGAAATAGAAACCCGTGTGAATTAAAAGCAGAGGTAGAGAATAAATAGAAACTCGTGTGAATTACGCACAGCAAGCTGGAGATCTGTTGCTTACTATAGAAGAAAAAGAGCTGACCTCTCTCTCTGTAGATAATGCATTTCTGGGTTTTCTTCTTGTCGTTTCTCTTGTGAGCAGACCTCTCTGTGTGTGCAGATAATGCATTTCTGGGTTTTCTTCTTGTTGTTTCTCTCGCTAGTGGCTAGTGGGTTGATGTCCTTTTTTGGGTTGGCCACGCCATGGAACTCAACGAAAGATAGCTCCTTTCGGGAAAAAGACGAAAACTCCTTTTTTTTATAAATTCTTTTTCCAAAGGGAGTTCTTTTTCGTTGAGTTCCAGGACCTCTCTTTGCACCAAAGAACTCCCACCCCGCGTGATGGATTTTACAACCATCATATCTATCCTCGTCAATTTCATCCAAATTAAATTCCAGGGGAAGTTGATTTCGCCATTTGAAGCCCATCCCGTCGCCACTGTCATCGCCATGTGTAGCTTGCTTCTATATTTCTTAGTGCTATGTCTTGCTGGTCAGACACCACCATCTAGTAGCCGTGCTCCTTCTTGTGATGGAGCGTCGTCGCACCTCCTCGTCAACATACTGGTTCCATATCAGTGGCCTCGCTCACATGATTGTTGCTCTATGGCTGCTTCCATTCCGTCCCCTGGTTCGTGCTGCTCCTATGGACTTTTCGGTTGTGGCTTCACGGCAAACTCCTCCTCATGATCATCCGTGCGGCGCGGTCTCTTGTATGGCGTGGTGGAAGAAGAGGTGCGACGACGCCATGGAACTCAACGAAAGATAACTCCAATTGAGTTCCAGGACCTCTCTCTGCACCGAAGAACTCCCACCCCGTGCGATGGATTTTACAACCATCATATCTATCCTCGTCAATTTCATCCAAGTGAAATTCCAGGGAAAGTTGATTTCGCCGTTTGAAGCCCATTCCGTCGCCACTGGCATCGCCATGTGCAGCTTGCTTCTGCATTTCTTAGTGCTGCGTCTTGCTGAGACACCATTCTTGCTCCTCCTTGTGATGGAGTGTCGTCGCACCTCGTCAACATCATTGGTTCGATATCATTCCACATGGCCGTTGCTTCCATTCCGCTGCTCCTATGGCTTTTCGTGAATCTGTTGCGCAGCCTCATTCGAAAACTTCGGTTAGATTACTTTATCCAAGCGGGGAACAGTCAGTCGAACAACTAGGGCACTCAGACTTACAGCAATAAATGCAGATCCACAACCAGGTGCGGCGGATGTGGCTGCGCTCTTCCACCATGCCATAGACGAGACGGCGCCACACGAAATATCATGGCAAAGATTTTGTTGTAAAACCAAAGTCAAAGTTTTTGAAAGAGTCCGCCCAACATACCCACGGAAAGCAATAGGAGTAGCACAAACAACCAAGGGATAGAGTGGGAGGAGTCGTGGAGCAGCAACCACGCGAGCGAAGCCACTGATATCGAACCAGTGAAGTCGATGAGGAGGTGCGATGTTGCTCCCTCATAAGGAGGAGCGCTACCGCTAGACGGTGGTGCCCGATTAGCAAGACGCAGCAACAAGAAACGCAAGAGCAGGCAGCATATGGCAATGCCGATGGTGACGGGGTGGGTTTCAAAGGGTGAAATCAACTTCCCCTAGTATTTCACTTTGATGAAGTTGACCAGGATAGAGACAATGAAGGTAAAATCGATGGCGCCGTGAGGGGTGAAGGAGGGACATCGTTAATATATAATATATTTTCATGGAAAGATTTTGGACCTGTTGTAAATGAGGATTTAAGTCGATACCATATTCTGTCAATAAAATATTTAATTGAAAGATTTTGGAAATATTGTAGACAACTAATTGACAGACAACACCATATTTAATTGTTCTTCAAACTGGACTTATTGCTATTGATTCGATGATCCCTATAGGACGTGGTCAGCGAGAATTAATTGTTGGGGATAGACAGACGAGTAAAATAGCATATTCTCAATCAATAAGGTCAAAACGTAATATGTGTTTATGTAGCTATTGGTAAAAAAGAATCTTCAATTAAATATGGTGTTGTCTGTCAATTAGTTGTCTACAATAGCTCCAAAATCTTTCAATTAAAACACATGATATATTAACGATGTCCCTATCCCAGGACCCATGGTACTCATCTTTCCATAAAAATATTCGAATGATGTTTCTATCTTCACCCCTCGTTGGAAATATGGAAATACCGATTCTGAGTATCAATAATTTCGGCATTCTTTTCTTTCCTTGCCCTTGGCAGCTTGAATGTTAAATCCACCAGGGAGACAACATAGTCCTTGATTGCAAGTTAACGCATTTGCCACAGCAAAGATCTAGCCATTGCCTTTCAAAGGTAAACTGAAGACTACATGATGTAACGACTCCCACATTCTGCAATGACAGACCACAACTATATTATCATCGGAATAGCTAGTAAGCATTAATGGTGTATATGCGAGAGAGATGGAAAATGCTTGGAGGATCCATAGCCCTCCCCTTTTTGCAGACCTTGAATATATCAGCTAAGATTGTAAATGACTTAGTTTGATATGTATATAAGTGTGTTGTGGTTTTCGAAAAATTCTGACCCTGTTTTTTTATCCTATCCTATTATTGTCTGGGGATTAATTATCGCTTCCGCATGCGTATTAAAATGAATGGGTCGGCAACGCGTCCTGGGACGTCGTTAGTTAATCAACCATTGAGAGATGGGCACGCGCTCGGAGGATCGGGGCGTGACACCCATGGTCCAACCATTGCTATGTTAACATCGAAGCCTCTTGGAAACTCCCTCATAGAAAGGGAGATGGAATCGCTGTCATGAAAATTACCCAGCGCCCGCATAGAGAGAGATAATAGTTTTGTCTAGTTTTGTCTAGTCAATAAAGGAGATTGAACAGAGAGAGGGTTGGGAAGTGGGTGTTTTGTAGTCAATAAAGGAGACCGAAAGTAATTGAAGACATGTTTTTATATAAAAATATGCACGCCTTAGTAGGAGAGGATAAATATGATAAAAAGAGAGAATTATGTCTTCTTCTTCTCTTTTTTGCTAGGAAAAAAGGATGTAACCCGGTTCAAACAGGGGTCGGACCTCATTAGTTAGTTGCAGAGTGGGGGAGGCACTTATCGAGAAGAAAAGAATTGGGGAGGAAGGAGACCACCTTCCTTTTTGATGTTTCAACTTACAGGGATCATCGCGCACCCTCGACATCTGAGATTGTTATTCTCTGCAGCAAAGCAGATAATATCATATTTTTTAGTGTAAAACTTTTGTGCTCAATGTTATGAGTTGGAGTACTAACATTGGGATGCATACTTTCATTATGAATCAACTTGTCAGGAAGCTTGCCGGTCTTATTATTTCCTCGAAAAGTGAATATCAGATGTGAGTAGTTTGTATGGACTAGTCCCAAGCTTTTGCAAACTACCTATAGGGCCTTGCATTCATGAACTGCAAAAATTCTTTTGCAGCACATGAGGATGGGAAAAGTTCAGTTCTAACATGTGCAGTCTACCAAAAGTCAGTTATATTAAACTAAAGCCTCCCAAAAACGAAGTCTATATTTCAGCCTTCTTATCTCACCTTGGCCCTGGCAACTTGAATCTCTGACAGAAGCTACAATTCTAGCTCCTCACGAAAACCAATAAGCCAGTGAGACAGCAGACTTAGATTGCATTACTCAGATCCAAGAGCTTCCAGATACGTACAGGATCCATCACAAAAGAAGTCACCGCCTTTATAAATATTATTTGCTGAAGCAGTTGACGCATTCACAGCAACAAAGATCTAGTTGTCACCTCTAAGAGGAAAGTGCTGACTACTCAATGCAACCGCTCTTGTCATTTTACAATATCAAACTCAAACAAAATTATCATCAGAATAGCTAGTAAGCAATATCCATGCGTAAGGGACAGAGATGAAAAAAACTGACATCTTTCATTTGATATGGATAACTCTGTGACGAAAGAACAAAGCTTCTATATTGCAGCTGTTCTCGTATCTCCAAGGCATCTATTTATCCTAGTTCATAACTTTATTTTGGCAACTAGAAACGACATATGACAACATTTGACACGTGCCCATGTGATAATAAAGAGTTAATATGTGAAATTGCTAGCAAAAACGCCATTTTTCATTAGCGTGCCTCTTTTTTGTCTTTTCAATAAAGAAAAAAACTTCCAAATCTTTTGGTGTACTAGGATCTTTGGTAACCTTGAATCAAACAACGAAACATCTCCCCATCGTCCTTGTTGTAATGATTGTCAAGAGTACTTTCGGTCTCTTCAGTAACATTTGCACTCCAGTTAAAGGTTACAAGTTTTAAGCATCTGCTAGTGAATTAGCAGAAGCATTTGACACTCCTGCAGTTAAGTTCTTCTGTAGATCTTGCACATAGCTTCATTATTTGACTTGGTATCATGATAACTCTCCTGGGAATCTTTTTCCACGACACGCATTCAGGCTTTTATAAACCCGAGAAGAAGTTCAACTTCCAAGTTCATATCAAATGATGAAGAAACTTGCTGAAAATTAAAATCAATATGATTTGTTCCTCCTATGGGAATCTGTAGGTATTTGACACAACAATGATCTAGTTGTCACCTCTCGGAGGTCAAATGAAGACTATATGATATAACCTCTCTGATTCTACAATGAAGTTTTCAAATGAGGCTGCGCAACAGATTCATGGAAAGCCACAGGAGCAGCACGAACCAGGGGACGGAATGGAAGCAGCCATAGAGCAACGGCCATGTGAGCGAGGTCACTGATATTGAACCAGTGATGTTGACGAGGAGGTGTGACGGCGCTCCATCACAAGGAGGAGCACGGCTGCTAGATGGTGGTGTCTGACCAGCAAGACGCAGCACTAAGAAATGCATAAGCAAGCTGCACATGGCGATGCCAGTGGCAACGGGATGGGCTACAAACGGCGAAATCAACTTCCCCTGGAATTTCATTTGGATGAAATTGACGAGGACAGATATGATGGTTGTAAAATCCATCGCATGGGGTGGGAGTTCTTCGGTGCAGAGAGAGGAACTCAATGAAAAAGAACTCCCTTCGGAAAAGGAACTTATAAAAAAAAGAGTTTTTGTCTTTTTGCCAAAAGGAGTTATCTTTCGTTGAGTTCCATGGCGTGGCCAACCCAAAAAAGGACATCAAATGGATGGATTGCCTTTGACCCTCCACATGTTGAAGTTATGATGATAATTGAAGCAAGTTCATTGTAGTACCACCACCTTCAGGAGAAAGGTTGTCTTTGGAGTTTACAAAACCTAATCCCCCCAGAATCCCATCAGAGATCTCCAAATCAAAAACTAGGGGATGACCTGGGAGGTTTCCTTCTGCAGAGTCCATCACCGATGAAGACAATTTTTTCAACTCCACCCCTACGGAAGCTTGTGAACTCATATCCACTAGCTTGTCGGTTGTTCCGCACAGGGCGGAATGATAGTCGGTGCCGGCCATGACCAAAGACTGAGCCATGGGAATTCGGGAGTGGCTTGTAGAATGTTGCTCTACACCATAATTGCTTTGTTGTGAACATCAAAGCAATCGGATCGAGGTCAAGGAAGCAGAGGCAGAGCAGAAATAGAAACCCGTGTGAATTAAAAGCAGAGGCATAGCATAAATAGAAACCCGTGTGAATTACGCACAGCAAGCTGGAGATCTGTTGTTTACCATAGAAGAAAAAGAGCTGACCTCTCTCTGTGCAGATAATGGATTTCTAGGTTCTCTTCTTGTCGTTTCTCTCGCGAGCAGACCTCTCTGTGTTTGCAGATAATGCATTTCTGGGTTTTCTTCTTGTTGTTTCTCTCGCTAGTGGCTAGTGGGTTGATGTCCTTTTTTGGGTTGGCCACGCCATGGAACTCAACGAAAGATAACTCCTTTCGGGAAAAAGACACAACTCTTTTTTTTTATAAATTCTTTTTCCAAAGGGAGTTCTTTTTCGTTGAGTTCCAGGACCTCTCTCTGCACCAAAGAACTCCCACCCCGCGCGATGGATTTTACAACCATCATATCTATCCTCGTCAATTTCATCCAAATTAAATTCCAGGAGAAGTTGATTTCGCCATTTGAAGCCCATCCCGTCGCCACTGGCATCGCCATGTGCAGCTTCCTTATGCATTTCTTAGTGCTGCGTCTTGCTACTCGAACACCACCATCTAGCAACGGCGTTCCTCCTTGTGATGGAGCGTTGTCACACCTCCTCGTCAACATCACTGGTTCAATATCAGTGGCCTCGCTCACATGGCCGTTGCTCTATGACTGCTTCCACTCCATCGCTTGGTTAGTGTTGCTCCTGTGGTTTTCCGTGAATCTGTTGAACAGCCTCATTCGAAAACTTCGGCTTCGGTTGTGGCTTCACGCCAAACTCCTCCTCATGGTCATCCGTGCGGCGCGGTCTCCTGTATGGCGTGGTGGAAGAAGAGGTGCAACAACGCCATGGAACTCAACGAAAGATAACTCCATTTGAGTTCCAGGACCTCTCTCTGCACCGAAGAACTCCCACCTCGTGTGATGTATTTTACAATCATCATATCTATCCTCGTCAATTTCATCCAAATGAAATTCCAGGGGAAGTTGATTTCGCCGTTTGAAGCCCATCCCGTCGCCACTGGCATCGCCATGTGCAGCTTGCTTTTGCATTTCTTAGTGCTGCGTCTTGCTGGTCAGACACCACCATCTAGCAGCCGCGCTCCTCCTTGTGATGGAGCGTCGTCACACCTCCTGGTCAACATCACTGGTTCGATATCACTGGCCTCGCTCACATGGCCGTTGCTTTATGGCTGCTTCCATTCCGTCCCCTGGTTCGTGCTGCTCCTATGGCTTTCCGTGAATCTGTTGCGCAGCCTCATTCGAAAACTTCGGTTAGATTACTTTATCCAAGCAGGGAACAATCAGTCGAACAACTAGGGCACTCAGACTTACATCAATAAATGCAGATCCATAACCAGGTGCAGCGGACTATGTAGCACGGACACGCGACACGCGACACGCGACACGACACGACACGACACGCGATACGTCATTTCTTAAAAAGTAGAGAATTCCGACACGTTTCGACACGTTATATATTAAATAATTTTTTTATTTTAATTAATTTAATTAAAATTCACAAATAAATAAATAAGAATTTATAATAAATTTACACTATTTATTCATAAAAAAAATTTAAAAAACATATTCATACGTTTGTATATTTAAAAATATATTTTTTATTTTAACAAAAATTATCCCCCTCAAATCCTCTCAAATCCTCTCTCCTCATTTCTCTCTCCCCCTCTTTTCCCACGCCACCACCCCCAAAATTCTCCCCTTCGATTTCTGCGATCTGCCCCCACTCTCTCTCTCCCCCTCACCTTCCCCCTACGCCCACTTGCTCCCTGCGCCCCCATCAATCACCCCCAGCCCCCCTCAAATCTCTTCCCCTTTTCTCTCTCTCTCTCTCTCTCTCTCTCCCTACGCTACCACCTGCTCCCTGCGTCCCCATCACCTGCGCCCCATCAATCGCCCCCATCCCCTCGGTTTCTTCCCCTTCTCTCCTCTCTCCTCTCCCCCTCCCCCTCCCCCTCCCCCTCCCTTTCCCCCACGCCACCATCTGCTCCCCGCGAGGCTGTGCCCCCATCACAATCCCCTCCATCCCCGTTCTTCCCATTCTCTCTCCCCCCCCCCCCCACGCCACCACCTTCTCCCCGCCACCCCAGGTTCTTCCTCACGATCTTCTCAACTCTTTCGGTCGCCACATCGCTGTCGCCTCCGCCCTTCCTCCTTCGCAGCAGCTGCAAGCTGTAGCCTCGCGGCGAGGCCCTCGCCGCCACCCCTCCATCGCTCAGTTTATGCTCTTCCTCTCGCCGTCGCGGTCTCACCTCCGCTTCCTCGGCCTCTTCCTCGACCTCACCTCTCTACCCACCATCGTCTTCTTCAACAATCTCTCTCGGACACGCGTGTCGAGGCGTGTCGAGAAAAGTTGACCACGTGTCGGATTTCTCGACACGCGTTGACTGCATGTCCGAACGTGTCCGAGCGTGTCCGAGCGTGTCGGACACGTCGACACGTGTCGGACACGACTCGGAAGGCTCGACAACGTGTCCGTGCTTCATAGGCAGCGGATGTGGCTGCGCTCTTCCACCATGCCATAGACGAGACGGCGCCACACGAAATATCATGGCAAAGATTTTGTTGTAAAACCAAAGTCAAAGTTTTTGAAAGAGTCCGCCCAACATACCCACGGAAAGCAATAGGAGTAGCACAAACAACCAAGGGATAGAGTGGGAGGAGTCGTGGAGCAGCAACCACGCGAGCGAAGCCACTGATATCGAACCAGTGAAGTCGATGAGGAGGTGCGATGTTGCTCCCTCATAAGGAGGAGCGCAGCCATTAGACGGTGGTGCCCGATTAGCAAGACGTAGCAATAAGAAACGCAAGAGCAGGCAGCATATGGCAATGCCGATGGTGACGGGGTGGGTTTCAAAGGGTGAAATCAACTTCCCCTAGTATTTCACTTTGATGAAGTTGACCAGGATAGAGACAATGAAGGTAAAATCGATGGCGCCGTGAGGGGTGAAGGAGGGACATCGTTAATATATAATATATTTTCATGGAAAGATTTTGGACCTGTTGTAAATGAGGATTTAAGTCGATACCATATTCTGTCAATAAAATATTTAATTGAAAGATTTTTGAGATATTGTAGACAACTAATTGACAGACAACACCATATTTAATTGTTCTTCAAACTGGACTTATTGCTATTGATTCGATGATCCCTATAGGACGTGGTCAGCGAGAATTAATTGTTGGGGACAGACAGACGGGTAAAATAGCAGTCACGGATACTATTCTCAATCAATAAGGTCAAAACGTAATATGTGTTTATGTAGCTATTGGTAAAAAAGAATCTTCAATTAAATATGGTGTTGTCTGTCAATTAGTTGTCTCCAATAGCTCCAAATCTTTCAATTAAAACACATGATATATTAACGATGTCCCTATCCCAGGACCCATGGTACTCATCTTTCCATAAAAATATTCGAATGATGTTCCTATCTTCACCCCTCGTTGGAAAGATGGAAATACCGATTCTGAGTATCAATAATTGATTCAGTTAATCAGTAATTAGCTTGGTAAAATAGGACATAGAATCATTATGTAATCAGTGCATATTTCTTTATTTTTTTCTTTCCCAACTTGTGAGGAAGCTAGCTGGTCTAATTATTTCCACAAATATGAACATCATATGAGTGTAGTTTGTACAGAATTGTCTCGAGCATCTACATCCTATCTATCTAGCTCTGCATACATGAACTGTAAATTCTACAGCACATGAAGATGGGAAAAGTTTGATTCTAAAATCTACAGTCTGCCAAAATTTAGTAATCCTGAACTAAAGCCTACAGAAAAAAAATCAGCATTTCGGCATTCTTTTCTTTCCTTGCCCTCGGCAGCTTGAATGTTAAATCCACCAGGGAGACAACATAGTCCTTGATTGCAAGTTAACGCATTTGCCACAGCAAAGATGTAGCCGTTGCCGCTCAAAGGTAAATTGAAGACTACATGATGTAACGACTCCCACATTCTGCAATGACAGACCACAACTATATTATCATCGGAATAGCTAGTAAGCATTAATGGTGTATATGCGAGAGAGATGGAAAATGCTTAGAGGATTCATAGCCCTCCCCTTTTTGCATTTCTTGTATATATCGGCTAATATTGTAAATGACTTAGTTTGATATGCATATAAGTGTGTTGTGGTTTTCGAAAAATTCTGACCCTTTTTCTATCCTATCCTGTTGTTGTCTGGGGATTAATTATCGCTTCTGCATGTGTATTCAAATGAATGGGTCGGCAACGCGTCCTGGGACGTCGTTAGTTAATCAACGGCTGAGAGATGGGCACACGCTCGGAGGATCGGGGCGTGACACCCATGGTCCAACCATTGCTGTGTTAACATCGAAGCCTCTTGGAAACTCCCTCATAGAAAGGGAGAGAATCGCTGTCATGAAAATTACCTAGCGCCCGCATAGAGAGAGATAATAGTTTTATCTAGTTTTGTCTAGTCAAGAAAGGAGATTGAACAGAGAGAGGGTTGGGAAGTGGGTGTTTTGTAGTCAATAAAGGAGACCGAAAGTAATTGAAGACATGTTTTTATATAAAAATATGCACGCCTTAGTAGGAGAGGATAAATATGATAAAAAGAGAGAATTATGTCTTCTTCTTCTCTTTTTGCTAGGAAAAAGGATGTAACCCGGTTCAAACAGGAGTCGGACCTCATTAGTTAGTTGCAGAGTCGGGGAGGCACTTATCGAGAAGAAAAGAATTGGGGAGGAAGGAGACCACCTTCCTTTTTGATGTTTCAACTTACAGGGATCATCGTGCACCCTCGACATCTGAGATTGTTATTCTCTGCAGCAAAGCAGATAATATCATATTTTTTAGTGTAAAACTTTTGTGCTCAATGTTATGAGTTGGAGTACTAGCATAGGGATGCATACTTTGATTATGAATCAACTTGTCAGGAAGCTTGCCGGTCTTATTATTTCCTCGAAAAGTGAATATCAGATGTGAGTAGTTTGTATGGACTAGTCCCAAGCTTTTGCAAACTACCTATGGGGCCTTGCATTCATTAACTGCAAAAATTCTTTTCCAGCACATGAAGATGGGAAAAGTGCTGACGCATTCACAGCAAGAAAGATCTAGTTGTCACCTCTGAGAGGAAAATTGCTGACTACACGATGCAACCACTCTTGTCTTTCTGCAATGACAAACTCAAACAAAATGATCATCAGAATAGCTAGGAAGCGATATCCATGCATATGGGACAGAGATGAAAAAACTGACATTTTTCATTTGATATGGATAACTCTGTGACGAAAGAACAAAGCTTCTGTATTGCAGCTGTTCTCGCATCTCCAAGGCATCTATTTATCCTAGTTCATAACTTTATTGGCAACTAGAAACGACATATGACAATGTTTGACACGTGCTGATGTAATAATAAAGAGTTAATATATGAAAATGCTAGCAAAAGCGCCATTTTTCATTAACGTGCCTCTTTTTCTCTTTTCAGTAAAGATAAAACTGCCAAATCTTTTGGTCTACTAGGATCTTTGGTCATCTTGAATCAAACAATGAAACATCTCCCCATCGTCCTTGTTGTAATGATTGTCAAGAGTATTTTCGGTCTCTTCAGTAACATTTGCACTCCAGCTAAAGGTTACAAGTTTTAAGCATCTGCTAGTGAATTAGCAGAAGCATTTGACACTCTTGCAGTCTTTAAGTTCTTTTGTAGATCTTGCACATAGCTTCATTATTTGACTTGGTATCATGATAACTCTCCTGGGAATCTTTTTCCACGACAAGCATTCAGGCTTTTATAAACCCGAGAAGAAGATCAACTTCCAAGTTCACATCAAATGATGAAGAAACCTGCTGAAAATTAAAATCAATATGATTTGTTCCTCCTACAGGAATCTGTAGGTATTTGCCACAACCATGATCTAGTTGTCACCACTCAGAGGTCAAATGAAGAATATATGATATAACCTCTCTGATTCTGCAATGACAAACTAAAACTTTATTGTCATTGGAATAGCCAGAAAGCAGTAATGGGGTATGTGGGACAGATGAAAAAGCAGAAATCTTTCATTTTGATTTGGATCACGCAATGATGTCAGAACAGAGCTTTTGAAATTGCAGCTGTGCTCGTGTCTCCAAAGCATATATATATATATATCCCAGTTCATATGGATATATGAGCAAAACCATAGTATACCAGCAAAGAATGTAAAATGGCACATGTCGATCAGATGGCCGAACAAAAAGCTACAAAGAGATTCACCAGAAAAAGAAGGAAACCTGCAACACTTGCATTGTTTTCAAACAGGTCAGAAGCTTTAACCTCAAGAACAATTTCTACCCTTTATATGGCTACTAGAAACGATTATTTTACTCCTTGTAACAATTGTTGAGGTTATCTTCAATCTCTTCAATAAAAATAGATCCAATTTCTTTTGAGGGCCACTGTCCATAAAAAGAACGACAAATGATGTCCCTGCCTTCACACCTCACGGTGCCATGGATTTAACCTCCATTGTCTCTATCCTGGTCGATTTCGTCGAAGTGAAATACCAAGGGAAGTTGACTTCACCCTTTGAAACTCACCCCGTCACCACCACTGTTGCCATCTGCAGCCTGCTCCTGCATTTCTTGTTGCTGCGTCTTGCTAATCAGGCACCACCGTCTAGCGGCCGCGCTCCTCCTTGTGATGGAGCATCATTGCACCTCCTCATCGACTTCACTGGTTCGATATCGGTGGCTTTGCTCACGTGGTTGCTGCTCCTCGACTCCTCCCACTTTATCCCCTTGTTGTTCGTGCTACTCCTATTGCTTTCCGTGAGTCTATTGCATGGCCTCTTTCAAAAACTTTGGCTTTGGTTTTATGACAAAATCTTTGCCACGATTTTCTGTGTGGCGCCGTCCTGTCTATGGCATGGTGGAAGAGCGCAGCCACATCTGCCACACCCGGTCGTGAATCTGCATTTATTGTTGGAAGTCTGTGCGCCCTAGTTGTTCGACTGACTGTTCCCTTCTTGGATAAAGTAATCTAACCACTTTAAGGAGAGCAAGGATCAAGTAAAAGCCATCAGTGTATCTTACCTATTCCTAGCCATGAATGGTCATGCACCCGGGGGCAACTAAATCAGAGTAAGATAGGCTAAGCCCTCAAAAGAAATTGGAGTGGAGGAACGCCTTTGAACTTAACTTTCCTATTAAAGTTTCAATAATCAGGCTGACAAAAAATAATAAATAAGAGCAAAAAAGTAAGCCCACGCCCAAGTGTCTTGTTTAAGCACTTTCTTTGGTCTTGCTT
The DNA here is from genome assembly GCA_017140255.1 of Eucalyptus paniculata subsp. matutina. NCBI lineage: Eukaryota > Viridiplantae > Streptophyta > Magnoliopsida > Myrtales > Myrtaceae > Eucalyptus > Eucalyptus paniculata. The sequence goes on along the minus strand of CM029437.1, from coordinate 53,643,822 downwards.
CAGTTGATGCCATCGAAAAGGAATTACTGGAGCAGATAGAACGAAAATAAGAAAAACAGAGTCTAGCCAAGAAGAACCCCAAAAAAGGAGGAAAGCAGAATCTGGAGAAACAGACAAAAAGACATAGATGAGACAGGGGGCTCTCACTGCATGCACCTTTAAGAGGCTTGGTCAAGCCGGAATATTTATGTTTCTTAGCAATTGGTAAGGATTTGAAACTGTTATTTATCTAATTGAAGAAGTTTTCGTGGTTAAACTGTAAATTAGGTTTTTGCAGTTGTGCGCAGTGCAATCTTAATCATCACAGATTGCCTTCCACTACAGTAAAAGAATGCCATTAACTTCCATCAATTCGCACCTTACGCTTTGTTCATTGAAGATAATACCAATGTGCAGTACTATTGCGATTTTCTTATGGATTCAGATATAGTCGCAACAAGCCCCAAGTGCCTCCTAAACAAAACTAGCTAGCTTCCTAAAGTACTTATTCTTTCGTTTTAAAGTGGTTAGATTACTTTATCTAAGCAGGGAACAGTCAGTCAAACAATTAGGGTGCTCAGACTTCCAGCAATAAGCGCAGATCCACAACCAGGTGCGGCGGATGTGGCTACGCTCTTCCACCATGCCATAGATGAGACGGCACCACACGGAAAATTTTGGCAAAGATTTTGTCATAAAACCAAAGCCAAAGTTTTTGAAAGAGGCTGTGCAATAGACCCACGGAAAGCAATAGGAGTTGCACAAATAACCAGGGAAAAGTGGGAGGAGTTGTGGAGCAGCAACCATGCGAGCAAAGCCAATGATATCAAACCAGTGAAGTCAATGAGGAGGTATGATGCTACTCCCTCACAAGGAGGAGCCCGGCCGCTAGATGGTGGTGCCTGATTAGCAAGACGCAGCAACAAGAAACGCAGGAGCAGGCTGCAGATGGCAATGCCGATGGCGACAGGGTAGGTTTCAAAGGGTGAAATCAACTTCCCCTGGTATTTCACTTCGATGAAGTTGACCAAGATAGAGACGATGGAGGTAAAATCGATGGCATCATGAGGGGTGAAGGAGGGACATCATTAATATATAATATATTTTCATGGAAAGATTTTGGACCTGTCGTAAATTAGGATTTAAGTCAATACCATATTCTGTCAATAAAATATTTAATTGAAAAATTTTGAAGATATTGTAGACAACTAATTGACAGACAACACCATATTTAATTGTTCTTCAAACTGGACTTATCTTCAATCTCTTTGATAACAATAGATCCTGATTTCTTTTGAGGGCTTAGCCTATTTTAAACAGATCTAGTCGCTACAAGGTCCATTGCTGTTCATGGCTAGGAATGGGAACGATACATAGGTGGTTTTTACTTATCCCCTGCTCTCCTTTCTTATGGTCGGGAGATAAATTCGATGATGCCGAAGGGTTGGAGACTCATTATGTTTTTAGATAAAGAGAAGAAAGCCCCAAGTGTAACTTATACAAAACTAGCTTAGCTTCCTAAAGTATTAGTCATTTGATTTAAAGTGGTCATACAATTTATATTAGTTTTTCCAAGCAAGAAATAGTCAAACAAATATAGTGCTCAGACTTCCAACATGAAATGCGATCCACGACCGGATGCGGCAAATGTGGCGGCGCTCTTCCACCATGCCATAGACGAGACAGCGCCACACGGAAAATCATGGCAAAGATTTTGTTGTAAGACCATAGACAAAGCTTTTGAAAGAGGCTGTGCAACAGACTCACGGAAAGCAACAAGAGCAGCACGAACAACTAGTGTCATGCCCCGATCCTCCGAGAACGTGCCCATCCCTCAGTGGTTGATTAAATTGTGACGTCCCAGGATGTGTCACCAACCCATTCATTTTAATGTGCATACAAAAGTGAATAAATAAACCCCCAAACAACATAAAGATGGGATAGAAAAGTAGTGCCACAAATTTTGAAAACCATAACACACCTTTATACAAAGCAAACTAGGTCATTTACAAAATTAGTCTATTTTCACAAATCTACAAAAGGTCGATCCTCAAAACCAAGCTGTCTAATGACTAACTAGTCAGACTCATTCCCCGATTCTTTAGTCTCCATCGGGTCTAGGCGAGATGGCGGGTTCTCCACTATGCAATCTGTCACGTCCCGATCCTTCGAGCGCGTGTCCATCCCTCAGCGGTCAATTAACTAGCGACGTCCCAGGACGCGTCACCAATCCATTCATTTTAATGCGCATGTGGAAGTGAATAATTAATCCTCAGACAACAATAAGGTGGGATAGAAAAGCAAGGCCATAATTTTTTGAAAACCACAACACACTTATATACACGTCAAACTATGTCATATTCAATATCAGCCGATATATACAAGATCTGCAAAAAGGGGGAGGGCTACAAATCCTCTAAGCATTCGAGTCCTCAATTGAATACTCTTGGGTCCCTAGATCCGAAAGATCCAAGTCTACCACTAAACCACTAGGAGGATCCGTCGTGCCATTGCCAAAAGCGATCTCCAGTATTGACCTAGGAATCTCAAACTCTGGAAGGAGGCCTTCTCTAGGTCCATCTTGCCCATGACGATATCATGGTCAGAATCGACGAGGTACCTTATGAGGTAGATCCTCATTAACCCAGATAACGGATCACACGAGTTTGTAGACCCAGGCTCCTTAGCTCCTAGGGAGGGGAATCTAAGAGTGTTGCTCAGTAACCTTCTTTGGTTGGCCAAAACACTCAGGTGCTACAGCCAACTAAGGACCTATAAATGTTATCCCACAATGGGGTGAGACGGCGTCTTAGCAAGTTCACCCTCTAAACTCTGATTAAGAAGAAAATACGCCTCAAGGGCTACCTAAGCGCAAACACAAATCAAAAGACTTACCTTTGCCTCAGATCCTTCCTACAAGTCAGTACAATTCATAATCATTCAATCAACTCAGTCCAATTCAACCATCAATCAATCAACTCATTCAACTCTATACCATCAAGACCATCTCTTGGTCAACCCCTTTAATACTATCTATAAAGTCCAATCTCATCAAGGATTGCTCTCCCTAAGCTGAAAATAGATAATATAGCTTGCCCAACGCTAATAATAGAGTATACTGCTCATGCTAAGCTGACATATCAAGGCCCGTAGGTTGATATAGTATACTAATAATGCTCATCGAAGTTGTGAGATACTTAATGCTCACCAAAGTTGTGCGATACTTAAAGTATACAGCTCACTCTAAGCTGACATATCAAGCCTGCAGGCTGATATAGTATACCATTCTAATCAACCAACAATTTCACTATTTTTATCATACTCGAAAAAAATAATCGTATGTAGATACACGGTCGCCCTTAGCCAAAATATGATATTTTCCTTTCCAAAAATCCCACCATTGAATATGGTCCACCAAAATATTTTTGACATTATAAACCGACGCCGATGTTTCTCAATTAAAAGCCGAAAATACTCAATTTTTGGATAAATTCCCAAAATTATAAATTCAACTCAATTGGCACAAAATAGTAGTCAATTAAATAAACCAATCACACCATTACAATCAGCACGAAATTCTGGTCACCGGCTATCCCGGTCTAATTTTCAAAATTAATAATTAATTAAATAATTACCAAAATTAATTAAATAAATACCAATAAATAGCAAAAATGCACACCTATGCCGAAAAAGCCTAATTAAATACTGAAACGAGTCCGGAAAATTTTCGAATCTATCTAGATAAATACTACAGCTTATCCAATCTCTAATTATATTACTCTAACCACCTAACATGCATAAACGATTAACTAAATTGCTAATCCGTTCTAACTAACCACATAATACAAGCTTAACTTAAACTAATCAACCCTTAAGCATAATTAACTCCCTAAACATAGTTTAATGAGTAAACTCACTGGATTTTCGAGCCGGTGAGTTCACTTTGACAGGGACGCGAAGACGGGCCACAAACTCCAAAGCGGGGAACCTTTCGAGGTTGGGAAGGGCTTGGAAACGGGCCTCGAATCCCAAAACCCTTGTTGGAGTTCCGAATCTGTGGTTGGGCCAAACAAGACTGGACGGTGGCTGGCGGACACAAGCGAGCGGCCAAGCGGCTCCAACAACGGTGGGGGAGGTTCAAACGTCTCAAGGGACGGCCTGGGGTCACGTTAAAGGTGGAACGACACACGGATTGGCGCGGGATGGGCGTGGCTTTTGCGGGACTCGCAGACAGCGCGACGGCGAGCAATGGCAACGCGGGCGGTTCGAACAAGCATCGACGGGCAATGAGGCTTTTCTGGTTTCTCTCTACAAATTTTCAGACCTCCAAAGGTTCTAAAATGGAGAAAGTAAGGTCGAGGGAGGAAGAAAGGGGACAACTCTTGCTTGGAGGGTCCCTCTTGCTCTTCATCTATCCTCTTGTCTCCCAAAAGAGGCCCCACCATGGATGGGCTGGCTTCCTTAGCCAAAAGCAAACCAACAAACTTGCTTAGGAAGCCTTGGAGGTGGTCCCAAGGTTGAGGGCATGGGAGCTACGAATTTTGCACAAATTTCCCCAATTCCTCTTCAATCCCCTCTTGAATTAATTTAATTCGGCTCCCAAAAATTCCACCAAAGTGCCTACGATCAAATTAACATTCTTCCTCGCCAATAGATCCAACTTACATCCCAATTATGTGATCAAAAATGGTTCTCTGAATTTTCCGATCGAAAACGGCCCTATATCGACTTTTCCACTAAAGTCTCGATTTGCAGAAAAATCTTCGAAGGATGAGTCGACGTTCTTAAAATGACTCGTGACATGACAAAACTTTCAATTTCTGAAATCGGATTCAAATTCACGGTTAATTTCAATCTAGCGCGATTTTAGCGTAACCTAGCCTACTATGTAGCTTTTAGAAATTTTTTGGTGCAATTGACCTGTGGTTGATTTTCTTCGAGTCACAATGTATCTCTTCGACACATTGGTGACTCTTTGTGCTCATGAAAATCTTGAGATTTCAAATACGGACACAGGGCACCAAAACGACAGAAAAATCAGTCTAGTATCGATCGAAGAGAATTTTGCAATTTGGTGGAATCACCCACGTTTAGACACACATCTCAGTCGAACCGACCTATCTCTGATCCCTAATCGATTTTTAACTATACCGTAATGATCTCTATAGATAAGCACGATCGAGTAGTAAATTTCTGGTCGAATTTTCAAGTCTATTGCATTAAAATCTCTTAAGAACTTCCCTAGATAATCTAGTAATCTCATGAGTGATCAGCTCAGAAAATAGCACTATAAGTGCGTCGATGAAAGGCCCGATCTATTTAATTGAAAACATGACTGAAATTTCAAGGATGTCACAACTCCTCTCCTCTTATAAAAATTTCGGCCTCAAAATTTAAACCATTAAAAATTTTTAAACAAAAATGTGAGGGCACAATCGTCTCATCGACTTTTTACTCTCCTAGGTTGCTCCTTTAGTACCGTGGTGTTGCTAGACCACTTTGACCAACGGGATGGTCTTTGTACGCAGAATCTACTCCTTTCGATCCACAATTTGAACCGGGTTTTCCACGTACGAGACTCTGTCATCCACATCCAATTCCTCAAAATTTAGCATGTGAGTCGGGTTAGGCTCATACTTCCTCAACATCGACACGTGAAAGACGTTATGCACTTGTGCCAACCTCGGCGGCAATGCAAGACGATATGCTAGGATCCCGATTTTCTCTAGAATCTCAAATTGACCTACGTATCTCGGACTCAATTTTCCCTTCTTGCCAAAGCGCAAAGTTTCCCTCATTAGTGACATCTTCAAAAAAACGTAATCACCAACTTGGAATCCCAATGGTTTGTGGCACTTATCTACGTAGCTTTTCTGGCGGTTTTGAGCGGTTTTTAATTTGTTCCTAATGACTACAATTGCATCCACTGATTGCAGAACACATTCTGGGCTTGTATCTTTCTTTCCCTGACTTCATCCCAACACACTAGCATTCTGCACGCTCTATCATACAACGCTTCGAAAGGAGCCATCTGGATGCTCTGTTGGTAACCATTGTTGTAGGCAAACTCAACAAGATGAAGCCGTTCCTCCCAACTTCCCTTAAAATCAATACACAAGCTCGCAACATGCCTTCGATGGTTTGAATCATCCTCTCAGATTGGCCATCCGTTTGAGGATGATATGCCGTATTGTACTGCAACTTTGTCTTTAATGCAACTTGTAGACTCTTCCAAAATGCAGCTGTAAACCTCGGGTCTCGGTCTGATGTAATTGTCACCAGCACTCCATGCAGACAAACAATCTGATGCATGTACAACTCTATGTGCCTATCTAAATCAAGGTCCTTTCGTATTACAATGAAGTAAGCCGACTTCGTCAGTCTGTCGACCATTACCCAAATGGAATCATTACCCTTTTGACTCCTTGGCAAGCCTATCACAAAGTCCGTTGTGATGTGCTCCTATTTCCACTCTAGGATCTCGAGAGGTTGCAAAAGTCCTCCCGGCTTACAATGTTGTACCTTCACTTATTGACACATCAAACACTTGGCGACATGCTTGGTGATGTCCGCCTTCATACCGGACCACCAGTAATGTTGATGCAAATTCTGATACATTTTTGTACTACCAAGATGAATGTTGTAACTACTACGATAAGCTTCTGATAAAATCTCCTTTCTAAGCTTTGCATCATTAGGAACATACAATTGTCCTCGGAACCTCAGTGTTCCATCCTCAGAAATCTGAAAGTAAGTTTTTCTCTTATCGGTATCCTCTTGTAGAATTTTCTGAACATCTAGGTTAGTTGGCTGAAATGCCTTGATACTGATATGAACATCCGGCTCAATTCTGAGGGTGGCCATGAGATGTGAAAGGCGGCCTACCTCAAATTTGAAAACCAAATCTCGAGCTCTCTCAAGTAAAACTCATTCTTTAACCATCATTTGTGCAACTGAAGACTTCCAACTCAAAGCGTTAGCGACCTTATTCGCATTTCCAGGGTGATATAGAATTTCACAATCGTAGTCCTTCAAAAGTTCTATTCAGCGGCGTTATCTCATATTAAACTCTTTTTGAGAGAATAGATACTTGAGGCTTTGATGGTCAGTGAACATCTAGAATCTTTCTCCATACAAATAATGTCTCCAAATCTTTAGAGCGAAAATGATTGTTGCAAGTTCCAAGTCATGCGTCGGGTAATTCTGTTCATGAGATCTCAACTGATGTGAGGCGTATGCAACAACCCTACCATGTTGCATTAGTATGCAATGCAATTCTTTAAATGATGCATTACAATAGATCGCATATCCTCTAGGACCAGATGAAATGGTTAGCATATGTGCGGTAGTAGCTTCTACTTAAGCTCTTGGAAACTATGCTCGCACTTGTCTGTCCATACGAACTTTTCTTCCTTCATCAAGAGTCGAGTCAATGGTGACGCCAAAGCTGAAAATCCTTTCACGAACCGTCTGTAGTATCCAGCCAAACCCAAGAAGCTTTTGATCTCTGTCACGGTAGTTAGTTTTGGCCAATTGATCACTGCTTCGATCTTGGACGGGTCCACATAGATTCCTTCACTGAAATCACATGTCCTAGGAATGCAACATGAGTCAGTCAAAACTTGCATTTGCTAAACTTAGCGTACAACCGATGAATCCTAAGGGTCTAAAGTACTATTCTCAAATGACTCATGCTCCTCAGCACTTCTTGAATATACCAAAATATCATCGATGAACACAATCACGAATTGATCTAGGTATTCCTTAAACACTCGATTCATCAAATCCATGAAAGTAGCTGGAGAGTTCGTTAATCTAAACGGCATTACAATTAACTCATAATGTCCGTATTGAGTACGAAAAGCTGACTTCAGTATATCCTCATTTATAATCATCAACTAATGGTAACCTGTCTTCAAATCGATATTTGAAAATATCGACGCTCCTTGTAGCTGATCAAACAAGTCGTTGATCCTCGGTAGTGGATACTTGTTCTTGATCATCACCTGATTGAGTTGATGATAGTCGATGCACAAGCATAATAAACCATCTTTCTTCTTTACAAATAGAACTGGTGCTCCCCAAAGAGATGCACTGGGACATATGAATCCTTTATCCAACAATTCTTGCATCAGCACCTTCAGTTCCTTCAACTCAAATAACGACATCCGGTGAGGAGCCTTAGAAATTGGCTCTATCCTGGGTGCTAACTCGATCACGAACTCAATTTCTCTTTTTAGCGGTAGGCCTAGCAATTCTTTTGGAAATACATATGGGAATTCTTGTACAATTGCAATGTCTTCGATCTTTAGCTCCTCGATCGTCGTATCAATGACAGTCGCCAGGTAACCCTGACAACCCCGTATAACAAATAGGTTGTCTCAAGCAACGAGATCAAGGTAATTAAGGGTCCTCCTCGATTCTTGACAAACTCGAAATTTTCACCCTCTAATGGGTTAAACTAAATTGCTTTACGATAGCAGTCCATCTTAGCTTGTTGCTTAGTGAGCCAGTCCATGCCAATTATCAAATCAAAGTCATACACAGCTAGGACTAACAAGTCTATTTTCCACTCTCGCTCACCAATCACCAACTTGCAAATAGAACAACCCAATGCAGACAACACCTTATTCTTTAACGGTATAGATATGCTAACCACTGACTCTAACAACTCAGGACTTAATCCTATTAGCTTAACATATTGCTCAGCAATAAAAGAATGTGTCACACCAAGATCAAATAAAGCATAAGCAGCATGGTCGTTTAGTGAAACCGTACCTGTAATCACATCAAGCGTGTCCTCTGCCTGACCTACTGTGATGGCATACACTATCCCTTGAGCTGGGGGTCTAATCTATCCACCTTGTGGGGCATTCTGCGGGGCGAATCCTCTAATCTAACCCATCGACGACAGCAGCGCTAATGATGTTGTCCTCTTGGTCTTCTAGGACAATCTTTGGCTATGTGACCCTGCTGGCCACATTCGAAACAAGCACCCATCCTTCGAGGGCACGGGGTCAAACTGTGTTGCCTCCCACAAAAGCGACATATACCATTCTTGTCACGACCCGAACCTCAAACGCGTGCACATCCCTCGATGGCCAATAAAATTTGCGACGTCCCATGAAGTGTTGCCAACCCCATTTAGTTTATGGCACATGCGGAAACGTAATAACAATCTCCAAACAACACAGAAGTGGGATAGAAACTTAGGATGATATTTTCACAAAACACACTTATAATAAAGCAACATGTATATACAAAGAAGTCTAACACTACATGGATCTATTTCAAAAAGAAGAGCTTCTAGGCTATCTATGCTCTAAGCTCCTCGTCCATGGGACCTAAGTCCCTTGCGATCCATTCAGACTTCTTGATAACAAAAGGGTGAATTGTCACCCAATGTCCAAACTAGACGGAAGACCTGTTAACATCTAATAAAGACTAAATAAAAATCTAGCTTTCACTTCCTGCGAACCCCTGCACCCTACTTGACAATCCTCCATCTAGGGACTTGAAAAATGGTTATACAATAACCAATGAAACGGCATCTCAGCAAGTTCATCCCCTAAATCCCGATTAGGGGAAAAGTACACCCGCATGCAATCTAACCATATCTCCCTCAAAACTCATGTAACACTAGTATCCGTCTTGCATGTCAATACTATTCAATTTGCATATAATAAAATTGAAATCAGGCATCATTAAAACATCTCGACATGTGTACACATATAAATATATATTGTCACTAATTCACGGGCCCCGATTACCAGACCGAACTGTTATGGTATGTCCCATACTGCACCACACAATTTTGTCTCCTAATCAGGCCCTTCAATCTCAATCATTCATGCGTTCCAATTGATTATGACCCATTGGTCATGGTCGACTCAATAGTCAACGGTCTTCCAGCTTAGTCAGGCTTCATCTCGCACCATCAAGCATGGCAATATCTATAGCTAGACAGCATTCCTCAAAGGAGCATCGGTCTAGCTTCCACTGTGACCGGCATCCGTTGACTTGGGATATTCTCGAAGGAGCATGGTTCAGCCCCAAAGGCTGGTGATCGCATCTCATATCATTCATGCATTCATTCAATTTCAGCCTAGGATACCATGCATTGCACTAAAATGCCTCAATTTAAAATAGTGATTCGGGTCTATTTTCTTCATATTAGAAATGCATGGTAAAATAATCGTGTGTAGGAACATAATCAAATCGAATCAAAAAATTTGTGTCATCTCCTTTAAAATCTCACAGTTTGATATAGTGCTTAAAAAAAAAAAAAACACTTTCGGTGTCCAAAACCTGACATATGGTATTTTCTAATTAAATACCAACACTCTGACATTTTGAATTAAATATTCACAAATAACAACCATCACTCAATTGCATAATTTAACTATCAATGGTATAAATGGAATATACTACTACAATTAGCACGGAATTCTGGTCACCGACTATCCCAGTATAATTTCCGAAAAATATTAAATAATTAAATAAATTATAATTAAATCACTTAAATTAATTATTTAATTGATTACCATTTATAAATTTTCACTATCAATTTAATTTTATCATAACTAGAACCAAGTATCAAATTGCCTAACTAAACTAATGCCTTACAATAACCTTCTAGTCTAACCATTGAACTAAATATTTAAGTTTCTAACTAAATAGTCTAACCAACCTAACTAAATATTTAAGTCTCTAACTAAATAGTTTAACCAACCTAACTAATTAGTCTAACTATATAGTCTCATCTCAACTAACTACCTAATTAGTCATTATCCTAACTAAACTAGTTTCTAATCCTATTTAACTTAATCGTATACTTAAGGAATGTAATCAACCCCTAACTAGAAATTCGGAAATTGACTCACCTAAGCTAAAAACCAATGACCTCCAGCGACGGTGGAGCGGTGGCGGCGAGGTCTTAGCCTTCGGGGGCACTGGAATAACTCCGAGTCACCCTACTTAAGCCAGCAATGTGACATCCCAAATTTTCAGTCTTATTTTCTACTGAATAAATCGGGCATTTCATTGACGCGCTTATAGAGCTGTTATCAGAGTTGATCACTCTCAAGATAACTAGACTATCCAGGGAAGCCATTAAGGAATTTTAGGGCAATACACTTGAGAATTCGACCAAGAATCGACTTCTCGACCGTGCTCATCTTTAGAGGCCATTATGGCATAGTATAAAATTGATTTGAGATCAGAGATAGGTCTGTTCAATTGAGATGTGTGGTCGATCGTGGATGACTCTACTGAATTGGAAAATTATCGTCGAATGACACTAATATGATTTTACCGTCGTTTTTATACCCCGTGTCTATAATTGAATCATCGAGATTTTCACAACAATCGAGAGTCATCAATGAGTCAAGTGGGTTCATAGTGGCTCGAAGAAAATCGAACACGGGTCATTTGCTTTAAAAAGTTCTGAAAATTACCCGATAGTATAGGTCACGCTAAAAACACGTCGAATGGAAATTAACTTCCAATTCAAGCCCGATTTTAGAAATTGAAGATTCTATCATTTCACAATAAATTATAGGAGTATTGACTCAGTCTCAGAAAATTTTTCTAACAACCGAGAATTTTTGGGAAAAAGTCGGTTTATGACCGTTTTGTGTAGAAAAGGCCGAGGATTAATTTTGATCGCAAATTTGGGAAGCAAGATGGATCCAAGGATGAGAGGAAATGTCAAATTGAAAGTTGAGGCGTCAATTGAATTTGTTGAGGTCAATTGAGATTAAATCGAGCAAGATTTATTAACCGATTGGAGCCAAATACTTATAAATTCGTATGCCCCCTCTTCCTATGCTCTTTGGACCATTTCAAGGTTGTGAAATGAAGGTTTTGGTGGCTCAATGGTGGCCATGGATTATTGGCTTGATGGACAAGCCTTGGGGGACAAAAGAATGGAAAAGCTTGGCCATGGGGACCTTGTCTCCCTTCATCTCTATCTCTTCTCTCCCTCACACTCTCTTGGCTGGCCATACCTCCCATCTCCCTCCATTTTCGCAACCCACCAGCAGCAAGGAAGAAGCTGCAGCCACTCCACGCCGGATCACCGCCTCACCATTGTCAGTTTGCGCGCTGTGACATCCAAGATTTTCAACTTCGTTTTTATTGAATAAATCGAGCATTTCATTGACGTGCCTATAGGGCTGTTCTCAGAGCTAATCACTCTTGAGATAACTAGACTATCTAGGGAAGCCATTAAGGATTTTAAGGCAAAAAGACTTGAGAATTTGACTAAGAATCGGCTGCTCGACCGTGTTCATCTGCCGAGATCATTACGGCATAGTTGTAAATGATTAGAGATCAGAGATAGGTCGGTTCGACTGAGATGTGTGGCTAATAGTGGGTACTAAGATGTGTGGCTAATCGTGGGTAACACCACTAAATTGGAAAATTCTCGTCGGCCGATGCTAGATTGATTTTCTCTATCGTTTTGATACATTATGTCCGTATTTGAATCCTCAAGATTTTCACGACAACCAAAAGTCGTCAATGAGTCAAGTAAATTCATAGTGGCTCGAAGAAAATTGACCATAGTCATTTGCACTAAAAATTTCTGAAAGTTACCCGATAGCCCAGGACACGCTAAAAACGCGTTGAATGGAAATTAACCGTGAATTCGAGCCTAATTTCATAAATTGAAAGTTATGTGGTGTCACGAGCTATCTTGGAACGTCGACTCATCCTTCAAAGATTTCTTTTTTGAGATTTCAGGATTTTTACTGAAAATTGTTCGGACGTTGCAGAAAATTTGACTGAAATTCGGATGGGCCAAATTAAGGGAAATTTGGACTTCCATGTCAAGCCTGTGAGTGTCAGGGATTTACAGGAAATTGTTCGAGATTTTTCTTCAGCAAAAAACCCCGATTTGGAAAATCGGAGAAGAAATTGGAGTGCAAATTGAGTAAATTTTAGAATTGGCTTGGGGCTAAATATTAGGACTTCAATTTGGATTAATAATGGAAAATCTAATTCAAGAAAGCATTAGGAGACATGGAGTTAATATAAGAGATAAGTTCCTTGACTTTTGACCATCTCTCTCTCCTAGGCTTCCGTGCACGCCAACTTCACCGGGCATCCTTCCCCCTTCAATGCACCTACATTTCCTTTCTTTCACTTCTCGGTTGCCCAATTCCCTTCTGTCCTATTTTTGCTTTCATTTTCTCTCGCATCTCTCCCTCCATTTGCCATCTTGTCCACCGAACGCTTTAACCCCTTGCCACGCTGCCACAAAGACCCCACAACGTCCTTGATCCACTACCAAGTCTTCATTTCCTTCGATTAAAACTCATGCGTCCACTGAGTGAGTTAACCCACTTCCACGAAGCAAGTCAACCGAAGTCCTCTGCCCCTCTTCCGTGCTAGCTCGCCACTGCTTCTCCACCGTTTCGTGTCCTCGACTCACTCACCGAAGGCAGCATCAACCGGTCAATTGACCACATATGCCATGCCAGCACACACCGCCCCATCTCCACGTTCGAATGTCCCTAGCCAACTCGTGGACTTCACTACTTCATTCTTCTCAGCATTTGCATCCCTCGTGCGTTGCAGCTCCTTGTCCACGCGTCTTCATAGTCAGCCAACAAAGCCTGGTTGACCTAGCAGCGAAGCCGAAGACACCAGCTGTTCCTTTGCCGTCTCTTTGTTTGGCAAGTAATCAACCCACGAGCCCAACTGTTTCTTCAATGCAAGTCTAGCGTCCTTGGCCCAATTTAAGTCAGGGCCAGCCGTGGGCCTCAGCTACAGCAGCCCACAAAATTTTTTTTCTTCAGCCCACACAAAATTGTCGTGGCCCAACTTGCAAAAAGCCAGCCCATCTTCGGGCTTTCTTGTTCAGCCCGTGAAGCCAACGAAACTTCGAAGCCTAAGCCTAGTTTTTTTTTTCTATGGGCCTACAAGGCCTTTGGGCCCGGCCTAAGTGTTCGTCGATATCGCCGAAAGTTTGGATTTTAGCCGCCGTCGTGGTGTTCTGGTCTTCGCTTTGCACAAGTGAGTTTTGCTTACTAATCCCTTATTAGTATGTTAATGATGCTTATGGGTTGATTAGATTTGAATTAAGTACAATTAGGTGGATAGATTAGATTAGAATAATTAAATTAGGGATTTACTTATGCATGTTAGGAGAATTGTTAGTGTACTTAATAAGTAGACATGCTCTATTAGTTATTGAACGAGTCTCGGTAATTTTCCGAGCTCGTCTCGGCTTCCAATTAGGCAATATGGGCCTAAGTTGGATTTATTACTATTTATTTATTTTCCGAAAATTCAACCGGGATGGCCGGTGACTGGGATTTTATGCTGATAATCGTGATGTAGTCTGTTTATTTATTTGAGCTTTATTTGATGCTAAATTGAATTATGAGTGATTTTAGGATTTATTCCTAAATTGAATAATCTTTGGTTATTAATTGAAAAATAACTGGGCATCGGTTGACAATGCCAAAAATATTTTGGTAGACTACAGAAAATTGTGGGATTTATAGAAAGGAAATTATTCTATTTTTTCTAAGGCCAATCGTATACCCACACACAATGTTTTATTAGGTGTCATTGATACCAAGAAATTAGGCCAAGATATTATGAAATTGAGGAATTTAATTATGAAGTGCAATATCGTTGGCCGCGGTTGAATGGTCGTGGGATGTTGTGGGTTAAGTTAATTAAACCGCAAAGTATGGCCGTGCTCGTTGAGCTGTATTTCAGCATTACCACCGAATTTGGAATCGGCCGTGTCCACTGGGATCGTGATTTACCACCTAATAGAAGTCGTGCCTGCTGAGCCGTGATTCAGCATTACTACCGAAATAGGAAACGGCCGTGCCGAGTGGGACCGTAAAGCCACTAAATATGGAAAGTGTCGAGTGGGACCATAAAGCCACTAAATATGGAAAGTGTCAAGTGTGACCATAAAATCACTAAATACTAAAAATTGCCAAGTGGGGCCGTGATGCCACTAAATATTGAAAGTTGCCAAGTGGGGCCATGATGCCACTAAAACTAAGAAAATTGCTCGATGGGGCCATGATTACCACCTATAAATAAGTTGTGTCCTAAGGACCGTGATTCATAATTGGGAATTGAGTTGGAATAATTGAAATGATCTTGTTGATATGTAATCGATTGGGTCTATTTGATCGATGCTTCGATTTGTGATGTGATTACTTGGGTGCCTATTTGGTTTGTGTTAATATGCAAGTGGAATATGAGGTCAAGGTAAGTCATCTGACTCGTACTATGCATAGGCAGCCTTAAGGTGTATTGGTTTATTAATCGGGTCTTAGGAGGTAGAACTTGCTGAGACGTTGTCTCATTGGTTATTGAATAACCATTTCAGGTCCTTAGGTGCAGTAGACTTGGATTTTGAAGATCTCGAAAGTCCGGTGCAGTCTGCTGAAGGCTCTAGTTGGAGTGTGGATAATGATGAAGAGGAGGACAGGGACTCGTAGCTTGTAGAACCCAACTTTTGCTCATAGACCTTGTATTAAAACTAGTTTAAATTGAATTGGACTTAATAGTTCACCTTGTATATATATGTGCACTGGTTTGCAATATATATAAGAGTAAATGTTTTTCTTAGGGTTTGAAAATTAGTCCTATTGTTCTACCCAATATTTTATTGTCTGGGGATTTTTAATTGTTTCCGCATGTGCATATGAGAATGAAAGGGTCAGCGATACGTCCTGGGATATCGCAAATTTTTAATCGACCAAGGTGAGGGATGGGCGCGTGCCCAAGGATCGGAGCGTGACACGCACCGTCGCCCGTGCGTGCTCTGCTTGCGCACACCTCCTCTTGGCTGCCTCCCCACGCCTCCTAGCTGCTGTCTCAGTTCTATGCAGCTCACCCGGGGCTATCTCGAGCTCATTTAACCCCCATGAGTCCGCCTCTAGGCCTAGTTTAGCCTATTCTTTCTTTCTCGAGCCTTAGCGTGCTAAACCGAGTCATTTTCTCTTCATTTCCAGCAGCAGCCAGCAAGCTTTTTAGTGGATTTTTCAGCACCTTCCGAACTCGTTTTGAGGTGCTTGTGGGCCTTAGTTCCTAGGCCCGCTTTGGTGAAAAACGTCCCTTGCGACGTTCCCAACGTTTCAATCCGAGCGGATTGTTAAACAAGTGAGTGTAGCTCACTAATCCTTACTTAGTTTGCTAATTATGCTTAAGGATTGATTAGTGTTAATTAAGGATGATTAGGTGGTTAGATTAGTTTAGAGTAATTTAATTAGTGACTTAATGATGCAAGTTAGGTTTTTGGTTCTTGTAATTAGCATGTAGAGATGTACTTCTATTTATTGAATGCATCTCGAGATTTTTCCCGATTCATTTGGCTTCCAATTAGGCATTACGGGCCTAAATTGGATTTTTAGTATTTATTTATTAATTTTCAAAAAAATTATTTATTTATTTATTTTCCAGAAATTAAGGCGGGATAGCCGATGACCAGAATTTTATGATGATTATCGTGGTGCAGTCTGTTTGTTTATTTGAGCTTTACTTTGTGTTGAATTGAATTGATTGTGGAATTTTAGGAATATTTCCTAAATTGATTGAAATTGAATAACTGATTGGTAGATGGCCGAGTATGATTATATTGCACTAGTAATATTTTGATGGGCTATAAAGTAGAGAAAATTGTGAGAGTGAACTGAATATACTCTTGACTAAGACCAATCGGGTACGATGTTATCGGGTATTATAAAGTTGGGAAAGAACTATGTAGTATGTGGCTCGGTGATTAAAGTACATCACCTTGGCAAAAATGGCGCTTGAACAAGAATGCATGTGACTCATGGACATACGTGGCTCGGTGATTAAAGTACATCACCATGGCGAAAACGACGCCTGAAAGAGAATGCACGTGACTTATGGACATACGTGGCTTTGCAATTAAATATATCACCTCAGCGAAAACAACGCCCGAGAGCATGCACGTAAATTGTTTATATTGGTCTGTGATTAAATATATCACCTCGGCGAAAACGATGCCCGAGAGCATGTACATAAATTGTTTATATTGGCATTGTGATTAAATATATCACCCTGGCAAAAACAATGCCTGAGAGCATGCACATAAAGTGTTTATTGTACATCACCTTGGCGAAAATAGCGCCTTAGAAGATACGCGTAGTAAGGTGACTAGGTATATTATACTGGAAATTGTATAGTATGGTTGGTAATGACCAAGAAATGATCTGACTAACATGTAATCGACTAGGTCGATTGATCATTGCTTTGATCTGATGTTGTGAATTGATTGATAGAATGGAAATGACCTTGAGATGGTTCGATTAACATGTAATCGACCAAGTCAATTGATCGAGATATTGATATGTAATTGCTTGGGTGCCTATTGAACTATGCTAATATGTAGGTGGAATTTGAGGCCAAGGTAAGTCCTCTAACCCGTGCATGCATAGGTAGCTCGATTAGCGTATTAATTTACTAATCGAGTATTAGGGGTAGAACTTGCTGAGACATGGTCTCAATGGTTATTGTATAACCATTTTAGGTCCCTAAATGGCCAGAGGTGGGAGTGCCTGAAAAAGAAGAGCTTGAAGAGGAGGAACCAGAAGGAGACAAGGAGTCAAGAAAATGAGGAAGAAAATGAGCTTAGTGAAGAAGAGGAAATCTGAGGAGGATCGGGATGATGATCCTGAGTACAACCCGGATGAGGATTGAGATCCCATCCCTTTTATGAATCTTGTGTATATGTCGATAGGTGTGAGACTAGACCTTTGTGAATAGTATAGTAAGATATACTATGAGGTGTGCCTGTATAAAAGTGTGATTGTGATTTTCAGATGTGAAAAGATGGCCTTACTTTTCTATTCCAATGTTTTATTGTCTAGGGATTATCTTATGCTTCCGCATGCGTATTAAATTAAATGGGTCGGCGATGCATCATGGGACGTTGCTATTAATCGACCAGGTGGGGGATGGGCACGTGTTCGAGGATTAGGGCGTGACAAGCAAGGCCCTCGGCCTACTACTGAGGGGCAATTTTCTCGACCATACCAGGTTGAGCAACGACGGCATGAGCTCCTTGGAGGTGAGGCAGCTATACCGTGGAGCGGTTTGGTCGACTAGCAGGCTACATTGATGCAGCAAAGGTTCCTGCGACTGGGCAACAACAATGGCAAAGGGATGGCTATTTTTGGTGAAGGTGGTGAGCTGAGTCTAAAGAGGGGTGGGCGGTGGAAACGCTGCAACACCCGTATGTAGGGTAGGGATGTGCATGGTCCGGGCGGGCAGTTCTCGACCTAGAACCGAGAATCGCTCGCTAAGGACCGGTTCCAAAAAATTAGAACCGGGATCCACCCGTTTGTTACATGGATCCACCTGGGAACCGGACCACTGTCCGGTTTGGTTCCCGGGTGGATCCATGGAACCGATCTTGACACGAAATAATTTTGGTTTTCAGGCACAGAAAACTACTTATAAAAACAACTCAAGTGAATCCAAATTCGACAAAGGGCCATCAAAAATGAAAAGAAAAGCATCTTCCAAAAAAGAGTTGAATGTAGCTAATAGCCTTCTGAGGTGAAATGGTGACTTCCCATTTCTCTGCCAACAACCAAAAATATTTCCCACGACCCTGAGCATAGAATTTACTGACGATCAAACATACAAAAAAAAAAAAACACAGCAAAAGGGAAGAGCAACCCAGGATTCTGCAAATTCAAGCATGAGCACTGTCGAAGACAAAGTACCAAGATGAACAGCGATCGATTCCCAAAACAAAGACTCGAACTTCACTACGTTCCGACCTATTGGGTAATCGAACCGAAGTACAAGTTCGCAAGCAGACGATGAATTGAGAGGCAAGCTAGAAGCCGATGATCGTACCTTGTTGAGTGGCAAAAAAGGGGGCTCGATTGAGATGGACAGCAGAGGCGGAGGAGCAGCCGCTGTGGCGAGTGGCAACCGGCGTGAGGGGGCAGACAGCAGTGGCAGAGGAGTAGTGGCGGCGGCGTCGACGCTCGGGGAGGAATCGAAGACAAAGAGACTGAGCGAGGAGGCGGACAACAGTGAGGGGGCAGATAGCAGAGGCGGAGGAGCAGTGGCTGTGGCGGGTGGCGACTGACGCGATGGGGCGGACAGCGGCGGAGCAAGAGTAGCGGCAGCGGCATCGACGCTTGGGGAGGAATTGAAGACGAAGAGACTGAGGAAGAGATAGAGAGAAAGAGAGAGAGAGACCGAAGACAAAGAGACCAAAGACAAAGAGATGAGATGCGAGACGTAGGGTTTCTTTTAGTACTTTTTTTTTGTAATATTAAAAAGGTTCTAGTCCAGTCCGGTGGGCGGGCAAGCGGATCTGCCCACGGAACCAGGAATCAGACCGGTTCCCTCAAGAACTGCCGATTCCGGGCAGTTCCATCCGGTTCGAGCGATCCGGCGGTTCCCGGGTATTTTGCACACCCCTAATGTAGGGACACTGAGCTTTCGACGAAGGGATGCAAAAATCTCGCCAGTTCTCGTGGACTAACGGGCTGCTGGTGAGGACAATTGAGAGGTGATTAATGGCCACACAAATGAGAAATGAAACATGGGGGTAGCTTGGCTAGTGTTTCTGTTGGTCCAAAACCCTGCAACGCAAAAACAGAGCAAGGAGAAACAGGGGAGGTCGAACAACTTAAGGGAGAAGAAGACAATGGACTTTACGACAGGGAAAAAGGAAAGGAAAAGGAAAGAAAGAGAAAGGAAGAAAGGGGGTGGTCGCACGGCACAAGGGGGGAAGGAATTGCACGGATGGGGAAAGGAGAAGGAGAAAAAGGACCATGGAGGGTCCCCCTCCCCAATTTCCACAAGCCATGGGTCCTTATTCCATGGAATTTAAGCCACTTCACTTTCATACGGCCCACCCTTCCAAAGCAAACTTATCCTCCTCAAACGAAATTCAAATGGTGATGGAATTCCTTGTGGTGTGCCTACATCCGAATTTTGCATCCTTTCCATTAGCTTTTCCCTTTTTCATTTTACCAATTCCTAACTTTAGTTAACAAGGATAAAACCTTATTCAAATCCTTATAATTCCCATCTCCAAAGGTTCCACATTAAAGAACAAAATCCCCTTACATTACGGCCTTTCCCAATTTCACTTTGCTTGTTGCAATTTGAATTTCCCACCAAAATTTCAAATTCATCAAAAGGTCTTGAGAGTATGCATCAATGTTCCCAAAATTAATTGTGACATAGTAGAATTCTCAACTTCTGAAATCGGATTAAATTTCGTAGTTAATTTCAATCAAACGTGATTTTAGCGTGATCTAAACTATTGGGTAGTTTTATGAATTTTTGGTAAAATTGACTTGCGGTCGATTATTTTCGAACCACAATGTACATCTTTGACTCATTAGTGACTTTCGATTATCGTGAAAATCTCAACATTTCATTTACGGAAACAAGGTACCAAAACGACAGAAAAATCGATCTAATGCTAATCGACGAGAATTTTGCAATTAGGTGAAATCACCCCTACCTAATTACATGTTTCAGTCGAGTTGACTTATTTCTGATCTCTAATAGATTTTCAACTGTCCCGCAATGACCCTTGCAAACTAACACGGTCGAGCAGTCGATTCCTGGTCGAATTCTCAAGCCTATTGTATTAAAATCCCTTAATGACTCCCCAACTAATCTAGTTATCTCCTGAATAATCAGCTCAGAAAATAGCCCTATAGGCATGTCGATAAAAAGCCTGATCTATTCAATTGAAAATATAAGTAGAAAATCATACTGTCACAGAACTTATGTTGGGGACTTCGCAAAGTGCCCTTCGAAGTTGAGATGGATTTCTTGACAACCTTCTCGTCCCGATTCTAGGGATGTTGGGTACTTTGCAAAGTGTTGTTCAATGTTCAAATGGATTTGTCAGCAGCTTTCTCTTCAAGATTTTAGGGCAAACAATATGTATTTGAATTATCTTGTCATTTTTGAACTTGGCAGAAATCACTTCATAGATGATTCAAAAGCATGGGACTTGATTAAGGTAAACTATGTGATTTAATTCTAGTCTAATGGTCCTAGTGTTTCTATGCATTGGTTCTTGCTCTTGACATGCCGTCCATTTTCACAGAGGGCACATAATTTGAAAGTTCTATCTCTTACTGAGTGTTATGGCATAACGACAATTCCAGACTTCTCTAAATGCTTGGGTTTAGAGACGTTGACTCTTGCCTATTGCAACATTCTAAAGCGAATTGAAAGCTTCATTGGAAATCTACGGTTGTTGATTAAGTTAGAAATTGTACATTGTAGTGGTCTTACAAATTTGCCTGAAGACGTGGGGGCATTAGTGAAACTTAAGCACTTTTCATTGTGGGGATGTTATGGGTTGACAAAGCTTCCGGGCTCACTTGGGAATTTAACCTCATTGATAGAGTTAAACTTATCGCATACAAGGATAAGTGAACTTCCCAACTCCATTGAAAAGTTAAAATCATTGCGTATCTTGCGTTTCGCAAGTATTAATCGGTCTATTCATGTTCAGCAGTTTCCTCTTGGCATCATTAGTTTGGTAAATCTTGAAGAACTGGATCTCTCTAAGCAACGTGAATGAGAGGTGAAATTCCTGTTGAAATTGGAGAATTGTCTTCTTTAAGAATCCTAAATTTGGAATTCACTAATATTTACGGAATTCCATGGACAATCAACATGCTTCATCACCTCCAAACACTCAATTTATCATCTTGTGATACAATTCAAGAATTGCCAGAGCTTCCCATTAGTTTGACCTGTCTAATTTTTAGATCTACATCATTACGCTCAGTCCCTAATTTGTCAAACCTTACTAATTTGGTTACATTGCAACTAAGTGACGGCTCTTGGGATCGCAAGAGATCAAACGTAATGACATGATGCAATTTAAGATGGATTGGGAGGTTATCTAGACTGAAATGGTTGGATTTAAACTTGCTAAATGTCTCTGCGCCTCCAGAGTTGGCTTCTCTTTCTCATCTGGAATTTCTTGAATTAATAGGCTTAGACATAAAACTGCTCGTGCAGATTCCGTCGTCCTCCTTGAGATTCCGAAATTTGTCGAATTTACAGATTTATTGGTGTAAAGTGGAGGAAATTCAGCTAGATGGACTTCCACAACTGGAGAAGATAGCTGTCGACAATTGTAAACTGCTTGGGAGGTTTTCCATTCATTCGGAACTAACGAAACTACGGCATGTGGGGGTGAATCATTGTCCCAACCTAGTTATAATTCAAGTCGTGGGTCCTTCGAAATCATTGGAAGACGTGAGCATCTCTCAGTGTGAATCTCTGAGAAGAGTGAGTGGGTTATCATACTTGGAAGAACCTGGAGCAATTGGCAATCAAATGGTGCAAAGTACTTCTTTATGTTGAGGGCCTGGATGAGCTCAAGTCTCTAAAAACCTTGGTAGTCACAGGGTGCCCGTCATTGAGAAGTTTGATCAATGCATCCTGCACATATATACCGGATGATTGCCTAGTCTCTTTAGGGGAATGCGGAGACTTCAAAGCTCTAACATATATGTCGCGTGTGTCCCCTTGAAGAGTTACATAGAGGGGCCGCTGTGCAAGGTGCGACATGTTCTTCATTTATGTGTGGGACTTTGATTTAACTCCTTTTATAGCCAATCCTCCTTTCCTTAGCCACACAATATCCGCCCTTTTGAAAGTTGCCATTTTTTTATTGCACCGTAATTTTCTTAGGTGGCTGATTTGTTTCCTCACATTAGTCATCCATCTTTACTCCCTTTTTCGTTGTTGGATGTTGGCGGCTCCTAAAGCAATCTTTCCTCTCTTTTTGAGGTTCCCAGCTTCTGTTATACTTCAATTACTTAGGTTGTACGTTTTTTGTTTCCTATTTTATTTCAACTTGCCTTATTGTTGTTGGATAGTTTTGGTTCGTTATATTGCCAGTAAAGTCGTTTGAAATTATACATATTAGTAATTATGGATTATTTGATTTGATTGTTGCATCGATGAGTTGTGGAGAAATTAATGTCCATTGATTTGATCATAGTTGTACAAAAGAAGAGAAAAAAGAACTCAGTAGATTTTGGCACGAGTTGCCACATGTGAAAATGAATGAGGAACAAGGGACAGATACTTTGTGGTATATATGTTTGAAATCATAACGATCCATCTCCTATGAATTTATTGTTGGCCTCGAGTAAAAAAAATTTGAATGTTTGTTTTGTTTCTTTCTTCATTAATTCTATTAGACTGTTTATGCAATTTGATTTAGAGCTAATATAACCGCCTGCAAATTAAGCATTAGCTGTGTTACACATTTATTTGTTGTTTTGCTGGTGCATGCATTTACAGTGGGCTTGACTAGTTTTCTATTTTAGCCATCTGTGAACCTGACTAATCAACTATGCGTTTTTAGTACTATAGCATATTGCCACCACGCGGATTCATAACTTTCGCATAGTACATGATTATTTCAGAGTAAAGTAAAGAACGTGTTTCTTGAACAAATAGTCACATGTCACAATGTAACTTTTATACAAGTGAGAATATTATTTCACTAAAAAGTGCAATTTAAAGAGACCAATTAATTTTGAAGCATATGACTTTAGTTTAAGAAAATATACAACAACTGACAGACTTGCATAAAGTGATTTGAAACAATGTGTCCCATGGTTATGGATTTTTCATTCAAAAAGGAGGAAATAAAACTCTTTTCTAGTTACAAAAGCAAAACAATTGAATATTACTAAATCAGAGTAAAAATCTCCACTCTGTTAGTGCATCTATGTCTTGTTTCCAAAGGATTGTCTAGTGAATGTGGGATATAGAAAAGCAAAATAATGATTTAAAAATTAACTAATGTTTCCATTCATATATAAAAGTTAGTAGTTACAATCCTTAAATCAAAAGTGTAGAAGCCACTACTGGAAAGTCTCATTTACACTGGCATTCTAATGCTATTTTTTTCCCTTAAAGAGGGATTTTGTGATAAGATAGTACTCCCAGGTAGATGATTATCTAACTTATTTGATGTTTAATTTAAATTTACATCACATGCTTATTAAAAGTTCAAAATTAGATAATAAAAGAAAAATCAAATCACTATTGCTAATATTACACTGGACATCAGAGTACTTAATCCTAGACCTGTCTCTAACTAATGAATGATATCTGTGTCCTATTAGATTTTAGGTAGATAAGCATAAGTGTTTAATATATAACCAATACATATGTTGTTCGGCTCTCTCATTGAACCTGTTAAATCACAGCGTCCCTTCACAATCATATTCCATCTTGGAGTAAAGAAGCCTAGTGAATGGTCGCACTGTTTTGGTGGAATAAAGAGGGAAAACAAAAATGTCACTCCTGATTCAGTGACATATAAAAGATTGATTGCTGACGTTAAAGGTTTCGGCTTCCATTTAAAGAGAATGTGGTTCGAGACTCCTGGTGAATACTGCAACTTGCTCATAGAGATCAAGAGTGATGAGCAAGTGAGGGGAATGGTGCAACTAGCATCTAAAAGAAGATCAATTCATCTGTACATCGAGGGAGGGGTTGACAGTGAGTGGGAAGGAGAATACGATGATAAGATGATGAAGATGTTAAGGGAGGAATGGGCAATGAAGACTGATGTGTGTTTTGACGAGGATGGGGCTAAGTGGGACGTTTCAAGTCCTGATGAAGACTCAAACTCTGCATCTGTCAGTGAAAGCTAAACTGATGGCACCTCCTCCGTTCATGATTTCCTGGCAGAACCAGGCAATGTTGAATGTTTTGAGGCCATAGGAAAAAGGAGGCAAATGAGGGACGGAAGGGTTGGGCAATCTGACATTGTCAATGGAGGGAAAACGAGGAGTATGGAAAATAGAAAGAAGGAGAAGGATGAGGGTGGGGAACTTGCCAACCAAAATGATGTTGTTCGGTCGAGTTGCCAAAGGTGCGCAGGACTTGAACATCACGAGAGCTCTTGCAAAGCTACAAGTGAAGTTAAAACCGAAGGGGACCTTTCTTCTGTAAGTATTGGGTATTTGCATTATCTTAATTGGGCAGTGCCTCAAAACTAATGTGGAATTTCAATGTGGTCCAGGTGAAGACAGGCAGAACTGTGGAGACCGACCGAATGCCTACAAAAACAGGCAAAGGAAGCGGGGCAGAGGAAGTGGGACCGGACGTGCTTCAAATCCAGGAAGGAATCCTGCAGAAAGAGGCAGAGGAAGGGGTATAGCTTCAAGTTCAAGAAACAGCAAAGGTTCGAGGTCAGGTACCGACGCAGCTTCCACTTCAGGAAAGGGCAAGGCATTAAATTCAGGAAGAAGCATATCTTCAATTTCACGAAGCAGCGCTACTTTGAGTTCAGGACAGGGTAGAAGTTCAAGTTCAAGAAGGGACACAACTAATATGGGCACAAGTTCAAGTTCAGGAAGGGGCATAGCGTCTAGTTCTCGAAGCAGCTCGACTTTGAGTACAGGAAGGGGCAGAGGTTCAACTTCAGGAAGGGCACGACTGTAAGTTTAGGATGGGGCACAACTAAAATGGGTGCTACTTTAAGATCAGGGGCAGACAAAGGTTCTTCAAATTCACAAAGTAGCATGACTTCGAGTATAGGAAGGGGCAGAGGATCAACTTCAGAAAAGGGCGCAACTATGAATTCAGGAAGGGGACCGACTTTGAGTTTAGGAAGGGGCGCAACTGAAATGGGCGCGAGTTAAAGATGAGGGACGGACAAGGTTTCGAGCTTGGCCAAGATTGAGCCTCAAACATCGAGTTCATGATAAACTAAATTGAGGTAAAGTTGAAGTGTCCTCGAATGTTCTTCCATTTTTCTTTTCCGAGACTTATAATCAACATGTGCTTATGAAACTACGTTTGGGTAATATCTGTTGAAGATGCGAGGCAAAAACACGTTACGAGAAATTCAAGGTTGCGGCATGGCTGGAAGATCACGAACGAAACAACAGGAGGAGTTGTTCTAACTCGGGATTGTAAAGGAGCAATTTCAGGACTAGTTTGAACCGCGGTTGCCTGTTGATATTCGTTTTTGTTTGCTTGTCATAATTTGTCAGCTGAATGAAGACAGAAAATGTGGAGCAACCGCTCTGTTACTGATAAGGATATCATCGACAGCTTTTCTATCATTTCAGTGTGAAAAAATATTCAAATGCAAAGTGTCTTCCTTACAAAAACCAGTAGTGTTGGCAAGTAGTTACGAAAGCTTCAAAGCTTAAGAAAATACCATGCCAGAAATAGTTCTCGATAATGCGGACCTTGTGTGAGTTGATTGACGAGCCATATCGCATGCACTGAAAAGAAAAAAGGTTATGGTATTGGGACTTTTTGAACCGTTGCAACAGTTCAATCGGATCTCTTAATATTTCTTTGTGTAATCAGATATCTAAACCATTTTTTATGTTTGAGTTGGTCCTTCCAGTAAAGATAAATGCTGACGTGGTATCTTATGTGGCAATTATAATATAAAAGGTTATTGTCAAAATTTTAGACTGTAAAATCTAGAAAAGGACGGAAATTTGAAAAATGAAAAAGAAAAAACATCAAACAGAAATTTACTTTGGAAGTCTCCATCAAGAGTTAGCTTTGAACTGGGTTGCATTTGTTTTGCCTAAGATGAAGTCATTTTGCCAATGAATCAAATTAATCCACAAATTCATGAGAAATGCATTTGCTGCCTTCTAGTTTTGCCTATAATTAGACTGTTGCATTCTTCGCTAACCTCGATAGCACATACAGTTTTATGTGGCATTACTCCTCTTCTGCTATGTCATCAACTTATGTAAACTCATTTTTTCACCCAAAGAAAGAAAAGGAAACTCTCACCACCAGAATCTAAAATATATGAGCAGAGAACATGAAGTATATAGTAAGTGAAAACCACTTAATTCCATACAATTTCTATCCCTTTGTTTTGGCCGTGATAGAGAATAGAAATCTTCTGTTGCTTATATGGAGAGTAGCAGGAGGACAACCTGAAAGGTCTGAAACATGACATCTTCTACGCCACATGGGCTCAAAGAGCTGCTGTAGCAGAGAAAGCCCAATCTTGTTGGACTACTAATTAAGGACAACGTACAACAAGCAAAGTACCCATTTTTATCAACAGTCAACGCCGATGTTGCATCTTCTTGTTTTCCTCCCTAAATTAGCAATACAAATTGAAAAGCATGACTATCCATGGTGCCCACTTGAAATACTTATGATAGACCATGTTGTCGACCGGCAGAGCACGGCACACCGGCTCCAAAATAGCCAACTTTAAGAACCATGGCATGGCGTAATAGCCAACTTGGGACTCATGGAGAGGTTTGCATTGAATTTACGTGGTGACATTTCTTCCGTGTGTTTGCGTGGAGTGGTATTTTGGTCCATTATCACTTGCTGAGTGAAGTTCATCTCTCCTGCTTTCGATTTCATCAAAGATAGGTTCTTAATTTGAAATTGAATGATTCGATGGGAAATGCTTCTAGAAATCACTTTCAGCTGTGTTAGCGTCTGCCAGACAATTGTTCAACGGACTTACAGTTGGAAATTACTACAGAAAATATACAGCTAAAACCGATATTAGCGTCGAGCAGGAAAGCTTAACGAAACTCTTTATAACTTGCAAAATCAAGTGATCCCATTCTCTATGCTCAAGCATGACTCCCCCAGCTCTATTTCAAGCTTAACGTTCGGTTGCACTTGCATTGCCTTTGAATACTCTTTCTAGGATTCCGATCCTTTCTGCATTCGACAAGTACTTCTTAGTTACTGCGCAAAAAAGAATGTCACCAATGTTGCAGAATTAGATAAATCCCAGGGCTCCGCATTGTGCATTACGAAGAGTGTGACAAGGTTTGGTGAACACTAGGTGCTTGTGACTACTGCTAGGTGAAGTATGGAGGTGTCAGCCTTCATAATGCCAACTAGAGAACATGGAAAGGCAAGATTCTTGATTTTCTTTGTTGCAAGGAAATGCATGGTCCAATATAAAGTGACAAGGCTAAGCGTAACTACACTAATCGACAATGATGGTTGCTAAATAGGCAACGTGAAGGTCTCATTAGGAAATAGTTGGATGACAATGTTTATCACCGTGTGGAGAATGAAATTGCCGTCAGAAAAAAAAAAACTTTGGAAGAAACTTTAAGTGTTGTATGAG
This sequence comes from Eucalyptus paniculata subsp. matutina, assembly GCA_017140255.1. Classification (NCBI taxonomy): domain Eukaryota; kingdom Viridiplantae; phylum Streptophyta; class Magnoliopsida; order Myrtales; family Myrtaceae; genus Eucalyptus; species Eucalyptus paniculata. The sequence goes on along the minus strand of CM029437.1, from coordinate 53,615,714 downwards.
AGGAAACCGGCAAATAACAAGCTTAACGGTATCGAGAAGCTTGTTGCTCTGAAATATCAAGAGGGCACTCCAATGGCAGATCTCTTGAATGAGTTGCAAAGCTTGAAAAATGATGAGCTACAAGCATTGTTCTTCCTTAGTTTGCTTCCAGATAGTTATGGGATATTGGTGACAACTCTCATCTTATCATCACTAACGGAAAAGCAAAGTTGGATGCGGCGAAATCTAGCTTGTTTGAGTATGAGGCGTGGGAGAAAAGTGTCTGACTTATCTAAACCACAACTTGTTGTCTTAGAGCATGGAGGAAGAAGTAAATCTCGACACTCCTACGACCGTGATAGATCCAAGTAGAAGATCCGAATCAAGAAAAGGCATTGATCTTTATAATTGTGATAAGCCGGGTCAATGAAGAATATCAATCGATCCTTCAAAAGAAGAAAGTAAAAGTAGATGCCAAGCAAGAATGACAATGCCGCGATAAGTTCCCAAGAATGCTTACTACAGATTATTAGATAAAAAGAATTGGCTTGGCAGTTCAACAGGCTGAATAGACATGTCCATACTGTCTGAGGATCGAGCCTGCTTGTGACTTTTGAACTATCAACGCCTAGTCTATTTAACAAATGATATCAGTTCAGGTTGCCCTAGAAAAAAAGAAAAGAAAAGAAAAAAAAAAACCTCTTTGGACCCAATCCACTAACCCTGAATAATATCTTCTATGTGTCATGAAATTTAGGTCCTCATCTTTAATATCTGTTTTCGCTGGGAGGACTGAGCTTTGACAATTCTGAAAAACCAGACCACTAGCCACCATGGAGCCCCATCCTAGTCGAATTGAATATGCTCGGTCAAATGACAAGATCCATTACATATACATATGTAATAAATGTCACTTTCTCCAATTAGAAAAAAAAAAAACATTCTTTTTTCCCCATGAAAAAAATAAAATAAAAAGCTAGCCCAAGAACCCGTGGAAACATTACAGTTAAAAGAGTTGGTTAACATTGGTGTTGGCCGGTGAGGCGCCATCATGGAAATTTCAGCTACGACCACTACATTTTTAAGTTTATAAATAGTCCATTGCTTGCGCGATTGAGTGTGACCCATGTCGATACCAGTTCAATTACGTCGGTCCAAAGTAGCCAATCCGTTTTGTTTTTGACCTCTTCAACAGAGGAGGTAAGATAGAGTGACGGAGTGTAAATGAGATTAATGTGAATAGCAATCCACAGCACGTGCAAAAACTTGCAAATACGTGCAAAAGACAGAACATGCTTGAAGCGCATAGACAGATAAACTCCACACTTTATAATCAAAGTTCAATGAGGCGTCAAACTTTGTTTCTACCCTAGACCAGACCAGAAACAAATTTATCTTACTTTTCTGAGAAAGATTCCCGCACTGACATGACAATTGCAGTGTGTCCATCAATATCGAGGGGATTTTCAGCTCATTATTGGGTGTGAACTGAATTGCATCTCGCAATCTATGTGGCTGAATTAATTATGTGCATAAATAATTTATTATTAATCTAACAATAACAAAATCTTCAATTGATATCCTGCCATCTTAAAAATTAAATCTACGACACACCAAAAAATGCCAAGTTTGTGTGACTTTATGTACTCTAGTTAATTGGGATAATACAACATAATATGTCGAATTTCTCATGTTCCTTCCCTCTATCACCTTGATGTCCTTTGCCAAACATAAGGTCAACAATGGCTGCCCATGAAGTTATTTAACTCTAGAGTCGTCTATAGCACGTTATATATGATTCTAAGATGGTGGGACCTCGATTCATTTCCAGGAAATGCAACCTTGGACCTGTGGGGTTGCACATATCTAATCAAGCCAAAAAAGAAAAAATTAAAATTTATCTAAATGGCAGCAGATTTGCCTTTATGGTCTTCCAAGGAGACTAAAAATTTCAATTTAAAAGTAATCATTGGTCTTCGTCAAGTGGTTAACACCAAAAAACACGGGAACAAACAATACTAACATATATGTAATCTTACATGTATAGTCCATTTTAATGTACGACATGTAAACTTAAAATAAAATGAAAAATTATTGCTGAATGAGTTGGCATATTATCGACCAAGAAAAAAAGTCATGATACCAACTTAAGCAATATTGTATATCGGAATAACTATATCCTATTTCTCGAGATATCATAATGCAACACATATATTTTATTTGGTTGGTATTCAATAGCGGTTTTCAACTATGTTATATGTGCTTTGAAATGTTGATTTTCAGGAAGTACGATGCCAGTTATTCTAAATTTTGTATACTCAAAGATAAGAACAAAAGAGAATTGTAAATTTCTGTGTCCATCACAATTGATCATCTAATGTAACAGGACATCGCAATATTAATTACAATCGATTATAGATATGCACAATTAAGGAATATATAAAGAATCTCCTAATTATTCCTAACATCTCCTTAAACTCATGGCAACGGAGAAGAAGTCAACTAGAATTTTGATAAAAGATCTAAAACGCGTCTGGGCGAATGTGACTAAAATATAAAGGATTTTCTCATAGTTATTCATTTAACAGTAAATTGAAAAAAAATTAATTACACATATATTAATGTCTTATAAAATGATGCAACACTTGCACGAATGCACAAAATATTACTATAAATACAACTCCTGATCAAAAGACACCACTCTACTAATTAATTGGAAGGACAATAATAATAATAATAATAATAATAATAATAATAATAACAATAACAATAACAATAATAACAATAACAATAACAATAACAATAATAATAATAACAATAATAACAATAACAATAATAACAATAAAATAACAATAACAATAAAATAACAATAACAACAACAACAACAATAACAATAACCATAACAATAACGAATAACAATAAGAATAATAACAATAATAATAATAACAATAATAATAATAATAACAATAATAATAATAATAATAATAATAATAATAATAATAATAATAATAATAATAATAATAATAATAATAATAATAATAATAACAATAATAATAATAATAATAATAATAATAATAATAAT